>OY754885.1:7237301-7905422 GCA_963576445.1 Lithosia quadra | reverse complement strand
AGTTGTCATGAAACTGGGAAGTGAACCGGCTTCGAGAGCTTCTTGGAATTTATTATACGTAAACGGGACTTAACGCGATACACGTTAAAGGTATATACATACCTTTGGATGCCTGACGTTTCGACCAGGTTACACCGGCCGTGGTCACAGTTCTTCTTCTTCTTCTTGGAATTGTATTGCCAAACATGGATATGAGCATCGAATCCATTTAATCCAAAAATTGTGCAATCCATCCGGTCCAGGACTTTTCCAATTCTGGGCCGAACGGATCGCACAATTTACGTCTTCGGGGTCTATAGTGATAGACCCCATGGACACGATGGGCTCACACGCACGTTCAACGATACGCATCCAATCACCCTCCATGTGCTCGACGGGCACCGACCAGATGCCACGCCAGAAGTCATTCATGACGTTTGCATCGGGTAGCCGCCCGTCGGTCACACGTTGACCGGTTTCCTCCCAGTTACGGTACACCTTCCTTTGGTCGCTTTGGAAAAGGCGATTCTGCTGGTACCTATCCACACGCTCCCTATAGCGGCGAATACGGTTTGCCCACGCATAGACTTTCTGCTTCAGAAAGTCAATGCGTTCCGTAACACAAGCCATATAGTCCTGGGGCCTGATACCGGTCCCAGCAAAAGCCTGGGTCACGAAACGCATGACTCGGGGTCGATGGTTACCCCGGCTAAAACAGACCAGCTTCGCTATGAGAGTCCTAAAAGTAGTGATACGCCTTTCGATCCGTACCTGCCACGTGGGAACACCACCGGCGGGTCGCGGTGCTCGGTCAGTGTCCGGAAACTTGACACGAGCCACGCGACACGCGGCGATGGCCCCGCAGTACATGATCGAATGTGTATCAACTAAATCTTCGCTAGTCCGCAGGTACGGAGCTAGCAAAGCATTTAGGGCTCCCATTAGCACTAGGTTTCGTCTATTCGTGGGCAAACGCGGCAGTCGCGGCCTAGAACTAGGTGTGGACCGATATCGCGAAATCGCATCTTCCAAAGCCCTCCTCAGTTGCTCATTCGTCTGGGTACTTACGCTATTATTCGCACATTCTTCTCCATCAACTACTGAACCTCTCCGCGGCACCACCGACACCGGGTCCGCGATCGGGCCCGGAACCGGCACCACGGCAGAGATGTCCCGCGTCGATGAGGAAGTCGCGCGAACAGGCAGCGTCTCCAGGCGTAGCCTATCAAGCGCAGACTCGTCCAACAGCTTGCACCGTTGGATAGCCCGCACCTGATCCGACAATCGTTGAGCCGATACGGCGACAGCTGGTTCAAGGGTCTGAAACAGAGACAGCATCCGATCACGGTACGCAGTCAGGCTGCTTCCTCCCTCTGTGGCCTCATAATAGGCCCGCATGCAGTTCTCGTTCATAGTTTGAGTCCATCGCATGCGGCGCACTATACCACCGGTAGCGGGGGCCGGTCGCGGAGTAGGATGCCCCGCAGGCCCCAAGCGTGCCGGCAGCGGTGGTCGCCCACGTCGCACAGGTGGTGGCGGCGGCGAAGGCGACGGTGGCCCGTCCTCGTCGCTCGAAGCGGTGGTGTCGGGGGGAGTACCATACTCATCCCCCGACGAACTCGACGACGACGACGACGGAGCGGGTGGTGGTGGAGGGCGTGCGCATTTTTCTGTGTTAACCGCTGTTGTGTTTGTCTTCGATCTTGTGATCATTGTAGTTGTTTATATTATCCATTTTTCTATTATGACAGTTACGTCAGGTTGTAATTTTTTAAATCAAAGTGGGTAAAATAAGTATAAAGTCCTGGTTATTGTGAAAAATAGTAGTAATATAGTAGAGTTCTTGAGATTCGGTTGAATATATAGCAAAATAGGGTCAAAAACTGTTTAAATAATTTTATAAAAATTCAGTGCAAAAAAAGACGTCAATGTGGCAGCGGTTTTTTTTTTTTTTTTTTTTTTTTTTTATTATTATTCAATTATTTATTTTAGTTCTTAAGTCTAAGTTTTTTTACAATATATCTATAAAAAACAAATTACAAAAATATTATAAAAAAACCTAAACCTAGAGCACCGCCAGCAGCGGGGCATGGCCCAAGCTACCGGTCTGCCGTGTCAGGCCAATATACTGTAACTTAAGATACATGAGTTACGCGTAACAGGTGTAATTTGTATTATTTTAACGTCCTTTATACATAGAGCTCACAATTTTTTAAATATCTCCTACCAATTAGTAGTATGACACTACCATATAGCTCACGTAACCATGATTTTACCCCATCCGGTAACGGTAAACTGCTGTATCTTAAGATACAGTGATATGCGTGATAAGTTACAAACACTTAAGCGAAATTATAACTCCGGTATCTATTAAATACATGACATAGCCGTGACAGGATCGTTCAAGTGCAAGTCTTTCTCCTTTCCCGGTCGCCGGTTGCGTGGTCTTAGTAATTTATATAGGACACGTCAAAATGACCTCACCTAGCCTGATAGTATGCTAAAGGTAAATTCTCAGGACCGGAGTAACCACTACCAACACCAGTAGTGCTACAGTGGCGGCCCTCAGCTTGACGGCCTCATCAAATGCTTTTTCACGCCCCGCTTAAAGGCCCCGGGACTATAGGAGGAAGGAAACACATGCGCTGGCAAAGAATTTCAAGTCTTTATGGTGTGACAAAGAAAAGAGGCACCGACAGCAAACAGCTTGATTCTTGATGAAATTGAGTGCACTGTGTGAGAGTGACTCAGCCCGGCACGTGTAGTTCTGTATAGGAAAGGAGAGGGTGGGATTAATTGGAAGAGCTCATCAGAACACTTGCCATGGTAGAGGCGGTAAAAAACTGCCAAAGGAGCAATATATCCTACCTAGAGTGTTGGTGACTTCAGGACTCTCAATAATACGAACTACACGTCGCTGCAACCTGTCGAGAGCATCTAGTAAGTACTGTGCAGAGCCATCTCAAAGATGAGAATAGTATTCCACGCCGGAACGAATTTGTGCCTTGTACAGAAGACACCACTGCTACCGGCGTGAAAAACCGCTTCATCGTGTTCACGACTCCCGAGTTCACGCGAGGCCGTTTTAATGATGCTCTCGATGCAGTTTTTGTTGTTCAGCTTGCAGCAAACATCAATGCCGAGTATATCGGGACTGTAGTGGCAATGGGTGTCCCGAAGAGTAGGGAGGAGAAAAAAGAAGATACCTTTGCTGTAAACGCACAAGCCTGCGTCTTCTTGGCATTGAAGTCGAATAGGTTCTCAGAACACCATTGGGAAATGTGATTCAGGACCCGGTCAAGCTGAGTGACAAGAAGCTGTCTTTTATCCTCGATGTCAGCCTGTCTGACCGCAGAGTGACCGAGATATCGTCCATGAAAGGTAGTTCCATCTGCATAGCAATGGATGCTGACTGCTGACAGCATGTCATTAATATGCACAAGAAATAGAGTGGGCGACAAGACGGATCCCTGTGGTAGCCAGCATTAACTTGCAAGAGCGCCAACGCTTGTCCGTCGCAAGCACTGAATGCGACGCTCCTGCAGGTAGTTATCAATCCAGCTGCACAATCGAGGAGGCAGACCAAAGGCAGGTAGGTTGGAAAGAAGCGACCTGTGCCAGACTCTATCGAAAGCCTTGGCGATGTCAAGGCAGACTCGCCAGTGACTCGCCATACTTGTCCATAGTGTCATCCCAAAGATGGATAACGTACGCTAGAAGATCACCCGTTGACGGTTTCGGTCTGAAACCATACTGCCGATCATTAATTTTATTAAGGAGTGATCCTCTAGGTGCCACATGAGCTGTGCGTTGATGATATGCTCAAAAACCTTGCAATGAGGTGACGGGTATGGGCCGATAATTATCCGGGTCAGACCGGTCCCCTTTCTTGGGGATGGGCTGTACACTCGCCTCTTTCCATGCCGGCGGAACTGTACCCAAGGTGTAAGATGTGTGGTAGAGTCGCGTAAGCATTGGAGACAACTCAAGCAGTGCGCAACTTCGTAGAACCACCGCTGGAATGATTTAGACACAGAGACATGGACATTTTGGAGAAATTAAAGAATTTTTACCTGACTGCGCCAGCGAGGGTTTCGCGCGTATGTATGTGTATCTTTGTTCCTCCTATAGGCCTCTCAGCTGGACGGATTTCGATAAATGAAAGGTGTGCATCTCCTAAGTGTAATAGGCTACATGTAATGTGCACAAAAACCATAATTTTGATTTGTGGTGCTAAAATGTTGTCAAAAAAAATTGTACTCACACTTTTTCGAGTGGGGTATCAAAATCAAGGGAGTTAACAGACGATTTCAATTTCAAAAATATAATGGTTATAATGTCCTATATACAAAGTATAAAATACAATTAATGATTTTTTTATATTTTTTAATCATTACTTTTTTGGTTCTACTTTTAAAATGCCTTTAATTTCCACAGTTTTTTTTTTGGTAATTATGAAGACTGATTTTATTTTAATAAAGCTTTAACATTACATTTAACCGAAGTATTTTACTGTTTGACAGTACACTTGAAGTCAGACCAATTTAAGGTAACTTATAAATAACTGAGTTTAGCATAACTCCCCCAAAAGGATTTATCACAGCTAACTCGTATATCTTAACATACGGGGCGTCGCGTGATAGGTAATGTATGGTAGGCTTGCCATGCCTATCTCTGTTATTGAGTTTATTATAATAAATATAGCTATTATTAAAAAAAATCCTACATCCCGATATTAATTACATTAAAATATGTTACATTATTAAAAAATTTCATAGTTAGTTCCATTAAATTTCTTTAAAAACGCAAATATGTGATAAAATCTTTAGGATGCGATTACTCAAAACTATGTTTTTTGAGATAACGTAGATAGGCCTGACACGGCAGCGGTGGTTAGGGCTGCAGAGTGAGGAACCTCCTGACAATACGTGCCGTGTCAAGGAGTACTGCCTTCTGAATCTGACCCTTGATCCAGCCATGCAGCGAGAGCCTCTCGAGATGTTGGTCGAGGCTCTTCGCTATAAGGCCGTTCGCCGAAACGACTATCGGGACAATACTCGTTGAGTCAACATTTGATCTCGTGGGCCAAGTCAAGGTACTTGCTGAGTTTGTCCTTCTCGGCTTTCACGAGATTCTCGTCATGCGGGATGGTGATGTCAACGAGCACTGCCCGGCGTTGGGATCGGTCTACCAACACGATATCAGGCTTATTGGCTACAATAGTCCTGTCCGTGATGATAGACCGATCCCAATAGAGCAAAGCACGACCATTTTCGAGAACCGGCCCCGGTGCGTACTTGTAGTACGGCACCTCAGACTCGACAAGGCCGTATTGAAGGGCAAGTTGCTGATGGATGATCCTGGCTACTAGGTTGTGTCTGTGCAAGTACTCTCCGTTAGCAAGATGAGAACAACCGGAAATAATATGTCGGAGAGATTCTCCGGGACGGCGGCATGCCCGACAGATGTCGACCGTACCGTCCTTCATGATATATTTCCGGTAGTTGTTCGTCTTGATAACTTCGTCAGCAATTGCACAAACAAACCCTTCGGTTTCCCCAAATAGGTCACCGAAACGTAGCCAGTTCACCGACGCATGCAGGTCCACATCAGGCCCCGTCAGGGCCCGATAGTACCGCCCGTGCAGCTCCTTGCCTTTCCATACATCCTTGCGGTCATCAGTGCTAAGTACCACCGGTTTACGCCAGTTCTCGTTTGCCAAGGAGAGCGGCGTGAGGCCCTTATCAACTGCCACCACATCGCGATGCATCCCACACTCGTTGCTTAGGAAGTACTCCCTGAGACTGCACACTTCGCGGTTATGGAGGTTCTTAGCGTTCAAAAAGCCACGACCCCCCCACTTCCGCGGAATGTACAGTCTCATAACAGACGAGCGTGGGTGCAACATACGATGCGACGTTAGCAGTTGACGGACCCTTCTATCTAGGGCGTCCAGCTCGGTCTGAGTCCACCCTAGTATGCCAAAGGAGTACATCAATAAGGGCATCACCCAGCCGTTGAAGGCACGCGCCTTGTTGCCACCTGACAAAAGACTATTGAATACTTTTGTCAGGCGACAGAAGAAGCGCTCCTTCACCGACTGCTTGACGTCTCCTACAGATATACCCAACGACTCTGACATACCAAGATATTTGTAGGTTTCGGCCTCTGACAGAGATCTGAGAGTCATTGTCTCGGAAAGCTGTAAATTCGTAGAACTTACAACTTTCCCTCGCTGTACATGCATGACCGCACACTTATCCACACCGAACTCCATCTTAATAGAGTTGCTAAAATTCTCAGTGATTTTTAACAACTCCGTCAAGTGCAGGCGTTGCGTTGCGAACAGCTTGAGGTCATCCATGTACAGTAGATGAGAAATGATATCACCCCCTCTCCGAAGCCGATAGCCTAGCCTCGAATCCTCCAACAAAGTGCTGAGAGGATTCAATGCTAAGCAAAACCACAAGGGACTCAGACTGTCACCCTGAAATATACCTCGCTCAATCCTTATAAAGTCCTGAGGCTCAAAAAGGCTGTCTCCACTACCTGGTTGACGAAGGACTGTGGTCCACTGCCCCATGCACGTGCTTAAAAAGGATCTTAGAGTTGCATCAAGTTTATACAGCTCCAAGATCCTCTTCAGCCATGAATGAGGCACCGAGTCATAGGCCTTCTTGTAGTCAATCCAGGCAGTCGAGAGAGCCCCTTTGTTCCTCCGGACTTGTTGGCAAATGGCCCTGTCAATGAGGAGGAGCTCCTTAGTACCACGGGACCCAACCCTACATCCATTCTGAGAGGGGGCCAAAATGTTGTTCGCAATGATATGCGAGTTGATTTTTGTTCTCAGAATAGATGTAAGGAGCTTGTACAGCGTAGGCAAGCACGTGATGGGTCTGTAATTTTTCGCTTCCGTGGTACTACCGGACTTATGGAGCAGGACGGTGACACCAGTTGTCATGAAACTGGGAAGTGAACCGGCTTCGAGAGCTTCTTGGAATTGTATTGCCAAACATGGATATGAGCATCGAATCCATTTAATCCAAAAATTGTGCAATCCATCCGGTCCAGGACTTTTCCAATTCTGGGCCGAACGGATCGCACAATTTACGTCTTCGGGGTCTATAGTGATAGACCCCATGGACACGATGGGCTCACACGCACGTTCAACGATACGCATCCAATCACCCTCCATGTGCTCGACGGGCACCGACCAGATGCCACGCCAGAAGTCATTCATGACGTTTGCATCGGGTAGCCGCCCGTCGGTCACACGTTGACCGGTTTCCTCCCAGTTACGGTACACCTTCCTTTGGTCGCTTTGGAAAAGGCGATTCTGCTGGTACCTATCCACACGCTCCCTATAGCGGCGAATACGGTTTGCCCACGCATAGACTTTCTGCTTCAGAAAGTCAATGCGTTCCGTAACACAAGCCATATAGTCCTGGGGCCTGATACCGGTCCCAGCAAAAGCCTGGGTCACGAAACGCATGACTCGGGGTCGATGGTTACCCCGGCTAAAACAGACCAGCTTCGCTATGAGAGTCCTAAAAGTAGTGATACGCCTTTCGATCCGTACCTGCCACGTGGGAACACCACCGGCGGGTCGCGGTGCTCGGTCAGTGTCCGGAAACTTGACACGAGCCACGCGACACGCGGCGATGGCCCCGCAGTACATGATCGAATGTGTATCAACTAAATCTTCGCTAGTCCGCAGGTACGGAGCTAGCAAAGCATTTAGGGCTCCCATTAGCACTAGGTTTCGTCTATTCGTGGGCAAACGCGGCAGTCGCGGCCTAGAACTAGGTGTGGACCGATATCGCGAAATCGCATCTTCCAAAGCCCTCCTCAGTTGCTCATTCGTCTGGGTACTTACGCTATTATTCGCACATTCTTCTCCATCAACTACTGAACCTCTCCGCGGCACCACCGACACCGGGTCCGCGATCGGGCCCGGAACCGGCACCACGGCAGAGATGTCCCGCGTCGATGAGGAAGTCGCGCGAACAGGCAGCGTCTCCAGGCGTAGCCTATCAAGCGCAGACTCGTCCAACAGCTTGCACCGTTGGATAGCCCGCACCTGATCCGACAATCGTTGAGCCGATACGGCGACAGCTGGTTCAAGGGTCTGAAACAGAGACAGCATCCGATCACGGTACGCAGTCAGGCTGCTTCCTCCCTCTGTGGCCTCATAATAGGCCCGCATAAAGTTCTCGTTCATAGTTTGAGTCCATCGCATGCGGCGCACTATACCACCGGTAGCGGGGGCCGGTCGCGGAGTAGGATGCCCCGCAGGCCCCAAGCGTGCCGGCAGCGGTGGTCGCCCACGTCGCACAGGTGGTGGCGGCGGCGAAGGCGACGGTGGCCCGTCCTCGTCGCTCGAAGCGGTGGTGTCGGGGGGAGTACCATACTCATCCCCCGACGAACTCGACGACGATTATTATTATTATTATTATGTTATGTTATTCTTTATGGGCGATTATTACTCTTTTGATGAAATCTTCATATTATATTAGATTGATTTTTTATGTTTTGTGTAACTTATGATACAGGCACAGGCACTTAGGTATCAGTTTGGTCTTTCCGCGCGACTGGGCCTTCTTGATTCTCTCGGCATCACGTAGAATTTTTAGGTCTTAATGTGCCAATATCAATACTAACAATACAGTTACATAAAAGATTACCAGAAAAGATTTACGAGATGGCGTGATAATGAGAGCTACAATGAAGTCGTATCTTTGCAATAAGTATGTAAGTATTCACGATGGAGGTAAGACACGACTGTATGTCCCGTCCGAAATGAGCTGTCCGAGTGGGAAAGTACCTCCGCCCTACAGAATACCGCGGCCATAATAACCATCGTGTTGTGTTCCCGCCGATAAGTAGGGTAGCCAGAGCTCACTGTACCCCTCCTCGTCCCCGCCCCTTCCTGGCCTCTCCCCTTCCCTTTAGTGTAGGCAGCGCGTGTGTGACACCCTTGGTATTGCACACGTCCATAGGCCACGGCGACCGCTTCCCATCAAGTGGGCCGTGTGCTTGTCTGCCACCTACGTAGTATAAAAAAATGAGCTATGCTTGGAGTTTCTTTGATGGATAGAATTCGAAATGAGGTCATCCAACAAAGAACTAAGGTTACCGTCATAGCTCGCAGAATAAGCAAGCTGAAGTGGCAATGGACTGATCACTTATCTGCCGAAGTTTCGATGGCCGGTGGAGCAAACGAGTCCTAGAATGGAGACTGCGAACCCGCAAGCGGAAAGTAGGACCCCTCCAGCACGATGGACGGACGACCTGAAAAGGGCCCAGTTACCCTTTTCACGTTACTCTTTTTCACCTCTTTTCTTGTTTATAGACTGGATGCACAAGGTAGATGATCGGGTGCTATGGGGTAAGGTAGACCGGGGGCAATAGAACCAGTTTTGAAATAATGACCTATAACTCAGAATCTAATGCCACCTAAAAATCACTTTGGATGTTACATTGTAGTCTAATTGACTATAACAATCTACAAAATAACTTTCATATGATCGCATCAGAATGGTATAAATTGAGTTTTTGTTCATGAAGTCCTTGTGTTACGATTGACCCCTAGTACGGGTTAATAGTACCAGAAAAACAAAGGTAAATAAAAGCCAAAATAGGTAATGTAATAATCAATCAGAATTTATTGTTAATTTCTTAACACGAATTAGTCTGTTACGTTACATCAGTCTTAATTGTAAAGACTCGTATTTAGACTAGACAAACCTAGCATTTCAGTTGAACTAGACGTATTATAAAAATCTTCAAGTTTTTGAAATATATTAAGTCGACTTAATATAAAAAACACTTAAGGCTGCTCATAGCATACCTTTCGAGTAATAACAACATGTCAATATAACAAAAATAACGAATTATTCAACAATTTCTAATCCCATACAGTTGCAATTGACCCCTGGTACAAACGACCCCATCCTTCACAACAAATTATTTTTAAATAATACATTGTATTATTCGATTTTGTAGAAAGAGACAAAATTACGGGTATTATAATGTATATAAAAAAAGTATTGAAATAAATCATCGGGATGAATCAAAGGTATAAATTAAAATACCCAAGATGTAATTTATTATAAAAATAATTGGTTTCAATTGTATTATTTTAAAATAAGTATTTACTTATCGCGAGCTTAAATCTAAGAGATCAATAACTATTCGTTATTAATCAAAATATAATCAACACAGTCATATTACCCAACATTTTGATGCATAACATGCAATATTTCACCTCACCAACTCCATAAAAACAGGCGGATTCCTTGAAAACATTACACTCCTTTTATTAGCAGTAGTGTAAAAACTATGGGTTAATTGTAGCACGGGGTCAATTGTAACGTTACAATTGACCCCAAGTGTTGTGGTACAATTGTCCTTTTTTACTCGCACTCACTAAACTTCACAAATCTCGATTTCTATATATCCGACTGCCCCCACACTGACACATTACAAACTTTAATAACTAGAGAATCAAAACTCAGTGAAACTCTCACACTACGACTATTTCATTATAAACACTAGCACAAAACATAAATCGTAAATACTTACTTTGGTTAGTCAAAATCACAAATCGTCATCCAGCAAGTGCGTCTCGCGCGTCAGCGAGTGGCCGACTGGTGAGCAGGTGGAGGTAAGCTCAAGGCACACTTGTGTATACACACACACGTATATTTCGATATATTTGCAGAGTTATACGCAATGATACTATTGACCCGTGGTACAATTGACCCCGGTCTACCCTACATTCGGAGAGGCCTATGTCCAGCAGTGGACTGCAAATGGCTTTGATCGTACCTACATACACTCGTAGGCATAAACTTTTGATTTAATGTAATTTAAATACATGAATTGTTTTTTTTTATTGCTAAATATATGGCCCGTAGGCCCGCCCCCGCCTCATTGCAGGCGGTTACACGGTGGTTACTAGTGCCTGCCTATAATTAATTATGAAATGTGTCACACGCTTAATATTGTTAGTCCATTGCCTTCCCTAAGGAGCTTTGTAAACCATGTAAACCCAACTCATCATCAGTAGTTCCTATTTAAGATAGCGGATTTAATTATCAAATCATCAGACGGCAAAAAGTTCATTCAAATAATACACAATTTCCTCGAAGGTTTTGGTAGAGCCCTGTATATCCAGAGGTGTTGGATCGCATTCACTATATAAATACATTGATTAATTATATGTACGCGCGGTATGCACCCGTAGGTACAGTTTTTATAGACGGGTCTGATGATTTTTTCGCGAGCTTCCAGGTTCCAGCACTGCGCTTGACGGTTTTTTACCCGACTGCCAAGAAGGGTTTTTTTTCGCGCGTATCTTGTACTATGTATGTGGGTAGGTATATTGTAATTATATTGTAATTGGCTTTAGTTTAAAGGGCAAAAAAAAATTAAAATAAATTGTATACTGCAGTATGGATATCAAATTAAAGGGCTTATCGCAAAGATTTCAAAAAGTTTATCAAGACCAATTTTTATTTTAAAAAATGTAATGTTTTATCTACCTATACAAGTTACACGCGGACTGAGGTTTGTGAATTTACACGAAAACTAAAAAGTATTAAATACAAAACTAAAAATCTTGACTGCGTAAAAAACTCAAAAGGAAAGGAAAAAAACAAGCACCGGTTCCTGGCAACCGGGTATATAACTGACAGTAGCTTTAAGGGCCTGTACCCATGGCCGTTAAAAAGTCATTTAAAAAGTTAACAGCTTTACTTTGACACTTTGACAGCAATGATAGGTGACAGAAGCCATTTGAGTCTCGTCCTCGTCTCGAAAAGTCAAAAGCTATCAAGGAAAGGAAATCAGAGGTTATTGTTGTATAAAATAAATACTTACTCATATTTTGAGTATCTGTAAATACAATAATGGCGAATTCGGGTAAAGGCACCTTCCAACCGGTAAGTCTCATTTATTGACAACATATATACAAGTCCACATTCCCTTCTCATTTATATTTATACCATTTTTAGGATTCAGATGTACACATTTCATTTGAGGACCAGCAGAAAATAAATAAATTTGCTCGACTTAACGCAAAAGTAGATGATTACAAAGAAGAACTCAGAGTTAAACAAAACGATATGAAGAATCTGGAAGAAGCTGTAGAAGAACTTAGTCTTGCCGATGACGCTGAAAAGATTCCATATCTTATTGGTGAAGTGTTTATTTGTCAAGATTTAGAAGACACTTTGGTGAGTATCAATCAACATTAACAATAGTACTAAATGAATTTAAGCCAAGCTTTTGAAGAGTTCAAAAGTTTAGCTTAAATTCTTCCATAGAGAGGCAACAATCCACACTAGCTTCTTACTTTTTTAAAAGAGTAGAAGGACGCTTGTTCCTTCCTAATCAACCCCATTCCTGTGTTATGTTGGGTAGGCTGTTGTTACACTCAGCACTGTCAGATATAGTAATTTGCACATAATTATCCTCTTTTCCTTCTTAGTAGTTAGGAAGGCATAAATGATACCTTGTGTGTCATAAGCATTTAGGGCCACAGTCTGTAGTCATATCAACACTTGACCTGGAACTTGGCTAAAATGCTATTATATTATGCGAAGAACAAAAAAAACTAATACAAAATCACATATTAGGTTAAGGACTTAATGCAAGACTCTCACATATACTCAAGTACATTTTAAAGTTCAGTTAAAATTAATTTATTATTTATTCTTTCTGATGGTGCATATTTATAATAAATGGGAATAAATCACTCTTTTCAGAAATCACTAGATGGTGCTAAATTAAAAAAGCAGAGTGAAATTGAAGATCTGGAAAGTAAATGTGCAGAACTCAAATCTCAAATGGGTGAACTAAAGGCACATTTGTATGGCAAATTTGGCAGTCACATCAACTTGGAGAATGAAGAGGATTAAATTACAAAAAATACAACTTCTTGCATCTTATAAATATTTAATACACAATAGCTATACACAAAATCTCAATACAACTTGCAAAAGTATCACAAAGAAGTTTTGATTTATATAATAATGAAGTTTAAAATTACAAATACATAATGATTGTAAACAAAATTCTGAATATGAGAAAGCATTGTTACATGATTGTACCATACTAATACTGTGATCATCATCTCCAGGACATTAAATATAGTCATTTATAAAAATAACATCTAATAGTAAATAAGTTTCATGTGCATTTATGTACAACATATAGCTTCTATTACTAACTTTATATTGCACTGATTTCGCCTAATATTTAATTTTAACAAAAACTGAGATACAGTGTCAAAAACACAAACCAATTTTTATGTTCTACATCATAAAACGAAACATAATTAAAGCTATATAACAACACTTAGTACATTGTATTATTTGAATTATCTATAATGCACAACTGACAGTCACTGCCTTTAGGCACTGTCTTGTCCTGCTGGTGCCTACAGCAAGAAAACAACCACTATAGACATTTTCTCGCTCCAGAAACGTACAGGAAAATTTTACACATTGCATGTAAATTAAATCTTATTTTATTAAAGTTCAAGAGTATAATAAATCCACCAGCCAGCTGTTGAGTTCATTATACTTTTGAACCAATGAAGCTGAGCCTCATTTGCGCGTATCTATTACTGCGAAAAATAATATTACAGCCTGGGATAAGTAAATATATCTATCAATACATTCTAACTTGTAGTTTTACCATTTTGCACATCTTTGGCGCGTATTATTTTATAATATTCATAACCTATTTACATCACAATAAAATTATTCTCAATTTCTATCACATTTGCTGACTATAATGTATTTTTAATAGGAATTGGAAATAAAATAATTCACACTATACAAACTGGATCTGCATTAAGAAATCATTTTAATCACTAAGAATTTTAGACCCTATGTTTAGACTAAGACTGCTCACCAACACAGGAGATCTTATAAAATGAGAGATATTTTAAACTTGGACAATGTGTTAGGCTCTGAAGTAGGTACTTGCCTACTAGCGAAGAATCGAATATATTTATTTTATCACCTACAAAAAGTACCGTACCATAAAGTATAGTGTCAAAAGTTTTATGCGACCAACAAATATTTGACAGTATTTTTGTGCATAAATGAACGTATAAAAAGGCGAAACACCATCCGATTGCACACAATCAGATTATGTATGTAAGGCCGTCACAACGCTATTTCGTTCGAGCCAGCGTCAGCAGTCGTTGGTGGTGCTTTTTTTATTCAACTTAGGTGGCAGACAAGCACACGGTCCACCTGTTGGGAAGGAAGCTGTCAACGTGGCCTATGGACGTGTGTAATACCAGGGGCGTCGCATTCGCGATGCCGCCCTTTTGTGCGACATCACAGGAGACTGGTTTCCCCGCTGAGAGCACAGAATCCCTCCAGTGAGCTCTGGCTACCCTACTTACCGCCGGGAACACAACTATAAGTGCTTCAGTTGCAACTATACGATTCCATCTGCCTTTTTATACCTCCATGGTCACACGCATATTTTTACAATAACAACTTAGGCTTAAGTAAATCTAAAAAAATATGATATCTATTTTAATGAAAATTTGTTTGTAACAAACTTTCCTATATCATCATTTCCCATTACCATGATTGTTGAGTCAATGATTAGATTTGCGGTCCTGAAAGTCTGAGGGTTAGAAACCTACGGATATCACCTACTCTTAAATTCAGTGCCGGTCCTGTGACAGAGCAATAGGAGACGCTCTAAGCGCTTAAAAGTCTTAGCGAGCGATTCTAAAAGAGATGAAATAATAAAGACTGAAAAAATTGATCAATGGCGCTGAAAGACAATCTCACTCTGCCTCGATCAAGGACTTGTGCCGGCACTGCCTAATTTAACACAACACAGTGTAGTTACAGGTAGTCAAAAAAAAAGTGTGACCAATATATCACTAGTATACTCAGATGCCAACGACCGTACAAAATATTATAGTGTTTGTTACACAATAATCCCCTCTATGATTGCTCCGTTGGCCCACTACATATGGAAAATCCGGTGTGTTACCTATATTTACACACATCAATTGGCTTGTTGCCAAAGGCGTATCTAGTATCTAACTTTTTAACCCCCAAGATACGAAAAGAGAGGGCTTGGCCCACCCTGGAAAATAGCTCTAGATACGCCAATGGGTCTTGCATGGCGTTGGCTAATAGTACCTCATATAACGTATAAGTAGTTATCATAAAATAAATTGATGCGCACGAACCTACATAAAATCTTAAAGCACCTATTGTAAATAATACCTATGTGCATAAATAATACTTTACGAAATGTCTTAAGATTGTGCCACATAGTATCGCAAGTTGAAAGCTTTTATAATATTGGTTACCATGAAATGTACATCCGACACTTCGGGCCCGCACAGGACACTTTGATACCATGAAGATATTTTGGAACAAAATATTTAAATATTTAACAGTTTTTACATAAAAATACCCCGACCAATGCAAATGTTGATATTCGTGCACATAAATATTTGCACTGAACGAAAGTCTAACCTATTTCTGCTATTAGATACAAAAATTATCTATTAAAAGTAACGGACAACAGGACTAATTTATACACCTCTCTGCAGACTGGTGCGGGAGTTCGTGAGAGAACTTTGTTGCAAAGTTTCCTCCTCGTCAGTTTCTCGGTCGTTAGATATCCTGATGGCCTGATACCACTGGTTCGTCAGATCTGTCATTTGACTCTTACAATCTTTTAGCTCCTGAAACGAGAAATCAAGAACAAGATTATATACTTGATTTTATTAATTACTAGCCTAAGCCCGTGGCCCCGCCTGTGTGGAAGTTAGTTTTCGCTATTAGACTATATCTCGGTTCTACTCAACCGATTGTGATCACACATGCGTAAGATTTTCAGTCTGACCAAAGCCTTTTAAAAAAATAAACCGCATCAAAATCCGTTTTGTAGTTTCGCGTCCATCGCGAACAAAAAGATAAGAACTCCAAAAAATATTTTTGTGTTCAGAGTCGTTCATAACATAACCCAAGTCTTTTTAAATAATTTTGACGGCTACTTTAGAATAGTTTTGATTTAAAAGAATATAAGATGTCGATAAAGTCATGTCCACATCAAAGAATTTATAGGCTTTACGCAATCACTATAGTTTTCCAACAATTGCGTCGATTGTTATGCGTTATGATGCGGACCAAGGACATTTTCTACATATTAACTTATCGGTATTCTTGTGTGGAACTACTTGAAGGCCAAGAAAAACTTAGATATCACTTGCTACATACCTACCTACAATATTATATACAATCGCATACCTACAGTAGGTACTATAGACACTTGGCCGGCCAGCCTTGACGCTGTTGATTTTTTTTTAATTATTCTTTCATATTTTAAACTAGCCGATGTCCGCGGCTCTGCCCCGCGTGAATGTCGGTTATCATAACTTTTGATCATATCTCCAGTTCTACTCAACCAATTGCAAACAAATATACAGCATATTTTAAGTCTGCCAAGACTTTTCTAATAAAAAAACCGCATCAAAATCCGTTAAGTAGTTTTTGCATCCATAGCTAACAAACAGACAAGAATTCAAACATATTATTTTTGTTTTCAGAATAGTTCATATAATATAACCCAAGTTTTATTGAATATCTCAAAAGTGCAGACACAGCTACTTTACAATTTTATGATATTATAGAAGTAGCGTAGCTATTACAATTACCTGATGCGTGAATCGTCTAGTGAAGAATGGAATCAGATACTTCATATCTAATCGCACGAAACCCCGTAACCTCGTCGCATGGGAGTAATTAACCTGAAAAAAGTTGGGCAATTACATCACATCACGATTATATACCTAAGTAGAGAAAGGATAGTAAAAATTTCACCGTATATACCTATAGTGATAGTATTTTTATACTAACTGTGCCCTATAAACTCGTTAACTTAGATTTGGGGTTTATTTTTTTCGCCGGAACCCTAATACCTACTTAGTACGTATTACTAGTTTCGCCTTATTTTCGTTAGTAACATCTGCAGTAAAAAAGATCGTCAAAATTGGACCAACCACTTCGGGGATCACCTGGAACCGTACTTTAATTTCCATGTGCAAAAGGAGGCATTAATTGCCTTAATCCGCACGGGTTCGACCCAATTGTTTGTTATAATGTTTTCTAGCCCTTTTCCCTTCTACTCACGGGACTAATCCCACCCTCATTCCCACAACTGAAACTCCTGTACGCCATCATCAACAGTAGTGACACACTGACACTCTTGATCTACGAACACACCGACTAAACCGAGTAATGACACTCGGGCAGTAGCAAGAAAAATTTAACTGTCTAGGAACCCGCATCGAAATGAATCAGAAGTAAATTGGAGAAGTTAGAAATATAATAAAAAAAATCCACTTCTACTTGCCTCGAGTTCCTCTTCAGTTATTTCTGACAAATGTTCGGAGTCTATTGCTTGACCCCACTCTTTTGTTTTAGATAAACTAACTTCCTTCTGTTTACGTAATGATCTCGAACGTTTAACCTTCTTGTTTGCCTGTAAAGAAATGAGCAAATAGGTACATTTCAAATCCCAGTAATAGCAATAGCAAGACATTAAATTGTATTATGTATAACTTAAAATTAGGTTTATGAGCAAGTTGTGATAATGGCAATCGCACATCTTAGTAATAAAAACTGTATATTATCTTTTGGTATTTGTATGTATCTATGTATATGATAATGTGATAAGACGAGCTGTCTTAAATACTGTAATATCTATTGTAGTAATATCTCTCATTTATTATTTAAATATGTGAGTGAGTGTTTCTCTTAAATAATAACACCCACTATTAGCCACAAATCGTTGGGTCACTTCTTACGGAGCACCCTGTATATTATAAATTAAACCACTTTACCTACCCTTAAAAATTTCAGCAACGGCATAGTAGAACCACCGAAGAATAGTGTCGTGAACAACACTATTATAAGAGTAGTAGTAATTATAACATGACGTGTTTCATCCGAAAAACCAAGATGAAGTGATAAGGCATAGGATATAGCGCCTCTTAGTCCTGTAAAAGAAATCCCAATGAGCTATTCTTCGTTATACATAATATATAAAGAAATAAGATCAACAAATGGATAAAAAAAAAAGGGTGTAGGGTGACAGGCGGCCGTTCTGTCACCCAACCGTCAGCACACGGACAATCAGCTCGCCCCCCGCTCGCTCCCCACTTTGAGGGACACGTGGAGAGCCTCGGAGCAGCCCTCTAGAGGGCCACTCCCACCCCGGCCGGATTGGCCGCAGGCAGCAGCGTCTCACGTGGCGAGTGGGATGCGCTGCTCGCCTCCGTTGCCCGGGTGCACCGCGTGGAGGTTCCGGCCCGCACCCTCCCAAGAGAACACCTGTCTTCGGTGCTCGGAGACCTCTGAATAGCTTTTTGTTGATTTGCCATCATCTTAGCGTTGTTCCCGTTTGCATCAAAAGTTTTCACCTCTGAGTCCGAGGCCCGCTTACTTCTCCTCCTTTTAATCTGGTTGCCGTCCACATCTTCCCGATTGTTACAAAGAAAAACTTATTAAGTTATGATTCATCATTACATAATTCAAATCAGTGAAAGTGGAAACGGCCAGGTGTCCATTTTAACAAAGGAGATGAATATTGGGCTTAACTAATCATTAGGTTTATAACTAGAAGCAACTTTAGTTAAAACAATATACATTACCACTAAACCACATTATGAACATCATTTTCTTAGTTATTTTGTGTTCGCGAAATTTATTGCAGAGTAAAGCAAGTGGAAAGATATTAGCGGCTCGGCCGAGTAATGACATGATTATACTCCATACTACAAGAGCAGGTTCCACACGATGTCGGAAGCTGTAAAACCGAAATAAAGTATTTGAAATACGCTTGAAAATAACTTACGGAAGTAGGCAGATAGGAAGTAGGGAAATATCGAGTTAGTGAGCTGTTTACAACTAACTACCTATCTATTTTTATCATTATTTATAGATCGTGCAATACCTAGAACTAAGTATTGAAAATTTCGAACCAACTTCACAAGCGGCATTGCATGTTTTTCATTTGCCTTCGGATAGAGTTCGTGTGTTCTACTAACTTATTACCGTTATAATTTATAATTATATAGGTAGGTAAGTATTAAATAACATATTTAAAATATCGTGTGTTCTGAAGAACTGATTTACCAACCAACGTTTAGGTACTTTATAATCATAAATAATTATTTAGATCATCTATACAATAATCCTACTATAATAATAATATCATAAAAAAGAAAGATTTGTTTGTTTGTAATACCTAGATAAACTCTGAAACTACTGAACCGATTTCTAAATTCTTTCACCATTAGAATGCTAGGTATTTTTTTTCTGTTAGTTCACGAATGAATTTTAAATTACAGTTTAGGTGGGTATAGGATTAGGTAATCGGTAGTTATGTAGTACTAAGTCCATTAATGGTGCATAAAACTTGGCAACATTTGGTAGGGGATATATTTTTGCGCGGAATATTGTCGCAAGTGCGTGTAGTTCCATACAACTATCATATTTAGCAGACCTACCGCAGGCAATAAGAACAATCGCGTGGTGAAATATCCCAGTGTGAATTTGGCCTAAGGCTACCGAATGATGCAATATTACGATAGTTAAGAACTCAGTTTGGAGAAAGCCTTCAACTGGTTTTTCAAGGTTTTATTTAACTAGTTTTTTTATATAATGACATATTCAATTCACGACAATGACTCGCATTACGTGGGTTTTTCGATACATGGGGACTTAACGGTCGTAAACACCAAACCAAACCTCGGTTTTACAGGAGTCGAAAAAAATCTTATTAATACATAATTTTGTGCTAGGTACACACTTACACTAATTGACGCGACTATAGGACAGTTATGTAAATACCCATGACTCCCATGAGGTATCATTCTGCCCTCCATAGGAAGTGTGCTATATATAGATCAAATATGCACCTGAGTAAATCACATTAAATGCATTAAGTATTTTATTCTTATTTTCAAAATATTTTTAATTACAACATGTAAAAAATAAAAAGGTGCTTCTTTATTTAAGCTGCATATCATAATAACAAAAACTACAATAAATCTTAAAACATTTTATTGTAATATGATTTACTAAGAACATGTTTGATCTAGATATTGCAGTATAGTAGGTACAAACATAGCATAGTGTCCCTATTAAATATTACTAAGATTATGTAGATGCAAAACTTTCTTTAAAGAGTGTAATAAAGTTTATTTATTTCATCAAAAAAAATTTTTCTTTGGTAAAGAATTTAAGAATGTTAATGAACAGATTTCATGTATTGAAACTTGTCCCAAATACTTATTACATTTGCAATTACCTGAATATAGCAAGTCCTAAGTAAGCAAAGACACATGTTTCTGCTATAAACGCTAATGTCCTCATAGTTTGCTGCATAGTGACCTGAGTCACTGTTGAAAGGTTAAAGTGAGTATAGTGGGACATCACAACACCACAGAATAATATTGCCATTATGCCTGTAACAAAAAAATACTGTCAATGGGTGAATTGTTTTTCCCTACCCTTCTGACTAAGCAAATATAATACAATATTTAAAAACAAATGTAAATAAAAATATAAATAAATTAATAAAAAAAATTATAGACTATAGAGAAATATTGAGGTTGTTAGTATATCATACAAGTTTGAAGAAGTGTGAACCTTATACCTATAACACTAACTAACTACTAACAACTAACTTCCACATAAATAACATCCCAACAACTTCCATATACATTAAAAATATAATGTACATTATATTTAAAAAAATAGTACCTATATTGATACTAATAACAAAGATATAAAAATCATAATTTTATTTTCAATTTACCTGATAGATGTATTCCTTCAGCCAAAACATATGGAGCGTAAGTGAACACCAACATCATACCAAATTCAAGAGATGGATTTTTACGAAGATCAACATGCTTCAGGAGAAGAGCACTAACAAGTGCAAATAATACACCAATACCAGCAGAGGCAAAAAACATGAGCCAAAAACGATTGATAGCTGAAAGAATGGCTTCACCAGTAGACATTAAGGGATCGTTTGAATCTAACACAGCTGTGGTTAGAACGATGGCTATGGCATCATTTAAAATGCTCTCTCCAAACACCAGCATGTTGAGTACTGGATCTACATCCAAAGCATGGAAAATTGCCACTGTGGCTACAGGATCCACAGCAGATATCAAAGAACCAAAAGCAAATGATTCAACAAAACTTAACTTATACACAACTTGTGCTAAACCTAACAAATATATCCCCGCACCAATAACAAATGCAGATATAGCTGTTCCTACTATGGCAAATAGTAAAATTGATCCTATGTTTTGGAAAAAGTTACCTTTATGAAGATTGTAACCTGATTCAAAAATTATAGGTGGTAACAGGACTAAGAAAAAGGCTGTAGGTGAAAAAGCTTCTTCTTTTCGCCAGTTAGCTATATTTCTAATAGATAATAAATTAATCAACATACCAATCAAAGCACCCAGGAATACTATAACCACACTCTCAGGTAAATAGGAAAATCCTGTTTGTAACATGAGATGGATCAGTAAAATGCCAAGAGCTAACACACACAGCACAAAAAATATAGCCATTGAACTGTTATGTTCATCTTCAGCAGAACTTTTTTCAGGCAAAGGCGCTGCATCCGAAGGACTTATAACTGAAGCGTTAGGTGCAGTAGACGACGAAATATTTACAAGAACTGAAGAAAGTAATGATTCATTTTTATCAATGCCAATATTCGAAGATTCTGTTGAAGAACTATGAGTTAAATTACTGACTTGGCTGTCGATAGTTGATTCACTAGAACTAGACACATTCTGTATAACGGCTCGTTTGGTCCTGGATACTTCAATTTCCTGGTTATTATGGCAATTAACAGGCATTTTTCTAGGCGACGTGTTAGCCTGTTCAATACCGATCGATTGAGGAAATTTTATTTCATTGGACAAAAACGGGGGCTTTAAATCTTGTCCATAGCAGAAACTACTTAAATATATTATGGTAATCCAAAACACATCTTTACGAACACAAGCCATTTGTGAAGTTACATTAAACTCTATAATACAAACTACACTTAGAATCTCTTCAATACAATATGTTTAAAATATTTATTTTATTAACATACGTCAAAAAAGTAAATTCAATCCGATTGAATCAGTGATTCAATAAATTCAATACAAAGCTGTCAATGTCAGGTGACAGATGAGATGACAGCCTGACAGCACAGCTTTCTTATAATTTTATAATTCATTAGCTGACCCGGCAAACGTCGTTTTGCATTTTAAGGGTGAATATAATATAGGTTTCTGGCAATGGTAACTATATTTCAGGATCTTCGTTATCAGCCCTTTATAGGTGTTCAAAATTGAAGTTTTGGTCATAAATCTCCAACCTGAAAGTAAAAGAATGTATATTATTATTATCCCCGTAGTTTAACTATATGCATAAGTATTACAAGTCTGTTACATTTTAGGTAATGGTATCTTCAAAACAAAAATGTTTCTGAATATCTACGAAATTTGTGAATATAGTGGTAATTTATTTAAAACAATATACCTTTCCACAAGATCTGCTTTTTTTCCTCGTAAAGAAGCACCACGTTTTTTAAGTTAATCTTTAAGTTCCTTCACTCACCAGTTATAATACATGATGTATTAGTTCACAAACTACTAGTTAATACTGTTTTAGGTCACTCTTTATGTTATGAAATGATAATAAATGCATGTTTTTTTTGTAAACAATAATGACACTGAATATGGCCGTCGTACACAAAGGAGCCAACTCGCTAGCGCCATCTGCGATTAGCTTTCACCGGCCAACCCCATTATCATCCTCATCCTACATTTTGACAAAGTATAAAATTTTGTGAAAAGTGATGAGCGATTGATTTGATTATGTGTCGGATTGTGTGTACGTCGTAGACAGAGAATGTACGTAGTACATATTTTGAGTACATTACTATTAATCTGTGGATTTGATAGTATGATACCTACTGTAGCATGACGTAAACAAAATAAGTATGTCTTCACTAGTTTATCATTCTAGAACAAAATTGTTATTCATAATTATATAGAAAATAAACAACATATTTCAGTGCATTCGCATGGTAAATGGGACTTCGTTACATAATAAATTCTGAATGGTACGTACCTACATGTCCGTAAACAAAGCATCAGCCAAAAAAATGCGTTGTACGTTGTATACACATTAATTTAAGAAGTATGCTATTTGCAGACTTCGAGATTCGATAAAAGTTAACTAATTTGCGAAACTATCTTGTATAGAAAATAATACATTATTGTGTGTTTAAACATTGGAACAAAATATTTACATGTGGCTCCATTAATCTCTAGGTATATGGTTGGGGCGTTCTTCATTAAAATAGAACCAATACATACCTACACCGTAATTTCAGCTTTATGTAATACAATATACAGATTTTATAGACTAGTGAGTAGTCTATAAATCTATATACTGTATACCTATACCTAAATATAGAATAGTTTTAGTCCTCTCTGACTAGTCAGAGTGTATGAGACAGTTTTCCAGATTTACTAACATTGATTGCACCTACTATTACAGATATAGAAAAACATGGAAAAAGAAGAGATATTATTAGGAGAGGAAATGGGTCGACTTGAAATAGAACCAGTTAAAATAAATACTAGAAGCTGTGAAAATCCTTTTATAAGTTTATTACAAAAAAGAAGTTTTTTCAAAAATCCCATACTTCCAAAGGAATCTAAATGCACATGCAGCACTCCAAGGAAAGCTAAACATAGTGCAATCTATAAAAAGAAACATAACAAAATACTCAAAGAACCAATTTTGAAAATTTTGAAGAATTGTGGTAATAATAGCATTATTTTGGAGGCAGAAGAATGTCAAGAATCTAAAAGCAAAAATATATCTGATATTGTGAAATGTGATCCATTAAATTTATGCACACTTGTACATAACTGCAACCAGTTAACTATATCATCTAGTTCAAGTGATCAAAACAAAGTTGTAGATGTCAACAATAAGAATAAGTGGTGGAAAAGTGAGATTTTAAGTTCAACCGAGAGTAGAGAACCAAAAGCGCACAGTAGTCGGGCTGGCACCTGCTCTCAGCAAGCGCTCAATCCTCCCTGTGATGTAACTATTGATGAACTAGCCAGTTATTTTGAAACATTGGTTCATATACCAAAGAAAATGTCGTCTATGGCTGAAATGATGTATATCTAATTATCACATTAATTATTGAAGGTAAAAAATCCTAGGTATGTAGAACCATCACAATATAAATTGTATAAAATAATACACTGGTCACATACATTACTTTCATGAGAATGTGATGTTAATACTACTGCCATTTTATTTTCCAATGCGAATTTTCATCACACTTTGCCTGATGGACCTTTGGTTCCTCTTTTACTCCTTCATACTATCAACAATCATTTTAAATATTCATTAGATACAATCAGCACCACTAGTTTTATGTTTTGCATATCCAAGTTCCTGAAAATAGTCACGACTCAGCTTTAAACACTGAAAGATTTTTCTTGCATGTGATGTCCTGGTTTCTCGAAACTTTAAATGCAAATTCACAATAGGGAAAAGTGATATATCTACTTACAATAGTGCAATAAATAAAAAGAATTTTCTTTAAGAAAAACTGGCCAAAAAATAATATTAGAATAGATAGTTTTCATCCATTTCTTTACTATCTGTTATCTAACTTTAACTAGCTAGACTGGTATAAGATAAATTGATAGAAGATAAAAAATACTGAGGTTGAACTTTGATAGGATCACCCAGTATAATACAAGAAGCAGGGTGAGCAACATTGGTCAAGTCTGATGGGTGTCTAATTAAATAGTAAATTGGTTATATCAGTAGCTTGTCATGACTGTCATACTGAATTTCAAAGTTCAAAATAGCGATGAACTGTAGCCCTAAAGTACCGAAAACCGACTCACGGTAGTGCGAAAGTGCGCCACATCGATACCCATAATTTCGAATATATCGATGTGGCGCACTTTCGCACTACCTTGAGTCGGTTTTCGGTACTTTAGGGCTACAGTTCATCGCTATTTTGAACTTCGAAATATCTCTGTACTCAACAATAATATAATATAGAATTATACATACATACGCTCACGCCCTTTTCTCTCTGGAGTAGGCAGGGACCCCAGATCTCATATGTCGAAAAACTACCCCGTCATGCTCGGAGTGATTGGACAGCGAAGAAATGAGTTTCCACCTGCTAGCTGAATGTCCCATGTACTCACTGATCAGATGGGAGCTCTTGGGGTCGCATAGACTGAATGAAGATCTGGGAAAATAGACGAAGTGACAAGCTAGCATCGCGGGTGAATTGTCCGACCGGCCGCCAGTGCCCCGCAGGGAATAATATTAATAATTACCTAATAATTTTAAAATGTAATTAGGTATCTCTGTACCAAATTTCAAACAGATCCATTCAGCCGTTTTTGCGTGAAAGAGCAACAAACATACATCGAGGCATTCATTAATTCTTACAAACTTCGGCGTTTATAATATTAATAGGATAGGATAGGATAAATTGTAGTCCCCTGGCTAGTCAACTACGAAACAAATGTTTTCATTGTATATTACCGAGCGAACAAAAAAAAATTAAAGATTCATTCCACTGCAACACTTGGTGGATCAATTTCAGCAAGTCGCAGGTAGCCGTCGACATGACATGACCGACAAAAAATCCTTAAAATAAGTTCACGTATGTACATGAAAATATTGTTTGTCTTGTACTGTATTAGTCTGTATTCCTTATTATCCGATACCAAGTCTCGACGGCATTGGAGTGATGGAGTTCATTTACACCCTTTGATTATCTATCTATAGATAGGTACATAGTCTGAGAGGTACCTACATATTATATAATAAATCTGTAACTGATCAGTGTCTGTGGATGGAAGGTATATGAGAAAAAGAATTATTAGGGGACTTTATTAATGTAATCGATGCCAAAACAGTGATTTTTAGAATTTTTGTCTGTCTGCACCAAATTTTTGTTCATGCTAAAATCAAAAACTACTGGAGGGATTTTGATTTGGATTTTTTTCAAACTTGGTACGATTATATTTCATATTTCTGGGCAAAATATAGGCTACTTTTTATACAAGCTGATACCCGTGTCTTCGCCCGCGCTTCATTTTTAAGTCGTTATTGGTCATATCTCCGGTTCTACTTCACCAATTACAACCAAACATACGGCAATTTTTTAGTCCAAGCAAGAACTTTCTAATAAAAAAAACCGCATCAAAATCCATGGACGTCAAAAGTACTGAACGGGTTTTGATACGGCTTTTTTTATTAGAAAGGCCTTGGTTAGACTCAAAATCACATATTTGATCGCACTCCGCTGATTAGAACCGGCGATATAGTAAAAAACGCGAAAATCGACGTCCACGCAAGCGGAGCCGCGGGCAACAGCTAGTAATTATACATAGTAATCAAAGTTTACACCAAACCGCCGCGCGCCGTACCTACATAAGAAATTTTATACGTTGTTATTATGTAGGTATCAGACTTTACCAATGTTATTCAACTCTCCTAGGTAAAATACATACATACAATTATATACATAATGCTCACGCCTTTTTTCCTCCGGGGTAGGCAGAGACAACAGACCGCCATCTGCATCTTCTGTCCTGACCTAAAATAAACGTGTAACAAACTGCGTAGGTTTTACATTTCTCAACTATTTATTGAAGTAAGTACCTACTATTTAGTCTACAGGAGACTATACATATTATAGGTACCTACCTACTTCGACAATAGTTGAGAAACGTCGGTAATGGCCATGTAATGGCTATTTGATGGATGTTTATTTTCACCTAGATAGAGGTTAATAATTAAAAGTTATTGCGAAAACATATATTTCCGTTACTCTTAGATAGCTTACTTGGTGTCATGATTCTTAATTGAAATAAATAACAAAATATTTTTAAGATTAAGAATGTAATTGTTAAAAATAAGAATAAAAGAAATGATATCAAATTGTGTTTTAATAAAATTACTAGCTGTTGCCCGCGGCTTCTCCCGCGTGGGTGTAAGATTGCTTGAAGCAAATCCCGCGCTCCCCAGCTGACCCTGGACCATTTACGGTTTTAAGATGGCCCCCTCAGGAGTTGTAAGCACGATTTCCCTATCGAACCATGGAAAGGACGGGATGGGGTGACGGGATAATAGGCGGAATCACCTGTAACCCCTACGCCTGCGCTCGGTAACCAGGCCGCCCCTTGCCTGCACTCCACTGTGTTCTCTGGTACCTACTCAGAAGGGCATGTAAGAAACCTTCGAGCAGCCCTCTAAAGCCGCTCCCATTGCGGCCGGTATTTACCGTTAACAGCAGCGTCTAGCTCCTAAGAGAGAGGCGCTGCCGCTACGTGAGCGGAATGTTTTCCAATAATCTATGATTGGTGAGTTTGAGCTCGTCCAGCGCCGTAGCACCCCGTGCTATCCTCAAAAGACACCCAAGAAACCAGCACTGCGTGTAGGTATAGAACGGGTTTCGTACTCATTATCGAAAGACATATTTGCGAACCCCATTTCTACAAACGCCAAATCATCGAAGAGCCATTTAACCGATGGGTCATTTGATCCAAGGGCCATTTCATCGGGGTGCGGGCCGGAACCACCACGTGGTGCACCTGGGCAACGGAGGCGAGCAGCGCCTCCCACTCGCCACGGGAGACGCTGCTGCCTGCGGCCAATCCGGCCGGGGTGGGAGTGGCCCTCAAGAGGGCTGCTCCGAGGCTCTCCACGTGTCGGGGGGTCGAGGGGGCCATCTTAAAACCGTAGATGGCCCGGGGTCAGCTGGGGTGCGAGGGATATGCCCATTGGGTAACCTTACACCCCGGTTACTAAGGCCGGTTAAATTTGCGACGCGCAGCGTAAACGAAAGATGTGTGGGGCGAGCACGAATTTTCTTTCGAATCGAGTTCGTAACGTGTGCGATAGAAATTATATGAGATTAGTACCTACAGTTCCTGTGCTGTGAGCGATGTCACCGCTTTGGTGATCAAGATCGTATGAGTTGACTCCGCTAGACTTTTCATATGGAGTTTTCTGAAGTCGCAGGTCTATGCCAATAAGCCACAATCAACAGTTGCCCTGAAGGCCAACATAACGCAGGCCATCGCTCAGATTCAGCCTATGATCTATGCTGCAGTCATTGAAAATTGGACCTCTCGGATTTATGCCACGTGCCATCAGACGAAGCCGCGGTGGTCATTTGAACGATGTCATATTCCATTCATAATGGCATAAATGGGCCTTTTAAATGAAAAAAAATCGTTAATATCTTACAAACATCTTGTTTTAGGTATTCAATTTTAACATCGACCCCTCAGGGTAAAATAAGCTTGAACTTGGCTTGACACACTCCCGCGTGTGTAGATAGTCTGAGATCGACCCATCCTTGTTGAAAGACCCTTGAATACCTACTTAACCGAAATACCTACCCATGTGAAACTTTTTCGTTGGAACTATTTCATTATTTTTGAGTAGTTGCGTTCATTTGTCATTAAAGGTCATCTATATATATATTAATATAATATATATTATATTATATAATATCTAATACATATATTATATAATATCTAATATATATATCTCTTTCTACATAATATATAATATCATTGGTTGTAGAGTTGTGTTGTAGGCACGGTTCGGTAGGTATAGGGTGCTATAGATAATACAGATCAGCAGTGGGTATAGGCAAAGAGAATACAATAATCCTCTTTTTACATGTATAATATCATTGACAATAATTCAATTTTTTATCATTATTCATAACTGCTTATTCATGCGATGAAACCAATAACAAGCCAATAACTAAACATTTACGTTCAAAGTAGATCTTTACTTATAACATAACATAAATTATGCAGAGTTCGAGCTGTTGGTATACTGTATTTTTAGATGCATATACATATTCTACCAGATATTTATTGTTCGCAATAGCTATAATAATAATGTCTATATTATCGGTATGGATTTCCGAAAAACCTCGATTTTATAAGGTATGTAATAATCTCAGACCAATATAAAAGAATTATATTATGGGCGCGGACACAGGCAGCGCTGACTAGTTAAATGCCCTATAGGTTGGTACCTACATTACTGCCAACGACTGCAGTCTGCTTAGAGACAGTCTGGAATACGGCTGGACGATGCGGCCGGCTAATTAGGTACCTACATCCTTTAGGTCTATTCTGGACTGGCGGAATACGGGCCTGTCCTGGACCCTTTGGGCCACTTCTTCCTCGTAGTCATACTTTTTGGTCAAACTGGTTTGACTATGAGGAATTACGTTTCCTCGTGGTCAAAACTTGTTTAACGAGGCAACATCGAGGATCTGCAGTAACAAATACAAAAAGCAAATCGACGTTATTTCTTACGATTTTCTCAGGCCGGAGTATGGTAGTAAGACTATTTATGAAACAAGCTTACAATAGGTGCCTACTGTATAGTAGTGCTATCGGGTATCTGCAAATTTTAGGAATATTTTTTTATATCACTTAAGTGGCAGACAAGCAAACGGCCCACCTGATGGGAAGCGGTTACCGAATACCGAATATTTATACATTCAAGTATACAGGGGTCCCACGGCGATACAATATGAAGAAGTACCTTAAATAAAGCAGATTTATAGGCAATTTTAATGAAAGAAAACTTCACACACAATCTTTGAATGATATTTAAATTGTTTTCATAATCAAAATGTAGTCTTTCAGTAAAATTATCCATTATTATTTACACTTCCACTCCATGTGGAATCGCCGTAGGACATCCAGTAGATATTCCTAATTCCTTTTGGTTATAGGAAACTATTTTTTTAACCGCGCCGCAGACGGAGGTGCGGTGTGGTCAAATTGTCCGCGACTAGTCTTATTATTACTATCATTAGATCCCATTTAGTGTCTTACAACCGATATGACGTGTCTACACCTAGCGGGATCCCCTGTCTGGGAGACTTATGAATGATGCAGAGAATTAGTTCTGGATTTGTTCTACTGAACTATGCTGGAAACAGAATTTGTTCCGTATAATAAACGGAAATATAAACTTTTCTAACCGACCTCCAGCCAGCGGGATATTTACCAAATTTAAGTCTGGGGAACTATAAATTGGTATTACCTTTTAGTTCTGTCTTTGTTCTGTTTAACAAAACAAAAAACATACTTCTAGCGTCCTTACTTCAGCCACAATCAAGCTGAAATGAAACCTCCAGTCAGCGGACTTTTTCTCTCAGGGACATTTTTTTGTAACTTTTACACTAAATTGATAACATTTAAACTATTTACGACTATAATTTTACTTAAATTACCTATTCGTACATCTAGTATGAAAATTATACCAATATCCATCCTTACAAATATTCGCATTTATAATATTAATTTATGAAAGATAATGCAGACCGGTGAGATTATTTTGTATTCTACCCACTTACTAGCTTTCAGATTCTATACTTTTAATTTTCATACTAGATGTACGAATAGGTAATTTAAGTAAAATTATAGTCGTAAATAGTTTAAATGTTATCAATTTAGTGTAAAAGTTACAAAAAAATGTCCCTGAGAGAAAAAGTCCGCTGACTGGAGGTTTCATTTCAGCTTGATTGTGGCTGAAGTAAGGATGCTAGAAGTATGTTTTTTGTTTTGTTAAACAGAACAAAGACAGAACTAAAAGGTAATACCAATTTATAGTTCCCCAGACTTAATTTTGGTAAATATCCCGCTGGCTGGAGGTCGGTTAGAAAAGTTTATATTTCTGTTTATTATACGGAACAAATTCTGTTTCCAGCATAGTTCAGTAGAACAAATCCAGAACTAATTCTCTGCATCATTCATAAGTCTCCCAGACAGGGGATCCCGCTAGGTGTAGACACGTACCGATATGAGCTATTGCGCGGACAAATGCAACCTTATAATATAATCGTACAAATAGGCGATAAGCAGATGGAGGCGCGGGGCGGTCAAAATGAACGCGACGCACTATTATTTTTACTGATATTAGATCGCATTTAGCCCACGTATATCTGACAGGAGCTATTGCGCGGACAAATGCAACCTTATTATCGTAAAAATAAGAGAGCGTCGCAGTCATTTTGACCGCCCCGCCCCGCCATGTGCTTTCTGCCTAAGAGTGCGTCCGTCGCGGGTCGCGGTCATTTAGACCGCCCCGCCACGCCACCGTCTGCTTTTGCCTTAAGGTAGGTATGTAGGTATACAACGTTAAATAAGTTGTTTTGTTTCAGTTAATATACCAAAGAAGTAAACATTCAAACATCGATTCCCCTTTACAAAGTAATGAAGAACTTGAAATAGACTGTGAGCTAAGTGATTCAGAAAAAAAAATCGTACAACCGGAACACATGTCTGAATATACTCAATGTAGCATGACCCAAAGTTAAAATATGTTTCTGGGTTATGGATTTTTAAAATCAAAATGAAGTTTTTTTAATAAAATTGTCTATTTATATTATTTAAGACTTCCCCTCGTATGTGGCATTGCCGTGGGACACGTATGTATATACCAGGCTATACCCTGTATAATAGAAGCTTAACCCTTGGTCAAGTGCGATATGTATCAGACATTAAAAATACACACTATAATACAATTCTTTTTATTCGTGACAGCCGAAAAAAGCAAAAATAAGTGTCTTATAAAAGTAAGACAATATGAAATAACACTATAAAATAAAAAATATGTAATATCAACATGGAGAAACATACAGATGCAAATATGCTATGGCTACTAAAGACATTTCACTCAATCATTATTATCAGTATCACTGTTTAATAGTACATGTATGATGTAGTGTGGTATCAACGAGTCGCGTTTTAACAATTCAATATTTTTGAACAAGAAAATTTTGGTTCTTTTTTCTCTACATAACAGGTAACAATCGATATCAATAGAGCATTCCCCAGAAATATATACCTAGGTACTTATAGACAATTTTTTTTTAAGAAAATGCTCATATTGAATTACAATAAAGCAAAATTTATTCGTTTCAAATCAAGTTAGAAACAGTCTACTATCATTGGCCTGTACTAAATAGACTCCCCTTCATATTACGTGGCATTATAAAATAATATAGGGCAGTGTGAAACATTACATCACAAACATTGACTTCGAAAATGAATCAATATAAATACAATAAAAACCAGTTGCAGTTTCTGAGCTATTGCTTTATTCCAATTCTACATTATAAGTACCAGACTAGTAGGAATACAGAAAAAAATATTAAATTACGACAAGTTTAAAAGGTAGGTAACACATTACCGATACTCGAAGTACCCTTGTAAACTCTGATACTCGAGGTACCCTCGTAATCTATGTTCTTGTACTCGAGGTAGGTACACAAGAACATGGTATTTTCGTTAGCTTGTTTACTAATTTCTGCGTCTAAACACAGCAATCTTAAAAAAACTATTTCTGTATAATAAAATAAATTAACATTACAACTGATAAGAATTTCACACAAACTTAATTATCATCGCAAATGTCATTAGGTCAGGTCAATATAATCGGTTATACAGTGTTGTCATTATAAGATATTGTGTTATTACAAGTTAGTAGTACTTAACATTATTAAAAATTGAAAAAGTATTCCATTATTAGAAAACTGGCTTAAATTCACAAAACTAAGTATTCAATACAATAAATAAATAATAAGTATATAATTTAAGTTCTCTTTAGAATTTTATGATTGCACAATATTTATGGCCCCAGCAGTGAATTAGAATGAATAGCAAAGATGAAGGTATTTACTATAATTTACTAATTATAACATGTCAAGAAATACACACTACCTTTATGGTATACGGCATTTGTCAAAATTCATAATAACCTAAATGGTGCTGATTCTGTTGTTACATCTCTAAACTTATTCTCTAAAATTTCTAATTGCATCTGTTTCTTTCATTATCAGATAGAAATGGACAGACGATTTATTTTAGTGAACACCTGTCGAATTAAGTCGGCGCCTTGACGGTACCCTTCAATTTTAGTCGACATCTACGAATATGCGTCTTAACTTACTACGCACCACCAAGGCGCTGTCTTAGGCCTCATACGCATTGTCCGGTTAGCCGGAGTGCGGACAGCCGTCCGGTTAACCGCAATCAAAAATATATACGCAAAAGTATTTTTTATTCGCACTGTGATGCGGCTGCCGCCCAACCGCTCCGGTCGCTCGGAGCGCTGCGGCCCGACTGACGGCTATCCGGACGGTCGCTGTACGCACTACGCGGATGCACTGCGGTTTGCTAGTTTACGGTTGCTCGCCATTGAAGGTGCACGTATTAACGTTTATCCGCACTGTCCGGTTGCAGTTGCGGCTAGCCGCCACCCGGTTAACCGCAACTGCAACCGCATCCTGCGGCTAGCCGGACGGCTGTCCGCACTCCGGCTAACCGGACAGTGCGTATGAGGCCTTAATTTGACAGGTCTTAACTTAAATAAAATCATTTGTCCTTTTCTATCTGATAATGAAAGAAACAGATGCATGCAATTAGAAAATTTTAGAGAATTTTAAGTTTAGAGTTGCTGAGCTGTTACATACTGTGACATACAGAATTAACAGCAATGTCATTATTGGTTACCAACTGACCACATCTTTAGAAGCTAGAGCAAAAATTTTCACTCCTGTATGTTATTTAACGTCATGATTATTTACGATTCCATTACATTTTTTTACATATTTTTTTACAATCACATTAAGTATAAATTTTGTTTACCAAAAACTAACACAATTCGTAGGATTTACTGTGCCTATTCTGAAACCACGGTATACTTATAAACATGTAGTTACGATATTTTGTAATAAATTTAACATGATTGACTACAGTACAGCACCCCAAATATTGTCCAGCAAACCAACGCTGCTTTATAGGGTGTTTACTAAAGTAATATACATTTTCATACACAATTCCACAGCTCACATTGCGCACCATTAGAAAAATAAATTATAGATGCTCCTAAACTAATATCTTCACATTTATCTTGGCATATTTTCGCTGCACATCTGAAAAAAGTTATATAAATGAGTATGGGGTAACAAATGAATCATTTATTTTTTTAATGATAGTTTCGTTATTGACTATGACATGACATAAATATTATCTTGCGAAAATGTGAAACTGTAGATCAGTAGGTAATATTAATTGTAATGTGAAAAATTATTATGTTCGAAATGTCAACAACATCGTTAAAAATCTCTACTCGTACTTTTTTAACATAGGTACTGCTTACAACATACAATGCCAACAAGTTGAGTTTCTAATTTTGAATTGTCGTGTAGGTTTGAAACATGTTATTTACCTAAAATAAAAAGAAATAACATAATTAATTAGGCATTTGGCAATCTAAAGGTGGGTCCACGCTAGGCGAACCGAGCACGAGCGGAGCCGTTCTTGGCTTCGTCGTTCACGTGTCAAGTGTGGACGTACAATGAATCTACAACGATACTTGAAATCCTTTGTGTTCGTCAAAAAACCGACAAAAGTCGGAACGCAGCCGAGCACGAACGAAATGCTCGCAGCGCGCTCGTTCGGGGCTTGTAAGTCGGTCCACACTAGACGAATTTGTGTTCGGCTCGTGCTCCGCTCGTGCACGTCTCGCCTAGCGTGGACACACCTTATTCAACCTCGCTCTACTTGTAGCTTTCTTTTGTGAAAAATCCAGGGTTTTTTGGGAGGTTTATGTCATTAATTTTTTATTGAGCCGATTTTGTCCCCCGGCTGGGTAAAGGCCTATTTCCACCTCTCTCTCTGTCTCTCTCTCTTTCTCACACACACCTTTTTTGAACAGACTGAAACCACACGCTGCGCCATCTCGAGTCTTCAAACGCGGGGATGTAAAGTTACCCAAAAGGCATTGCCCTCGCACCCCAGCTATGGCCACGGAAAAAGTGGTGTGTGCCTCTCCTAGATAGAGGGACACGCGCAGAGGTCATAATTAGCCGCCCTGCAAGTGGGAGGCGCTGCCTTCTCCGTTGCTCGGGTGCACCGCGTGGAGGTTCCGAGCCACGCACCTTAATCTCTGTATCCAATCTGGAAAACATGTCGAAATCGGCTTCCATCTTTACCTTCCACTTGTCTTTATTCTTATTACACATACAAATTTAATCCGTGTGATCCCGGACACAATACCGCAATCACAGTAAATCAGTTGTTACCGTAATTCCGCATCTGATATTCCGTATTGTGGTCTTCAGCAAAATGCTATCTCATGTGAGGTCTTCCACCACTCTCGATATAATTGCTACTATGTTTATGTTAAGTTTGCGAGATTAAAGGGTAAAGCACTATGTCGCGTCATTATGAAGTATTTCGCTAGTTAACCAAATATACTTACAGCAGTTGAGCAGGAGATTGATGAGTAATTTGTTTGAGAATTGGGAGTGCCAGGAAACATGTTCATCGGAACATGCGGCGGTGGAGGTGGCGGTGGAGGATGTGTCGCAAGTGGGGACACGGGCGGCACCGCACTCGAGCATCCACCAGCTACGTTGCTTGGACTCCCTGTCGTCGATAATCGTGAGAACGCCGCCAGGGCATCAGGGAAATTTGGTGGTGTCGCTGGAGTATTACATGGTGTCATCAGTTGCTAAAACAAGGAACTTGATTATAGTTTTTTTGTAGTGTTTAGTTATAATAATTCCACCCGTGCGGAATACTGATCCCGTTAATACAACCTATAGGTACTTGTTATACGTGATCGAAAACCATCTACGCATTATTGCCTTTCTAATTAAACCAGTTTAGCGCGGATGGTATAAGTCTCAAGGGGACATAGGTAGAAACATTCTTCGTTTAGTTTTTAATCACAAAGTTTCTGGCGTTTATTTTCCAAAGCTATTGTATCATAATAATTATTATCATCAGTAAAAAATTATAATGTAGGTATGTAAGTGGAAATTAACTTTCAGTTAGGTATCATACCTTTTTTAGTGAATACCTAAAACTAACTATGTAAAAACAGAGAGGCTGCTTTATTATTTTTTTGTTTGACTAATGCAGCATACCAGCACACGCCTCACCTGATGGTTAGCGGTTACCATACTCTATGAACGTATCCGACATCAGAGGTGTCACTTGCGCGCTGCCACCTGTAGATGGAAGGGTGTGTAAAAGAGGAGAATGGAGGAATGGAAGGGACTCTTCGTTAATAGGAGTCTGCTAAGAGAGAGAATAGTATTTCCTCGGTCGGTTCATACGTGGTCGTGGTAGGTACACATGTGTAGAAGCTACACGTCGTTTTTTTTATTTTCAGTGTGAATGAGAATATAGGCTGATTTCTACATTACACACTGACGGAATACAGATTGCTCAGCGTGGATGGAGCGGCGCCATGTCCTCATAACTGCCGTCGAAGCCGCTAATCTCACGCTGCAGACCCTGGTGCTGGACAGTGTTGAATGCCGCTACCTGCTTTTACGAGGCAGTGATGGGCGCTAAAGGCTGCGAAAAAGGAACGGAAGAGATCTAGCACTCAGCAATGGCACAGAAGGTACATCGGGCGGCAGACCTCGCAGCACGATATCTATCCGCCATGACCGCGGGCCCTAGTCACAGAATATTATAATAATACCTACTAACGTATACCAATCCGTTCGGTAGTTTTTACGTCTAACGTGAGCCGTCGCTCTGGCTTAAGCAAGCCCAGGGTGGCCCTGGGGAATCAGATCCCCAAGAGCGCATCGGGATTGGCAACGGTGGCAGCCGAGTCAGTTCTCACTTGGGCGTCGACTCACACCAGTGCACTGTGCAACGCCATAATGATACATAATGTCGATGGTTATACGCCGGCGGTACAGCCGTCGGAAAGCGATGCCAGGCCCGCCCAGGTTTGAAGAAAGTCTTCTTAAGGCAGACGTAGCTCCGGCAAGCAATTAATGTTCCACCTTGAATCAATGAATAGCCAAGACTAGATCATCTATATAGAGGGATAAAACGAATAGTAGGTACCTGACGATAGTGTGGTGCCGCAATTCCATTAGCTCCAGCAGGTAATGCCACTTCTTGAAAAAATATTGATAGTGCCGTCTATAATAAAAAGAAATACTGCCTTTAGTCAAAACCATCATGATACTCTTATTATTTATACCTAGTTCTGGTAAAGACTAGGTAAAGGATATAGGAAGGCATAGTTAGTAACCTTTCAAGATTAAAGCAATACTTAAATAAGAAAATTAAGCCATCCTGAGCAGACACAAGAAATGCCTACTTTTAACATTATTTTGTTTGTTAAACTATTTTGACCACTGAGATCTTTTCTTCAATTTGCTGTATGTTATTACTTCTCAGAATTTATTCCTTTCCACCATTCAATAGTGCTGCTACACTATTGAATGGTGTAATAATACAAGACGTTTTTTATTTCTTCTCAAAATCAACGCATTTAACTCCTTGACTAGAATTATGGATTATTTTAAATCCAATGATACGGTTTTAGTTTTCATCAATATGGACCCCAGGACTTATAGTTTCAGATTTGATCATCCACACTCAGTTGGAAAATTCACCCTGTATACTGATCACCTGGCTGTTCACTGGCGCCCCCATTAAAAATAATAATGTTACCCTAATTGATTGATTCCTTATTATTGGTGCCTTTTGATCACTGTGTTCCCTGAAGTAAAATAATGCTTTCATTGTAAAGTAGTTCAGTAGGTAGGTACTGTAGACAATTTTGCTGTACTCCAATATTATGTATATGTATTTTAATATAGGTACTTCTACAAACTGTTATTACTATTCCCACTCTTTACTATAAACTGTTCCCAACCAATCCGTAGTCACACCTTATTACCACACTGGTGTGACTATGGTTCATTTAATTTTTTCAAGTTCAACAAAAATTATAAATCTTCCCAAATATATTATCTGCAGGCAGCAACAAGGAGACAAGTAAGTAATACACAGACAAAATAAATGTTTATGTAAACAGAGATATTTCTGCTTGGAAGTTTAGTTAGGTGGGATCTACTTCTCAAGATTATGCACCTATCACAAAAATTTTGAAATATTTCTAAATAGGTAATTATTTTATCAACTGAACATGCTATGATTAAGGTTATTTTTGTGTTCTTGTCTTGCAGACTAGAACAACAACATAACCTTATTTAAAAAACAAAAACAACTGTTACATCTTTTTGTATCTTTTTTTTATTAACTTGGCTGTATGTATCAAATATTTCAAAAAATAATTTATTTATGTGATACACATACAGTTGTAGAATTTTTAGAATTCATGTTCTGTTAGATTAAATTCAACATTATTTTGACGAAAAGACAACTTTAAAATATAATTTTATCCTCATCAAGGTTAAATAGTTGCTCCACTCGCTTATTGCGTGTTACTTCATCAATATCATTATGATTGTTTACAGATTATCAAAATATTATTCTATCTCAATAAACCAACTGCACAAGTGAATGTAGGTACCAAAACTAGTCAAAGATCAATTTTAAATTTATCAAATAATAAATAAGATAACTGACTTTACTAGCCAGATACTGTTCATGATTAGGTATAAGGTTTTAACGACAGTAGTAGCCTTTTGTAAATCAAAATATTATAGCAGCCATTTCATGATTACATACTGTTTGTTTACATATATTATAAATTCACCTCAAATTGCCAATGAGCAGCTTGCAATAACTGTTTTGCTTGTTCTTGGGCACATCCTGCAGCTAACACAAATTGATTTATCATAACTTGTTCACGTAAAGTCGAATCCATTGTAACAAATTCAACAAAATTTAAAGAAGTCCACTGACTGTCCAAGAAATAACAAGCTATGATTATGAAAATTTATCCATAGAATAGAATGCGTTGCGTATCTAATGTCATAGTGAGTGCTGAGCGCTAGTGGGCTTGGCCGGGCATCACAAGTGTGAAAGAGAGGTCCTACATCTTTAATTAACATCCACCACCGTTACGGTTAATAATGGCCAAAACCAAAACATAATTCTCTCTCTTCCCCCATTTCGTCCCATATCCTTATTTTTCATTATATGTTGCCAGACACCAATCATAATTTGCAATATTTTTATTTATAAACTCCACTATTTTACTGGGGCAAGACTATGAAGGAAGCTGGAAGACTTGACTTGACTATTGGCTAAGAAGACCGTGACTTGACATTGACTGTGACCTGTGACTAAATAACGAAAACGCTGCGTAATATATTTATATGCAAATTATAATACTTGTTTGTGGCAAATTGCTAAGCAAAGAAGCCCTTTAAAAAAAAAACCAGACACTGACAACTGACACCAACCTATGTAATTTTGTCGCTTGCTTTTCTTTTACATTAGATTACGTAGTACATAGTCAAGTACATAGCAGGTACTGTTTTGCGGTTCGGAGTATTGATTATCTTGTATTTGTTTAGATAATGGAACCAAATCCTGTAATTATTGCTGCTACAGCGAAACATACGGCTTCTGTAAGCATATAATGAGAATATTTATCAAAATAGTGATGTTTTTATACTATCATGAATTTAATAAGCGAAGTTTTTTACAGCTAATATTCCTTCATGGACTTGGCGACACAGGGTCAGTTTTCTTTAATACTTTGTTTCAATTTTACGGCTTCTGAAAATTATAGTCATATCTAAGTTAATTAGAATTATGTTAAAATTCCAGTCATGGTTGGGCGAGCACTATCGCAGCTATCCGTGGGCCACATGTAAAAGTGATCTGTCCTACTGCAGCAACGATTCCAGTTACCCTCAATGCAGGTTTTCGTATGCCGTCATGGTTTGACCTGCGAACTTTGGATGCAACTGCTCCTGAGGATGAAGAGGGTATAGTAACAGCTACTGAGCAAATTCATCGGCTTATCTCTGATGAAATTAAGGTAAGTTTCTAACGTTATCGTGTGATTAATGTGATTATAGTAATATTGAAACTTATCAGTTAGTGCAAATGCATAGTAGGTAGTAAGTACCTAGGTAGGTATGTATAATTTGTTACTGTTACAATTTTCTATTTGAATTTATCGCCAAGTACCTATATTTTCCAGTTAGGGAAATTAGACATTCAGCCGAAAATTCTAACAATAAGAAACTTATTACAATTGACGGAAATACTTATTTTATAACATTGCCACACAGGTTTTTATGTTCATTTTCTGGCATTTGGGAATGACTGCCATGACACTACTCTACACCAGCCTATAGGTACTTTGTGACCAATAAATTTTTTTATTGGTCTGAGTTTATTACTTTGAAAATGACGAACTTTTTATATAACCGGTCATCCCCTAATTTACCCATTTAGTACCTAGTGTAATTTAAAAAGCGGATACCATGTGTACATGTACATTCAGTTACTAAAAAGAAAGAATCTGCTTATTCAATAATAATAATATAATAATAATAATAAAGCATATTTATTCAAGGCTTTTAAATTATTTTACAATGAGTTAGTACAATTCTTAAACTATGTTAGTAAAAACTATTGGAGCCTTGACCCCATCCGGGTATATGCCTCCTCCATCTCCTTCCAAATCTGTCTATTCTTTGCTTTGTCTAGCCAGTATGTGCCAGCCACTTTGACAATGTCGTCCATCCACCTTGTTTTTGGTCTGCCCCGGTGTCTGTTTCCTGGAGGGCCTCTCCATTTTGTGATTTTTAGAGTCCATCTTTGGTCTGGCACCCTGGCCACATGTCCTGCCCATTGCCATTTCATTTTCATAGCATGTTTGAGAACATCTGTAACATTCGACCTTTTTCTAATAGTTCTGTTGCTTATTTTATGTATCCTCCTTAGCCTTAGCATACTTCTTTCCATGGCGTGTTGTGTTGTAAGCAATCTGTTTCTGGTCTTATTAGTGTGCACCCATGTTTGGCTAGCGTAGGTAAGGCAAGGTAAAATACAGACATCCATTACCGTCTTTTTTAGCTCTGAATTATAATCTTATTCAATAGACACAATATAATAGGTATCATTAATATCATACTGTCAGTGTCCCACCAATCCCATCCCATTAATTTGCATGTTAATTAAGGTTTTCGATTTTAATGCAGTTTGCCTGGGCGACAAGTTCAATATTGATGGGAACTTAAAATAAATGTCAATGATTCTTATCTTACCTATTCTTTTTAGTCAGGGTATGAAACCCTAAACTCCATAAAGAACCCTTATAGGGATCACTTTGTTGTTCAACTGTCTGTCAAGACAAGACCTTTTTTTGCAGTGATAGGTGGAGTAATCAGGTTGGACGTAGCGAATTTTTGGATGATTTTTGCATTTTTCTGCTAACTGTAAAACTTTGCAAAATCTGTGAGTGCAGTTCAAAATATCTCAAAAAGTTAGGGAAGGTCCGCTAAGAACGTTTTGCTGTAACTACAACGGTTAAGGTACTTGCCCTTACTTACTACCCCGTTTTAAAAATACACCCTGTTTACACTTTTTTGTACTGTAACCCCATGAACTACGATGGTATCGTCATAATATAAAATCATTGTGGTGGCAAGGTGTAAGGTGTATTATATGAGATAACTTTGCAATCTATTGGTGGGTTGGGATGGTTTTTACATGGTCTTTTTGTCAATTTTATGAACTAGCGATACGGACCTGACTTTGCTGGGAATAAACTATTGAAAAAATCTACAAAATAAAAAAAAACATCTAACTGCTGAAATTTCAAGCAAGTAGGTCAGTGGTTTAGGGGCATTTATGAATCCATCAGTCAGTCAATCGGGACAAGTAATATACCTGCTAGCTAGCTGTACCTATAGGTAGATGATAAAAGGTTGAATCAAAAAAATTTCAAATCAGTCAGAGAGTTAATGAATTCATTATGATAATCGTAAGTTTTATGTAACATAGGAATATTCAGTAATTTGTAATGTTTAGTCAAACAATACTTGACGCTAGGAAAATAAAAGTGAGAAGAATAGAGACCATGAATTGGCAAACGGAAGGTGTGATGTTCCCAACCAGATGAACTGATAGTGATAACCTACAACCCTGGCTGGGATAGACTGGATACCGGAGGCGGACGATCGCGTGCTGGTTGTGATACACATTGGGTTGAGAGATTCGACGCCTAAGTCCAGCAGTGAACTGCGATGGGCTAACTAAATGATTTATTGAATTAATACCTATAGGTACACGCAACCTTTTATTTTTTATCTTTATTTTACTTCCCGTTAAATAAAGACAAATGATCAGATCATAATATCATATTAACGTTTACGAAATCAACCAATTCAAAAACACAGACAGGCAAACATTTTTTTTTTAATGTGGTTGTTTACCACCGAAATACCGAAGTAGATTTTAAGAAAAGTAGATACTCATTGCATACTTCGACCAAGTAATAGTACCATTACTTGGTCGAAGGTTGCACAAGCAATTCCTTATATTGTAATGTAACTGTCATTATTATACAAATCAATGTTGATAATTCGGCACACAGCATTGTGCCTACATATACCGCCCTCCCTGCCCGCCCTGATAATAAATACATTCGTAGTATTTGTGATAGAACCTTCTGAAGAATATTGATGGGATTCGAAGATCTTTTTTGTTCACCAACATCAAGACGGAACAACAGCAGCGCATGGCACAGGCTTTACCTATTGCTTTCTTGCGAATCCGGCTGTCAATGTAAATCTAGGACTTCTAAGAGTAATCACAAGTATTTCATTACGGTTTACTCGTATATATGAATGACGATTAGGTATTATTTTGACGCTTGCTAAATTAGGAACATTCCGAAATTTTGTGTATGTCAAGGCGACCTTGAAATGTTTGTAATGAACTGAATGTGTTCTTTTTCAGGCTGGCATTCCCTCAAACAAGATACTATTAGGGGGATTTTCTCAGGGAGGTGCTTTAGCACTGCATGCTAGCTTGACTTATCCACAACCTCTTGCAGGAGTGATGTCACTATCCTGTTGGTTACCAAGGCATGCTCACTTCCCTGGGGAAGTAAAGTCGCCGACTGATTTACCTGTAAGTATTCCTTAGTTTATGACTAGGGTTGTAACGGAACTTCGCTTCCGCCTCCGTTACTGCGGAAGTTCCGCAATAAATCGTTCTTCCGCATCCGTGTAATTTTTACGGAGTCATAACGGTGATTTATTCACTAATCATATGCAAGCATCGAAGCTCGCGACGACTCAGACGTCCGGCCGCGCGCGGAAAATGAACAAGAGTAAAAAATTTTGAGAACATAATCGCTGTCTTGCATCCTCCACGAAGAGAATTACAAATAGAAAAAACTAATAGAATACAAAAAAATATTGTTGCACAATACATTTTTGTATTTTATTATTAGATACTAGCTGTGCCCCGCGGCTTCGTCCGTGGCATACGTCGTCGTCCCCGTGGCAGGATAAAAAGTATCCTATGTCCGTCTCCTAATAAGTTAATATGGTAGTTAAGTTTTCTTACATTTTCTAATGTCCCGCGCAACTTTCTTGACTTTTTCTTTCATAAGAACCTTCTCCTGACAATAACAAACACAACAAAAAAAGAATTAACGAAATCGGTCCAGCCGTTCACGCGTGATGCCGTGACCAAGGGAAATAGGGATACATTTTTATATATATAGATTAAGTAATTTACTTTACCTTTCAAATGCACTTTCGTTATTTTAATATTAACTGGTTTATTTAACACCAGGATGTTATTGATTATGTATGACAAGTCATTGTATTCTACGGCGAGTTTGACCGAGATAGTTTTAACAAAGGTTATATTATAAAGGTCTTTTTAATTAAAATGAGAAATAAACCTTTTGCAGTAATATTTATTTTGATTGTAGTTTAGGCACCAACTTAGATGTGAATACATACATCACATCTTGGTGTAAATAAAATAAAACGAATGTTTGTTTCAGATATTCCAAGCACATGGCGACTGTGATCCAGTTGTACCCTTCAAATGGGGACAGATGACCGCTTCTTTTCTGAAAACATTTATGAAGAATGTAGAATTCAGTACATACCAAGGACTCTCACATAGCTCATCTGAAGCAGAACTTAAGGACATGAGAGCGTTCATAGAAAAGACTTTGGGGACTAAAAAATAAGTAACTACAAAGTAGATAAAATACTTTGAAAGTACAGAATATAAAATATTTAAGTTGTACACAAATATTAGCCGATCCCGGCTGTTTATCTACTATGCTAATTAGCATTACATAATTGTTTGATATTGTAGAATAACATTTATATTGTTACTTTTGATGCATTTTTCTGTACTCTACTTACGAATGAGACCTAAGAGTTTATGATTACTAATTTACTATAATTTTATCTATATAATACATTATATTATTATTTGCCGCCCCCACAGCTGTGTCTATGGTGGCATGGTAAACATAAATAACAGTTTCCTTTATCGGAGCGTTCCTTCTTGATCGTAGTTGTTCAGAGTCACGGGTTGGCCGAATTACGAGTACCTATAGTTTCAAGTTCATAAAGATTCAGATGTATTTAAAAAATTGTGGCCTTTAGTTCGCCGGCCTCGATTCCATAAACGCTTTTTCACGCCTCGCTTAAAAAAACGTAAGAGATGTTAAATAGTATTGAGATGATAGGTTAAAATACTCGTAATTTAAAATATTATTATTTTTTTCTTTGTGATCATGTCCTTAAAACCCAACCCTCGGTATCATCTGCCTAGTATCTTAGATAAAGCTTATTCTCATGAAACGATTAATAGCCCTTTTAATTTTTAGATAATGGCGTCGCGCCACTATAGTTCTCCACAAAATCACTCCATAACGGTGGCCCTGAGAGTAGATACAAATAAAATAAAATATATTTTTCTATTATTTTTTAATTCAACTACCTAACTTCTAGTTTTCTATATGAATGTTAATGTTCTTATGGACACTTATAACAGTAGGTACCAATGAGTTGCTCTTGCTGGTGTGATAAAAAATAATTGCTAATGGAATGGATTTATTTGCGTAAAAATGTAGACCATATTTTAAGGGCAAAAAACTTCTATTTTCAGAATATTGAATATTGATATGCAATTCTATAAATTGAAATTAATGCAGGTACTTACCTATTATTAGTAAATTTAAGCATCGGCCTCGATGCAAAAAAAATTACATAGGTACAACATAATATTTTGTATTAAAGCATTACAATACAATCATAATATCTTGTAACTAGACCATTAGAATAGTGAACAAATATAGGAATGGAATAGTGTATTACTTTATTTCGTGACAAGGGTTAGGAACTAATTCCATACAAGCTTATTCAATTCTATTTTTTTTTTGTGCTAACAAGTCTGTAATGGTTGCATCTTTATTTATTTTAATACACTACCGTGGTAACAAGCAAGCAAACGGATTGTTAATGTGAACTATGCACGCATTTTCATGCTGTGGTAGGTACAGTACTTACCTGTATAAGGAAAATAGGAGGTGAGGTCATGGTAAGGTAGGCTCTTTCTTGGGGTGGTACAGGTATGGTATTACCCCAACTCTCTCAGAGGTGGCTGCTTTCGTATTGTGAAAATTATGATTGTACCACTTACAAGTACCTACTTATTTTATTACACACTAACTGTTGCCTGCTACCGCAACTCATGGGAACCTTAGTGACAAAAAGTAGCCTATGTGTTATTCTAGACTATAATCTATCTCTGTTCCAAATTTCAGCCAGATCCATTCAGCTGTTTTTGCGTGAACAAACATACAGCCAGATATACCTCCCCTCGTGTAAAGTGCTGTTCCCGCTACCGCGACCCACGGGAACCTGATCCCGGGATAAAAAGTAGCCTATATGTTAATCCAAACAATAATAATCTATCTCTGTACAAAATTCAGCCAGATCTATTCGGTCGTTTTTGCTTGACAGAGTAACAAATATACATCCATACATTATTACAAACTTTCGCGTTTATAATATTAGTAGTGGTAGATCCATCTCGCACACTAAAAACAAATCTATTTTATTGTTTACTGCATATAGTACAAAACCAAGTACCTAACAACTTTTTTATATAACTTAAGCATTCACCGTGGCCTATGGAGGAGTGGGGGGGGAGGGATAGAGATTGACAGTTACTGTGCTAACAGCACAGAATCCTTTCCGTGAGCTTTGGCTTACCAATTACCGCCAGGAACACAACACGATCATTATGGCCGCGCTCCGCACGGGAGATTCCGTCGAGCCCTACCTCCATTTAACTACAACTGCGAGTCATATTCGTCTTTGTTCCATTTTTGTGAGTTTTACCTAATAAATTGTTGAAGCTAATAAGAAGTTTTTACTAATTTATTAAGCACCTATTTCAATTGTTTGCAATAAATTCAGAATTTCCATATTCATCTCAATTTTATTGTAACTATCGTATTGTCATTGAGTAGGTATATTTATAATTAATTATGTAAAATATGTTGTCTACATTTATTAGTGTGTTATCTAAGATAAATACATAGTTATAAACAAAAAAAATTGTGTTTAAGTTTCTTACGATTCCTAAGTCTTGGCGCACGGCCGTGCGCAGGACAAGTTCCAGCAACAGGCCGTACGTTTACACGAACCGTTTCGACCCACTTTTGACCCCCTGTAGCTTAGTGCCTATTGCAAGTACAGAGATAAAATTATACCTACGTAATCATATACTAATACTAAGCACTAAGCAGTATGCCAAAGGAGATGTTTTATTTTGGGCCTCCTAATTGTACACAATGCAGAAAAAAAGAAATAATACCGGTTATTGGCAAAAGTACCGCGCCAGACCGGCACAGGCCGTGGGAATGCTCCAGTACGTGGCACGGGCCACGACAGGCGCATCGACGTCTGGCGCGGCCTGTCGTCCGACAGGCCGTGGGACCGCGGCTTCAGAACTTCATAAAATAAATATTCCTGTTCATTAAATAGCGGAAACACTAACGGTCTTATTACAAAACACGGACTAACTTTAAACCCAGGTTTAAAACGTCTTTAGACCATGGTTTAACGAAAATGTTATTACAAAACGCGTTTTAGTACTAAACCTGGGACTATCTCTGTGGGGCTAGCACGAATTTTCTAACGTATCGCCTTCGTATCGAGTTCGACAAAAAATGTATGAGATTTGGTACAGCGCCCCTATCGTACGTTAAACGGAACTAAAATGGCAGCACGAAGGCATTCGTAGCGTCTACGTATCGACAGACTAACGTAAAATTCGTGAGGCGCCATACATTATGTCTAATTTTGGCAGCATGAACCCAATTTTGACATCTAGTAATGTAAAATTCGATTGGCGCGCAAACGAGTTTGTCGAATGTTCTGTCACTTGAAATTTATCGGTGAGACAATTGTCGAGCTAGTGCAAACTACGTTTATAATTGTTAAATTGGTGAAATTTTAATTGATTACGATGCAAAGACCACCGCTTTTTCACCGGAGTTCGTTCTTTTACGTTTTTACCGCAAGTTTAGTTGTAAATAAGAGCATTTTCAAGAGGCTAGGTGAGTACCTTGTTTTATCCAATTACTTCAAAAATGTCTTGGGATATTATAAAGATAACTAAAATTAACAAAGTTTTAAATAAACATAGTATGCTTAAGGCATAAAAACCAGATACGCGTTGTTTTATAACATAACCTATCAAAGTACTTATAAAAATCTATTAAGTAAATCTATCAAAGATACACACTTGTTGTGCAATACAAATCTATCATAACAACCAATATATCATTTTAAATATCCTCAGACAGTTTTGAGGTATGAATGTGATGTTTAAACTAGAAATATACAGAAATATTTGACTAACATCAACTAACATGAAACAATTTTTGTTTGTTTTTCTCGTGTTACAAATAGGTACTTTACTTGTTACAGGTTCTCTGTGACCTGTCTTTTTACAACACTGGATCATACTAATGCATCAATGTATCATTGGATTGGCACCATATCTGTAAAAAATTCAAAATAGTGCAAACTACGTTTGAAAATGATTTTTAATAGTGATTTGTTAATCCACAATGCCCACAATGCAAATATTACCGCTTTTCCAACGGAGTTCGATGTTACACTCTTGCTGCAAGTTTAGTTACAAATAAATGAAGAAATGAGACTATGTAAGTAAGTACCCAATGTATATACAGTGATAATATAAGAGTTACCTACTTAGCTAAATTAATAAACAAAGCAGGTACATAATGCAGAAGACATGCTTATATCAAAATACGCATTCTTTTATATTATTATCACCTATCAAGATACCTAGTTTGTTTATAATTATCTACTATATAAAAATAAGTCGGGTTTTCCTTCCTGATGCTATAACTCCAGAACGCACAAACCTATTTCCACGGTTTTGCATTCGTTGGAAAGGTCTCGGGCTCTGTGAGGTTTATAGCAAAGTAAACTGGAATTTACACCCGGACGAAGCCGGGTCCTGGGTCGCTAGTATTTAGTATATCTATAAGGATACTTGTATGACACAAATCTAGCATAATTATTTAGATTAGTTGGTACTAATTGTTAAATATAGAAAGGTTTGAGGTTTATAGGTAATACTTAATAAGTGAAAACTAGAAATCATAGAAATATTTGATGAACATGAAACATCCAACAATTATTCTATCTGCACCTGAATCATACCAGCATATTGCAAATATTTAGGTAATGTACCAGAATCAGATCAGCTTACACTTTTGAGCCCGGGGCTCGCTTACCAACTAATTATCTTGGTTTAGCATATATGGGAGGCACTACTGTCTGGGCCAGATAATAACAAAAAGCAATAAATTACAGTTAATTTTTATGTCACAGGTTCTACATGAAATATGGTTTCATACCGGACTGATGCCCAGAAATTCATTACTTTACCATTGGACACTGGACACTAAATGCTGCTGAAGAACCTAATATTCTGTCTACACCATGAGCTTAATATGGCTGTACCAAAATGGAGTCATCTTACACACTCTTGTCGCAGTTTAGTTAAAAATGAAGAATAAAATGAGACTGTAAGTATCTACCTAAGTCTTGTTGTATCAAAACACCTCAATAAGGTGTAGGGATAATTGAAGTTAACTCAAAGATAGCTTATTATGTACACATTACAGTATTACTTCACTACTCACTACATTCATAATGTTAAATAGCCATTGTTTTATAACATTATAAGTTATCAAAATACCTAGTTTGTTTATATATCTAGGATATCTATCAATATACTTGTATGACACAAATGTAGCATACTATTAAGATGTGTAAGTACTTAGCTTTAGCTTTTACTGGAGCGACTGCCCTCTGGCCCCTAACACTGAGAGCACTGTACCATGTGCTTTAATCCAGAAACTTGTTGCTTCACCATGAGACATTGTGTCATGCTGACGACCTTGTATCTACACCATGAGCATAATAATTATGGACAGCCCATTTTTTGAATGATATTAATGATGTACAATAATAATAAAACAAGAATATATTTCAAAATGTAATTTATATGTGTATATTTAAAATAAAGAGTAAACAATAGGTATATTGCAATTGATTTTATTTTATTTAAATCCATCCTGTTCTGTCCTCCATCAATACAAACTCTGGTAATAAATGTTGAAGAGTAGGTATTAATTAATTAAACCTTTATTACCAACACTTTTACATTATACAAAAAAAACAATGGTAAGTAAAGTAGTATATTAAGTTATGAGGTGTCAGCGTGTCGCAACACAAAGGCCTCCTCCAGCTCTTTCCAGTTTGCTCTCAGTGCTGTAGTCTATGCCATAGTGGTCCGGCAATCTTTTTAATATCGTCGGACCAAAGTTTTTTCTGTCTTCCACTTTTTCTCTTTGTTTGGAATCTAGATGTCCACTCAGTTATGACTTTTGTCCACTTGTTTCTAGTTTTTCTCATCATACCTATGGCCTACCCACCTCCATTTGAGATTCTGTGTTTTGACTACAACATAGGAAGAGTAGGTATAATGATTAATAAGTCTTTTATTCAGGAATTAAAAACTTCATAGATATTCACTTTCACACAACTATTCCCATTTGGTAGTAACTTTGCCAAACGGCAGAGGCCTCCCCCAATATTGTCAAAACACAGATGGCTATGGCCAGTGACTCTGGTCACACGCTACCTTGATCTCATCAGCCAACTTCTGGATGTTCTGCTGTTTCCTTACTATTCTGTTAGGATTTGATTTATCATTGTCTCTGATTCAAAGTCCTAAGTAATTCTATTGTATTTTTCTGACTGATGTAACTTTCCAGTCTGGTATGCTCCTTATACTTCTGAGTTCGGTGTGTTTGCCTTTGTAAGGGTCCGTGTTTGTCAACTATAAGTTAGCACAAGCAAGATACTATTGAAGAGTACACTTAACACATAGTTATGTTCACTTTTGCATTTCTCACGACTTCTTTCAGACCGGTCCTATATGTCTATCTAATTATTTTGTAGTTAGGTTGCTGCTGGTGAGATTATTTGCCCGAGATATATCTATTCATTGAAATACTCAACTATAATCCTGTCAATGTAGATAGAAGGCATTTGTTCACCATTTGCCTTAACTTTTGTTTTTCTGGATTCATGACTTGCGCACTAGTATGCAGTAGGTATACTAGCAACCCATGAATGCGCTTTACTATTGGAAAATGATCTTTTCTCGATCTAGTAAGATAAGGGATATCATTATGATGTTTCGTGCATAGATGAATTCAAGGGAACACGATGACTTCCACGTGCAAATTTATGCGTTCGCCATAGTAAGTATTGTTAATGCATCGTTCCAGTCGTCCTCATTGTTCAAGAATTCGACTTTAAATCACGATTAAATAAGAAAATCATTTTGTAAACAATAAGACGAATCGGAGATGTAAGATGGCTGCCAAGTCTGTTCAAATGTCAAGTGCAGCGATATTGTTCAGAAACACATTTATATTTTTTATACGTATTACTTTTATTTTTTTACCAATATACTGTATTTTACAAGCTCCCATATAATACTTAATGATTTATCTTTCTTTACAGAACTATATTTCGTTGTAATTGCCAATAAACAGGCCGTTTAGCCAGAAGTTATAAAAAGATAAATATTTCATTTAATTTTCGAACGTATAGTTCATTCAATGCATCGTTCATTTTGCTCTCAAAGGCCCGTCCCTATTTCGCGATAGGATGACGTCAGTACGTTTTTCTATCGAGCTCACCAGAGTTTAACTTTCTGTCAAAATTAGCTACGTAACGTTTTCGTATCGAGTTCTCGCTAGCGAACGATTCGAAAGTTAGAAAATATTCGTGCTCGGGCTAGGTCTAAAGATAAACCTGCGTGACACCTAGTTTAACGTTGGTCTATACCTACGGCACGATATAATGGCCGGTTTGACGTTTGTCCGCTCATGAAGTTTCGTATTAGTTATTGTGACATTTTGAAAGAGCAAATTGCTGTTCTTTATTGTCAATAGTGACGTACAGTAAGTCATAAAATTTTATCGAATGTAGGTATAATTTTAGGACACAATATTTATTTATTACATTGATTTCTGAATTATATAATGTATATTAGTGTCCCACGATCATTTATTTTTTATTTTTATAAGATTATAATTACCTATTGGTGTACTTATTTCACACAACTCGGTATTTGTTTTTCGAAATTCAATTTCTTTAAATAAAATCTATATAATCGACACTAGGACCACTGGCAAGCCCAATAATACCTCCGGCAAACTTACGTCAAAACAAAGCATTTTCGACTTGACGTTGCTTCGAAAAGTACAAACTAGGAGTGCAGTGCGATTGCGATATAGTTTAGACCTCCTCGCCTGATGGTAAGCTAAATGGTAAATCTCGCCTGATGGTAAAGTCTCAGGAAGGGGTCCCCATTACATACACTAACAGTGATAATTATAATGGTAGCCCTCAACTTACTCTGTTTACGCCTTTTGTTGTGGATTTCGTCGATATGGCCGAACATACGCAGAGCTGAGTTCTAAACAGTCAGGCACGTGTGTTCGTTATAGGTACGCCTTCGTAACATTTCGATCGTGAATCTCAAAATGGAAGGTCAATTTTACCTATAACTGTTAGACGAATAGATAACTAAAGAAAAATCTGGCGAGACTGGCACAGAAGAAAATAAACTTCACACACACAGAAAAAAACGAGCAAAACCAGTCGAAGACATGTGTGTAGCTACTATTTACGGAAGGAGTATCCAACAAGAAAAAAGCTAGTGCAATCACTGAAGGAAGCTGGATTAATATATACTCATTTTCATTCCTAATTCCAATATTCAGTTCGTTCATATGTATTAAGTAGCCACTCAAACGTCCGGGCGGCTATAGTCGCCCTGACACGTACGTTCGCGGGCGCGGAACGGTCATAAAACGGGGTTGAACCGCGTCGCGCCCCATGCAATTTCTGATTCGAAATGTATTTTCTAGCATACTATTGCAGTGATATCAAATTAAAAAATACCAGTATAAAGCTGAATTATTAAGGAATCAAGATATATCCTAATCAAAATACAATAATTAATCATTATAATAATAAAATAATAATGTAGTACATAAAAAAATGTTGAACTTGACAACAAGGGTTAAATTCAAGTAAAATACTGGCTTTCACAAATTTAGACGCCACACTTTATTACTTTCCTCAATGTTTTTACCCATTATTAAACTAGATTAAATAACCTTTCTTTTGATACTAATAATTCATTATTTGGAACAAACAGTGTAGGTAAATTAAACCAAAATAACCAACACCATATCTAAAATCGCCATATTTAAATCTAAGGAGGAGAATATAAAAACGTGTAATCCTAAGTCTTTTCGGTATTATTCTTTTACTTAAATTTATTTTACATATAAATTATGACCATTTCTTCCAAATATAAGACGAATTTCGTTAAAATACTATAATATTATCACACAAAACTTACCGAAAAACCGGCACACAAAGACGAAGTTTTCTCATGTCGACTTTATTTACATGTAAATACAATTTATCAAATTTTGTATTGATAACACTTATAATATTTTGAAACTATGAATCTTGAGGATTATTTCAATATATAACACTAATACAGTAAGCTGATAATAAATTATTGCTTACATGTTAAAATGCAGAAATATGATATCACTTCACAAACACTTGACACCACTTCACAGACTGTTTGTAAACAATTTTTTTCTAAACATTGGCTGCTCTGTGGCGACTGTTGAATCATACCATAGACGCGTTATTTAGTACAGAGCCATCTAGTATTTCCACCCGTGAACCTTTTAAAACTACAACAAGCTCGATTTCCAATAAGAAAAAGATGAGTCATCGCGGCCAAACGAGGCCGCTCTAGTCGCCTTAACGTTCTACTCAAAAAAGTTTTGGGCGACTATAGTCGCCCGGACGTTTGAGTGGGTAGGTAAAAATTTATATTTTTTTACTAAAGTTTTTGAATCAGGTACCTAGGTAAGTACTGCTTGCAATAAAAACTTATTTGATTTGATTATATTTTTATCGAGAGTAAATTGACATTTCCATCACTATTGTAATATGTCAAACCGGCCATCATATCGTGCCGTAGGTATAAGTATCTAAACCACGAAAATAAAACGTCAAACTTGTCATTTTGATTTGATTTGTGGAAAATACCAAAATACATCATATTTTGGCTTACTTTTTCCTCGGCAGTCCAATTTTCGCCCCTCTTTTTCTTTTCTCCTTCCATTATTTAATTCAAATTTAAAAGTTTAAACCACTGGAAACGTAAAAGTTAGTACGGGTATTGAAATGATTCAAAAGTGGGTATAAAAATTTAAAAAAAAAATTGAACAACGCGCGGGCTCCGTAAAACTACGCTTCATTTAACGTTCATCATAGATCGTCCAATATTATAACAATGATTGCTAAATAAAGGCATGATAATGATATTTTATTATAAAATAAAGTCCAACTATCGTTCATGACTTTAAATTTAATAATTATAATGTTATAAATATTTTTTTCACCTTTTTTTGGTAAATAATATTTATTAACGATTTCAGAAAATTTTTGCTTTCTGAGAAAACGGAACGTTGCGACCGAATGATATCACAATGAACGAACAAAAGTTTAGAGTAATCTGTGGTTGTTATTAGGCCAAGATTTAAACCATGGCCTAAGTAGTCCACGGATTATTCTGTTTTTGTAATAAGAAGAAGTTTAAACCTTGGTCTTAAAATTAAGCCTGGACTTCATAGTCTGGGTTTAAACCTGACTTTAGTCCGTGTTTTGTAATAAGACCGTAATGGTTCAAATGGCTGATAGAGATAGAATTTTTTTTTTCTCAAAAAATGGGACTGACCTAAATGTCTTGGTTTCAGGTCAGTAAATTCTAAAAAAAACAGACTGACTCTGACATTTCATTTGACATTTGACATTGACATTAAGAACTTCAGAGTTCAGAACTTATTGCACTGACTCAAGAGAAGACACGCGTATTTTTATTGTGTGATTTTAATGTGTATTTACCGTTTAAAACTCAATAATGAGCAAAAATATAAAATTAGGTTCATTAAGGAAGCGTCACATATATAATGAAGTCGATAAAAGTAAGTAGTTGTTATACAAATCACTTTTACCTAATGATGGTTCTTTACACGCATGGCTTTATTTTCTAAAGTAAAGTAATTCAAGATATAAGCATCTTAGCTTTGTTCCTGATTGCATGCGAGGCTGTAATTTCGGGACCTGGGTGTCTGAAGTCTTCATTTTCTCCTTTTACGGAAGTGATTGCCGTCAAACCCTTGGGCCTGACGGCAATCACTTCACACCACTGACCTGAAATAATAAATCGCTAGACTGGCTATGTCATAGCAAATGACAAATATTTTTTGTGCCGATTTGAAGCGCCGCGTTTGACAGACGAGTGTACTGAGAACTAATTAGTTTGCAAATGGCCGTTGTTTGTTTACCTATCTGAAATGGAGTCTGTGTGAAATTCGAAGTTTTTTCAAGTAATTATTGTGTTTGTGCTACAAATTGAAGTGTTTTAATATATAAAGTTGGTTTATGTTGAATAATTAGGTAGGTATTCGTTATGAGATCGAGTGCGTATTGTAAAAACCAGATAAGAGAAGGGCAGTGGTGTTTCTTGTCACAAGTAAGTAAATATAAGAAGAACACTTGAACTATTATTATAAAAACGTAATTTAGGTTATTTTTACTATGATAAGCGAACACCCTTCGAGTTTAGAGGATTTTAATAATATTTTCATAACCAATAATGTTTAATAGGGATGTCAAAATGTATATCGATAATTTTCTATCCAATGCCAAAATTCGTAGGTATACTTTTAAAAACAAAAGGCTTGGTATATGTACTATAAATAATTTTATCAACATATTAAAATGGTATTTATCATTAATAAACACTTCAAATTGAAGTAGGTAGTCGAAACAGTGACATTTGAAAAAGTTTCATCGATACCAAGATAGTTGTTGTCCATCATTATTATTAGTTCCAAGTACACTCACGACTGCTGTCAGCGCCAAAATGGCGATTTTCAATTAGGCACACTTTATTGGGACTGATCGCCAGTCCAGAGTACTTATATCGGTCAGTGCTTCACACACACAAAGGGAGACTTAATCGAGAGAAAAGCCTGCTGCAAAGCCGTCCGTCAATCAACAGGTTTGCCAGCTTACAGGTGAGGTCGACTTTGCCCTGAAGATTTTGGCAGGGCCTCTAAACACCACTCATATACATATATTATAACACTAGCTGACCTGGCAAACGTCGTTTTGCATTTTAAGGGTGAACAACCCTTACCATTTAGGGGTATGAAAAATAGATGTTGGACGATTCTCAGACCTACTAAATATGCTCACAAAATTTCATGAGAATCGGTCAAGCTGTTTCGGAGGAGTACGGGAACGAAAACTGTGACACGAGAATTTTATATATAAGATAAACTCACGCCTATATCCCTGAATCCTCTCTCACTCAACTACTCAAAGAATCTATTTATTAATTTAATGGAGGCTATCAAAATTGTAAATGACGATACATAAAAACATATCTGAATCTTTTCTCGCGCCTGTTTATCTCTGTAGGGATAGTATTTAAAAAAAAGTAGATTAAAAAAGCTCCTAAACTCCTAAACAAATTATACCTACTACTCTTTCTGGATGTTTGCTGATATTTTATTATTTTAATTTCAGATGCCCAAAAAGAGGATTGTGCTGACCAAAATCTTATAGAGAATGTGAGGAAGCGAAAGAAAACCAGCTCAAATTTTCGCTTAAAAGCCAATGGTCAAAATGCATCATTGTCTGTTGCAACAAATGAAAGAGTCCCTATTACTTTAACAGACATCCAATATTTATTATTACATTCACTCCTGGGTAACCTGAACCTAACAGAGTCACCTCGATGGTATGTTTTGGACAAATGTGAGGGTATCAAACATACTGCTTGTTTTATTGTAGAAGGTGTGTCTATTAAGCATTGGGAAAAATATTCAGATGAATTTGAACACACTAAAAGTATATTTAGTGATTTTGTTGAAATTGTAACCCCATCTGTTTATAGTGGCTCTTTAGTGCAGGAATTAGCTCTGGTACCTTTATCAGAGGCTGAAAAGGAGAGCCTTATTCTTAAATATGGTAGTATGAATTTAGCTCTTGAAGCAAGGAAGGACCTAATGATTATGATGAGAGCCATGTTCCCAATTGGAAGTGAACAAATAACTGATATGATTTTGCAATCTGAAGACAAATTCCCAAGAACTCAACTTATACTATCAGCCTGGCAATTGATTGAAGAAAATTATCCTGTACCATTGAAAGGAAAATTGAGCCATACTTATGCAGATTATGTACTAACCAAAGATGAATATGCACCAGTTACAGCCACTTCACCACTATTTGGCATTGATTGTGAAATGTGCTTGACAAACGCAGGTTCAGAATTAACTAGAATCTCAGTTGTAAATGAAAAGCATGAAGTAGTATATGAGTCACTAGTTAAACCTTATAATGAAATAACAGATTACTTGACTCGGTTCTCTGGTATTACTAAATCATTGTTAAGCAATGTATCCAAAAGAATTGAAGATGTACAAAATGATTTAAGAGAATTACTGCCATCTAATGCTATATTAGTTGGGCAATCATTGAATACAGATATGCATGCCTTAAAAATGATGCATCCTTATATTATAGACACAAGCTTAGTGTATAACTTTACTGGACAACGTACACGCAAACCAAAACTCCAGACACTAGCTAGAGAATTTTTAAGCGAAAAAATTCAAATGGGTCATAGTGGTCATTGCTCAACTGAAGATGCCTTAGCAGCATTAAAGTTAGTCCAGTTGAAATTAAGTAAAAGCTTAGAGTATGGTGATGCCGTGCATATTAATAGACAACAATATAAAGAAAATGTCATAAAAATGGAAAAGACACCACAAGTGGCCTTATCAATATTTAATCACATGTTAGAAAAGAAGAAATCATCGCTCATTATAGGGTGTGATGATATCACTGGTGATTATCACACATACTTAACACAAGCAAAAGAAAGTGTGTCTGCTCAACTAAAAAAAGGAAAACCAAAAAGAATAAAATTGGTAACTGTTGATGGAAAGAATGAGGTGATTACTTCTTTCACGGATTCTGCTAGTGATTTTAACTACTCTATGGCCCACTTAAGACTTGATCTCTCTGAAGAAAACGAATTAGAACAATTGAAAATAATAGACACCTGGATTAAAAATATTTGGGATAGTCTAGTGCCTTCGGCCCTGTGTGTTATAGTATTTGGAGGCACAACCGAAGATAATGGCTTAGCAATGATAAAAGTGAAAAATACCTAATAGTTTTAAGATACTTCACCAATAATATAAAATAAGTTAGAAAATCTAATTGCAGTTTTACTCATTAAACGCTTTAATTTATGAATATGAATAACAAGAGTGGCATAACCTAAAATATTTGCAAGGGCCTAAGAATAAAGAAAATATATTTTATGTTATGAAATTCTTAAAAGCTAAGGGGATCAATAAATTAGATTGTATTAGGCCACTTTTGTAGATGTTTGTACTTGTGAATTGTCAATCACAAGTCACCGTAGCCACTAACTGAATATCATGGGTGTAGTAGTTAAAACTGCTCTGGCTGGCAACCAAATTATTAACTCCTCTCCATACAGTAATAACACTGCCCATCACCTCCAACACTACCTACTGCTTAAATGAGCACCAATCCCACAGTTGCATCCTAAGCTTGTACTAAACTTGTAGCCTGCTTTTTCTTTCGTGCGGGGTGAGCATTGCAATGCTGCGCTGGGTTGGCCCGTAGGGTGACAGGTGTCTTTTCTGTCACCCTCGCCCGCCAGGCCGGGCCCCCGGGAGAATTGGCCCGCACCCTGGCCGCTCTTCACTGTGCCCTCTGCTAGTCAGAGAGTCACGCGGAGAGCCTCCGAGCAGCCCTACGAAGAAAGTACAGAAAGTCTGCGCTTGAACCTCGTCCATCAATCAGCAGGTGGCTTTTAAGGGAGATGACTTAGACTTAAACCCCAAAACTGATGGTGGGGCCCCATTCACCCTAATTCCCACCAATTTCAGGTATTTTATTAGAATCTTTTCTCTGTCACTGATAGATGATGAAAGAGTCCGATGGCCCACCCCGCCTGTAATTACAAGATTATGCTAAAGGACGTGTGCTAGAAAATTATTGACAGTAGGTATGATTTAACATAAAAAGTTTATTTATGAAGAGCATAAATCTGACCCGTGATAGGATCAACTGTAAGTGAAGGCGGTAGCTCAGCAGCAATGTCCGCAAGAGCTTCCCAACGAGTCGCTCGACTGCTTTCAGACCGACTAGGACTTGGAGTTTCCTCGGGTTTTTCTTCTCTGTAAACAAAGATAACATATTTAGGTACAGACCTACGTCAAATAAAAAAATTACTAATAAGAAACAAAAGATGCAAAATTTCATTCTCTACAATAGCCGTCTCTATAACTATTACCTACCTACCTTTCTTTTTCATGCGGCAATGCCTACGGGTACGTGGTTATTATCTCCTACTCAGACCGACTAAAAACCGCACGCTATCTCGAGCAAAAGAAAACCTGGAAGTCATTAAATCGCCTGCGGACCCAAGTTGGCCGATGTAATGAAAATATGGCTAAATGGGGCTATATTGACAGGTTGCAAGTGCCCTGCCATTGCGGGGCACAATACCAGTTTATGTCACATTAGCTCTCTTGCCCACTGTGCGCCTCCATGTAGGTATCTACCACCGATTGACCATTGAAATTCAGACTCGACGAGTTACAGCCACCGACCGTAAGAAACCCGACAAAAACTGTAGATGTGGTCTTAGAATTTTTTACTGTTGCCCCGCTGGAGACTTTCACGCATTGAAAAAAGGTTCATGATGAAATGAAAAGGCAAATAGTCAAAAATGATGACGAACTAATTAATACACAAGTACTCACTCTTCTTTATCCTGGATATCTGCAGGTTCTTGAGAAATTTTCTCGACAGCACCAGCGTTAATTTCTTCTGAGTTATGTCTATCAGTTGTTTCTTCAATTGTAGAATGTTTCTCGGTAACTACTTCAACAGCCTGTAGGTCCACAAGTTCTGCCTTAACATGTAATTGTACTACTTTATCGACAACTTCTTCTAACCGAGATACTTTATCTTCATGATGAAGTACATCGCTAGATTCAGCTTTAATATTGCATTCAAGAACATAACCATTTTCTGGATTTTCTGAAATTGAAATTCAATGTATAGGTACAATTTTTTCAATAGGCACACGTTTGAAAATCTAGTTATTCTTTGTCATGGCGGCAGGGAAACGAGTAGGTATTTGAACAGTGTCTAAGAGGCTACACTTACTCAAATACAGGCATCTCCTCCTCCTAGACATTCTCTAGAACATATTGAACATAATGGAGTGCTCTCTCTGGAACAAATCTACTTGTCCAACTACAAGAGACAGATATGGTGTATGTACCTTCCTACCTAAACTAAGAAGTTTTTTTTTATCAGTTGCTCAGTTGCTCAGTGAAACACTTTGGTACCTACACGTAGTGACCGCTGATACGGACGCTTAAGAAGATCTACACGACATTAAGCACCTAAAAAAAGCCGAATGATGTGCCTACACTTGTGGTCTGCGACCTTTTCAAGTACTCTCACGACCTTTGATCACAGGGACATTACTAAGTAAGTAATACATCACCCTCCTCACCCTCATGACAGAACGGGGTCTCATAATTATGAAAATGACCGTTACCGGGATTGGCCGTTAATAAGACTATAAGGATGGCTTTATACCTAGACTTAAGAGAGTTCAGCCGGAACAAACATGGAACAGATGGCGAGACATTTATGCTGCTAATTCACCATGCTCATGTGCCTATTCCGTAAAAGTTCTGCAAATAACGTCATGGGGTAACGGGGAACCTGTTATTTTTGAAACTGTAATGGCTGAAATAAAGCAGGACTACGTTTTGTTAACGGACCTTTAAGTGTGGCACTTGTGGCTGTGCATGTACTACTATATATATGTACCAGGGATGTTACGGAGGTTCGATTGCGGTTCCGAAAGTTCGGAACTGCCGATTGTATTATTACTTTCGATTTCGTTTCGGTTCCGATAAATTTTATTTGGAAGTTAAATTGGAGGTCGATGCTTGCGGCGTGGTCGCGCGGTCCGCGGCGGCCAGCGTTCAGCGCGTACAGACAGACAGTTTATTATGGTGTGCGAGCGAGGAATCCCCGCACCTTCTGTCGATTAGGTACTCATTCAGTTGTTTTATTTCGTGTACTCGTATTTGGCATTGCGCATTGAGCGTTTCATTTAAGTTTTGGATTAATTTGTATAGTTTTTTATTTCACTTGTAACTCACAAGTTAGTACCTACCTACTTACTTAGTATTAGAATTTATTGAAAAATGAAGCTGAAGTCTAGTGTTATTTGGTATTATTTCCATGAAGTTTCTGCAAATAGGTAGGTACAGCAACGTGTGAACTATGTAATAATATACATATATCCCCGAAAGGGAGGTACCTACAACAACTTCTTTAAGGAGCTATTTAAATTCTGTTCATGCCACTGAATTCGAAGAATTTGTTAAATTAGAAACTGAGAAGAAAAACACACCGTTGCCATCAACTTCAACGCCTGTACAAGAGGTAAAAAAAAACAAATTACTCTGAAAGAATCTATGATGAAGAATACAAAATGGTGTAGTTCTAAATACTAAATCATTAGAAATAGATAGATAGATTTCTGAGATGATTGCTCTGCAAGATGCTTCCTTCAATTTCGTTGAAGGAATTGAATTCAGACGACTTATGCAGTAGGTACATAGCGCCAAATTATCAGTTAAGAGGGAGTCAGTTTTTTTTATATATTTGTAGTGAGTTATATTGCAAATAAAGCAGAAAAAGTTAAGGTATTGCTAAAACAATTTGAAAATCAAAAATATTTACAACTGATATTTGGACCGACCCAAGTTCGAATGTATCTTTATTAAGTCTAACAGCTCACGGAATAAACAAAAATTTTAACCGGCTAAAAGTTATTTTAAATGTCACACATGAAAACAATGGGAAATCTAATCTTAAAAAAAATACTGAGTAGGTATGGTAGGTACTGACTATTAATTAGGGCCAGGCAGCGTAGCACTTTTTCTCAAACCTACGAGCAGTGCTACGAGCCAGTGTAGCGCCTGTAGGTGTAGTCAACGACCAATACAAACATTTCATACGAACGCGCGTCGCTGCGTGTAGAGATACGCTACACTGTCTCGTAGCACAGCTCGTAGGCTTTTTGCTGGATCGACACATTATTACGAGTTACGAGTTACGATTATATATTATAGTGTTTACTGTGACGTTGCCGTCAACAAGCGGCCGTACGTACCTATCGTCAGCGTCTAAAGCAGACTAATGATCATTTTCAGATTTTAAATAGTTTTAAGTGAAGTACCTGTACCTACCTAATTAATAATTTCTTAATGAAAATGAAGTTTAACTATTAAGTAGGCCCTATTCAAATATATTTAAATTCATTTTAAATTATAATTAAGAATTTTAATTACGATTGTTAAGTTTGAAAATCTATGCAATCATCAACTGTTTTGAAGCTGACTGTACGTAAGTCATCTAAAAGGGATCGTATCGCATATAAGTAACTTACCTTTTTCATGATTTAAACTAGGAGTAGATTTATTTCTAACTAAATGTATCGGTTCTGGTAAAGTATCACACGTAGGAAGCACGTTTATATCATTTGTCGCTCTGTAAATAATTTCATCTACCTCTTTGGAACTGTTGTCGCTACTTTGTTCTTCAAATTGTATACTTTTCTCTGAAACACAGAAAAATAAAAAGTTGGATACCTACGTAGATATAGTTACATTTAATAATTAAAACTTAACTATTGTTTTATATTTAGGTAACTAGCTTTCACCCTCCAATCGACTCTCTACTCCACTCTACAAAAGGATAAAAAGTATCCTATGTTATGTCAGTCTCCTGATTCTGATTCTAAGCTACCTCCCTACCAATTTTCAGCCAAATCGGTTCAGCCGTTCTTGAGTTATAAATAGTATAACTAACACGACTTTCTTTTATATATTATATAAGATATAAGATTAATTTGCATTGGACCTTCATATTTTTATTTTTTCTACGTGAGCCGCAGTGATCATTGCGTACCTGTAGGTACCTATTGGAATTTTATACTTATCTACGAGTATAACGCAAACGTAAAATTAAATTCATATATTTTTTTAAAGTATTTACACGAATTTAAACGAGAAGTAGTCATTATCATAAGCATTATGTGCCAAAAAATATAATAGGAAACAGTAATTTATAAGTAGCGACACAAAGAAATAATTAAAATTTGTAAAGGTTGCGATTTTTTGGTATATTATCCACAAGTTTTCTTCAACTGGACAACGTGAAGTATTCGGTATTAAAACAAAAAGTCATTTCCCTATCTAACTTTCCATTAACTTTTCAACATTTTGTTTCCTTGAAACCATAAATAGGCTCTCTCGTTTACTTAACTTACATTCCAAAAATAGCTACACTGAAAAATTTTATCAGATAACAAAGTGTTAGGTACTTATACGCAAAAGGGTTATTACCGAAATGTCACACTACTATACCTGCCGTACTATTATTAGCCATATTTGGAGCGCTGCTGGTACAACCCATGATCTAGTCAACAAAGGGTTAGGCATTGGCCATGAGTATTATGGCCAAATGAGAGAATTATATTTTAGAACAAAATTAGGCGCGATGTAAGGAGCGGTGGTGTGGCGACGGACACTTGACCAACCGCCCTCAGCAACTCCGGCCGACTGCCCGCTACAGGGCTACCGGCTACCTGAGATCGTATCGTAACTACCTATTATAGAAGGAGGCAGTCCGCTAAACTGACCTCGCACCCCCATCGCGTTTTTCCTTTTAAACGAACGTAGTAGGTACATTCTTTGACTCGCAAATGGTTTAGTGAAAAACCTTTTTCCGTTTAATTAATTTATGGGTTCTAAAACTTTTGATCGTTATTATTAGTAAGGACATTGTTTACATAATGCAAAGTTATTATTAGGTAAGAATCACTTAATAATATGGTATTGACCGTGGACTGGCATGTTGACAAGTTGTCGGTAAACTTGTTTATAGGTAGGACCTACAATATTCATTATATAGTTGTTAATTTTGCACAGTAGGTAAGTAGGCATCTAACCTAATAGATGCGGATAAAAGTAGGACAAAATTGTTATTATTATTTATTAACTAACTAAGTAGGTATATAATTTATTAACATCACTTATTTAGATTCGTTTTTGATATAAGTAGCTATAACCTCTAGTTATTTTAAGTGCCTACCTAGCTACCTACAGTCTCCATGGCTATTTCCACCTTGTGTCTAAAATTTCACATAAACTAAAAGCAAAATAGAGATGAGAAAAGAGATAAATTCATTTATAAAAATATTTACACTCAATAGGGGAATCGAACCCGTTTACAACGATGACGTAACAGTCGAATGCTTTACCGTCAGAGGAGTGGATTCATAATAAAATGAAAAAATGTTAAAGTCCTCTGAAGATTACATAAATAATGTAATTAATATGTCAATTTATTTGTTTTAATATGTAATACACCGGCCCCGTAGACAAGTGTCAGTGTATTCCGTAGCGTAAATCGCTACGGAATAGAAACGATTAGGTCGACCAATCACATCCAAGCTCGTCGCCGGGGTACGATGCGCGCGCCGCGGCGGAATTACGAGCTGGAGTGTGATTGGTCGACCTAATCTATTCTATTCTATAGCGATTTAGACTTTTGCCACTTGGCTACGGGCACTTTGATTTAGATTGTTTGTGTAAATGTTACGGAAATGTATGTAATCCGTCATTGTATACGACTACCTACTGGCCGCCATATTGTGAAAATTAAAAAATGAAAGTCAACAAATTATGTCAAATGGGGTATCGTTGATTAGGTACTTATTTAAAAAATATTTTTAGTTTTCTTTCAACATTTTTAGATTCTATTGTCCATTTAGGATCTTTCTAGCGATTTAAAGTTGCGTAACAACTCATAGGTTTTTTTTATGACAGTAGAAAGTCCGATACGGTAGGTAAATAGCTGGCTAGGTAGGTACTCATAACTATAAAGTATAAAATAAAAAATAAAAAATATAAAAAATAAAAAACCCGACTGCGTAAAAAAAGAAAAAAGAAAAAAACTAAGCACTCAGATGTCCGGTGATCTAGAAACAACAAATTAACAGTCGGGGTCCATTGAAAAAATAGATTGGAATAATGGATCCTAACTGTTCAGAGTGTTCAGTTGTTATGTTTCTAGACCACCGGACATATTCTGAGTGCTTATTTTTTTTCTTTTTAGTTTTTTACACAGTCGGGTTTTTTAATTTTTAAATTATTTTTTTTATCCACTGTTTTATACTATACTTACTGTAAAGTAGGAAATTAATCATGAGTCGTGTGATGAAAATCTTAATTATGAGTTTTCTTGTACTTAAGTTTTAAGGTGAGAGACCTCGTAGCGATGTCAAAGTTTCCTTATCAAATGCTACAGTACTCGTTCATAGCACCGATATGGCTACGAGATTGTTTTTCGGCTTTCGACCCAAACCTACATAGGTAGCTATGAAAAAAATAATGTACCTACCAGTACCTACCTAATCTTAGTAATTTGTTACAATACAATATAGGTACTTAATTTAAAATTTATATATACTAAGTACTCAAAATAAAATAAAACGATAAAATCTCAAAAAACTCTCGTTCCCGTGCTAACATTTGCTGCAATTTAATGAGTTCTGGATTTAATCGGGACTGCGCTGTCAGCTCAGTCAGCTGCTCAGTTCATGAATACCTTGTTTGTCAATTCTTATATGCACTAACTAATTAAAATAATAAGGTCGGTGGACAAACGCTCTAAAACTTTTACGCGCAAATTCATTTGCTGCCAAGCAGTAGTCCGTGTTCCGTCATTCGTGTCGGCTCATATTATGAATTTTCTTGGAGTATAAACAGGTACCTTGGTACTAGCATTATGGTAGGAATTATACTTGAAGAAAAAATACACATAAAAATGGCGAAGTAGACCGGTACGTAACTATTTTCTGAGAAGGGGAAATACAATGTGTTGATTTGCATTTGAGCATCCTTCACAGGAGGGCCAGGGCTTGGGCTACTTATAGTCTTAATAGTCATCACAAACGGGCGATAACCTTGATCAGCTGACGCGCACACTACCTACTTATATGGACTTAGGACCGGCAGAATACCTTAGCAACTTGTAGATAAATAGGTAGGTACCTACTAGTCAGTAAAGTCAAATGTAAATGCAAAAAATATTTTCTGAAAATTGTATTATATTACTTATAGGAAATATTAGTTTTAAACGACAGAAAAAGAAATCAATTTTTAAACTTTTTTTTTTCATGAAATCTTGAAGAGTAGGTACCTAGGTATACCTACCTAGGTACGGGGGCTTCAGCTACTTTTTTTTTCCAAAAAATGAATTAGCAATTATTGACTTAAAATATTAGCGGCCACATTTTGATAGACAACCTAGTAAATATATGTTCTCCTATTCATAAATATGCGTAAAATTTGGTTTTTAGCAAATATTCGATGCATGCATGATTTTGCAGTGGGATCTCGTACTATCATGAACTGTTGGTTAGGTTGGTAGGTAGGCACGTTCGATATTTCGGGACCGCACTAAAGCCTAGCACCGGGATAGGATCGGAGTAGTTACTATGAAGTTAGGTACTTTGGAATTCTTACGGTAGACTTTCGGAACTCATTGCGGGGATAACTGACAAAATTGACAAATTGCTCAAAGCTTTGCTCCGCACACGCATTACATTTCCAGATACCTACAGTCAATGAGCAATAGCGAGGGCAAAGTTTTCAAGGGACCACGGCCAGTCGGGTCAATACCAATCTTTAAGCAATTTCGAGACCAATCTTAAAACTAAAGGCACCTATCTAAATAATTCAAATCGACACTGCAACTCAATGTCACGGTCATGATTAAGGTATGTTGGCGACTTACCTATTTTAATCACAAAGAAGAATAATTAACTTTAACATTGTAACATTTTATTATTCTTTCGTTTAATTATAAATCAGACGTGTTATAAATATGTAGGTAAGTACTAAAGTGGGGTTAACTCACACATATAAATAAAGCTCATTGGTAAACGGCAAAAGCTCTTTGTTCTTAAATACACGCAACGCAGGTTATGGCCGCTATACGATAAAAACAAGGGCAGTAAGTTATCTTCATACCGTCCACGTTAACAAACGTAGACTGTGTACCTATGTGCGTGCTTGTAGGCAATACACACAGCCTACTTACTAAGAGGGGCGCCAACAATATTTTGATGTTTGTGTTGTGCATAGCAGCATGCAGGTAGGCTGTGTGGGCACTGCTGGACACTAGGCACGCAAATAAGCCGCAATAGTTGCTCTTTGTACGAAAATAACTTACTGTTCTGTTGCTACTCAATGGCTACTAACACTCACTACAATATACCTAGCATAGGTACGTAGGTAGATGTAAATTATGTCATTATTCACGATTCATAATCTCTCATTTGTAGTTTTGTGTGACTTAGGAAACCGACAACTTTGCTACAAGCACGAAAATTCATATTATAATAATATACCTACTTATTACCAGCGGTTTAGGCTGTGCGTTGTCTCTAGGTCAGTCAGGACTTTAAATTATATAGTAGGTACTAGCGACCCGGGACCCGGCTTCGCCCGGGTGTAAATTCCAGTTTTCCTATAAAATATATAGCCTATGACACTCAGCAATAATGTGGCTTTCTAATTGGTGAAAGAATTTTTAAATCGGTTCGTAGATCCCGAGATTACTCCTTACAATTTAATAAATATACAACACACAAACTTTACCTCTTTATAATATTACTAGCGTACCCGCGCGCGGCTCCGCCCGCGTGAATGTTGGCTATTGCCACCAAGTCTTTTTTAAGCTGAGGGACTGCCCGTACTAACTTTCAATGTCTATTCCTTCGCAATCAGTGGTTGCAGCTAAACGTATTCATTTCATCTCAAGTTCTATCAAACCCTTCAAAGTACAGTGCCATGCATCGCGGCCAAAGCCCGTTTATTTACCAACATTATCCTTTTTCATTGTCTTCTAGATTTTATGGGGATTAGATAGCTGCTCTGGCCAAAGTATGTGTGACTCGGAAGAGGCCCTTTGAAAAACCCTTTCATCATAGTTGCATTACACTTTCACATTCGATGCACTATTTCAAATTAGTGAACATTATATAATTCCGAAAATCGCGAAAATCTGATTTTTTTATTATTAAAATCTTGCTACAGACATTGACATTTGACAACCTAATTTAACATTCAAGAAGTTCATGAAAGTAAAGAAAGAGGATATACTAATAAATACCGGTCAAGTGCAAATTGGGCTCGTGCACGCAGTTCCGTACAAAATTGGGTTGATGCTTTCCGGACTTTTCCCTGTACTTATGCTATAAGATTTTACTTTCTGCTAAATATCTGGATTCTAGCCCAAAGGGAAATACCCCTTTTTTTTCGTGCGCAAAAACCCCGTCGGGCTCCACCTCAATGGAGCCAGCGGAGAGGTTGGTATGTCGGAGTCCTACCAATGCCTGTGTGATCGAGGAATCTGGTGTGTCCTAGAAAGGATATCCCAGAAACCCCCAACAGCACTGGCGACCTCAACGTGTTATTAGGAATCTAAATACCCCATCTCTATAAAAAAGCGCGCGTGGAAATATAACACCCTGCCACCCTGGGTCCGCTTACGGACGGTTAGCCTCGACCGTCACCCTAGGCTCGCACTCATGGAGGACGGAGATGGTTCCGCGAACTACGCCGCCCGGTGCGCCTTCATCGGCACGGGGGAGTGCTAGATTTCTCCCGTAGCTTTTCCACCACCACTTCTGCGCGCATTACTGCCTCACAAAAAAAGCGGTGGCGTTCCACATACTCTCTATGATGACCATGGTCGGCACCAGGGACCTCACCATGAGGTTTGCCCCACCGACGTCTGCTTCTAGGACATGGCGCCACTCTATCTACTCTGGAGACTCTACCAGTGTATGAAGAGGTGGTGTGCCCACGGATCAGCCCCGGCAATGGTGGCATTCAAACGTCAGCACCCTGCCTACTCAATGCAGGAACTCACTAAAACAGCCATGTCCATCAGTAAACCTTGGATAGCTCAGGGTCAAGGGTTACCTTAAACTTCGGCGTCTGTAGACCCAAGATGGAGGTCGACTTTAGTCGGTCAAGTCGGATATTACGTCCCTACTGGCCAGAGGAGGGGAGAGATTCGTGGGGATTTCCGCACGAAAAATAAGGTACAGCTTCCTAAAACTCTCCGATTGCGGTGCAGGTGACTCACTAACGTCGCCGAAGGTAACTTAACGACCTCCGTCCTCCATGAGTGCAGGCCAGGAGATGGTAGGTCAAACCACCTATTAGTCGATAGTGAGACCACAGTTTGGATATTACGCTTCGTGTAATGCCAAGCATTATCCGCAACATTCCTTTTATCTAATTCAACTTGATTCCTCTAGGTACGTGTTCTTAAGAAAGAGGTCTTGACAGACAGGTAGACGGATAACAAAGAGATAAGGTTTTTTTCCTAATCAGGCACAGAACCCTAAAAATTAATATATTCTATTTACTTTTGAGGAAAAATAAGTAAAGAATATTACTCTATGAAAATTTAGACAAAGTCAATTTTAGTTCCTGTTGCTATGACAACTATTATAGATGGCGATAAAAACGTTTGCAACATCTAATTTTCGTTTTATTACTAAATTTCCTGAATGAATCATATATTTTTAATTATGTTATATGCTATTCAAGGCGGAGACAAATCCAACAAATCATAGATCATGAAAATCTGTTCAGCCGTTCTTGAGTTCTGGCAAAAGCACGTTTTTAGCCCTTTTTAGGGCTTTAGGGTTCGAATTTTAAAAAATCCTTTCTTAGTACACCTCTACGCATCAAAACACACATATTCTGCAAATTTCAAGTCTCTACGACCAGCGGTTTAGGCTGTGCGTTGTCTCTATGTCAGTCAGTCAGATAAGTACCTATAGATAGATAAATGTGTATTACGTAGATTGAAATTTATTTAACTATCTAGTTTATACCTTTAAAAGTAATTATAAATGGAAAGGCAAGTACTTACCTAGGTGGTAAGTAGTATCTACCTATCTAATAAAATTATTGCAATGATCAATTATTAATGTATAATTTATTTTTACAATATTAACTATAGCGTATAACCATAGGTACTGTAATACCTACTTAAAATGAGTTCCTCAACTGTCCCAGTGTGTTGCCCCCACTGCCCAGGATCTTCACGCACTTTTAGTGTGCATGGACTCAAGGTCCACATCGGCCGCAAACATAAAAACCTGCAGCAAACAACGCCCGCTTGGACTGGCGCTGATTCTCGACCGTCCAGTCAGCAAAGTCAGGTGCTCCAGGGGCCTGGCCCTTGTCCACTGGAGAGGGTTGCCGCTTTGAGGGCTTGTACGGCTGTGGTGAAGCATATTCCCAAGGGCGCTCGGAACCAGGCGGCGAGTCGATTGTGTGAGGTCATCGACAGGTGTGTCGACAGCAACGGTGTTGATGACTGGGGGGCACTCCTTACTTTTGCCTATGGTGCCCTGCGAGTCCCTTCGAAGGACGCGCCGGGCAACATGACAACCAAGGTGAAAGCAAACATACAGTCATTCGGCTCGGGCCTGTTCCCAGAGGAGCCGGGGGGGACGCGCTTATCTGGGTCCCGGGACAATCGTAGAGCCATCGAGACTAGGGTATATGAGGGTGACCTACGTGGGGCTGTCCGGATCTTGGTCTCTGATGACTCGTTTGCACGGCACGACACGGATACGCTTGACGCGCTTCGTGCGAAGCATCCGAGCCCATCGCGTCCACTCAGCTTTCCGCCGGTGCCGGACGCGTCATTTTCGGTGGTGACGGTTTCCGCGGAGGACGTGGCGCTGGCACTGAGTACTTTCTATAGCGGCTCCGCGGCGGGCTTGGACGGTATACGTCCTGGGCACTTAAAGGAGCTCACGTCGGGTTCGGCGGGGGAGAATGGGCAGCGGTTGTTGGGGTGCTTGGCGAGGCTGGCAAATCTTTTGCTGAGTGGACGGCTAAATCCTGCAGTATGTCCCTATCTCTATGGGCCATCTCTGTGTGCGCTCGCGAAGAAGGATGGCGGGCTTAGGCCAATAGCGATCGGGAGCGTACTCCGTAGACTGACGGCCAAGCTAGCATGCCGATCTGTGAGGGAAGCGATGACGGAGTATTTGCTGCCGCACCAGCTTGGTTTTGGGGCGCGTCGGGGATGCGAGGCGGCTATCCATGCAACGCGCGCATTTGTCATGGACCCTAACCGTTTGGTGCTGAAGCTCGATATACGAAATGCTTTTAACACATTGGAGAGAGACGTTCTTTTGAGTGAGGTCAAGGATCAGGTTCCCTCTCTCTACCCTTTTCTGTTTCAAGTGTACCATCATCCCTCTAATCTCTTCTTCAATAACAACTTAGTCTCTTCGCAAGTGGGTGCTCAGCAAGGAGATCCGCTGGGGCCCCTTGTTTTCAGCCTGGCGATCCATAAAGTCATTACGGAGCTTAAATCCAACCTGAACTTATGGTATCTAGACGATGGGACCCTCGGGGGTTCACCGGAAGACGTCTACCAGGATCTGAACGCTTTGATTCCTCGTCTCAAGAAATTGGGTCTGGAGGTGAATCCTTCTAAATGCGAATTGTTCCCTTGCAGTACTGAAGCTCGTTCTTGTTTTTCTCGCTTCAATTCCCTTTTGCCTGGCCTCAAAGAACTTTCTCCATACTCTTTCACCCTCTTAGGGTCTCCTATCTTCCCTGATGGAGTGCCAGAAGCAATTTCTTCCCGCACTAAGCTTCTCCTGACCGCTCGAGAACGTCTCAAAGACCTTTCTGCGCATGTGGCGATGGCCTTATTGCGCATGTGCTTTACCCTCCCTAAGCTAACGTATCTCATGCGGACTACACCTACCTGGGTATGTCCAGTGGAAGTCGCAGCATTCGACGATAGCCTCAGATCCACTGTTGAGTCGATCCTAAATGTATCTCTCAACGAGTCTCAGTGGACACAGGCGACTCTTCCCATTCGTCACGGAGGTATCGGAGTGCGACGCGCGCGGGATGTGGGTATGCCGGCTTTCCTGGCGTCGGCGCATGGGGTAGCGGATCTCGTCACTGTAATCCTCCATAATAATGGTGGCAGAGTGACCGTGCCCTTTGCGCCCGAGGCCGAGACAGTGTGGTTCGCCCGCAGTTCAGCGGCGTCAAGTCCAGTGGTGCCCCATGTCCAGCGCGCTTGGGACGAGGTCATTGCTGGAGGGCTTAGGGAGCAGTTGTTAGGGGGTGCATCGGGAGCCGATCTGGCCAGGCTCCGTGCAGTGTCACAGCCGGAATCGGGAGCATGGTTGCACGCGCTGCCTTCACCTCACCTGGGCACTTTGTTGGATGACAATTCGTTGCGGGTGGCGGTGGCCCTCCGCCTGGGCTGCGGGTTGTGTGAACCCCATAGATGCACCTGCGGTTCCATGGTGGCGGACGACGGCCATCACGCACTGAGTTGTTGTAGAAGTGCGGGTAGGTTTCCGCGCCACCATGCTCTCAACGATATACTTCGGAGAGCCTTTGTGTCGGCGGATATCCCATGCCTATTAGAACCACCTGGCCTCAGCAGATCCGACGGCAAAAGGCCGGACGGTATGACTCTGGTGCCATGGAAAAATGGTAGGTGCCTCCTGTGGGATGCCACGTGTGTCAGCACGGTCGCACCCAGTCACCTGAGCCGTACTGCCCGGTCTCCGGCAGCTGCTGCCGAGGACGCAGCGAATAAAAAACGGGAGAAATACGCTGCATTGACAGGGCAATATATGTTCGCTCCCTTTGCGGTCGAGACAATGGGTAGTTGGGGCACCGATGCCAAAAAACTAGTTGGCGAATTGGGGCGCAGGTTGAGGGAAAAAACGGGTGACTCCCGCTCCGGCTCGTACCTGGGGCAACGGTTGGCCATAGCAATTCAACGGGGCAATGCCGCCAGCGTTATGGGCACCTTTGCACCAGGTACGATGAGGGGCGGGTTAATAGATTAGACTTTTTTTTTTGGACTGTAAAAACTATAATTTTGAGAAATAAATCTAATATCTATATGGAATAAGTTTCTATCAAACATGATAAATAAGTACAAGAAAATTTATGAAATTGAAAACGTGGTGGAGTGGGGTAGAGCCTACCAAGTTCTTCGAGGCTCAAGCAGACCTCATTTGCTAGCTGGCACGGGTCTACACCTGTCCTGTTGGGACACAGATTAGTTATATCTAGTTGGGGGTCAGATTTCAGTCACTACCGTATTAAGCAATACGCCATCAAACAAAAATGGTTAGAAGTAAGAAAGTACACCACGCGCTCCAAAGCGGCAGCTTAAAGCAAAAGAACCTCCTAAATTGACTAGGATATCAATCCGTTCAGTAGTTTCTGCGTGCATTGTGAACAAACAGACCAACAGACAAACAGACAAGAAAAAATATTTTTGTATTTAGAATCGTTCACATTAGGTACAACCTAAGTTTTTTTTATTAAACATCCCAATGCACAGATATACCTTTTGGGTCACCTTACACCGTGTGGGTTTTAGTCAGTTCGAATTCGACATAAATAACCACCCCCGATGGCCGACGGTGGTTATATCCGTGGGGACAGTCGCACGAAAAAAAAAATTTCATAATCTGAACGCAAATCCTGGTCGCATACAAAGTTTGCACTTTGGAGCCCACGGAGTCTTCTCTTCTATCCCTCCTTTCTCTAGGAACCATTAATCTCTTTTACAGGAATGACTGTCGTCTGAGCCATGGAGGAATTATAGAGATCTGACCCTAACACCCTGAAAGGAAAGCCTGCACCGTAGCCTCATCTTTCAACCGGTAGGTGTACTTATACCAGCTCAGGGTTTCCTCATAGACCAACCACGTAACACAACTAGTTGTGCTATCAGAATATTTTTAAAATTTTGTTCCTATTAGCACAACCTTGAAATTGTTATTCTATTTCTATTCCCGTTTGAACAACTCACTAGTGGAATAACTTATTGCACAACTAATTGTGCTATTTTGCATAGTTGTGCCATAAGGAAATACTATTTTACTTGGCACAACTAGTTGTGCATACGAGTTGGTCTATGAGGAAACCCTCTACCAGCTTGCAGGTGAAATTGGCAGCCCAAGCTCCGTAGGACCCCATGTACCCTATGCCAGACCATATCTTGAAATGCATCAGGTCAAATGCATTTAGCTCATATTTTGTTGTCGGCTAATATTCTAAATTTAGCTGATTAGGCATTTTGTTGCTTTGTAGTCATCTAGCTAATCTCCTCACCAAACCTAACCCAACATACGTGGCGTAGCGATATAACCACACGATATACCTACCTAATGTTCGACTATTAATAAAATTCACAGGTCGTGGGTTCGATGCCCTGGATATTTTTGTACCTATTTAAGTAAATATGTTTATTTTCATTTTAGATTCTATAAGACAAGCAAGTTAACACTGCGTAATTTGATTCTAGATAGCGCTATGTACAATATATATTTATTATTTAATCTTGGTAAAGGAAGGGATCTTTAAACTAAAAAAATACTTGCGAACATGCTATCAGACAAATTGTTACATGCATGCTTAGCTTTATTTAGATTACCTACTGTGCCTAGCGATCCGCTGTAACCTAGGTAGGTGCCTACAACATTCATGACCACTAAGTCTAGGTCACGTTTTAAAAATAGTGTTTCTAACTCCTTTATATTTATACTCATAGTTATTATCTTATGACTTAGTAAAACAAAGAGAGTAAGTGTGTAGGTACCCAATTAGGTAGTATGTAAACGACAATAAGTATATACCTCTCAGAAAAATCAACATCATCCAACCTCCAATACAGGTTGCGTCCAAAATTTACCCTTCGAAATCCGGGTTCCGCAGTCCGCTCACCTACTTTTTTCCGTACTTCTTTCATTATGGATTGGTTTATGTTGGCTTTTTCGGAAGGGACAACCGTCTGATCCCCTAATCTCTAAGAGAAACATGCACATAGCCTCGTCCGTCATTCACCAAGTGTATGATGGATGTTGGCTTGAATCCGAAGATCCGGGTCGGCTAATAAAGGACAGTAGAGTAGGCAGGTAAGTAGGTAAATAACGATTTGTGAGGGTATAGTATGGGGGGGGGGGAGGGGGGTATATAATATACCCTTCTGTATCCTACTTCCTACTAATCTATATATCACTACATAGTATAAAACAAAGTCGCCTTTTCTGTCCCTATATCCCTATGTGCGCTTAAATCTTTAAAACTACGCAACGGATTTTGATGCGGTTTTTTCCAATAGATAGAGTGATTCAAGAGGAAGGTTTATATGTATAATACATGCATCATATACTAAGGCTAATTTAGTATCATCATTGCACCCGTGCGAAGCCGGGGCGGGTCGCTAGTTATAATTGCTTGGCCCGATGACTGACTGACTGACTGACTGACTGACTGACTGACTGACTGACTGACTGACTGACTGATTCATCAACGCAGAGCCTAAACTGCTGGACCTACAAACTTGAAATTTTGACAGTAGACTGATGCTTCTTATGTTGTAGGCAGTTGTAGGCATCCATTAAGAAAGGATTTTAAGAAATTCCACTTCTAAGGTGGCAAAATAAGCGATAAACGTTTGTATGAAAGTCCGTCATTTTCCTTGTTCTTTTATAATATCCTTGGTAATACCTAATTGGTCTTTGCTAATAATATTAAATTTTTCATTGTAGGTAGGTACCTACTAGGTTTTTAAGAACGAACAAACTTAATACGCCTTTCTTCGGATATCGGTCTTATGTTATAATATATGTAGGTACAATATTTACTGTTAAAGTTCGAAGACCTTCACACGGACTACACGCAATTTAAATAATAATTGCTTTCTGAAATTGCGTGTTTTAATAAAAAGGTCGCCCATTTTTACTGCTTTATAGTTCGTCTGCCTACTTTTATTTTGGAGGTCTTAATCAATAGGTACCTACTTAAACTAATAGCAGGCATTAACCTATTCGTTATTAATATATATATAGCTGCTCGTGCTGATTCACTCACTCATTGGTCACCTCTCCTGAACAATTTTGTATGAAAATTTTTTTTTTCACCGATGGTTACGTATAGAGGATGGAAATTCATTCGGAGGAAAAATATGGAGAGAGCTGATGATGGAGGATTTCGGAGACGGGTGAAGAGCACGCTTAAGGTATTGAAGATAGGTTGGTGGTGCTTGAGCAAATGTCACTCGAAACGTCATTCAATTGCCAGTGACCTGAAAAAAAATTCAAAATGGCGAAAAAAAAATGGCCGCCATAGAAATTTCCTCGGTGTCCATCTCGGAGAGTATAAAAGATGGAAGAGTAGTTTCTTCGCAAAAGATGATCAGGATCCAAAGGTCTACTCGATGAATAGAAAAAAAATTCAAGATGGTGGAATTTATTTTTCTATAGAAAATGTATGGCGAACATTGAATAGACTACAAGTTTTGAACTATGCAAGACTTTGATTTATACATAGTTTCTTTTTAAAATGTTTTTGTGGAAGAACTCTTAGTCAGAAATATGTAGATAGATGATGATCGAGGGTTTGGAAGATGGGTGAGAAGCACGGCCAAGGTATTAGACATAGGTGAGGGCTGCTCAAACAAAAAATACTTGGAACCTCATCCAATTGGCAGGGAGATGGAAATAAATCCAAAACTTCACTCACTCATTGGTCACCTCTCCTGAACAATTTTGTATGAAAATTTTTTTTTTCACCGATGGTTACGTATAGAGGATGGAAATTCATTCGGAGGAAAAATATGGAGAGAGCTGATGATGGAGGATTTCGGAGACGGGTGAAGAGCACGCTTAAGGTATTGAAGATAGGTTGGTGGTGCTTGAGCAAATGTCACTCGAAACGTCATTCAATTGCCAGTGACCTGAAAAAAAATTCAAAATGGCGAAAAAAAAATGGCCGCCATAGAAATTTCCTCGGTGTCCATCTCGGAGAGTATAAAAGATGGAAGAGTAGTTTCTTCGCAAAAGATGATCAGGATCCAAAGGTCTACTCGATGAATAGAAAAAAAATTCAAGATGGTGGAATTTATTTTTCTATAGAAAATGTATGGCGAACATTGAATAGACTACAAGTTTTGAACTATGCAAGACTTTGATTTATACATAGTTTCTTTTTAAAATGTTTTTGTGGAAGAACTCTTAGTCAGAAATATGTAGATAGATGATGATCGAGGGTTTGGAAGATGGGTGAGAAGCACGGCCAAGGTATTAGACATAGGTGAGGGCTGCTCAAACAAAAAATACTTGGAACCTCATCCAATTGGCAGGGAGATGGAAATAAATCCAAAATGGCGGATTCAAGATGGCGTCAACACAAATGTCATGGGTGTCTCTCTCAGAAAGTATTAAAGATGGATGAATTGTGTTTCGGTTCACCTCTGCTGTATTTTTTTTCCCTGATGCTTTCATATAAAGGACGAAAATTCATTCAGATGAAAAATATGGAGATTTTGGAGACGGGTGAAGAGCACGGCCAAGGTATTGAAGAGAGGTAGGGAGTGCTCAAATAAAAACCACTCGGAATCTCATCCAATTGTCAGTGAGCTAAAAATATAACCAAAATGGCAGATTCAAGATGGCGCCCATACAATTTTCGACAGCGTCTATCTCACAAAGTATAATAGAAGATAGAAGAGAGGTTTTTTGGCAAAAGATGATATGGACCTAGCCTAGAGGTCTACTCGATGAATAGAGAAAAAATTCAAAATGGCGAAATTTATTATTCCATACAAAATATAAGGCGAATATTGAAGAGACAAATGTGCAAGACTTTGATATGCTTTTAACCGACTTCCAAAAAAGAGGTGGTTCTCAAAACGGCCCGTTTATTTTCATTTTTTTGCAAAGATTTTTTTAAATAAACAGTAGAAGTTTTCGTATTGGTCCCATAAAAAAATCTGGATCCAACTCCTTAATCCTGATGCTGAAAGATTACTGCCCGCCTAGGCCCTAGGTTATCAAGATTCAGAAAGTGTTCATTGTGAATTAATATTATAGGTACCAAGCAACGACTTCATGGTTAGATTTCAAGTCCCAACCCCTCAACCCTGATAATGCAGGGTACAGCTGCGCTCACAAACTATAGTGATTCAGAAACTGCGGATGGTGCAATGCAATAATATTTTAAGTACCAAGCATAGACTACATAATTGAACTTCGGATCCCGACTCCGCAATCTTGATGCTGCAAGGTGCTGAACTCTTAAACCATGGGGATTCGAGAATTTCTTATATTTTGATTTATTTATAAAAACTTCATGCACATATGCAACAGGCATTCTCTACCAGTCAACCTTATAGGTGGTGTAGAGAATAACATAGCATAGCATAGCATAGAGAATAACATAACAGCATTTTAGGCATCAAGCAACAGCTTCATGATTACACTTCAAGTCTGAATTCCACAAACCTGATGATGCAGGGTACAAGACTCCTAAACCATAGAGAATAAGGAACTGTTCCTGGTGAAATAATAGGTACCTATTGTAAATGCCGAGCATAGACTTTTGTTAGGTATTGAATTCCAAGTCCCAACTTTTCAATCTAACCACAAATTCACGGTTTTCAGATTTTTCCCCCTATGTCTGCTATAAGGCATACCGATAGGTAGATATGCCAAAGTGATTTAATTCAACGGGATTTCTTGACACGACACGACAGACAGACAGACAGACAACGATGTGATCCTATAAAGGTTCCTTTTTAGGGTTCCATACCTCAAACCCTAAAACGGAACCCTTATAGGATCACTTTGTTGTCTGTCTGTCTGTCGGTCTGTCAAGAAACCTACAGGGTACTTCCCGTAGACATAGAATCATGAAATTTGGCAGGTAGGTAGGTTAGGGAGAAAATCTGAAAACCGTGAATTTGTGGCTACATTACACAAAAAAAATTAAATTGTGGTCATGAACTAATAATTAGTATTTTAAGTAAGATAACTATATCAAGTGGAGTATCATATGAAAGGGCTTCACCTGTGCATTCTGAAACAGCTTTTTGTTTATTTTTATACGTCATAGTTTTTGAATTATCGTGCAAAATGTCGAAAAAATACGACTGTAATACGGAACCCTTCTTGCGCGAGCCTGACTCGCACTTGGCCGGTTTTTCCTTTTGAGATACGGAACCCTAAAAATGACTCCTCACGATCCATTTTAACTTTTTGTGTTAAAATTCATGTTAAAAGTACAATTTTAGTTCTTAATTTAAAGGTGAACCATGAACCGTACTTTTGACATGATAGTTGACCCATAGAGTTAAAATAGCGGGTGAGAAGTTATTTTTCACGCATTAAAAACACCTTTCTTAAGTTACCCGTGACTACTGTAGTACGTTACGCTAGCGGTACTTTAGTGTTTCTTGAAAAGAATCAGTGCTGGCAAAATAATGGGTAATTGTTATCCTACCGGTTGCGGCAGTTTAATAATTAGTGTTATAGCTCCCCGGGGTCACGTGACCTGAGGAATATAACTACATTCTTAATATAATATTGAAAAATCGGTCAAGTGCGAGTTGGACTCGCAAAGAAGGGTGCCGTACCACCGTACAAGAAATAACACTTTATTTTTTAAATTTTCATGCTATAGCGGCAATAGAAATACACATTCTGTGAAAATTTCAACTCTCTACCTATTGCGGTTCAAGAGATACAGCCCGCTGACAGACAGAAGGATGGACGGATAGCGGAGGCTTAGTAATGGGGCCCGGTTGGAACCTTTCTGGTACAGAACCAAGAAAAACTGTTACATAATTACTTACACACCAAAACTTTAAATCCAAACGGACCCCTGTTCCAGGTTCCTGTTGTCCACTCATCTACGTGGTCCGCTTTAGCGGGCCGCGCACCCACGCGTCCTACTAGTTAGGTATATACCTACGGCATCTCATATAGTTATGCTGAGAAAGCGTTAGTTTGTCATTTTGTAAGCAATGAGAACTTACTGACTATTTAATTAGGTATCTGATAATCTGTGCGTGAAGGTGTGTACAATCGACTCCCACCGCCCACGGATCTTGCTCCAGCCACTCAATCAGCTTACGGTGGGCCGTGGCTTTGGTCCGCTTTATCTCCGCTCGGATGTAATACTCTACTTAGGTGTGCGTGTGGACGGAGGGCTCATTTTTTTAAAGTAGTTGCATTCCTATGAAATTAAGGAAGAATGTCGGAAAAAATTGTTCAAACTTCATGGTAATGATAAAAAATTTGAGAAATGTATAATGAGGAAGTTTTGATCAATTAACTTGAGCTCTCGGTCTGCCACACAGAGAAAAAACTGTAACTCGGTATCTCAAAATATAGAAAACATTTGTTTTACGATTTTTGGTGAAGAAGTAGGAAAGAATATGTGAAAACTAGTCTCAAATATTCAAATGATTTTAACTGTTCGTTTGGATTTTATGAAGGTTTGTTTAGAGCACTCGGTCCTCCAATTGCGCAGACGGAGTGTTCCTGAATTCTCCAACTTTGGCTGTATGAATTCTGAATATTGTTATTACATTTTACGAGTACGAATATGTGACAATTTATGAAACAATAAACTTAACGAAAAACACAATAGTTCGGCAGTAAATTAAAAAAATAGGGTGACATGGTTAACAATGAACCAGTAAAAGTTTCAACCTTCAAAAATCCACCCTATGTAACATTATTAAAGAACTATTTTTATTAGACGACACGAAATATATTAAATATTTGTTTTGTATACAAAATTCGACTATACCTGTATCAAAATAAGAGTTATTACCATTTTTCTAAAAAACGGCGATTGGTTCATTGTGTACAAGCGTGGGTACACAGTGAACCCGGTGGGTGGTCGACAATGAACCACTATGTACACAGTGAGCCATTGCTAAAAATATTTCTTTATTCCATGAGAAAAAAAAATATAATCAGTTTTAAACGTCGTTTATTTATTTGCATTTAACAGCAATATTAATTATAATTATCTCAGTACAAAAAATACTCCTTAGGGCTATAAAAAGGAACTTTGACTATACTTAGTAATAAAGCTTGGCTCATTTAACTCTTAACATTTTAATCAGGCTTATACCTAATAAAATTCAAATAAAATTATTTTTCAATTATTTGCATTTAACAGCAATACTAGATCTTCCTTCATCATATCTTTCATCATGACCGCCTTTTTTTCTAGTTACTCGTTTACTTCGACCCATTCTAAAATAGTAAAATTAATAAATTAGAACATGTAGGAAAAAATATAAGTTCATATTTCGAAAGAGGAAAAGTTTAGTATGTTTAGTTTCATTAAATTATCTTATTGTTCGTTTGTGTTCTTATTTGTTTTATGTAAATTTTATTTTTAGTGTATTACAATACAATTTTGTTTTATTTACACAGTACTAAAATATATTGGTACACAATGAACCAATGGTTCATCGTGTACCGTATGTTCTTGGTTCACTGTGTACTAGGGATACCATTTTATATTTGAAGTCGCATAACTTTTGAATAAAACAATATGAAAGGAAAACAAAACATCGTACTTATTAAGGAAAAGTCACTTTTCACGTGTAATTGGTGAAACATATTGGAAATAATTATACAACGATTCTAGAAACAAATTAATGGACTTACTTTTTTTTCGTTTTTATGACCCCAACAGAAAACTAACACGGTAAAAGTGCGTTCTTGGCGGGAGCGCGCCGTGGACTAGGGAGAGCGGCAGGGCACGTAAAATGCTTCGAATTCAGTTCTTTGCACGGTTCGGTAACGTCGCGTTCGCACCGAATGATTGGTGGTTAATTGTGTACCACTGGTTCACTGTTCGCCACCTGACCCTACGTTCTTTACAATGTCCCGTCCGAGGGCTCAATGTTACAGCATTTATCAATGTAACCCGACCTTATTTGCAACCTGCAATATTATCAGAAACTGTGAAAATGTTTTTACTATATCCTGACACGGTTTCTTTATTGGTAAACGTTTAATTTTATCAATAATCAACATTTTTATATTTCTATATGGCAAAATTGTGTAGGGTGACCATTGACCATGCTTGCCTACATAAATAGAACTTTGTCCATCAGTTTGCGGGTGAATCTGCTTGGAAGGTGAGATTGGCTTCGCCCCATAGAATACCGATTTTTTTATCGTGCGGAAATCTCCATGGATACGACCCCCGTCGGCCATCGGGGGTGGTTATGTCGGGATCGAACCGACTAAAATCGCACGCCGTCTCGGGCCTTAGTTACCGGGGTGTAAGGTTACCCAATGGGCATATCCCTCGCACCCCAGCTGACCCGAGGCCAAATGAAATGAATGACCATGACCATGCATTAAGTCGAGTCTGCTGCGCCATCTTTTAGTGTTTGCAAACATACTAACATGTTTTGTTGACCGAATAGGGACGTGTCCTAACAGTTTTGTTAGCAAAAACACAATAACATGTTTGCCGAGACGATTGGATAACATCCCCCGCGTTCGCCTGCGGGGAGGGGAAGTGATGCATTTTGTGTTCGCACTCACTAGTGAAAGACATCATTAAGCTCGATTCTGTTGCGCGTTTTCACTTAACATAACTAAAATTTCTAAAGGTTATGTTGACTTTAAAACCAAATTAAATTTTAAAAGAACCATCATACCACCAGGGGTATAGCCGATGTTACCGTGGGGCAGAAGTGGTCTACGTCAAGTATTAATTTAGTCGTATATTATTTTTTAGCATTTAAACTTTTTCAATTTTATGTATTATTTTATATTTAGTTACAAATATACAAAGTTAGACTAGAAAGCCGACCCCAACTGAGTTGGGAAAGAGATTCAGAGAATGATGATGATGATGATATATTTTATATTTAGTTAATAAAATGTTGACAAGTATACAAACATTTTTTTAATTTCATGTAGATACTAGCTGTTGCCCGTGGCACTTGCATCAAATTCTGTTGCCGCGACCCGAGGGGACCTTTTTTCCCGGGATAAAAATTAGCCTATGTGTTTCCAGACCTTACATTTTCAGACTATAATCTATCTCTGTACCAAATTTCAGCCAGACAATACAGCCGTTTTTGCGTGAGAATGTAAGACGTCCAGATATACATACATTCTTACAAGCTTTCGCATTTATAATATTAGTAGGATATAGTAGATAGTAGGATGCATGGTCACCCTACACAATTTTGCCATATAGAAATATAAAAATGTTGATTATTGATAAAATTAAACGTTTACCAATAAAGAAACCGTGTCAGGATATAGTAAAAACATTTTCACAGTTCCTGATAATATTGCAGGTTGCAAATAAGGTCGGGTTACATTGATAAATGCTGTAACATTGAGCCCTCGGACGGGACATTGTAAAGAACGTATTTTTTTAATTTACTGCCGAACTATTGTGTTTTTCGTTAAGTTTATTGTTTCATAAATTGTCACATATTCGTACTCGTAAAATGTAATAACAATATTCAGAATTCATACAGCCAAAGTTGGAGAATTCAGGAACACTCCGTTTGCGCAATTGGAGGACCGAGTGCTCTAAACAAACCTTCATAAAATCCAAACGAACTGTTAAAATCATTTGAATATTTGAGACTAGTTTTCACATATTCTTTCCTACTTCTTCACCAAAAATTGTAAAATAATGTTTTCTATATTTTGAGATACCGAGTTACAGTTTTTTCTCTGTGTGGCAGACCGAGAGCTCAAGTTAATTGATCAAAACTTCCTCATTATACATTTCTCAAATTTTTAATCATTACCATGAAGTTTGAACAATTTTTTCCGAAATTCTTCCTTAATTTCGTAGGAATACAACCACTTTAAAAAAATGGCTTCTGACCCATGGTTACACTGATTGGTTACACTGATGTAACAACGGAGCATACCTATGATCGGTAGTTACACTGATGATCGATATTTACATTGATGTAACAACGGAGCATACCTATGATCGGTAGTTACACTGATGACCGGTATTTACACTGATGTAACAACGGAGTGGCCGTATCCTGCGTACCAGCGTGGGGCTGGCGAACGACAGGTCTACAATGGACGTGCCACCTTGGGGCCTTAGAAACGTATTCTCCGTTCCCCTGTTGAGGAGCACCACTCCAGTGGATACGGCCACTCTTCCAGCATTTCTCCTCTATCATCGGTGTCCGTTGATCCCCAACCACGCGAATGTGCGTTGAAGTCTATGGCGATCACTGCGTGAGCGGGGCGCACCCCTGCCACCATACCCTCGAGTTCCCCGAGCAGTTGCTCGAAGTCGGCGAGGGCTGGGAGGGCAGTACACCCCGATCATTTAATTATCGTAGAATCTAGGCCGCCAGTATTATAAATAAGTTTTAGTGTAACCGATCATAAGTATTTGTTGAATAAGTGTAAGTACCTACCGATCATCAGTGTAACTACCGATCATAGGTATGCTCCGTTGTTACATTAATGTAAATACCGATCATCAGTGTAACTACCGATCATAGGTATGCTCCGTTGTTACATCAGTGTAACCAATCAGTGTAACCATGGGTCAGAAGCCAAAAAAATGAGCCCTCCGTCCACACGCACACTCTACTTAGTAGGTATGTTTTATGCGACATCTAGCCTATGCCCACGCCCGCGGCTCCGCTCGCATAAACATCGGTTTTAGCGTTTTTTTTGACTCCGGTTTATATCTCCGGTTCTACTCAATCGATTGCGCTCAAACATAGGTACGTGAGATTTTAAGTCTGACTGACAGACTTTTCAAAGGAAAAAACCGCATCAATAAATCTGTCCAGTAATTTTTGCGTCGACAAACAGACAAAGAAACAAATAATCCAAAACCAAATATTTTCTTGTGAATGCCTGTCATCCTGAATTTCGAAGTTCAAAATAGCGATTTCAGACCAGTGCCGATAGTCTTTGAGACAAAATAAATTTATAGTAGGATGAAACCTGTTGGAAAAGGATCAGAATATAGCAGAATAGCATAGCATGAATTTGCAAAGTAGTTAGGTACTACTACTTTGCAAATTCATGCTATGATTCGTCAACGCGGAACCTAAACCGCTAGGGTTACAATTTCAGATTTAGGTAATTCACGTAATTCACGTTGCAAATGTTGTAAGCATTCACTAAGAAACGATTCTTGGAAATTCCTACCCTGTAAAAATGAGTGATGAACGGTTGCATGAAAGTCTGTGCCTACTTTTAAAGTAAGGATCACGATATATCATGATACCTAGGGGTATTTGCTTGTACCTGGCAAGAATAAAATGTACCTAATACTCGTATACCTACGTACATGAATCTGTTTGTCCCAGAGAGTTAAAGGCGTTAAGAGACCGAGAGGCAAGCTTATATAAGAAACTTTTCTGTCAATCAGCAAGTGGCTGATTAACCCACTTCCCAATACTTCCCATTGCCATTTTCATTTCCTTTGCACCAAGTTTTTCTTGATTTGATTTAGGTACATACATGTACCTATGAGCATAATTAAATAATTCTAAACTCTATAAATCACTTTGAATAAGTACCTACCTACCCTTTTACCTATTATTCAAATAATTAAGGTAGGTAGATACTATTTTTATAACAGTGACCTCGCAGTCATGAAAACTTTATGCTTTTTAAAGGTTAAGATTAACTGAGCCCAGATATCAGTGTAATTAATATAGAATTGGGCATAGACACGATTCCACATTTTTATACCGTAGAGGTGGCAAACAAGCGAACGACTGGCCTGCCCCCGCAGACAAGTGGCACAGCGTTAATCGCTAACGAAACGAAAAGAATAGGTCGACCAATCACACCCAAGCTCGTGATCCTGCCGCGCGGCGCGCGCGTCGTACAGTATAGTCAAGTCACCATAGCATATAGGTAAATGTAGGTACTTGTAAAAACTTTAACTATATGTAGTTAATATGTACCTACCTACATCAGCCACCGTGCCACCGAAGTTATATCAAATCTACAAATAAATCAATAATTATTATTATTATTATTTATAATAATAAATATAAATAAAAATATCCTACGACAATCTACACAGCGCCCTCTAGATACAAAGTAAGCTTAGTTTAACTAGCTATGGGTTCTAGAATGCGGATAAATATCTAATTCGAATCTATCTTTATATAGTATACCTACCTAATACTTAATTACTTGGCCCGATGACTGACTGACTGATTTAGCAATGCAGAGCCTAAACAGCTGGACCTACAAACTTAAAGTTTTGGCAGTAGATGCTTTTATGTTGTAGGTATCCACTAAGAAAGGATTTTTATAAATTCCACTTCTTAAGTGGCAAAATAAGCGATGAACGTTTGTATGAAAGTCCGTCATTTTCAAAGTTGACGCATGAAATTTTATAGGTACACATGCTTCTGGTTAGAAATAACAAGTATATCAACGTTTTTCAAAATTTCACCACCCCCCTCCTCCGAGAGTGAAATAGGGGTTGAAAGTTTATAAGTTCGTAAGTTTTCAAGATAGAAGCATGAAAATTTATATAACGAGTTTTGGTCAGAAATAAATGCACACGTGTATCAGTGTTTTTTTTTTTCTAATTTTATTGCTAAAGGGGTAAAATAGACGATGACTCATTCTACGGAAAGTCAGTCATTTTCAATGCTAGACGCATGAAATTTTATACAAGTAGTAGTACGTATATTAGCGTTTTTTTAATGTAACCCCCCAGCGGGTGAAATAGGAGTTGAAAGTTTTATACGGGATATTCGTCCGTTTTCAGGATAGAAGTTTAAAGTTCATATAGTTGCTTCTGGTTAAATAACGAACGTACACATGAATCGCGGGTTTTCATAATTTCACTCTTAAGGGGGCAAATTATAAGGGTAGAGCGATTTTATGGAAGTCCGTTATATGGAAAGTGCTAAGTTTTGGAGTAAGAAGCATGAATTTTTCTTAGAAAGGTTTTGGTAAGACGAGTGGAGACCAGTAGAGTGAAGAGTGGAGTGGAGAGTAGAGTGGAGAGCGGAGTAGAGAGTGGAGTGTTGAGTGAAGAGTGGAGTATTGAGTGGGGTAATGAGTGGCTTGGTGAGTCGTTTTTTTAAACAATTATAATAGATACCGACCACCTCCACGCGGCCGACGCCATGGGCGGAAGCTAATTGATCAAAAAAATCTCAATATAAAATCCGCGTTAAAAATAGTAAACTTAACAATATCGTAAGTATAGTAAATAAAACTAATAATTCTTACATACTTAGTTCAAACAAAGATTTATTAAACGAAAACCATAAAGAACACCTGGCAAGTTTAGTTTAATATTCAAAATATAAATAATGAAGGTACAAGATTAAAATTGTTGAATACTTATGTTAATAAACGTCGAAAATATTTATTAACAATGGCAAGTTTAGTGTTGCATTGTAAATATCAATTAAGTTTTCGTGCAAGGACATGGTCCAGCCACAGCGACGACTAGATCCCCGCTAAGTGCAATCGCATCAATTTCCACCTCGGCGTCTTTGGGTAATTTAGCCACTTGAAAGGTAGCACGTGCAGGAGGGTCCTTTGTGAAGTCTGAAAAATTTAAAATTGATAACATCGCGTACTTATATATTCGGTGTCGTTAATAGATAATCGAATAGCGCGATAGATTCCTTTCCTAGTCAATACTAGGAAAGGAATCTACCTAACGTGCAACTATTCCTAAGATTTGTTATCTTTTTAGGTAGGTACCTAAGTACCTATAGTGCTATGGCAGGGTTTCTCAAAGTGGAGTTCACCATTCGTCGGTAGGGGGTTCGCGGCAAGATTTACATAAGGGGGCGTCCATAAAATACGTGAAATGTTTAAGGGGGGGAGGGGGTCGAGTGAAACTCTCTAATCTTATGTGGGAGAGGGGGGGTTATCACGCATTTTTTTATCTGATTGATACAAAAATAAATTATGCTGTTTAGGTCCATTTGATCCAGACTGTACATGCTTAAGATTTAATCTTAAGCGTTATTGTAATACGATTTTACTCGTTAAATTAACATTTTTTTATACTACGTAGGTAGGCAGACAAGCACACGGCCCACCTGATGGGAAGCGGTCACTGTGGCCTATGGACGTGTACAACACTAAAGGTGACACACATATATGCGCTGCCTACCCTGAAGGGAAGGGGGAGGGCCAGGCAGAGGTGGGGAGGCTAGGAAGGGGTGCGGAGATAAGGGATATAGTGAGCTCTGGCTACCCTAATTACGGGCGGGAAGACACACGATGGTTATTATGGCCGCGGTCTTCTGTAGGGCGGGAGGTACTACCCAGTCGGACAGCTCATTTTAGACGGGAGACACCGTCGTGTCCTACCTCCTCTAAAACATTTTCTTTACGAGACAATAATATTACAATTTTGGGCTGGGATTACATTGATTATTTAGAGACAGGGGGTTCGTTGTCAATTGGAAACTTTAACAGAAGTTCGTGGAGCCAAAATTTGTAAAACTCTGTGCTAATGACAACCACTAGCGAGGTCCTTAATAACATAACATTTCCTATCAAATTCTTGCCAATCTTTAAATTTATAGCACTCTATAGATATGATTTACCTATTATCTAGTGTAGGTATCTACTATGCCAAGGCTTAATCATTGCGTTACCACCACATTATATCTACCTAAAGTACATTAATCGTACTAACATTCTTCATATACTTTATTAACCACTGGAAAGTCTTCTATATTTGCCAGTAATATAGTGGTTTTTACCACTGACTCTAGAGATGCACCACCTGCCTCGAGGACATGTTTCAAGTTATTGAGAGCTTGTTTCGCCTGTGCTTCAGCGCCGCCGGTTACCAACTGTGCTTCGGGATTCATGCCGAGCACTCCGGATACGTAGAGAGTTTTGTCAGCTAAGATGGCTTGGCTGAAATCGGCAAATTTGTTTTGTGTAAATATTTTCACAAATATGTTTCAGAGACATGAACTATCAATACCATGGACTATTTCGACCCCGTAGGGATTGGTAAAATAACGAAACCGAATTGCATTCAATTCAGCTCTGGTGCTGTTGTGAAAAAAAATGAAAGAAAATTATCATGACAATATTTCGTACTTTAAAGAAAACTACGGGCCACATAACTTGAAACATGTCTTCGCGGTGTGCTAGGTAGCGTCGTCGCTATGAGCCTTTGGAGTTTGGTCCACCATCATAACTGAACAAAATCGTCAAAAGCATGACGCGATATTTCGTAACCCCAGCTACGAAAATAGAAATAATTTGTCGTTTTCATAACCAAGTTTCGTAGCTAGCTCGATAGAAAATTTTTACTTCCTTTCCTATAGGTAGGTACAATACAGGTAGTATCTGGTTAGGTACTGATCAAGAATAATTATTCCAGGTTTGTAACCATGTAGGTATGTTTGTAAAAAATATAATATACCTAATACTGGGTAATATAATAGATAGGTACTATTACAACAAATTAATATATTTTAGATTTTATTTCCAGCATTCGTACAAACACAAAGTCAAATAAAAGTAGGTACCTACTAAGCAATATCAAGAAATTGATTTTGAAGGGAGCCCCTTATTACGCAGATAGAAATTTCATAGAATTTCGTTTCCCAGAAAATGTTTCATATAGATAGGTAATATTAAATTTGCTCCTTGTATTTTTATTTCGAATAAGTATTATTGAATATACTTATGTAATAGTATATAGGTATATATATATACTATTACATAAAAATATATATATATATATATATATATATATATATATATATATATATAATACTATTACATAAGTATATTCAATTTACTTATTCGTTTAATTATTGTTTAATTATTTAAGATGGTACAATAATAATTTATGATACTTTACGAATAAATACATATACACATAATATATATGTATACGTATATATATATACGTATATATACGACGTATATATATTATGTGTATATGTATTTATTCGTAAAGTATCATAAATTATTATTGTACCATCTTAAACAAACTTCCTTTACCTATATTTCTTCGAGCACCTACTTTGACTTATCTCTGCATCACCCAAAGGTTGACTGGTAGAAAATGCATCAGGCATTAAGTCCGCCTTTGTACAATATTTTACCGTTGTGCATAAGTTTAAATAAATAAATACTTAAATAAATATTATTGTTTCAAATCCAATTTACTAGAATGAAACATATTTCACAGAAACACAATTAATCAATTTTAATCACAATTTTAAATATTAGGTTAACATTAGAATTTTTAACGAATATTAAACCATCACCACTTTTTGTTTCGAAATGTAACATTTTTAACACCCCGACTCGGATAGGTTAGTTTAGAAGGCTACCTACCTACCTACATTTCAGAGTAGGTACCTTACTGCCTGATTATGTAAGGTAACAATGAGCAGACCGAGTCAGTCAGTAGATACCTAGGTCCGTAGATATAGTACCTACCTAGTTATCTCTTTAGACCCTAAAGTGTCGTCAGACAACCGTTGTCGGCAAGAGATTGGGCCCTTATTAGGTACATAGCACCGGGACTTAGGGCTGGTAAGTACCTAGGTATATTAGTAGGTACCTACGCCTCTGCTAATGAGTGAAAAGCATTTTGGTGCAAAACTACATCATGACCCTAACGTCGTCCTCGACCAAAAAAAATCTAAAGATATACTAACATTCAGCGTAAACCTGGTTAACAACTTGAAAGTCATCCATACGCGCCAGCATTATATTTGTTTTTACGACTGACTCAAAAGAAGCACCACCTGCCGCGAGGACATGTTTCAAATTATTGAGAGCCTGTCTAGTCTGTGTTTCTGCACCACCACATACCAATTGTCCTTGAGAGTCCATGCCGAGAACTCCCGACACATAGAGAGTTTTGTTAACTAAGACAGCTTGGCTGGAACCGGTAAATTCGCTTATTCATTTCATTCTGCTAATCACGATACCATAGAATGTTCTTTCAGATGATGATGCCATTTATACGGTACCATATCTTAATAAATAAATATTCTAGGACACTCTACACTAGGTACACTATCAAGACCCAACGTAAGCTTAGCTTTAACTAGCTTGTTACGGGATCTAGCCTACTATATTCTTACCAACATATTTGATCTTATAAAAACATCCTTATTATATGAGTACATTGAAACAACACCCAAAGCAATCCAAATAGGCATAAATGAATGCTTACAAATATTTGCACTGAGCGGGAATCGAACCCAATATTCGATGTGGCAGTCGAATGCTTTGCCACCACGCCACGGAGGTGGTCATGTTACTAAGGAGGAACATTGGATATTATAAACCTATGAATAGTAGATACCAATGTATCCGGTTTTTTGTTTAGTACCTTAATAAGAGTGAGAATTCGACTCAAAGTTGATCTTAGCCGAAATGGGAAAATGAAAAAATAAAAAGTAGGCACTGTAGGTTCGAGAGGGAGACGGCGCGGCGTCTCCCAATCCCAGCCAGCCGGAGTCGCAATATGCTCGCTCCGCTGTGTAGGCATCTCAGATGTAGTATATATCGCTTAACGACCTCCGTCCTCCATGAGCGCAGGCCTACGGGTGACGGGTAGAGCCGTCACGCTCACTCTTTTTCCCTAACCCCAGAGGGCATCTCGAAATTGGAGATAGCCTTTGTTTTTTATCGTGCGGAAATCTCGTTTTATCGTTCGAGTTCTGACATAACTGCGGCACTGGCCGCGGGGGTGGTATCCGCGGGATTTCCGCAAGATAAAAATGATGCTGTAGGTAAGTCCATTGATTATTTTAAAGACTAAGAATTAGCTAAATGTATCGGACAAAAGTAGGTACTAAATTCAAACCTGTAAGGTCCGACAGGCTTGTATATCTCCGGAGAAGTAACGATTGTCTTGGTAACTCTATGTATGTTGGTTTTGGATTCTGGCTGTGTCGAAGTCATGTTAAAAAAACCTTTTCTCAAACTTCTATGTAAAATGTCACAAATCACAGAAATAACACGTTGGTTTGGGTAAATTCGTAACATTAACCTAATTAGATTTTAATAAATTGATTAAGTAAGTATTAATGCACAAAAAATTTGAACCTAACTTTTTCTAACAATGTCAGATACCTATACTTCAATCAAAATAAGTGAAGGACGTGTCATAGTTTGTCAAAACGTAAAAATACGTATCGGTATACCTCACTGATCTGTAAATAAATACAGATCAGTGGCATAGCTAGGTACCTACTTAAAAATAAAATTTGAAAAAACTTCCACGCTAAAAATGCTAACAAAATCATCCCAATACCGATTTCCCAGTTGCGTCCAAGTTTATACGTTAGAGCCTGATTAGCAGTCCTTTGATTTGATTGGTATGTTGACTTTTCCGGGCGCGACTGCCGTCTGACCTCTTAGTGTGTCGTCCGAAATGGCGGCGTTCAGTAATAGGAACATTACTATTACTGAACGCCGCCATTTCGGCATAGGCTGACATTATAAAAAAAAAAATATAAAAAAAAACCATAATGTGACCGAGTATTACTGCCTGTATCTTGTATACGAAAAAATTAAAAACGGATCATACAAACGATTGGCCATTAAGAGATGCATGATTCACGTATAACAAACGGCCGTCTCCATATCCAAATCATAAGGCCGCGTTTCCACTGACGCGGAGTGGGGCGGAGAGGATATTCATAATAAAAATACAACGAGGCGATGCGGTGCGGAGGACAACGAGCATTGGGGTGCGGAGCGGAGGACAGCGGGGCAGTGCGGAGCAGAGTACAGCGGGGCGGGCGGTGCGGTGCGGAGGACAGCGGGGCAGCAGATTGAGTGTAACTAAGCCCAAAAATGCGCGATTTCGAAAGTATGCTCCGCTCCACTCCACTCCGCTCTGCTTCAGTGAATACACTGACCACTTTTCACCGCTCTTCACCGCTCCTTTCCACCCAGCTCCGCTTCAGTGGAAACACAGACCACTTTTCACCGTTCTTCTCCGCTCCTCTCCACCCCGCTCCGCGTCAGTGGAAACGCGGCCTAACACAGTCATCCCTTTTTGTGCTATAGTTTGTCTAATGAAAGCTGGACCAACAAAAGCTCGGCAAATTTAAAAAATTTAGGGCAGGTATCACCCGTTATAGTTGGATAAAAACATTTTGATCGTGAAATAAAAGCATGTACCTACCTATTAAAGTTTAACTGGTATTTTTAAAGAATTTCATCGCGCTTTATTTGGTGTTATTCTTATTTATATTTTGATTTCTTTATTAAATACTATCCTTTGCCCACGACTTCGCCTGCGTGGGAGTTTGGTACTGTGGGAATATCGGGGGAAAAGGTAGCAGGTTTATTCATGTTGAAATCCCCACGAATACCACCCCCGTTGGCCATTGGGGATGGTTATGTCGGAATCGAACCGACTAAAACAGCAGATGTAGTGGAGATATAGACTAAGACTAGCTAATGCCTGCGTGAAATTATGATCCCGTTCCCGCTACCCTTGGGAATATATTTCACGGACAAAATGTGGCCTATGAACGTGTGCAAGACATATTGCCTGTGTTATTCCAGACTAAAAACTATCTTCAAGCGGGCTTATAGGAAACAGACGAAATTAATTTATTAGAAAAAAATATCATTAATTATAATCAAAATTAGATTCCAAATATTCTTCACCGTCATCCGAGCTGCTTGATCCATCATCAGTCACACTTAGGTTTAATTAATTATATTAATTAAATAAATATTGTCGAAAAGTACAAATATCTAATACAAAAGCGAATATTTTTGGATATCCGAATATCTGAATCTCGTTACGTTAATATTTGATGTGAATAACAAAGTATCAAAATCGTAACGTCAACGCGCAATCACAGAGAAATGACAGGAGGTGACATTTACAGTCTACTGGTGTTGCAAATTAATAAATGTCGTGGTTCAGCTTTCATTAGACAAACTCTAATTTTTCATTACGTGAAGAACGTAAGACAGCTAGTTACGTAGACAGAGAATAGTATAGTTAAAATGCGTAGACAGAGAATAGCATAATGAAATGTGACAAGCGGTGACAAGCAAAGCAAAGTGACAAGTGACAACTGTGACAAGTAAACAGGTAATATTATTGTGATTTTGACAAGTTTTAAGGTTAGGTGCTCCATTAAAAAATCAAGAATATTAAAATATAACAGAATTGAAACGTCTAAGAAAGTATCGGGTATTTATTTGATGCATTACAAATTTTACATATAAGTAGCCCTTCAAAACTTTGCTAATTCTAAATAAATTTTTACATTGCAGGTACAATGCAGAGGCTCTTATGCGTTATGAAAACAATGACATCAATCGCAAGTTTGCCTGCGAAAAATGTTCAACTATCGATGTTCAGCCCTTGGCAACAGTTTTGTAAAGCACGTTTATTACAGCCTACTGTTCCTATTGTCAACCCTACTTGTGGTTTCAAAGTGAGAGGGAAACTCCGACGACGATGTCAATCCTGCTACTTCGTTGTTAGAGATGAAAGATTGTATGTTATTTGTCCCAAATTCCCCCGTCACAAGCAAATGGCTATGAAAGCGAAGCCCTTAAATACTTGGATTTTAACACATGCCACTCAAAGTCCTGTACGACCATGGTAATATTGTTATGATTAAAATATAATTATATTAGTTACTTGTTAAATAGTAATATGATTCTTTTATTTTTAATAACTAATTAACCAATAACTATCAAAAAATGAATACCTATAACTATAAATTGGTGCGGCCTGAAAGAGAATGTTGTAACAAGAATTGAAAAGGGTATGCTAAGGTGGTTTGGACACATACAGCGAATTTCACACCAAATATGTGAGGTAAATGTAAGTGAGCAGGCAATTCGGGGTTGACCTCACAGAGTATACCTACACTGACCAAAATAAGGAGATATTGCAAAAAGGGCAGGTCAAAACCACTCAAAACCGGTGAGCTTGCATGAAAGGTTTAATGATAGTCGAGGAAGTGCATGAAGTATGTCAAGACAGAGGCAGGTGGCGGCCTCTTAAACAAGAACTACAATGACAGCAAATAATCAATCACATTATTATGTGGTTGAAACTATAATCACTTGTAAACTCATTTTATAATAGCCTACAGAGGAGAAATAATAATAGTACAAAGGTTATGGGTTCTCCTTCCTCAAAAAGGCAGGGAGGTAGGCATTCCGGCAGTGCGGACTAACAGAGGGGCGGAAAGGACGGCCCGCCCCGGGCCTCCGGTCTAGGGAGGCCCCCAAATGCCTCTGCATTCCCCTGATCAACTAATGACCAAGAATTTAAAAATGTGCTTAGTGCCTTCATAGTGTGCGTTCGCCCAGCAGAACGTTGTTAAATTTAAAGATTCTAATTATGCAGCAAAGATATTATATATGTAAAAAGCAGATATTTAGTAAATGACGTCGTGTAATTGTGTATGGTAAAATAAAATTAGTGCATGAATTCATTGTGGAGAAATTTGCCAAAAACTGATTCTGCTGGGCGAACGTTGTCCTGGCGGAACTATTTTTAATCCATGGACTTAGACGAAAAAAAATGTGTCCGCATATCAGTAAATATTTGTGTAGGTAGTGTATTATGAATCAAGTTAATGTATGCATAAACTTCAGAGAAAATCAAGTTTCCGCTGCGCGAACGTTTGGCCATTAGCTGGTTTTCATATCACTAAATTCACTTCATTTTACTAAATATCTGCATAATTAGAATCTTTAAATTTAACAACATTCCGCTGGGCGAACGCACACGCCTTCATAATTTCATCAAATAAAAACACCTAAGCCATCTAGACTTTTTACGTGGTACTAATTAATATTCTTCTTTACTGAACAACTTCGGGGAGCATTTCCGAAGGCTAACGCACTGACGCGGCTTTTGCCCAATACGAGGGGGCTGGATGGCTCCTGCAGGAGACTACACGGGGATCGTGCGGTCTATAGCCCTGTACGGGTGCCCTATTTGGGCGGAGGCCCTGCATAGCTGTAACAGGCGGAGGCTGCGCGCACCGCAGCGCGTTATTGCTATCAGGGTCATCACGGGGTACCGCACGATCTCCTTCGAGGCGGAGTCTCCTTACCGGGACTTCACTGGAAACGAGAGCCCTTACGCGCCTATATTGGTTGCGAAAGGAGGCGCAGGAGCAGGGACTAGAGCCCCGAGATATCGAGGCCTACACGCACAGCTCCGCCGGGATACCATGGTGGAGTGGAAAGACCGACTTGGGCAACCAAGCGCGGGGCACGCTGTAATAGCGGCGTTAAGACCCGTCATGAAGGACTGGCTAGAGGTGTCACGGGGGCCTTTCGTAGATACCGGCTGACGCAGGTGATCTCTGGTAAGGAGGGGTGCTTCGGGGATTACTTGTCTGATCGGGAAGCCGACGCCTGAGTGCCATCACTGTGATGCAGGCGAGGCCTCAAGACTGCACACGCTGGCCGAGTGGCGTGGGAGGTGCCGAGACAGGCCCTCCTGGCAGCCCTCGGGGTGGGCGTGTCCTCACACTGCTGGTGTTGCTCACAACAATGGTGCAGAGTGCGAGCGCGTGGTCGGCTGCCGCCTCCTTCTGCGAGCAAGTGATGCTCGAGAAGGAGGCGGCGGAAAGAGTACGGGAAAGGCGAGGCGACGGCGTGCGAAAGCCTCTCCCTTCTCCCTATTCCGAGGGTATGACGGGTACACCTAAACCCGAGGGGGTCATCTCGAATCTGGAGATGGCCCATTCCAGATTCGAGATGACCCGACGAGAGGGGTGCGAGGGAAATGCTCTATGGGCCACTTACACCCTGGCGTTAGAAGACCCTAGACAACGCGGCGGCGTGCGGTTTTAGTCGGTAAGAGTCCGACATAACCTGAGATTTCCGCACGAAAAAAATTCGCTATTAAAAGAAACTATCTTTGATATATTACTCATTAATTTTTTTTGTCGATCGATTCGTACCTATTTCATTTTCCTCACCCAAATTCGTTCCATATTGCACGTATGTATGTTTATATGACCTAAATAATTTTAAGTCGAATTTCACTTGTTTATTCTGGTTTATACATACAAATGTGAACCGAGTAAAAATCTAGTTAAACCAATTTTTTCTATGCTAGGGGCCTCAATCGCCTGGGCCGCCCCGGGCCTCTGAAGGGCTTAGTCCGCCGCTGCATTCCGGCACTCTCACCAAGCAAATAAATTGTAGTCGCTCAAGTATTTGCCCGAATATGATTTGCCGTAATAGTCAACAGCCATAGTATTATATGACAATATTCATTTGCCCCACGTGCTAGAAGCATACAGTCACTTAGGTACCATAACATCATTTGTCATAATCATTGTAAGCCCTAATAATTATCACACGCCGTAATTATCACATGCTACAATTATCACATGCCATAACATCATTTGCCATCGAAATTGGGTGTATAATGTAACGATTGTTTGAGTTTAGCACACCCAGAAGTAGTATGGTTAGGTTAGGTTACCTATGTTAGAACATGAAAGACAACGCACGAGCCGAGCGGACGAGGCGAGCGTGCCGCGGTAGCGACCGGCGCGGCATAGTGCCTGAAAATATTGTGTAATGATTATTATGGCGTTTAAAAATTACGTCTAATAATTGGCATGGCAAATAATATTATGAAAACAATACGTATGGCACTCATATCTTATGGTATCTAAGTTTCGGACAAAATAAAAGTATGTCAGATGTCTTTTAGGGCAAACAAAACATTCAGGCAAATAAAATTCGGTAATATGATGATTATTCCATATAATCTTCGCGCAAACATTAGACAACCTTGAACATGGGCATTTTATTTCCCTAAATTATTAATTATTAGGAATTTTACCTTATAATCTTGCTCATAGTTGTAGAAAAATTGTTTGAAAATAAAAATTGCTCAGTTAACAGTTTGCAATTATATATTATGTAAGTATTACTAAAGAACATAGAAAAGAATACAATAAATATACTATGTAAAAAAAGAACTTTGTTCGGATTTATTACATGTCTGCATGATGTTAAGAAATGTTTGGGTCTTCTATATTAACAGCACTGAAACAGAAAAGTAATGACTGATTACTTCATCAATGGACACAAGACACTTGACGTACTCTTAGGCTCGGTGCAAACGGGCCACCAAACACAACCACCGTGCACCGGTGACTGGCCATTATTAATATTTGTCTTAACTGCCGTAACTAAGGTAATGGTGTTTGTTAGGCAATATTTACTATTACAACATTAACTAGGTACAGTATTAGGTGCAACCTGTGATGGGTTTATGCCATGGTATGTTGGGCATTTAATCGAGTGTTTATACAATTCGCATCTGTGGCATTTTGGGCATAAATAATAAATGCCTGAACTGTCAGCGCTTAAACCCATCACTGGGTTTAAGCAATTTTTTTAATTCCCACAATTAATCTTGTCACATATTCAATTCAATAGAGATGCCAGTTGAAATCGTGTTACCTACTTAAAACTGTATGAATATTATGGGTGTTTCATTTTCTGTAGGTTACAATAATGTCATTTAAGTGTTTCAAAAAAATTCCAGACAGGCCAAAATTGTTGTCACATCTATAAGTGCGTAGTAGGTAGTTACCTGATGCCATCAATTATCTGACTGACCTCTTCAGCCTCAGCTGGTCCGCGTTCAATTGGTACATTATCCTCACTATCACTAATTTCTATAACTTCGTTATCAACTTCAATAATTTCAACATCATCAGATTCATCATCACTCTTTGTCTGCCTTGTATTTGCATTATCAGTCTTTATTCCTGCTATTCCTATAACAAGTACAGTCAGCGTTAAAAGTTGATGATCATAATCTAGGTGTCAAATGTAGGCGATGTTAGAGACCATCAAAAGTAGCTGATTAGAAAATAAGTTTCAAAAATTATTTTATTTCAATGAAGTACGGTCATTTCTTCTTTCTTCCTTTCTTCGGCAGTCGGGTGAAAATGTCAGTATCTGGTGCTATTCCGCATAATATACAGGGTGATTTTATAGTCGTTTTGGACCTGAAAGAGGGTTACTGAGAATAATAAATAATACCTACCATTTTGACATGTCCAAATTGCTGTACGAGTTATAATAAAAAAATTTACTTGCTATAATCTTTTTCACTTGTTCGAGTAAAAACAATACTAGAGATTCGATAAAAATTTGCTGCCAATTTATAATAAATGAATGGGCGCCCGCAGGCATTTTTCAAGTCATTATATAATATGTCTGTGCTGCCATTGCCGCGGTCGTCCGGGATGTTGGTCAGTGTAATTGTACAATATTCTTTTTTTTATTTTTTTTATTAATAGCTCCAATCGATCCTGTTATCGAAACTGTCCAAAATATTTCGGTCCAAAACAACAAAATTAACGCGTATATTGATTACGACTGTACTTCTGTTGTTTTGCGTTTCTGTTATACAGGGTGAATTTTTCAAAAGGGCTTGGATGGCCAAATCCGAAACAATAAGGAATAGCGAAAAACGCTCAAAGGAGTAACGAGCCCGATTTTGATGAAACTTAAAACCTCATCATTAGATTTTTGAAAAACCAATTATCCTAGTTAGGAATCGAACCTGTTGATTTTGAAAAAAAAAACACACCCTATATTATTACACCATACGATAGTGTTGCTATTAAGGATCTTATTCTGGGAAGTAATGACATACCGTAAACTAAAGGAAAGAGCTCATCTTTAACAAAATACATTTTATTTTTCTTACATTAACTGATTATTTGTTCAAAATGTAGACCATTGTTTTCAATACATAGCTGGATTTGAAACCTCAAGGAATGTACTGCATTTAATATTAGAATGTTATTGATTCCGTTTAGAATGTTCTCCAAAGAACGTTTCAAGTCATCAACTGTATCACTGTATCATAAATATGGGTCTTGGTAAATTTCGTTTTTGACATACCCCCAGAGAAAGTAATCTAAGGGACTAAAATCCAGGGATCTCGCTGGCCAAGGCCCAGGACCATGCCTTGCAATAAAATTGTCGTCAAACTGCTGAATCAAAATCTGTTTTACGGCTATTATGGGCTGGAGCTCCATTTTGTTTAAAATGAAACATCAATCATTATAATCATTCTGAGTATAATTTAAAACACGGAATAGTTATGATCTTTTCTGGGATTTCGAACGAAACAAATTGGTACATGAAACATGAATTTTATTAAATTCTAAATTTTCCTTAAATTTGCCGTATGTCATTACTTCGCAGAATTTGTTCCTTAACAGCGATACTATCGTATGGTGTAATAATAAAGAGTGTGTTTTTTTTTTCAAAGTCAACGGGTTCGATTCTCAGTTAGGTTTATTGGTTATTCAAAAATCTAATGATGAGGTTTTAAGTTTCATCAAAATCGGGCTCGTGACTCCTTTGACCATTTTTCGATATTCCTTATAGTTTCGGATTTGGCCATCCAATCCCTTTTGAAAAATTCACCCTGTATATCTTCTATACATATAATAAATCTGTAACTGATCGGTGTCTGTACATGGAAGATATATGAGAAAAAAAAATATTAAGGGACTTTATGAATGTAATAGATGCCAAAACAATGATTTTTAGAATTTTTGTCTGTTTGTCTGTTTGTCCGCAAATCTTTGTGCGCGCTAAAATCAAAAACTACTGGAGGGATTTTGATCAAACTTGGTACGATTATAGTTCATAGTGCTGGGCAACATATAGGCTACTTTTTATACAAGCTGATACCCGCGGCTTGGCCCGCGATTCGTTTTTAGGTCGCTTTTGGTCATATCTCCGGTTCTACTTAACCAATTACAACCAAACATACGGTAAATTATTAGTCTACGCAAGACCTTTCTAATAAAAAAACCGCATCAAAATCCGTTCGGTATTTTTTACGTCCATCGCGATAGCGATGTTTTTTTTTTACGTTAATGAATGGGGTTTGATGCGGTTTTTTTTATTAGAAAGGTCTTGGTTAGACTCAAAATCTTATGCATATTTGATCACAATCGGCTCATTAGAACATGCGATATAGTAAAAAAACGCGAAAATCGACGTCCACGCGGGCGGAGCCGCGGGCAACAGCTAGTTGCATAATATATATCTGGTTTATGGCGAATCTGCTGTTTTGTGAAACCGGTGTTTTGCGATTCTGGTGTTTTGCGATTCTGGTATTTAATTGAGGTGTTAAAATGTAGGTATGTTGTCCAAAAATTTTTTTCTCAAACTTATCAAGTAGGGTATCAGAATGATGGAAATTAGAAGTAGATTTCAAAAATATAACGGTAACTATATGAAAACTGTAAATTATAAAATAAAATAAATGATTATTATTTATTATTTAATTTTCTTTCGGTTTTCTTCAGCTTTTCAATAGCAGTCGGGTTTTTTTTTAACCATTTATTTTTACAATCTACAAAAGTTAGTCGAGATTATATTTTTTATTCATTATCAAACTGCGTTTAGGTATATATATTAAACTATGCGATTTACGGTAATTAAACAGAAAACATATGTACACATAAAACATATTAATAAAACCACCTACCGACATTCTTACACGAACGAACGAACGACTTTTGTACGAAGTCACGACTTTTGTAAGCACTATAGTCATCACTTGAGATGCTATGGACGCCATTATTGTTTTTCTCATTACCTTTGGACGGGAACAGTGGTGTGTCACGACACACACGACGACGTCTCGTTTGGTCGCTTCGTCTGACTTGTGTCATACTATGGAAATCTATATTATATAACGTGCCAGCAAGAAGTAGTGTACAAACTGGGTCACCGGCAGTATAGGCAGTTTCTAATTCAGTGTTACTACGTTCGTCATATTTCCACCATCCTAAAAAAGTAAGGGTTCTTATCTTATACTGTTAGAACTGTAATAAAATTCAACTAAACAAGGTTAACAGTGCAAGACAGTTTAGTTTGATCTGCTCTGCTCACAATCATAATTATTCTGGTTAATAAAGATGTCCTCTGTGGTGTAGCGGTAGTGCATTCGATTGCTACGACAGAAGGCGCGAGTTCGATTCCCGCTTAGTGCAAATATTTGTATGCATGAATGTCTATTTGCATTGATTTCATAGAATATTTATTTATTTATTCATACTTAGGTAATGCTGACACAACTCACACCTGATGTTCTGTGCACATAATGTATAAATATTAATATAGTAAAATGCACTGAACTTTTATTCTCTTTGATTTTGATCTTTCTGAAAAAGTTCCTGTTATAGAAAGTCGTTAGGACTATCATGAAACTGCTAGTTATGATAAAAAAAAACCTTTTATGCCAGATGGTGTTCCACTGGCTTTACCTATTTCCTTGATGACCTATGAATATGGCAGTAAATGTAAATAGTATAGATGTTCTATTTTACGAAGGCGGTTTTGCCTTGGTTGTAGTTAAACGTATATTTACACACTGCTTTCGTGTGCGTAAAGGCAGAAGCGGTCAGTCGAGCGCGAGCCCATGCCGCGGTCCGGATCACTAGTAGTGTATAATGCGTTCGCGCCAAAATCTAAAAAGAACTACCGTCAGCATGGAAAATTCGTTAAGTCGATTTTTACATCTATCGCTCTAGCGACGGACGTAAAAACTACAGAACGGATTTTGGTGCGGTTTCATCATAAATTTATAAGATGATGACACAGATTCGTCAGATTCCTAATAATTGCTTAAACATAAAAATATATTCATTTAATTAATTTACGGATTTTTACCCGGCTTCAAAAAAGGAGGAGGTTCTCCATTCCACTATATTTTTTTTCTATGTTTGTTACCTCAAAACTTCCGACTGGGTGAACCGATTTTGATGATTCTTTTTTAATTTGATAGCTGATGCTTCCCGTGTGGTTGCAATTCATTTTGATGCAGTTAAGTCGTTTTTTTGTAAGAATTATTAAAATTGGCCTTTACCTTCCTCCCTATCTACCTAATCCCATACATATTATTCCAAAAAATAAATCGCATTGGACTAATAAATTATTAGTTTATTAATTGTTGGGTAACAAAATCTATAAAAATACTACCGATCAGTATACTTATCAAAAATTCATTACTTGCAATTTATTGTTCTACTACCACTACCACTACATGAACTTCTTTTGACGTGACATTGCGTGACATGAACTTTCGCACACAAATGCACGCGTATTTACAAGAAACTCATACTACTATTTGCTCACCCGCCTTCCTGAGATAGAACAACTATACTTCATGATGTAAATAAATTAAAATATTTGGTAGGATTTGTACATAACTGGTTAAAACTAATTAAAACATAATAGGTAGAAAGCTTACCATTTCTGCCTTCATAAAACCATTGGTATAAATCATTTGTATCATTTGAATTAACTCCTTCCACTGATACATTTTCTAATAATATAGGATTATCTAAGTAATTTTGTGGAATGCCAGCTCGACACATGGCACACTTCTTACTTTGGAAAGCAATGCCCTGTAATTAAAACTATTCTCATTAAAATATCATATTACCCACAAATTGTTACACCTATAATTTCATTATAGAACTGTCGTGGGGCAGTAGACTATTTAACTGCTACGTAAGAGATTTAATGCATGCTCAGTGCAAATATTTGTATGCTTGAATATAGCTATTTGCATTCATCAGGGTATTGAATCATGGGTATGAATTAAAAAAAAATTATGTAAGTAGGTACAGATAGCGTCGAAAGTAGATGATGATTGCACAGATTTCAAACTTAAAAATCTACTATGAAGGATTATGGGTATAGGTACCTATATATATAGCGTCTACTATAATAGTTAAACAGTATTTTATTTTATTAAAAAGTATGAACAGGTTGATTATGATAGATAGTTATGATTACTTTGCTCAAACTAACTACTTTTGACACTGACCATTAGTCATCACTAATGGTCAGTGTCAAAAGTAGTTAGTTTGAGCAGAGTTGCCAGATCAAAATAAAGTATATCCGCGGACACGGATCTGAAAACGGATATTTGTTGCAAAATCCGCAGATATGGATACGGATCTTAACTTTTTTATAGTACGAGACGGTAAATATTGCACATAAACCTTTGGATAGAGACAATCTGTTATGAACACGCGTGCCATTGGTTCGCCTACCCTGACCTAGAAGATGGGTGGATGATATTAAAGCCACAGCGGGCGGCACATGGACGAGAACTGCTCGGGACAGAGAGGAATGGAAAAGATTGGAGGAGGCATTTGACAATTAGGTGGCGTACAGACAGGGTTGTCGATACAATATAGTCAGGCGTAGTGTAAAAAAATATTGTATATGTAAGAGAAATATAAAAGATACAGATTACAAAATATTTTAAATAAGCGAGAAAAATTTAGTAATAGTATAATAAGTTCACCTTGACACATAGAAAACAAAAAACATGTCCACATGGCAATTGAGTGGGATGGTTACACTTCTGTAAACACACTGCACAATCTGCATCTGCAATATTAATTTAATACATTCTTAATAACATTTTAGTAAGGCTTAATACAACATACAAATAAAATAAGTTTATTATTGAGGTCACAGTTGAGACATCAAACTAAATTAATTAAATTAACTGTATCTATTAGTAGGTATGTAAAGATCAAATTGTTAATTTTATACATTAAAGAAATACATTTATTTAAGAAATATAAATGTGCCTCCACACAAAATAAGCAAGTGGGCAGCGGTTCCATGAATAAAAGGCAATTTTTCAAAATTAGTTTTAGGTGGTATTGTAATCTTGCAATTGCATTACTATGTTTATTATTGCCGATATTTTAAAACAAATATTAATTTTCGAACCAGGTTTAAGAGTCTCTTCATCATCATTCATCTTGTCTTCACTTTTGTTTTGTCAATATTTAGTAGTTACACCACACTTTCCGAAAAAAACATGTCAACATTTTGAACTTCGTTTATATAGCAACTTACGAACTTTTTTACACGCAATTGTTCAATTTGTTGTATTAGAAATAGGCATACTATTGTACCTTTGTTTTGATCTTAAAATGAAAAGAGACCTGAGAAAAAGAGTTGAGTAGACTTCGTAAATAAATTGTATCGTAACGTAATAGTGAACCGGATTCACTGACCGGATTGAACGGTTTGAAAAGATTGATTGATTAAATGATTTTTTTTTCTCCTACTTTGGCAAATATTGTATGAATGCCAGTGTCAAGTAAATTGATAATTATATCAAGTTATAGAAATAAGTTGCAGCCAAATGATATTATACATGTAATAAAAGCGTTTAAAAAGAGGCAGATATGTTACTAGAGCGCGTCAGGTGAAGATTCGAACGGGACGTTTTTTGACGGACAATGTTTATAGCTATCTTTTTTACTCACGTGCTTATCCTATCTTTCATACTACTTTAACACTAATTGTCAACAATGGGGTTGGCAACTGTCAAAGTGGCGCTGGCGTAGACAGTTCCTAAAACATTGATAATTTGTATGGAGTTATTTACAAAATAATTTTTAAATATATAAGATGACTCAATGTATTGTAGCGAAATTGCTCAGAAATTGGAGTACACCATATCCCAAAAGATTACAAAATTCGTCGGCTTTGGTTGAAAGACATTTGCCTACAGAATTTTATTTCTAAAAACAGTAGAGTTTATGTCGAAAACATTTCGTGGAAAATGATTATAAAAAAATTGTGAATACACAGGTGAGTGTTGCTTATTGAACATTATTAGTAGTCTTAATACATAGGTACTTCGTATACCTACATAAAATAACATAAAAATTTATTTACTCCTATAATTTTAATAATAACATGTCATTTCTATATTCTAGGAGTTGAACACCAACATAAATATATGAAGAAAAGTGCTGTACCATCTATATCTCCTTGAAACACTTAACCACTATCAGAAACAGCAAGAACCTGAGGAAATAGCTATTTGAAATGCCATCAACTTCCCAATCCTGTGAAGGCATAGCATAGTGCCATTAAATATAGTGATAGTATATTATGATGATTTGCAATGTATCTCAAGAGCATGAGATTGATAATGACACCAACAACTTGCCACCCTCATCGAAGTACTCAAGCATCTAATATATAGTTCACGGCATCTAACTTAATAGTGTGGACGGTGGGCCCCACTACTCTAAAACCTTGCCAAGTTAGATGCTGTACACTATACTTATTTGTGGCAAGGCAAAATGCGTTGCATACAAACAAGTATTGTGTACGGCATCTAACTTAGCAAGGTTTTCGAGTAGTAGGGCCCACAGTACTCCAAAATCTTGCCAAGTTAGATGCTGTACACTATACTTAAGATTATTTTCCACAGAGCTACTACTTGCAGATGATGCAGGTATTGTAAATAAAAAAACTAAGATGACATAAAGTGTTTTATTTTTAAAAGCTTCATTAGTCCTATTCACGTCCAAGTATTATGTATGTCCACTTCATATTGAAGATTTTTCATTGATTTTCTGCAATATCCCTTTATATAGGTATTATTACCAACAACAGAAGATCTTACATCAATAAGTGACGGGTTTCATATAGGCGCATAGCAATATTGTTCTTTTTGTGTACTGAAAAGAAAAAATATAGTTGTGAATAAGTAATGGTGAAAATGGGCTAGGGTCTCAGTTAAAATTTCACTTTGGTTTATATCCTACCTCAATGCAGTTTCCTATTATAAATCTATACTTAGTTTAAACTACTTACTAGCATAGATAGTGCCTTATGATTGTCTTATCAAGAGGTGGTAGAGCCGTTTTACTGTTAATATCACGATAGGTTTCTGGCAATGGTAACTATATTTCAGGATCTTCGTTATCAGCCCTTTACAGGTGTTCAAAATTGAAGTTTTGGTCATAAATCTCCAACCTGAAAGTAAAAGAATGTATATTATTATTATCCCCGTAGTTTAAATATATGCATAAGTATTACAAGTCTGTTACATTTTAGGTAATGGCATCTTCAAAACAAAAATGTTTCTGAATACGAAATTTGTGAATATAGTGGTAATTTATTTAAAACAATATACCTTTCCACAAGATTTACCTTTTTCCTCGTAAAGAAGCACCACGTTTTTTAAGTTAATCTTTAAGTTCCTTCACTCGCCAGTTAGAATACATGATGTATTAGTTCACAAACTACTAGTTAATACTGTTTTAGGTCCCTCTTTATGTTATGAAATGATAATAAATGCATGTTTTTTTTGTAAACAATAATGACACTGAATATGGCCGTCGTACACAAAGGAGCCAAACTCGCTAGCGTCATCTGCGATTAGCTTTCACCGGCCAACCCCATTGTCAATGTGGATCAGATTTGAGATGTCAGGTACTATCACAGAACATTAAAAAACCATAGAAGTAAAAATTAACACAAGTGTATATGTGTGAGGTAAATGCAATTACACTTATAGAGCAAGAGCCCATGAACCCCAGACCTTCGTTATTTTATAAAAGCTGAAAGTTTGTCAGCGCATGCTCCCAATACAGATAAGAACGATGGCCCATTATGAAGTTCGGGTCATAGTGGCTTTGGCAGATACACGGTTCTAAAAGGTAGCTGTAGGAGCGAGCGCAGGGCAGTGGGTGTGAGTGACATGGCGAGTCAGGTCTATTGCGATCCTTCACAGCCCATGTATTGGAATTACACAATTGGAATTATAATTCCATTTATATAATGCCAATACATGCGCAGTGAGGGATCGCAATAAACCTAAAATTGGAATTAGAATTCCAATTTTATAATTCCATAATATGCGCAGTGAGGGGTCGCAATAGACCTGACTTGCCGTCTCACTCGCACCCACTGCCTTGCGCTTGCTACACTTTAGTACCGTTTATCTGCCAAAGCCACTATGACCCGAACTTCATAATGGGCCATCGTTCTTACCTGTATTGGGAGCATGCGCTGACAAACTTTCAGCTTTTATAAAATAACGAAAGTCTGGGGTTCACGGGCTCTTAGTCCATTAGGTTTTTGGCGACACAAACACGCCCCCAAACGATTTCTAGTCCTAAGGATTTTTCTTTGTTCTGTGGGTACTATGAACGTAACATGTCTCCATGTCGCTCACTCACTCAGCGAGCTGTATTTGACAGTATTTGTAAACGAACGGTTACCACAAAGCTGGATCTATCGTGTGATTCTACACACGGATCCTCACGGATCTATCCACAGTTTTGGTTTGTAACTCCAGGCATTTAATATACTTGTAGATGCTTTACTCGACGATTATAAACGACCACGAAGATGGTGTGGCATGGTGTGGTGAATTCTTGACTGTATCGTGAAAGCAGTGATCTACTTTTAATTTAAAAAAATCAAGAAATTAGGAGTCATTACAAAAAAGTTACGAGAATGACTGCAACTAATTTTCATTATTTTCAAACGCTCTCTTATGTACGGACACTGTAGCCCGAGCACGAATATTTTCTAACTTTCGAATCGTTCGCTAGCGAGAACTCGATACGAAAACGTTACGTAGCTCATTTTGACAGAAAGTTAAACTCTGGTGAGCTCGATAGAAAAACGTACTGACGTCATTCTAGCGCGAAATAGGGACGGGCCTTTGAGAGCAAAATGAACGATGCATTGAATGAACTATACGTTCGAAAATTAAATGAAATAATTATCTTTTTATAACTTCTGGCTAAACGGCCTGTTTATTGGCAATCACAACGAAATATAGTTCTGTAAAGAAAGATAAATCATTAAATATTATATGGGAGCTTGTAAAATACAGTATTTTGTAAAAAAATAAAAGTAATACGTTTAAAAAATATAAATGTGTTTCTGAACAATATCGCTGCACTTGACATTTGAACAGACTTGGCAGCCATCTTACATCTCCGATTCGTCTTATTGTTTACAAAATGATTTTCATATTTAATCGTGATTTAAAGTCGAATTCTTGAACAATGAGGACGACTGGAACGATACATTAACAATACTTACTATGGCGAACGCATAAATTTGCTCGTGGAAGTCATCGTGTTCCCTTGAAATCATCTATGCACGAAACATCATATTGATATCCCTTATCTTACTAGATCGAGAAAAGATCATTTTCCAATAGTAAAGCGCATTCATGGGTTGCTATTATACCTACTGCATACTAGTGCGCAAGTCATGAATCCAGAAAAACAAAAGTTAAGGCAAATGGTGAACAAATGCCTTCTATCTACATTGACAGGATTATAGTTGAGTATTTCAATGAATAGATATATCTCGGGCAAATAATCTCACCAGCAGCCACCTAACTACAAAATAATTAGATAGACATATAGGACCGGACTGAAAGAAGTCATGAGAAATGCAAAAGTGAACATAACTATGTGTTAAGTGTACTCTTCCAGAGTATCTTGCCTGTGCTAACTAATCTCACCAGCAGCCACCTAACTACAAAATAATTAGATAGACATATAGGACCGGACTGAAAGAAGTCATGAGAAATGCAAAAGTGAACATAACTATGTGTTAAGTGTACTCTTCCAGAGTATCTTGCCTGTGCTAACTTATAGTTGACAAACACGGACCCTTACAAAGGCAAACACACCGAACTCAGAAGTATAAGGAGCATACCAGACTGGAAAGTTACCTCAGTCAGAAAAATACAATAGAATTACTTAGGACTTTGAATCAGAGACAATGATAAATCAAATCCTAACAGAATAGTAAGGAAACAGCAGAACATCCAGAAGTTGGCTGATGAGATCAAGGTAGCGTGTGACCATAATCACTGGCCATAGCCATCTGTGTTGTAACAATATTGGGGGAGGCCTCTGCCGATTGGAAAGTTACTACCAAATGGGAATAGTTGTGTGAAAGTGAATATCTATGAAGTTTTTAATTCCTGAATAAAAGACTTATTAATCATTATACCTACTCTTCCTATGTTGTAGTCAAAACACAGAATCTCAAATGGAGGTGGGTAGGCCATAGGTATGATGAGAGAAACTAGAAACAAGTGGACAAAAGACATAACTGAGTGGACACCTAGATTCCAAACAAAGAGAAAAAGTGGAAGACAGAAAAAACTTTGGTCCTTCAATATTAAAAAGATTGCCGGACCACTATGGCATAGACTACAGCACTGAGAGCAAACTGGAAAGAGCTGGAGGAGGCCTTTGTGTTGCGACACGCTGACACCTCATAACTTAATATACTACTTTACTTACCATTGTTTTTGTTGTATAATGTAAAAGTGTTGTTAGGTTTAATTAATTAATACCTACTCTTCAACATTTATTACCAGACTTTGTATTGATGGAGGACAGAACAGGATGGATTTAAATAAAATAAAATCAATTGCAATATACCTATTGTTTACTCTTTATTTTAAATATACACATATAAATTACATTTTTAAATATATTCTTGTTTTATTATTATTGTACATCATTAATATCATTCAAAAATGGGCTGTCCATATTATGCTCATGGTGTAGATACAAGGTCGTCAGCATGACAATGTCCCATGGTAAAGCAACGAGTTTCTGGGCATCAGTCCGGTATGATACTAAGTATGTATATTTAACGTAGAATCTGTAACACAAAAATAAATTATAATGATATTACTGTTATAACATTAAAGCACATGGTACAGTGCTCTCAGTGTTAGGGGCCAGAGGGCAGTCGCTCCAGTAAAAGCTAAAGCTAAGTACTTACACATCTTAATAGTATGCTAGATTTGTGTCATACAAGTATTTTGATAGATATCCTAGATATATAAACAAACTAGGTATTTTGATAACTTATAATGTTATAAAACAATGGCTATTTAACATTATGAATGTAGTGAGTAGTGAAGTAATACTGTAATGTGTATATAATAAGCTATCTTTGAGTTAACTTCAATTATCCCTACACCTTATTGAGATGTTTTGATACAACAAGACTTAGGTAGATTCTTACAGTCTCATTTTATTCTTCATTTTTAACTAAACTGTGACAAGAGTGTGTAAGATGACTCCATTTTGGTACAGCCATATTAAGCTCATGGTGTAGACAGAATATTAGGTTCTTCAGCAGCATTTAGTGTCCAGTGTCCAATGGTAAAGTAATGAGTTTAGCATCAGTCCGGTATGAAACCATATTTCATGTAGAACTTGTGACATAAAAATTAACTGTAATATTATTACAGCTTACATGGTGGCTTTGGATGTTGTTTATTGCTTTTTGTTATTATCTGGCCCAGACAGTAGTGCCTCCCATATATGCTAAACCAAGATAATTAGTTGGTAAGCGAGCCCCGGGCTCAAAAGTGTAAGCTGATCTGATTCTGGTATATTACCTAAATATTTGCAATATGCTGGTATGATTCAGGTGCAGATAGAATAATTGTTGGATGTTTCATGTTCATCAAATATCTCTATGAATTTCTAGTTTTCACTTATTAAGGTATTACCTATAAACCTCAAACCTTTCTATATTTAACAATTAGTACCAACATATCTAAATAATTATGCTAGATTTGTGTCATACAAGTAACCTTATAGATATACTAAATACTAGCGACCCAGGACCCGGCTTCCCCCGGGTGTAAATTCCAGTTTTCTTTGCTATAAACCTCATGGAGCCCGAGACCTTTCCAACGAATGCTAAACCGTGGAAATAGGTTCGTGCATTCTTGAGGTATAGCGTCAGGAAGGAAAATCCGACTTATTTTTATATAGTAGATAATTATAAACAAACTAGGTATCTTGATAGGTTATAATGATATAAAAGAATGCGTATTTTGATATAAGCATGTCTTCTGCATTATGTACCTGCTTTGTTTATTAATTTAGCTAAGTATCTCTTATATTATCACTGTATATACATTGGGTACTTACTTACATAGTCTCATTTCTTCATTTATTTGTAACTAAACTTGCAGCAAGAGTGTAACATCGAACTCCGTTGGAAAAGCGGTAATATTTGCATTGTGGATTAACGAATCACTATTAAAAATCATTTTCAAACGTAGTTTGCACTTTTTTGAAGTTTTTCTTCAGAAATATTACAGATATGGTGCCAATCCAATGATGCATTGATGCATTAGTATGATCCAGTGTTGTAAAAAGACAGGTCACAGAGAACCTGTAACAATTAAAGTATCTATTTGTAACACGAGAAAAACAAACAAAAATTGTTTCATGTTAGTTGATGTTAGTCAAATATTTCTGTATTTCTAGTTTAAACATCACATTTTTATACCTCAAAACTGTCTGAGGATATTTAAAATTATATATTGGTTGTTATGATAGATTTGTATTGCACAACAAGTGTGTATCTTTGATAGATTTACTTAATAGATTTTTATAAGTATTTTGATAGGTTATGTTATAAAACAACGCGTATTTGGTTTATATGTCTTAAGCATACTATTTTTATTTAAAACTTTGTTAATTTTAGTTATCTTTAAGATATCCCAAGACATTTTTGAAGTAATTGCATAAAACAAGGTACTCACCTAGACTCTTGAAAATGCTCTTATTTACAACTAAACTTGCGGTAAAAACATAAAAGAACGAACTCCGGTGAAAAAGCGGTAGTCTTTGCATCGTAACTAATCAAAATATCACCAATTTAACAATTTCAAACGTAATTAGCACTAATTCGATAATTGTCTCACCGATAAATTTCAAGTGACAAAACATTCGACAAGCTCGTTAGCGCGCCTTTCGAATTTTACATTAGTAGATGTCAAAATTGGGTTCGTGCTGCCGAAATTAGGCATTATCTATGGCGCCTCACGAATTTTACGTTAGTCTGTCGATACGTAGACGCTACGAATGCTTTCGTGCTGTCATTTTAGTTCCGTTTAACGTACGATAGGGGCGCTGTACCAAATCTCATACAATTTTTGTCGAACTCGATACGAAGGCGATACGTTAGAAAATTCGTGCTCGCCCCACTGTAGCCCGAGCACGAATATTTTCTAACTTTCGAATCGTTCGCTAGCGAGAACTCGATACGAAAACGTTACGTAGCTAATTTTGACAGAAAGTTAAACTCTGGTGAGCTCGATAGAAAAACGTACTGACGTCATCCTATCGCGAAATAGGGACGGGCCTTTGAGAGCAAAATGAACGATGCATTGAATGAACTATACGTTCGAAAATTAAATGAAATATTTATCTTTTTATAACTTCTGGCTAAACGGCCTGTTTATTGGCAATTACAACGAAATATAGTTCTGTAAAGAAAGATAAATCATTAAGTATTATATGGGAGCTTGTAAAATACAGTATATTGGTAAAAAAATAAAAGTAATACGTATAAAAAATATAAATGTGTTTCTGAACAATATCGCTGCACTTGACATTTGAACAGACTTGGCAGCCATCTTACATCTCCGATTCGTCTTATTGTTTACAAAATGATTTTCTTATTTAATCGTGATTTAAAGTCGAATTCTTGAACAATGAGGACGACTGGAACGATGCATTAACAATACTTACTATGGCGAACGCATAAATTTGCACGTGGAAGTCATCGTGTTCCCTTGAATTCATCTATGCACGAAACATCATAATGATATCCCTTATCTTACTAGATCGAGAAAAGATCATTTTCCAATAGTAAAGCGCATTCATGGGTTGCTAGTATACCTACTGCATACTAGTGCGCAAGTCATGAATCCAGAAAAACAAAAGTTAAGGCAAATGGTGAACAAATGCCTTCTATCTACATTGACAGGATTATAGTTGAGTATTTCAATGAATAGATATATCTCGGGCAAATAATCTCACCAGCAGCAACCTAACTACAAAATAATTAGATAGACATATAGGACCGGTCTGAAAGAAGTCGTGAGAAATGCAAAAGTGAACATAACTATGTGTTAAGTGTACTCTTCAATAGTATCTTGCTTGTGCTAACTTATAGTTGACAAACACGGACCCTTACAAAGGCAAACACACCGAACTCAGAAGTATAAGGAGCATACCAGACTGGAAAGTTACATCAGTCAGAAAAATACAATAGAATTACTTAGGACTTTGAATCAGAGACAATGATAAATCAAATCCTAACAGAATAGTAAGGAAACAGCAGAACATCCAGAAGTTGGCTGATGAGATCAAGGTAGCGTGTGACCAGAGTCACTGGCCATAGCCATCTGTGTTTTGACAATATTGGGGGAGGCCTCTGCCGTTTGGCAGAGTTACTACCAAATGGGAATAGTTGTGTGAAAGTGAATATCTATGAAGTTTTTAATTCCTGAATAAAAGACTTATTAATCATTATACCTACTCTTCCTATGTTGTAGTCAAAACACAGAATCTCAAATGGAGGTGGGTAGGCCATAGGTATGATGAGAAAAACTAGAAACAAGTGGACAAAAGTCATAACTGAGTGGACATCTAGATTCCAAACAAAGAGAAAAAGTGGAAGACAGAAAAAACTTTGGTCCGACGATATTAAAAAGATTGCCGGACCACTATGGCATAGACTACAGCACTGAGAGCAAACTGGAAAGAGCTGGAGGAGGCCTTTGTGTTGCGACACGCTGACACCTCATAACTTAATATACTACTTTACTTACCATTGTTTTTTTTGTATAATGTAAAAGTGTTGGTAATAAAGGTTTAATTAATTAATACCTACTCTTCAACATTTATTACCAGAGTTTGTATTGATGGAGGACAGAACAGGATGGATTTAAATAAAATAAAATCAATTGCAATATACCTATTGTTTACTCTTTATTTTAAATATACACATATAAATTACATTTTGAAATATATTCTTGTTTTATTATTATTGTACATCATTAATATCATTCAAAAAATGGGCTGTCCATATTATGCTCATGGTGTAGATACAAGGTCGTCAGCATGACACAATGTCTCATGGTGAAGCAACAAGTTTCTGGGCATCAGTCCGGTATGATACTAAGTATGTATATTTAACGTAGAATCTGTAACATAAAAATAAATTATTTGATATTACTGTTATAACATTAAAGCACATGGTACAGTGCTCTCAGTGTTAGGGGCCAGAGGGCAGTCGCTCCAGTAAAAGCTAAAGCTAAGTACTTACACATCTTAATAGTATGCTACATTTGTGTCATACAAGTATATTGATAGATATCCTAGATATATAAACAAACTAGGTATTTTGATAACTTATAATGTTATAAAACAATGGCTATTTAACATTATGAATGTAGTGAGTAGTGAAGTAATACTGTAATGTGTACATAATAAGCTATCTTTGAGTTAACTTCAATTATCCCTACACCTTATTGAGGTGTTTTGATACAACAAGACTTAGGTAGATACTTACAGTCTCATTTTATTCTTCATTTTTAACTAAACTGCGACAAGAGTGTGTAAGATGACTCCATTTTGGTACAGCCATATTAAGCTCATGGTGTAGACAGAATATTAGGTTCTTCAGCAGCATTTAGTGTCCAGTGTCCAATGGTAAAGTAATGAATTTCTGGGCATCAGTCCGGTATGAAACCATATTTCATGTAGAACCTGTGACATAAAAATTAACTGTAATTTATTGCTTTTTGTTATTATCTGGCCCAGACAGTAGTGCCTCCCATATATGCTAAACCAAGATAATTAGTTGGTAAGCGAGCCCCGGGCTCAAAAGTGTAAGCTGATCTGATTCTGGTACATTACCTAAATATTTGCAATATGCTGGTATGATTCAGGTGCAGATAGAATAATTGTTGGATGTTTCATGTTCATCAAATATTTCTATGATTTCTAGTTTTCACTTATTAAGTATTACCTATAAACCTCAAACCTTTCTATATTTAACAATTAGTACCAACTAATCTAAATAATTATGCTAGATTTGTGTCATACAAGTATCCTTATAGATATACTAAATACTAGCGACCCAGGACCCGGCTTCGTCCGGGTGTAAATTCCAGTTTACTTTGCTATAAACCTCACAGAGCCCGAGACCTTTCCAACGAATGCAAAACCGTGGAAATAGGTTTGTGCGTTCTGGAGTTATAGCATCAGGAAGGAAAACCCGACTTATTTTTATATAGTAGATAATTATAAACAAACTAGGTATCTTGATAGGTGATAATAATATAAAAGAATGCGTATTTTGATATAAGCATGTCTTCTGCATTATGTACCTGCTTTGTTTATTAATTTAGCTAAGTAGGTAACTCTTATATTATCACTGTATATACATTGGGTACTTACTTACATAGTCTCATTTCTTCATTTATTTGTAACTAAACTTGCAGCAAGAGTGTAACATCGAACTCCGTTGGAAAAGCGGTAATATTTGCATTGTGGGCATTGTGGATTAACAAATCACTATTAAAAATCATTTTCAAACGTAGTTTGCACTATTTTGAATTTTTTACAGATATGGTGCCAATCCAATGATACATTGATGCATTAGTATGATCCAGTGTTGTAAAAAGACAGGTCACAGAGAACCTGTAACAAGTAAAGTACCTATTTGTAACACGAGAAAAACAAACAAAAATTGTTTCATGTTAGTTGATGTTAGTCAAATATTTCTGTATATTTCTAGTTTAAACATCACATTCATACCTCAAAACTGTCTGAGGATATTTAAAATGATATATTGGTTGTTATGATAGATTTGTATTGCACAACAAGTGTGTATCTTTGATAGATTTACTTAATAGATTTTTATAAGTACTTTGATAGGTTATGTTATAAAACAACGCGTATCTGGTTTTTATGCCTTAAGCATACTATGTTTATTTAAAACTTTGTTAATTTTAGTTATCTTTATAATATCCCAAGACATTTTTGAAGTAATTGGATAAAACAAGGTACTCACCTAGCCTCTTGAAAATGCTCTTATTTACAACTAAACTTGCGGTAAAAACGTAAAAGAACGAACTCCGGTGAAAAAGCGGTGGTCTTTGCATCGTAATCAATTAAAATTTCACCAATTTAACAATTATAAACGTAGTTTGCACTAGCTCGACAATTGTCTCACCGATAAATTTCAAGTGACAGAACATTCGACAAACTCGTTTGCGCGCCAATCGAATTTTACATTACTAGATGTCAAAATTGGGTTCATGCTGCCAAAATTAGACATAATGTATGGCGCCTCACGAATTTTACGTTAGTCTGTCGATACGTAGACGCTACGAATGCCTTCGTGCTGCCATTTTAGTTCCGTTTAACGTACGATAGGGGCGCTGTACCAAATCTCATACATTTTTTGTCGAACTCGATACGAAGGCGATACGTTAGAAAATTCGTGCTAGCCCCACCGATCTCTAATCTATTACGTGCTATAGATAATACAAATCAGTGTGTACGGACTACAGAACGCACGGACCCGGAATTCAAATTCTGAATTTTAAATTTAATAAAAACATTTAAAAAAACAATGATTGCGGTAGCTTTGGAAGTTGCATCTATGATATTTTTTTTGCACGAGTCGAATCAGTCACTCACACATGCCCACTCCACGCTAGCCGCATGACGACTGAGTTCCCTTACTGCCCTAAGTATTATTAACACTACCCGATAAGTAAGTAAGGGCGGTCAGGGAGCAAGGCTGCCGAGCCCAACCGGTCGCCGTAGTTAGGGACCCTTACTTTCTAACTCTTATTACACTACCCTTAGTTAGGGTTAGGGTCCCTATAAATTAGGTGGTGTAATTAGCCTCTATCACGCGTATACTAGCCTCTATACGCAAATAAGGATTAGTGAGCTATAACTGTAACCCGCTTGGTACAGTTACTAAGTACAAGTGTGTAACTTGAACTTAGTAACTGTACCAAGCGGGTTTTCGAGTATCTAGGTACAGTTATAGCTCACTAATCCTTATTTTTTCTGTGGATACACAGTGAATGTTTAAACCAGTTTAAACTGGGCGTAGATGGCCATATCCTAAACACTGAAGAATATAAAAAAAAACATTTTTTGATTTTCTCGAGATTGATGAAAACTAACCCTACATTATCCAATCAAATCAAATCAATTTATTGCGATATATGGGTACACAGGTTACAGGCAATACATTTAGGTTCTACCATATTTCAGCCAGATTGACATGCAATAACGTCTTCGTATTAGATTTTCCAAAAATCAATGGTCCTAACCAAGGATCAAACTCACTGGCTTCTAAAAAAATCTCCTGTATAATATTTTCGATAGTACCACTATACCTTGTCTAATCTAGGATGATAATTTTGACAGCTCCAAGTAGGGTACCCCATATAGTATATAATCGAAAATGGTTCTTTCGATTTTCGATTATCGTTCCCATAGAATATGGAATCGATAGTTACAAAAATTCAAAAACATTTAATTTTTATTATTTTAGGTAACTTACTTCAGGATGACAAAAGAGAAGTTTTATGGTATAGTATTTATGTTTCGTATCATATTTAGCTAATTATATCACAAAAATTTTAGTAGTATAAGTACTTAATAATTTCAATAAATTATTTTAAATTCGATTCATTCGATTCATTTGTGTAAAGTCAATTGTGCTATATTCTTGCAAGATGCTTCACTATGACAAGTGGGCGGGGCTTGTCTATGAATTACAATAATTTTATGGGTTTAATTTTGTATAAAAAAATACGATACTTCATAGACATGAACTGTCATTATTATCATCCTAAATTAGACAAGGTATAGTAAGTAACAAATTCTTAGAAGTAATGAAGAAAGAATTTACGGCAAAATTCAGGGTTATTTGAGGAATCATCGATACCCCGAACTTTTTTCCCTTTCGAGTATCATGACTTAAACGCTCTACGCTGCGCTGAGCGTAGCCACTCGACGCACACTTACATTACATCCTTTGCAATGTCAACTTATACAACTCTTTGGTGTCAAGTCAACTACCAAAATAAAATGATTTCTAACCTTTACTCTAACAGACTTTGTTCTATGTGTTGCCTGAGTTCCCTGTTGAATTCTATAGAAGAATCATATAATCTCACTTCTGATTCTGATTCAAACTAATGTGAATCAGTGCAGCATGGGTCATAATTGATTCATAAGTTTTACAGTGGAAGTGTTTGAAATGAAAAACAATAAGGCGTGTAGTGTTGAAAATTTAATCCCCAGCTTATAAAATATTAGAAAGTAATCTGGAATGAAATCGAGTTACAGAAAGTAATCCGGAATTTAAGAATATTATTAAATTTACTTTCACTTATCTAATTGAATTAAGTAGAAAACACCACAGAGTTACTTATCCTTTACTTTAATAAGATCATTTAGATCTAATGCTACACATATTTCCTTGGAGTCTGTACGAGGGTTACGATCCAGTATTTCGGTGATAGGGTAATAATTATCTCTGTTGTCCACATTCCATCCGGAGTACTGAAAATAACAAGACAATGACACAATTAAATAGTGTTTTGAAACTGCATGTAACACTAATAAAAATCCTTCAGTTCATGACAATAGTGCATAGTTGTCCACTATATTGATTCAAATAATAAGTTTGGCACTGTGGAAAACTAGAAGCATGAATTTTCATACATGTATTGTTTTTTTTTTTTTTTTCTTTATTTCCATCTGCCATCAGCCAGTCAAGCTATTATCAGATTTGCTGATTCTTATAGTATGACAGTTTAAGTTTATTCACATCCAACAATGTGTCAACTTATATTTTTTAAAGTAAAATACTTTAAAAATATATAAGTTTAAAAATATATACATGTATTGTAATCATCAAAATAGGTGATCTAATTTCCCTTGCAGATTATAATAGTTTTTGGCTAAGGTATTCAGTATTTCTAAATGAAATTGATGTTTAACTAGTTAGAGAACTCAATATCTAATTTAAATTTGTAAATTATGATTAGAATATAATTTTGTCATCGCAGTTCGTCAGTAATTTTATGACTGTTGTAATGCATGCATGAAATTCAAAAATAAAGCTTAGTTTTTTACATGTTTACATTTACTATTGGATTAGATGGTGGTGCAATCAGTTTATAGGATATTTTCACCAATTTATTCCTGGACGCAGCTGGCTCACGGGCTGCTAGTATAAGTATAAATAAAATAAACTTACCACACATGTGCACTTGTGTAAAATTTTGTCATTAGATTCCATTGGGATAAACTTTTGCAGTAATGCTTTGCCATCTATTTTCCACAAATTCAATTCATCCAGCTTTGATATTACAGTGTCCCCATCCCATTTGACATCAGATTTTAACAAGACAAAGTTTCCAGACTGTAAAAGTTACAAACTTATGATCAATAACAAACTCTATATTGTTTATACAATTTTATAGGGAATACATTAAAATCATTATAATAAATTGATAAAGTGTATAATCTGTTGGGCCTCAATAAGGATAAAGAGGCAGCATGTTGCATGGTTAGTGGAGTAACATGTTGATGTCTCATGCAGTTAATTCAAATTATGAGCAAGTATGACTTCCATGCAAAATATTTGGGTTTTGTTACAATAGATATCATTCAGTATTGTGGCACACAAGCAATAGCAGTGGTGCCTTTCCTCTGTAATATAAAACATTCAATTTCTTCCCACTTCAAAGATTATTTTTATCTCAAAAAGTACAAGTGATTTAATCATCAAAATAACTTAATAAATAATAATAATGATGGGTTATTACCTGAAATAATAATAAATAAAATTCCTATTCATTTCATTCATTATAAAAATATGATTCATTCTTTCTATTAGCTTGGGTAGAGGCTTATTACAAAATTACATAATTATAAAATTATAACGTTCTATTTTATATTTTTCAACCAACAGATTATTATTATTAAGATTACTAAAATATGCGGTTACAATTGCCTTGTTATTTTGTCTCATCACAATGAAAGCAAACAGTTGACATAACCTTGAGACAACGCAGTTTGACGTGGTATGACTTTTAAAAACTATTGATTTTAAATTTTGCATTAATTAATTTGTTAATCATTTTAGCCCAAAATTAATCTGTGTATTGTAAATTGGCACAGTAATTAAATTTTTAATGTTATCACTCGTTAATAAGGTCAATAAACGATATTTAAAATTTTGCCGTAAATTGTACACCAGTTCAGCAGTTACATTGCCCGTTCGCTCACAACCTGTCAGGAACGCATTCTTTCAGTGATTCTATAATAATATTATACAGCTGCAGAATTTGTTTGGTTGAATGTATTAATCTGCTGACTATTATAATGAAATTGTTAGACTATTATTAAATGATGAGTCATACCTGCCTGATTTATTACTGATAATTTAATAGATTTAATAACCATACCAGGAGTGGATGAGTCAAAAAGCACAGCCCCTTATCATTTTGTGTTTTATTGATAAATCTTATCTAATTTCTATGTTCTATCATGTAGTTTACAATTTTTGAATTCAAATTTTGAGTGACTCTTCAGATACTGCGAGAACATTTATCAATTATTATATTTTTTGTAATGCCAGTTTGCAAACTTTTTTGTAAGTGATTTCTCAACTAATAGGCTCAAACTGTCTGTTTATTAAATGTTTTGATGAACTTTTTACCATGTATGCCAGTACACCATGGATTGATTGGTAATGGTTGAATTATGCATGCAAAACTTGCAACTCCGTTTAGTAACTCATTAAAATAAATAATCTAAACTCACATGGAAATGCTTTGGTACATCTTTAGACTGACTTGAGTCAGATTTATTTCCGTCAGACCCATTCTTCTCATCTTCAGAGCCTTCTTCTTCATCAAGATCTCCTTCTTCATCTTCTGCTTCTTCATCTTCCTCTCCTTCACCTTCACTTTCCTCAGATGACGAATTTTTGCGTTTCTTCTTGGAATTATTCATAGATGGCTTCGAAGTACGTTTACGAGTGCCGCGTCCTCCTGGCTGTTCGTTCTGCAAAATGCAATTATACCGTCGTAATTTTTTATAAAATATACTATTTGGGCATACCTAATTCCTAAATTCCATTTAAACAGAATTCAACCCAGGTAGTCACAGTCACTGTACTGTATTAAACATAACCTAACAATCCTACGAGACTAATATTAATTAAATAAATAAAATCTTAAATAAGAACCGGTAACAATTTGGAAAATACACTTTCACTGACACAACTGTGCGAAATAAATACAATGAATGGAATGACGGCATTCTCTAGAGACAACGTATTCTGTGCACATTATCAGACTAAATTCAACACTTACGGAATCGGCATCCGGCGTCCAATCTTCGCCTGAATCCTGAAATTCTTCTGGTTCTCCACCGGGTTCTGAACCATCGGATTCCTCGTCATTCTTCTTTACAGATTTTCGCTTACGCATACTGCTAAACTTATAAGAAATTGTCAAGAAAACAGAATTTCACAACCCACGCCAAAACCTCAAAAAGGCAAGCAAGCAACAAGCAAACGAAAATGTATGACAGGAAAGGAGCTAGGCTACGGCGCTAGTATCGCGGTAAGCGGCAAATCAAACGACTAAAATGACCGAAGATAGGGCTTTGCTCCGGAGACTAAAAAACCAGAGAATCTTCGGAGATTGAAGTTTTTGGGATTAACCTGATTTTTTTTTCTAAATCGCCGGATATTAATTTATTCATTAAAATTGGATGCTGTGTTGGATTTTATTTAGGTACTCAATATTATTTTGGATCAAGTGTATTCACAATTCACATATCAATATTATTACGATATTAAAATTCAATACCATAAGTTTATAATGATAAATTAATTTTAAATTAAATTTTATTTCAAGTTAGCAAATTTGGATAGTTTATAGGTATGTGGGGTCATATCATAATGATTATAATGATTCATCACCCATCACTAATTAGGTTGGCATACCTGGGCATGCCCATAAAGTATGACATTAACAGCAACTGTAAGCCGCTGTGAGCAGTGAGCACTGTTGAAAAGTAGCCTCTAACGTTCGATTTCAATAACTCAAACAGTCTTTAAACAATTTAATTTATTTAATTTTTAAACAATGAAAACAGTAGGTACGGTCATTTTGGGTAACATTGAATCGCAGTGTAACTTTGAATAAAGTTGTGAAAAAGATTTAAAAATTTATTTGATGCAAATGTTTTATTGTTTCAATATTATAACTGCCTAAACGGATCGCCATAATGTTTTTTAACAAACGTAACGTAAAACATTAAGCTTTCGAAGGAATAATTTTGTAATTTAACCGCCTTTTTCGAGTGAAGTTTTTAGCAGTGTTTGTTAGTTGAATTTAATATCAGAATTATTTGTACAAAACTTGCTGTAAACACGTAGGTTTGGTGTTTATCTTTAAAATCTACTAAAAAAATTATTATTTTTAAATCGCTGTCCGTACATGGTGTTACATAAATTGTCTAAAACTTATAAAGTTGTAACGACGATTAAAATCGAAGTGATTTGGGTAACATTGAATGGTTCAAAGTTATTTGTGTTTTATAAAAGGTTTCAGTTCTAAGTATGAGGACCCCTAAAATTGATTGCTTTTTTTCTATTTTGCATGAAATTCTTAATGTGGTTCACAGAATACGTCTACTTACCAAGTTTCAACCGCATAGGCCATATAGTTTCGGAGAAATGTGGGTGTGTAACATACGGACGGACGGATGGACGGACGGACGGATAGATAGACAGACAGACATGACGAATCTATAAGGGTTCTGTTTTTTGCCATTTGGCCCTAAAAAGGTGGAAAAATTCGTATTGACGATGACATTTTGTTCATGGAAAGGGGTGATTAGTTTTCTTTAAAAAATAAAATGTCCAGAAAAATGATTAGCAGTTATTACGATTTTGATCTCATCTGATTACCAAATAAACATATAATTTATTATGTTGTGCACTACGTTCCTACTTATCTTACTTTATTAGAAAATATAAAAATAACAATGTTTTTTTTTCCACCAAATTGGTCCGCCTTGTTTCATATGGAAAGACCTCGCTATTTTTCTCATGTAGGTACGTCAAGTTATTCATGATTTTCATAGATTGGACTTTTTTTTACAAGAATACATCATTCAATTTTATCCAAATCTTAAAATGTTTGGATAAAAAAGGTTTTAAAATCCAAAAAAATATATATTCAAAGTTACCCAAAATTCGTGCTAACTTGGAATGTGAGTTTTGGGGCAAATTTTGGGCAGTATTTGTGTTTTTTCCATGAATTTGTGGGTTTAGAAACATAAACCAACTCAAAAGAACACTATTTATTCTATAAAATAAAGATGTAATAAATATAATCAGAGAGTATTCATTAATAATCCGTTAAAAATGTTCAAAGTTACCCAAAATGACTGTATTGATTAAGAAATAATTTATTTGGATGGGAATACAAAGATATACCTCGGGAAACATTATCTTGGACATAACTCGCGAGACAAACGACGCGGTGACGTCCTGGCGCGAGCGTATGAGCATAATAATTTTGAACACATTTTAGATACCTATATACGTATTATGTCAGGAAGTGTCGCGGCGTTTGACACTTGCGAGGTATATAAATGCGAAAACTTTGTTTCCGTTGGGAATGTCGCGACGTTTCACTTGCTAAACGAACTGTTTAGAGCTTGTATTACGAACTCCTTGGAGCAAGAACTTTGAGCCAAGTTTGAATCTTTATTCTTTGACTCAATGTCAACTATATTTGAGTTTTTATCGGAGGAGAAAATTGTAAATATTTTCCGGGACATTGATTATAAGTAACAATGAACGTGAAGTCAACAGTTCCAAGGCATGTATAACTATTAATATAAGTGTTTTATCTTTCCTGCATTGATTTTTGTGGACTTAAAAGTAATTTCTTCTATGTAGCTTTGTTAGAGATTTCAGATGTGGCCGTGGTCTGAGGTGGACACGATAAAGGACGTTGTGGTCGTGGTCTGAGTTAGACACGATAAAGGATGTTACGTTGGTGTCAAGTAGTGGCCACGTGAATGACGGCCGAACTCTGTAACCAATTACATGCTGACTTCATACATTGTGAAGTCAGCCATGCTGTTTAAATTACAGATGGAGCTGTCCTGGTAATATTTACTCCATGTGTGATGTGATTGGATGATGCATTAGCCGCTCTCATGAACCCCATATAAGATATTATCTTTCCCCGACACAAAGTATATTGGTCTGATTTACGTTCGCATTTCAACTTGCATTTATTTCGCCGCGCATTATTTTTCATATTGCGATAGCTCTTAATTTTAAACTATTTATTGTAATTATAAATAAATAAATATTCTACGACATTCTACACAGCGCTCCCTAGACCCAAAGTAAGCATAGTTTAACTAGCTTGTGTTATGGGTTCTAGAATGCTGATAAACATAGGTACTTATATACTTTTTTTTTGTAAATACATACTTATTATACATAGAAACACCCAGACCAATGCAAATAGACATATTCATGCATACAAATATTTGCACTGAGCGGGAATCGAACCCGCGCCCCCTACGTAGCAGTCGCATTCACTACCGCTACGCCACAGAGGCTGTCAACGTCAATGTTATATTAATATAGTGTGAATGACAAATTTGATCTATATTAAATGTGCAACATACTTAACGTATTTAATTGGTTAAGGAATAATACTGTATTGTTAAAAATACCTTCGAAAATGACACATGATTTTTTTGTAAATTTTAAAGATAAAAATCGTTACTGTGTGGACCGCTTCCAATCTGGTGTGCCGTATCAGCCGTGTGCTTGTATGCCACCTAAGTGATATAAAAAGAATTTCAGGTCCTGGAACTCGATTACGATACGGTACGGCCCGATACTGTATAGAATTAGTTTATACTTGAACATTTTAACCGGGTTAAAGGAATCACCGTACATCATGCGGCAGAAAATTGAGCGGAATGTAATTTTTTTTACAACTTTAACATGCTCTCACCTTCGACTCCACCGCGGGGGTCAATTCTGGTAAGTGGTATGAGTTAATAAAGATCTATTATCGTGAAGAATATCAGCCGGCTATCGATTGGTAAAAAATATTAACGCTACCTCCCCTACTAACCAAATGAAATAATATATTATGTACCTAAATGTTTTATTATGGCTATCACACACGATGTTTGAAAATACAGAGAATTTGGTTCTCGTAGGTGCCTCAAGTAGATGTTCATGTTCAACTCACTTATACCATATATAACCATAAGTGAGTTGAACACAAGAATATTAAAAGTAATGGATACTGCAAGGCCATACATTGCAGTGTCTCCATCTAGTTGGTTGGGTTGCGTACCTTTCTTTGCGGTGACCATGTTTAATTGCAAGGTTGGGATATATGATGTAGTTTACGTCTATGCTCATGAAAATAAATGGTATTTTGTAACAGTAATTTTGTAACTTATTTATTTATTAATTGAGACTTACTTATGTAAGCATGTAATAACAAAATAAATTATTGACATTAAATGAAGGATTATGTATTTATTTATTTTATACATACAGTTTCATTACAGGCAAACCCAATGCGACAGAGTAGCAACAAAAGGGTGTTTCCTATAGTAGCGTCACATTAATAGGTAACATTTGACGTTTGTCAGTTTTATATTCATAATGAGGTGACCTGTTAAAAAAGGCCGATTAAAACGAATGAATCGATACGGACTTGAAAGATAATGTGAATTTTAAAAATCGTCAGGTGAATCCCTGTCCCATTATTATACTTTCTTTCGTAAATTTAAGGAACAAAATAAGACAAATACCTACATGATCTATACTTATAATAAAACTGTAGAGAGGTCAATTCTGTTCTTTGCATATATAAATTTACAAAATAGCTATTGGGGGATGATTGGTGATCGATACTAATGCAAAAAATGCAAACAGTAATTTTTTTGTATTTCTATCTGTCTGTATGTGAAGAATAATAAATATATAATAATATTTTGAGTCAACCTGTATACAGTAAGTTTATACTACCGTGGTCTAAGTATGTACAGTCGTGAACAAATAAAAAAGTGTAGTGGTTTTTAGAAACGATAACTTAATACCTACTTGAGTAGGTATAGGTTATGTCTAGAAAGCAATAAATAATAAGCGTCAAAGTTGAAATTATATACTTAATATGACCAGCTTCCTAGCAATGGACGTAAAAAGTACTGAACGAATTTTTATTAGAAAGGTCTTACTTAGACTCAAAATTTATCGTATGTTTGCTTGCAATTGGTTAAGTACAACCGGAGATATGACCAAAAACGACCTAAAAACGAAGCGCGGGTGAAGCCATGGGTATATCAGCTTGTATAAAAAGTAGCCTATATGTTGCCCAGAAGTATGAACTATAATCGTATCAAGTTTGATCAAAATCCCTCCAGTAGTTTTTCATCCATGCGTGCACATACAGATAGACAGACAGAAAGACAAAAAAATACTGATTGCATTTTTTGCATTAGTATCGATCACTAATTATTTCCCAATATGTAGTTATTTTTTAAATATATTCAACTAGCTGCTGCCCGCGGCTCCGCCCACGTGGATCTCGGTTATCGCAACCAAACATAGCCTATGTTCATTATCTAGGTCTAATCTACTCCTATACCAAGTTTCATCAAAATCAGTTTAGCGGTTCAGGCGTGAAAGCGTAACAGACAGACAGACCGAGTTACTTTCGCATTTATAATAATTTAGTATGGATGTATAGAATTGACCTCTCTACAGTTAATATTGTAATATATTATGATGGATATTGTAAACGTGCGGAAAGCATTTGACGTTTTGTGGGACTATGCTATGTATTTATTGCAATGCAGGAGCTTCTAGTAGGAGACTATCCCGCAAAATACGGATGGTTGGTCACCTTACGAATTTTTGGTAAACAGTGTTGCTTCTTTATTAAAATGGCTGTCACCCACAATCTAAGAAGCGAATATGTGTCAATTTTTTTATTAATTTCTATAAATATTACTCAATTAATAATAATTGATATGTACGGTGTTCTGTGAATTTTCATAAAGCTCAACTAGAATCAAAATGAAGCTCCGAAGAACTCAGCCTTTGCGTAAATTTGACTTTGACAGGTTTGGATTGGGAAATTTTAACGTATCATGGCAATTTTAGGCAGTGTGCGAGAGAGATGACCGCCGGCCGAGATTCAAAAATCCTGGAGACAACCGCTCGTTCGAAATGAAACGTCCAGCTAAGTACAAGGAAATTTCTAATGTTCTTGGTTGAACATTAGATATCTCGGCCATTAGTTATTTAAACAGTATGTCATTATGATCTTAGTTATTTTGAAAATAGTAAAGTCTCCAGAGATTAAAAGTAACCGTTATTCGCTTAATTTTCAATCTACGGAGATTCTCCGGTTTTTTAGTCTTTGGAGCAAAGCCCTTTGGAGCACGTTTTGAGCCCTACCCCATAGACAAACTCCCGCTAGTCTAGAGTAACAGTAGTGAGTAGGGTGGTTTTAGACGATAACTTTGACAAATAATTATTGAAGTGGATTGAGTCGTAGACAGAGAAAGAAATAGACGCGCTGTCAGAGTTCGTCCCGAGAGTGATGGCAATAGTTTTTTAAAGTTGCCAGGTTATGAATTTTACCCGTAATGTATGGTGATAAAATCTCATTCATGAAGTAGAGTACGAAAGAACGATCTAAATACGAAAAGGTATACGAATGAAACAGCAGTGGCCTAAAGCGATTGATCAATCTCGGTTGTTTAGCAGCTAGTTTATCCTTCATGGTTTGCAGTAGCTGACAATAGATATCTGCCGTAATCGTTTGGTCAAATTTGAAAAAGCTGTGGTAAGGTAAAACACGATGGTACGCCCCGTCGGAAATAAGGTGTCAAGACCACGGCCATAATAACCATCGTGTTGTGTTACCGGTGGTAAGTAGGGTATCCAAAACTCACTGTACCCCTCCTCCTCCCCGCCCCTTCCTAGCCTCCCCACCCTTTCCTACCCCGGCCCTTTACCTTCAGGGTCGGCAGCGCGTGGGTAATGCCCTTGGTGTTGCACACGTCCATAGGCCACGGTGACCGCTTTCCATCAGGTGGGCCATGTGCTTGTCTGCCACCTAAGTGGTATATAAAAAAAAAGGAAAAGACACCGGCGCTAGTCCACCAAACACTCACAAAGTTACTTTTTCTAAGTCGTTTTTCGTTGTGTAAGCTAGCTGTTGAAATAAAACTATTAACAGTTTTGAAATTAGCGTAATCTTTGGACAATATTATAAATTAGCTGTTGCTCGCGGCATTACCTACCCTACCCATGTGATTGAGTAAGAAACATTTAAACATCTCTACTAATCTTCATATTTATAATATTTGTAGGATAGTAGGAAGTAGGAGGAACATAACTCAGGTGTTTTATTATGTTATGGATAGGTACACTTATATTTATCCACACTGCATTCTCAGTTTATAATTTGACAGCTGTATATTTTTCAAAGGAAATTTGGGAACTTTAGTTTTCACATACCGAACACCACCTCGTGGTTATGATAATATTTTAAATCGACCCATCAGATTCGACCGTCCTTCTAGGCTCCGTTTCTTCTCATTTTAATGCCTTGTCTATATACTATTCTCTGTCTCTGGATTGAGTCCATTTTCATCGTAGACAGAGAATAGTATATAGACAAGGCATTAAAATGACAAAAAAAATTACAATCAGAGAGGGACGCTCATATACAAATTGATGTTAAGAGTAAGCGGGACGGACATAATGTCTGTTGTCCTTATCTGCGTACCAGGGTATTTTTGACGTTTTGGAGCCTGGGCTCCAAAAAGTCAAAACTGACACATACTATCCGACTAAAATGAGAAGAAACGGAGCCTAGAAGGTCGGTCGAATCTGATGGGTCGATTTAAAATATTACCATAACCTCGAGAAGGTGTTCGGTATGTAAAAACTAAAGTTCCCAAAGGATATTGACCACCGGAGTATGGACTGCGGTACGATATTGCGTCATCTTCAAAGTTGTTTTAGGAGGTATATAAAATAGCCAAATATCTTAATAGTTGCCATTTTTTGAATCAAACACCTGGGTTTCCAAGTATTTTTAGAAAATGTAACGCAACCTCAAAAAATTATGGTCACTAAAAATACATTATGTTGTAGGTAAATATGGTGAGGAGCTTGTAATAATTCTCTTCACGTACTTATAATAATGTGAATTAAAGCTTAAAGCTTATTTGTAAGTAAAGTTACCTGAGCGTAGAAGCTATCCATGTTTGTAATAAAGTGATCTATGGAGTAGTCGCCAGTTTTAAGGAGTAAATTCGTTGGTTCCTTGGTATCGTATCAGAAAAATTGATACACCTGTTTCTAGTAGCCATCTCACGCAATGTAGTCGACATTTTCAGTAAGAAAATCAAGTACTTACTGTATTGTATTACGAGTATTGTGAGTACACTTAAAAACAACAGTCCAGGATCACACTCAAATAACACTGACAGCAACTGACAGCGTTATACCAAAGACTATATATGATGACTAGTTATCATATCGTCTTTGGTTATAGACAGCAAAAAGGTTGTAATCACTACGTTTTAACCCTAAAAGCCTAATCTACGCCTGCGAGGCGTATACCCAATCGAAAATTGTCTATATTTTTATACAGATGAACAAAATGTTTTGTGCTGTTTAGCCAACTCAGTGGTCGAGGGGGGCTAGCTAGTGGTATTTGTTTCGCTAAAATAAGTACCCCCCTTTTTGACATATAGTGATTTAGCACGCCTGCAAGGCGTTTGTTTAGGCTTTGTGTAACTTTAACTTCGACTGTGTGATTTCTTTTTGTCAGTTTCTCGTCAATTTTATTGATAATAACGGTATTGTAAACAATCTTATCTATGAATACGGCAGTCTTTCTTGGGGAGAACCAACTTTTGAAGATGAAGACGACCAGGCCCTTTGACCTTTGTATTTTGCATGTCAAAACTAGCAAAGACGGTTTATTTCTTATCTTCTTATGAAAATGTAATCAAGAAACATGATTCAATGACAATCAAACTATAAGGGTTTAATTGTGATTAGTAATTGAAAGCCTTATTATTTTTATTGTGTCACCTAAGAATAAATAATTAAGCTATAAAAATTATATATCATCAATAAAAATGTATTGTTAGTAATTTTTTCTGAAATTGAATTTTTTGCTTGATAAAAAAGCACATTATGTGATTTTGTTACACTAAGTAATTATAATTGTTGTTTTCATTAATAAATTCATGTTTTATTATTGTTTATAATCTAACCATCAGTTTCCTATTCAAAGAAAAACATAAGTAGGCATATTTTAGCCTGCAGGTTATCATTACAAAGGTACGCCTCTCAAGCGTATGTTTAGGCTTTGCGTACGGTCTACAAAATAGATGAGGCTTCTAGGGTAAATCATAAAACTCGTTAGTAAATTCTAAGTTTATGGTTTCATTAGACAGTTTTGTCATACAAATATCGAAACAAAAAACCAATGTAATATCTTTTATGTTTTAAATGAAAACCCGGGCTCAAAACCAGCATTCTGGTGGCCGAGTGGCTTCAAAAATAAAGAAAATATTTTTGACAGTAATTTTATGTTGATGTTTGAGAAAAATCAGTACCACAAACGGTCATTCTCCTTTCCTTTGAAAAATATACAGCTGTCAAATTATAAACTGAGAATGCAGTGTGGATAAATATAAGTGTACCTTCCCATAACATAATAAAACACCTGAGTTATGTTCCTCCTACTTCCTTATATCCTACAAATATTATAAATATGAAGATTAGTAAAGATGTTTAAATGTTTGTTACTCAATCACATGGGTAGGGTAGGTAATGCCGCGAGCAACAGCTACCTAATTTATAATATTGTCCAAAGTTTACGCTAATTTCATATATTAGCTTACACAACTAAAAACGACTTAGGGCGGAGATACTTCCCCAGTCGGACACCTCATTTCAGACGGGACGTACCGTCGTGTCCTATCTCACTACACTGCTTTCTCAAATCTGGCCAAACGATTACGGCAGATATCTATTGTCAGACAGTACTGCAAACCATGAAGGAAAAACTAGCTGCTAAACAACCGAAATTCACCAATCGCTTTAGGCCACTGCTGTTTCATTCAGTATACCTTTTCGTATTTAGATCGTTCTTTCGTACTCTACTTCATTAATGAGATTTTATCACCATACATTACGGGTAAAATTCACAACCTGGCAACTTTAAAAAACTATTGCCATCACTCTCGGGGTGAACTCTAACAGCGCGTCTATTTCCTTCTCTGTCTACGATTTTCATATTATTTCATAGCCTCTATATACTTTATAGAGGCTATGAAATAATATGAAAATCGTAGACTGCGTTGTTTTCCTGCGTAGTCTACTTAGACTACGCAGGAAAACAAATTACAGATGCAATGAAAAATCCATACTAATACTTACCTTCGTATTGAATTTACTATGAAAACTAAAATTTTTATAAAAAAACATAAAACCATAATTTTATCTTCAGTTGCCAACGTAAAAAAGTCAACATGATGCTATGATATGGCTATGATGATGCTTTGTGTTGCTTGTCATATCAGCTGATTGCGTCATTGCTTATACTTTTGCTTTGTCTAACGCAAAAACAAAAAACAAGTCGCAGTAGATATCAGATCCGACATTACTGTTGATAGTTTTGCAAATTGTGGAGTGCGCAACGTCTAAAAATGAAATTCCAATATAAAGAAGAACATTCGTTCGAAAAAAGGAAGACCGAGGGCGAGAAAATCCGCAGGAAGTATCCGGATCGCGTTCCGGTAATTGTTGAGAAAGCCCCGAAGGCCAGACTTGGAGACCTCGACAAGAAGAAGTATTTGGTTCCATCTGATTTAACAGTCGGGCAGTTCTACTTCTTGATCCGGAAACGTATACATCTGCGACCAGAGGACGCGTTGTTCTTTTTCGTTAACAATGTGATTCCTCCTACATCTGCAACAATGGGTTCTTTGTACCAAGAGCATCATGATGAAGATTTCTTTCTCTATATCGCATTTTCCGATGAAAATGTTTATGGGTATTAACTTCTAAAGAAGGATTAAAAAATTCATTATTTTAATTTTACTTTACTGAAATATCTGACCATATGGTGAAACTTAATTTTAAGACTTAGTTTATAATGATGATGTATTACGTTAATATTGGTGATTATGATTATTGGCACTTACAAATTGTGTTATGATAATGCTATCACTTAAATATGCAGCAAATATTGCAATGTTTCTAATTCTTTGTTTGGTTTAGGCATATAATTATTCCTGTATCAAAGTAATAAACAAATAAATACCTCATATTTTGTTTCAGTTCTAGACAATAAAACCTATCCTGTTGGCAAACATTTATTCCATCATAAGTTGTGTTTTACATCCTGTTCGCAATTTGCTGCCAGGAAGTATTTAGAAATGCTCAAGGATATTACATTTTATGCAACTATTATTGTGAATTCATTTTGATCATTAGATATATAAGAGAGAGTATGGGCAAATGCCAACTTGAGTTTTAGTGGAAAATTCCGGTTGCATCAATTAATATGCTTTGTACTGTAGATGATGAGAAATCATAATTTCTCATAGTTAAACTGCATGACCATGTGGAAAGACCCTGTATTTATTCCTTAACTTATTATAATGGCCGGTTAACAGCTATTCAGCTTCATAGTTATATTACATCGAGTGCTAAGGAGGGAAATAAATGACTAACCATTAGCAATAAAATTGTGTTGATGCTTCATAATCTTTATTAATTAGTTATATTAATAAGTGATGGCAACAGGCACCTACGGCAGTTGTTTGAGAAGAAAAGCATCTATTTATTCTATCTAACAATTAGATAGCTGTTATTTTTCATTTATTATGATAAATATGAACAATCCCATTATGTATTATTACTATGGTAGAGAGGAGACTATGAGAGGTTTTAATACCTACATTTTATTTTAATGCTCATTTTTATGAAATTATTACTTTTACAAACTATCAAAATTGCAATAAGTAGGTTTTAATACCTACCTACATATTGAAGTTACCAAAAAAGTAAGAAGATAACCTGTAGTTATCTATAATGCCACATTGGAAGCATCAGCAGAAGTAGTGAAACTATACCTAACTCAGACCATTGTCTGAGACCTAATCTAATTTTAAAAATGCTTCGAAACAAATATCATGAAGAGCAAGAATTGATTTAGTAGGTCCTAGGTGTGTGGTGTTTTTTTTTGTGCTACCCCTGCCCTGGTAATTATTTGCATCATCAAGTGGTTTATTATTTTTATTACGTACCTACCTACCTACTCAACTTGTTATGAAAGTGGCCGAAAGGAACTTTTATAGGTAGGTACGTACAGAAGGCAGTCGGATAAAAAGTATACGCAGGTGTGAGGCGAACAGATCGATCAACTCAGCTGAACAAAAGGTCAAGTTAGTCATCTTTAGCCCTGAGGTTTACCCATTATCAAAAGTTGAAGTTGAAGGTTCAAGTCATGTTGTTTACCTATATACCTATATAGTGTGCAGGCAGACGTTGGGTTAGGAGTAAGGACTAACTACTAGGGAGTAGGACGCTTGCAGCTGAGTTGTAGCGTGGCACGTCCACAATTTTGTCAGCCGACTGCGAAAAGTACACCATTTGCGGAATTATAAAATGAAATTAATTAGGTATTACCTAACATTTATAAAATTGGGGCTGTAAATGCTCGTAGGTATCGAGAATTATGAATTGCAAGGAAAGAAGGAGATAATAATAAAGCAAAAGAATGAAAAGGCAATCAGTTATGTTCTCCACTGTGTTCGTGACTTCTTGCATGTGGATTGAAATCGCTTCAGTTTTACATATAATATATAATGTGCGGAACCATAACTCTTTTTCTAAAATAATAGTAAGTACCTTTTTACGCTTTATATAAGCTGCCAGGTGCATGATACATTCGTATCATGAACCTAGAAAATAAGACGGTACGCGTCGCGTTGAACATAAGGCTGTGTTGTTTCACAAAATGGCGGCGGCTAACCATGTGCGAGGGATTTTTGGGTTGCAATGTGTTGATCCTTGATTGAAATGTGATTCCTGTCCTGGATATTTTTCTTGCAGTTACTACGGTCAGTGTAGGGTGTAGTTAACTACTTTTTGTAATCAGATTACTAACTACGATTAAAAGTAGTTAACTACTTTTGGTTTATAAGTGTTTTAGCTAATTTGTAGGTAATGCTGCCACAGCCTCTACAGTTAAGGGCATACTTATATAAAATAAAAGATGAAAATAATCTTTATTATGTATTTCAGTAGAATTAATTTTACAAATGGAAATATTTTATAATAATCATTATATTTCTGTTGTTCTGGAATAGCTCTAGTCTATACTATGACTGATTTAGTATGGAGTAACAGCAAACCAGACCTGCTAGGATAAACTTACCCTTCTTTAATTTCCATCAGCTGTTCTGACAATATTGGTGTCTTATATATAACAAAAAATATTAAAGTGAAGTGATATAATTTGCAAAATGCTGTACAATAAAACTACAGAAAATGTTTCACTAATTTGCAATGCATAATATCTATTGTCTGTGTCAAAAATATATTTGTTAGCGGCAAGTCTAAGGTTAGCGGTATATTAGGTACATATCACGAAACCAGGAATTTAATGAGGTCAAACAGAAAATGTGGAATATGTGGATTCAATTAGTATGAATAATTCTATTAAACATCCGAAAAATTACATTAGATAGCTTCGGGACTCGGGACTTTTTTAAATGTAGTCAATTTTACTAAGATTACCAACGAAAATGTTATTCTAGCACGGCACCTGCATATGGTTTTATTGTTAGGTACATTAGATCTTGTTCTGAAGATTTAAAAGGATTTTTATGATACTTAATACAATCGTATTCTTTATTAGGATCTGTTCTAATATTGAATGGATAAAATTTTAATAAATGTTGCTAATGAGAACCATAACTTTCGGCAACATTATTATTATAGATGTAGGTACGGTTGTAATCACGTGTGGATCTAGACTAGTTTCGGTCAGTGTGGCGCTAGCATTTGCAAACGCGGTTACATGTGGGCATGGGGAACTTTAAATTAGGTACTTGGTAAAATGTCATACACGCAACATTTAGGTAAGTAAATTACATTTATAGTATTTCAACATTTTAAAGTATGTATATAGATACTAATTATAAATGCGAAAGTTACTATGTCTGTCTGTCTGTTACGCTTTCACGTCTGAACCGCTGAACCGATTTTGATGAAATTTGGTATAGGAGTAGATTAGACCTCAGAATGAACATAGGCTATGTTTGGCCGCGATAACCGACATCCACAAGGGCGGAGCAGCGGGCAACAGCTAGTAGGTAATATCTCTAAAGGAAATTATTAATATACATATTTACAAGACTATTTGCCAGAACGAATGCCTACATATTTGCTACCACCAGCGATGAAATATTACATCCGCGTCGGCCTATTGGGTCCGAACTAGTCTGGATTGACAAACTACATGTGTGACTGTGAGTGCAACTCAGTTACTTATTACTAATTATGAAAAAGTATCATGTGTAAAGGATAGTTATTTTAGCACGTTATGTGTATGTGATTTTATTGCCTCATAGTCATTACAATACATACATTCTTATAAACCAATGTACACAAATAACAGTTATGTAGTCTTCCACTTGCTATGTTATACTGGTAACGTTATAATAAAAGAGATGTGTGCCCGCCCTGCTGCGGTCCAATTTTCGTTAAAAAAATAAGTCTTAGTGTAGTCTCAATCACATCGCCAAAAGAATGCCTTTTTGACATTCTGAGAGACTGACATGAGATTGAAACTAGGCTAAGGCTGAATCTTTAGCCTATGTCTTTATTACGAGAACTGGCTCTCCGTTTAACGGAAATATTCTTGGCGTGCTCGCTCTTATATAAAATATCCCATTTATAATGCGTAGCAAACAGGACTCAATACATAAATACATAACAGTTATCATCACAATACAACATATCACTATACCGACAGAACAGAAATGGTAGGAACAGTAGATTATTTTTAATTACACGACCATCATGAATTTCAAATTACTCAAATAATAAATAAACAATAACCCTTACACTACTTAAAACCTCACCTTGCTAACACTTTTGCACAGTAATAGCCAATAAATCAAAGTTTTAGCACCTATCTAATGCATATTTTGCTATCCAACATACTCTTTTGAGCTTACTTATACTCTGTCTAATGTGGGATGATAATAATGACAGTTCATGTCTATGAAGTATCGTAATTTTTTATACAAAATAATACCCCTAAAATTATTGTAATACATAGACAAGCACCGCCCACTTGTCATAGTGAAGCGTCTTGCAAGAATATAGCACAATTGACTATACACAAATGAATCTAATGAATCGAATTTAAAATAATTTATTGAAATTATTAAGTACTTATACTACTATTTTTTTTTGTGATATAACTAGCTAAATATAGTACGAAACATAAATACTATACCATAAAACTCCTCTTTTGTCATCCTGAAGTAAGTTAGGTACCTAAAATAATAAAAAGTTTTTGTTTTTGTAAATATCGATTCCATATTCTACGGGAACTATAAACGAAAATCGAAAGATTCATTTTCGATTATACTATGGGCTACCCTATTTAGAGCTGTCATTATTATCATCCTACATTAGACAGAGTATAAGAAAGCCAAATGAATCGTAAATCCGTGCATAACCTACAATCTTGGATCAAAATCGCCCACAACCTGAACAAAGGCATCTGTTTCATCAGTCAGTATAAACTTGTGTTCCAACCAATCAATTCTGCCAGCGAATTTCTGCTAATAACTGAAAGAATACCTTGTCCTTTATGATAATATCGAGGTATTTGTGATTAAGTAAAATGCTTACATTTGCTCAAAAATGGGCAGATGGGTTGACTAATAAGATCCGACTGATCTTGTCAATAAAACATTGGAACATGACAAGTAAAACAAACTACATATCAATATAAAACAAACTACATATCACTCAAACCACACCGTGCAAAAATAACTGTTTTCTTAATAATGAGAAATACCAATTAAGATTCGAAAATGGAATTCTATGTAGTAGGATTTGTCTTAAATACTAAACTTATTTAAAAACGCATATAATTATGGGATCTTCTTGAAGGTCGTCCACGCCGCATACCACGCCCGCGTGGTCCGCTTTCACTATCTGTAAATATTTTAAAATGGTTAACTACTGGTTAACAACTAGTGGTTGTTATCAATAATATTTCTTATAATAGATTCCTAAATGAGTTAGTGTATTAGGTTAAGTTATTAATAATGAGGATCAGTCACATAATAGAACTTTTAATTTTTAATTAATGAAACGTATGCGCTACACATTTCTAAGCATTTTGTTTTTTAAATGATTAAAATCCGACAAGAAATGACGAAGTTATCGAAGATTTAAAAACGGCTATTTTAAAACGCACACTCTCGCTGGATTTTTGTCGATGACGTCATAGCTCACATCGTGTGCGATGCCCTTTGATAAACAGACCGATACATCAACGAAGAGACTAAACCGCTGGACCTACAAACTTGAAATTTTGACAGTAGATGCTTTTTATGTTGTAGGAATCCACTAAGAACGGATTTTTAGAATTTTTACTCCTAAGGTGGCAAAATAAGGCATAAACATTTATATGAAAGTTCTTTATTTTCAATGTTGGACGCATTAAATTTCATATACCTATGAGGCTATTTCAAAATCGTATATGGCCCAAGGTCAGCGGTGTGCAAGCGAAATCTCTATCTTTTATCTTTCTTTATCTTTATCTTTATCTTTATCTTTATCTTTCTTTATCTTTATCTCCGATGGCCGACAGGGGTGATATCCGTGGGGATTTCCGCACGGATTATATAAGTATTTGATTTCCAACATGCCTTAAAATGCTATCGAACCACTACAAATGAAAGAATAAATATTTCATATTTTTAATACTTAATACTATAATAATAAATAGGACCCGACGGTATCTCCCGTCCGAACTGAGCAGTCTGACTGGGGTAGTACCTCCGCCCTACAGAACACCGCGGCTATAATAACCATAGTGTTGTGTTCCCCAAGGTAAGTAGGGTAGCCAGAGCTCACTGTACCCCTCCTCCCCCCTCTTCTTAGCCTTTCCACTCCTTCCTAGCCGCCCCCCCCCCCTTCCCTTCAGGGTAGGCAGAACCCCTGGTGACACCCCTGGTGTTGCACACGTCCATAGGCCATGATGACAGCTTCCCATCAGGTGGGCCGTGTGCTTGTCTGCCACCTACGTAGTATAAAAAAAAGAAAAAATACTTAATTCTATAATTTCAAAAAAAATTCATGAAATATTTTATCCGATTAGCCCTATATCAGGCCTAACGCACTGTATGTACTTGCGCGCTATAATCACCTATTCCGCGCGGGTTCTCGGCGGTCTCTGCTATACTTTATTCGGGCGGGTTGTCAACAGCCGTTCGCGCGCTCGTAACGCATGTACTATGGCGTTCATCCGAATTTTGTTAGGTTAATAATGCATGCTATCTTAGACTAATAACGCTAATTCTTTGCATGCTATAATAAATTGTAATATCTAGGTACTCCTTGTAAAGTACGGATGTGAATCCAACAAGTCAAATATAAACCTGTCTTTTTGATACTGTATTAAGATAAAAAAAATTGAATTCATTAAGTACATAGTACATGTGTTAGGCTATTAAATTAATGAAATAATCTGGCCTAATTATATTATGAATGACCAGCGGCCTGGGTCGTGAGTTCATTGGGGATACATTCGTAAATGTAATATACCTACCTACCTACAAAGAATTTTTATTAGTCTAAGCCTACCTACTTCTTTTTACCCGACTGCCAAGAAGGCTTATTAATATACCTAAGATGAATAATGTCCTACTCGTACATACCTTCGTGTGAGGCAAGGCTATCTTTGTTTGTCTTTTTACTTTGTTAGGCTTGAATACACACGTTAGTAGGTACCTACCTTCCTATAATGCTACTTGGATTTTTATTTTGAGAAAAGCGACCCTAGCATCACAAGGTCACTAGTACGGTGAAGCGGCTGCAAAGTAAAAGTAACCCTACGGTCGAGTATTAAGATACATATTTGCACGCAGCCGTCGGTCACGTGGATGTTTAGGTATCAATCTCGGTAGGTATCGTTGATTTTCCAGGCAGTGCGTTATCTGTACGACCTATTAGGTAATCTGTGCCTATATTCTCCATAGCGGCGCGGCGGCGACGCGCGACGATGTGTGCTATGACGTCACAGGGTATTTCTACGCGGTGGCGAGCGTTTTTGAGATTACCGCACTAAAATGGCTATAACTTCGTCATTTTTGATCCGATTCAAATATTTTTTTTACAGAATTTATTGTTTTTTTTTAGGTCTATAAAACTGCATACTCAGCTAAAAAAGTGACTGATCCTCATTGGTATGTCGCTGAAACCTATAAAAATCAATATTTGTTTTAACCTAATAAAAATATAATTATTATCGATTTTCATTCCCAGCAAATGTCTCTAGGATTTCAAAGACAAAACAAATAATTTTCAAAACTTTCAAATTCAAAATAGCATCGTTTCATTGTTTGAAGGACATATTTTACTTATGATATATACATATATATATAATCTATATATATAAAAATGAATCCCTATTTCCCTTGGTCACGGCATCACGCGTGAACAGCTGGACCGATTTCACTAATTCTTTTATTGTGTTTGTTATTGTCAGGAGAAGGTTCTTATGAAAGAAAAGTCAAGAAAGTTTTGCGCGGGACATTTGAAAATTTAAGAAAACTTAACGACCATAATTTAATCTTTTCTAATTCAACCTTCTTAGTACTTTTGACAATAACACTTTTCTAATATAACCTCATGGCGTACTTAACTGTCATGTCAGTTGTTTCAATATTTAGCTGTCAAAAGTTCAGTTTAAGAGTCTTGGTAGATGGAGTCGTAGGACCAATATTAATTAAACTTGCTATTCGTTGTTAACACATTTTGACAGGACAAAGCCTGTCGGGTCAGCTAGTATACAATACAATTACTATACAACTCTATACTGAATAACCGCGGTAGCCTTTTTTTTATCGTGCGGAAATCCCCATGGATACCACCCCCGTCAGCCATCGGGGGTGGTTATGTTGATCGAACCGTTGTGTGATCGAACCGACTAAAACCGCACGTCGTCTAGGGCCTTAATTACCGGGGTGTAAGGTTACCCAATGGGCATATCCCTCGCACCCCAGCTGACCCTGGGCCATCTACGGTTTTAAGATGGCCCCCTCGACCCCCCGAAAGGGGGGCGAGCATCGTGCCACTTCGCCGACGGTGGGGTGTAGGGTGACAGGCGGCCATCCTGTCACCCACCAGTCGGCGCGCAAACATTCAGCTCGCCCCCCGCTCGCTCCCCACTGTGCCACCTGCTAGTCAGAGGGACACGTGGAGAGCCTCGGAGCAGCCCTCTAGAGGGCCACTCCCACCCCGGCCAGATTGTATAACCGCGGTAGCCTAGTGGTCTGGGTAATGGACTGCTGAGACGAGGTCTCGGGTTCGATCCCAGGTTCACCATGGCACACACCAATGACTTTTCGATGCTTTTTGAAGTTATATGTGTATTTATCGCGGGTTTATAAGTGCCCGGTTAATGGCAATAGGCTCGCCACGTATTACATTGGGACCTAAACATAAACTGGCGAAATGTGGGTGCTAGCACCTCTGCCTACTCCTTCGGGGATATAGGCGTGAGTTTATGTTATATGCTCTATACTGAAATCAAACTCAGAATTAATTAGGTCTTTCCTTTTAAAATTTACAAACCTAACTTGTTAAAAATAGAATTTTATTGCAACAGCGGCTGTAAAAATGACGTTCGTTCTCATTGTGTAAATCGGATTTGTTTATTTTTTAATCACTTATCCAACCACAAATAGCAAGTAATTTAACAATAAAGAATCCTCTTTTTATACAATTTTGCACAGAATTTACCGTTCTGACATTTAGTACTGATTTGACTTGACAGTCAACTAACCATTGTATTAAATACAGTCATCGGACTTGGATGTATGTCGTCTGAGTTCCTAAATTCGTAAAAACAGTTCAGTATTGGTAGTAAAGAGTATAGAGTAATTACCAGCGGCGCGCATCCATCGCTGGTTCTGTGAGTGTGGTGAATGCGGCGAGTGCACATGTGGCGGAGCATGAGCTCGACGTGCCACCCCTATGGGAGCACTAGCTTCTGCTTCACGACCTTCTTCTGCTATCTGCTAAATTTGAAAAATAATCTTTACATAGAAAAGGAAAACGTTACCTTGTTGTTCCTATAATTCGATTTATCCTTAGACTTTAGGCCAAGGCAGTTTACTGCGATTCACTTAGTTGTGATTCTAGCCCTTCTTTGTTGGTATTTCAAGATAGTGAAGTCTCTTACAAATCAAAGTGATAACTGCCTGGATGTGAAAATCACAACAACAAACGGCAAATTTTAAATCTAACCAAGAAATCGATCTATACTTTTCTATTAGACCAGTGCCGATAGACTTTGAGACAAAATAAATGTATAGTAGGATGAAACCTGTTGTAAAAGGAAGAGATTATAATAAAAATGATAGGAAAAATAAATTACGGGCGATCTGAGCTCGGGAAGGGGGGGGGGGGGTGAGTTCAAGGGTAAAAACGGTTTATCTCGATTTCCGGCAAAACTACAAGTCCTATGGAAAAAAGTTAAATGACAAAGTTGTAGGTAATAAAGAGACCTACAACTTTTCCATTTACACTTTTTTCACATAACCTCAAAAAGTATGTGAAAAATTCAAATAATTAAGTTTTTGGTTTTTTATTTTTATCTTAAGCAAAACAAATTTGTTTTCCACAAAATTTGGTGAAAACTTAGCTTTTTATGTCCCAATGACACTGTAATTTTTTTTGATTTGAAATACTCTTTTTTTCTGCTTATTTTGACTAAATATCGAAAAACCACCCCAATTTTCAATCGAAAAATCTCACGTCAAAATATCAGCTTTTTAAAAAAAGTCAAAGAGTTTTTTGTTCTTTGAAATCTCTTCTTTCTGATAATGTAAAAATATAATATATACATTGCTATGGTAAATGTTCTCAGAAAATGCAAAGAAGAACTAGAACCCTGAGCTTTAGCGAGGGAATCAAAAGAGCACAAGGTGAAAAATCTTTGCACTCGAGTGCAACCATGAAGTTATAGTGCAACATGTAACTTTTCATCCCACCTCAACGAGGAAATGACTTAATACTAAAATGTTAATTTCGAATTCGAGTTTTTCTTCTTTGCATTTTCTGAGAACATTTACCATAGCAATGTAGGTATATATATTTTTACATTATCAGAAAGAAGAGATTTCAGAGAACAAAAAACTCCTTAATTTTTTTTAAAAAGCTGATATTTTGACGTGAGATTTTTCGATTGAAAATTGGGGTGGTTTTTCGATATTTAGTCAAAATAAGCTGAAAAAAAGAGTATTTCAAATCAAAAAAATTACAGTGTCTTTGGGACATAAAAAGCTAAATTTTCACCAAATTTCGTGGAAAACAAATTTGTTTTGCTTTAGATAAAAATAAAAAACCAAAAACTTGATTATTTGAATTTTTCACATACTTTTTGAGGTTATGTGAAAAAAGTGTAAATAGAAAAGTTGTAGGTCTCTTTATTACCTACAACTTTGTCATTTAACTTTTTTCCATAGGACTTGTAGTTTTGCCGGAAATCGAGATAAACCGTTTTTACCCTTAAAACTCACCCCCCTCCCCCCTTCCCGAGCTCAGATCGCCCGTAATTTATTTTTCCTATCATTTTTATTATATTCTCTTCCTTTTACAACAGGTTTCATCCTACTATAAATTTCTTTTACTTTTTGCCATTTTCATAGCTATCTGCATTGGTCTATATAGGTACTTAATAAAATAAAAATGTTGAGTGGTCAATTCTGTACATTGTATGTATTTACAAAATAACTATTGGAGGGTGATTGGTGATCTGAATGCAAAAAATGCAATCAGTAAATTTTTGTCTTTCTGTCTGTCTGTGTGTGTGTACGCAAGGCATGAATCAAAAACTACTAAGGAATTTTGATCAAACTTGGTACGATTATATTTCTTAGTCCTGTCCTGGGCAACTTAAATAAAGGATATTCAAGCGATGAACGTAAAAAGTACTGAACGGTTTTCGATATTTTTTGTATTAGAATGGTTATGGTTAGACTTAAAATCTTACGCATATTTGATCATAATCGGTTGAGTAGGAACGGGGATATAAGCAAAAAAACGTGGCAACAGACGTCCACGGGGGCGAAGCCGCGGGCATAAGTTAGTGTGATAATATACCTATTACTACTTCAAAATGAGGTTGATTGAAGTAGGTACCTATTCAATTTGTTAGTAAAACATTGATAACATAAATTATGCAGATAACCTTGTTTAAATTACAATGTCCTTGTGCATAAGAAAATGGAAATTATATGCGCTATGTACGAATGAAACATGTTTGCAAATATTTTAATCTTCATTAAGCAATTACTATGCCACTGCTGACTGGAAATGAGTATTTACATACATACATCAAAAATACTCAAGCGCGTGAAGTACCTATGTCAGGACAGAGGCAGATGGCGGTCTGTTGTCTCTGCCTACTCCGGAGAGAAAAAGGCGTGAGCATATTACGCTTCAGTATTTTTGTTTTAAAAAACGATTCTCACACTTTATAGTTGACTTCATCATTCTCACAATTGGAGAATATCTCGGAACTACTTAGCAATGAGATTGTAGTCGATGTGTCAGTGGTTCGTTGGGCTCGAACGAAAGTCACATTGAAGACTGTCCTTTCGCACACTATCACTTGAAAAGGGATATGTGTCATCAGCCGACCTGCTTACGGAGCCGTACGTATTTTAGTTCCGAATAGTCAACATCTAGATTGTAAATATGTTATAATATCTCCAGTACCACACAAGCTACGATAACAAGGTAGTTTTATGTTATTGAGTTACACCACACATCCAATAAATAAGACAGTTGCAGGTGTATTTGGGATTTTTAACCTGTAGGTTAGCACCTTGTCTTTCTATAAGTGTGGTCTAGATAAATGTCGAGATGGTTCACTCTTGTTTTATGACCGGGACGCACTTTTATTCGTACGATTATATTATAAGGTTGCATTTGTCCGCGCAATAGCTCATGTCACTTGTCAGACATACGCGGGCTAAATGCGATCTAATGTTAGTAATAATAAGAATGCGTCGCGGTCAAAAAGACCTGCCCGCCCCGCCGTCTGCTTAACGCCTGTGCGTCGCGGACATTTTTACCGCTCCGCGCCACTGTCTGCTTATCGCCTTAGGTACACTAGTTTTAGTCATTTTTACCACCATTCTTTTTACTAACTAGCTGTCGGCTGTTTTTGTAATTTAGTGGCAGCTCTATCTGGACATGTATCACTTGCAATGCAATGCATGCAGTATCGTCTACACATGTGGCTATTTCTACTTCAGCTACGACTGGTAAATCTGCAGTATACAGGGAATACTGGTCTCAGAATTGAGACTTGAGGCGTAGATGCTTCAATTTCACAACGATGGGACAGTTTTGTTTTCTTTTTTATTCCTATGAAGATTTTATTCATAAACACTTACTTGATGCGGCGAAGACGGTTCACTGCCCTGAGAACTGACTGCTGTTGCTTCCTCCTCGACTCGTGTTTCTTCCCAATCACGTGTTTCGCCTCCCTCTGCACCTGTACAACAAAGATCGATTGAGCATCGGTTCATTGTATACGATAGACTTGGCCACTGTATGTCATCGTGGTGACTACTACGCGAGGCTTGCAGCGTGTGCAAACAGTTGAACACAACTAAAAGTAGTGTACTCGGTCTTTTATTTGGTACGTTACGCCGGGGAGAAGACCGAGTTTGTCAGACGGCAATAGCTGTACAGGCGATGAAAATGGCTTATTGGGTAGTCTTACACCCGCTAGAAGAAAGGAAACAGCGTGCGGTTTTAGTCGGTTTGATTCCGACATAACCGCCCCTGCTGGTGACGTGGGGATTCCCGCTCGAAAAAGAAAGTGAAGGTATTACAAGCGGCATCTAACGTGGCCAGAATTTGGAGTAGTGTGGGCCCCACTACTCCAAAACTTTGCCAAGTGAGATGCCGTACACTATAGTTGATTTTAGGCGACGTATTTTGCCACAAACAAGTATAGTGTATATGCATCTAACTTGGCAAGGTTTTGGAGTAGTGCGGCCCACGTCACTCCAAAATGTGGGCACGTTAGATGCGTCGAGCATACGGAGGTTGTGGTATCCGTGGCGACTCGTGTACTCGTGTAGTTAAAAGGAGGTGAGGTACTGACGTGCGTCGGCGGGCGCGGCGGGCGGCAGCGCGGCGGCCAGGTCGGCGTGCGTGTCGTGGTGCGCCGCCACGCCCGGCGCCGCGCCCGCCTCCGCGAACGTGAAGCGCGCGCCCCCACCGCCCCCGCCCTGCGGCGACACCACCGCCTCGCCGAACCTGCACCAACATTATTATAATCATTATTTATTTTGTTCCATATTACATTTTACAGAACAATAAGATGACACTCAAATTTTGAAACACTTTGTTAACTTTTCCAAATGATATAAATCGGTAAAAGAAAACATCCAGGACGGGACTTGAACCCTTAAGTCCCCTACAGAGGGAACACTGACCGACTAAGTTGCCTAGATATGTCTCAGATTCGAAATTCTCGATACATTTGGTAAAGTACTGCGTTAAAACTTGCAGCAAAATCGTGAGTAACTTTGAGTTATTCGTTTTTCGAACAACATCCAAGCAATAATACCTACCCTATTTCCTAGATGGTGAAAAAATTTTATCCCAAAATATTCGAGAAAGACTATTTCGAAGTAATAGTATAGGACGAGCTCTGTGACACTGGTCAATAGTGTTGTGCCGCTTACGACGTAGTTTATATTTTTTGTCGTTAAGTTAAACAAAAATTATTACTACTACTACAGTCATTTTGGGTAACTTTGAACATTTTTACGGGATTATTAATGCATACTCTCTAATTATATTTATTACATCTTTATTTTATAGAATAAATAGTGTCCTTTTGAGGTTTATGATTCTAAACCCACAAATTTATGGAAAAAAAAAAGACTGCCCAAAATTTGCCCCTAAACTCACATTCAAAATTAACACGAGTTTTGGGTAACTTTAAATATATACTTTTTGGATTAAAAACCTTTATTATCCAAACATTTTAAGATTTGGATAAAGTTGAATGATGTATTCTTGTAAAAAAAGTCCAATCTATGAAAATCATGACTAATTTGATGTACCTACCTGTGAAAAATAGCGTGGTCTTGCCATATGAAACAAGGCGGAACAATTTGGTGGAAAAAAAACCTTGTTATTTTTATATTTTTTAATAAAGTAAGATAAGTAGGAAAGTAGTGTACAACATAATAAATTATATGTTTATTTGGCTATCAGATGAGATCAAAATCCTAATGACTGCTAATAATTTTTCTGGACATTTTATTTTTTTAAACAAAACTAATCACCCCTTTCCATGAACAAAATGTCATCGTCAATACAAATTTTTTCACCTTTTTAGGGCCAAATGACAAAAAACAGAACCCTTATAGATTCGTCATGTCTGTCTGTCTGTCTGTTCGTTCGTCCGCCCATCCGTCCGTCCGTCTGTCCGTCCGTATGTTCCACCCAATTTTCTCCGAAACTATAATGCCTATCCGGTTGAAACTTGGTAAGTAGACGTATTCTGTGAACCGCATTAAGAATTTCACACAAAAATAGAAAAAAAGCAATTTATTTTAATACTTTAATACTTAGAACTGAAACTTTTTATAAGACACGAGTAACTTTGAACCATTCAATGTTACCCAAATCACTTCGATTTTGATCGTCGTTACAACTTTATCAGTTTTAGACAATTTATGTTACACCATGTACGGACAACGATTTAAAAATAATATTTTTTTTAGTAGATTTTAACACCAAACATACCTGTTTACAGCAAGTTTTGTACAAATAATTCCGATATTAAATTCAACCTAACAAATACTGCTAAGAACTTCACTCAAAAAAGGCGGTTAAATTATAAAATTATGACTATGAAAACTTAATATTTTACGTTTCGTTTGTTAAAAAACATTATGGCAATCCGTTTAGGCAGTTATCATATTGAAACAATCAAACATTTGCATCAAATAAATTTTTAAATTTTTTTCACAACTTTATTCAAAGTTACACTGCAATTCAATGTTACCCAAAATGACCGTACTGTTTTTGTTTTAAACTGAAAACTTACAGCAACAGATAACGTTGACTACATTACTTTGATTATTCAAAAAATTCTATTTTTGAATAATCAAAGTAGACCTCACAAATATTATTACGTACCCATCATTGCGCCTCGGAACGTAAAGTGTGGGCGTCGAAGGGACTATGCTGTCGTCACCATCGTCACCCCCATTTCCACCGAGAGATAATGTTCCACTTGCTATAAAAAAATTAACAGATATTAATCTATACATCTATATAATTAAATAAAATCGGAGTGTCTGTATAGACCAGTGCCGATAGCTATGAAAATGGTAAAAAGTAAAAGAAATTTATAGTAGGATGAAACCTGTTGTAAAAGGAAGAGAATATAATAAAAATGATAGGAAAAATAAATTACGGGCGATCTGAGCTCGGGAAGGGGGGAGGGGGGTGAGTTTTAAGGGTAAAAACGGTTTATCTCGATTTCCGGCAAAACTACAAGTCCTATGGAAAAAAGTTAAATGACAAAGTTGTAGGTAATAAAGAGACCTACAACTTTTGTATTTACACTTTTTTCACATAACCTCAAAAGTATGTGAAAAATTCAAATAATCAAGATTTTGGTTTTTTATTTTTATCTTAAGCAAAACAAATTTGTTTTCCACGAAATTTGGTGAAAACTTAGCTTTTTATGTCCCAAAGACACTGTAATTTTTTTGATTTGAAATACTCTTTTTTTCAGCTTATTTTGACTAAATATCGAAAAACCACCCCAATTGTCAATCGAAAAATCTCACGTCAAAATATCAGCTTTTTAAAAAAAGTCAAAGAGTTTTTTGTTCTTTGAAATCTCTTCTTTCTGATAATGTAAAAATATATATACATTGCTATGGTAAATGTTCTCAGAAAATGCAAAGAAGAAAAACTCGAATTCGAAAATAACATTTTTGTATTTAGTCATTTCCTCGTTGAGGTGGGATGAAAAGTTACATGTTGCACTATAACTTCATGGTTGCACTCGAGTGCAAAGATTTTTCACCTTGTGCACTTTTGATTCCCTCGCTAAAGCTCAGGGTTCTATTTTGTGATTATTGTATTTAGTCATTTCCTCGCTGAGGTGGGATGAAAAGTTACGTGTTGCACTATAGCTTCATAGTTACACTCAAGTGCAAAGATTTTTCACCTTGCGCACTTTTGATTCCCTCGTTAAAGATCTGGGTTCAATTTTTAGAACCCTTCGCGTGCTCAGTTTTGATGACCGAGCAAGCGAAGGGTTCATAATTTGAATCACGAGCGCAGCGAGCGATTCACAAAATAGAACCCTGAGCTTTAGCGAGGGAATCAAAAGTGCACAAGGTGAAAAATCTTTGCACTCGAGTGCAAAAACCATGAAGTTATAGTGCAACATGTAACTTTTCATCCCCACCTCAACGAGGAAATGACTAAATACAAAAATGTTAATTTCGAATTCGAGTTTTTCTTCTTTGCATTTTCTGAGAACATTTACCATAGCAATGTATATATATTTTTACATTATCAGAAAGAAGAGATTTCAAAGAGCAAAAAACTCTTTGACTTTTTTTAAAAAGCTGATATTTTGACGTGAGATTTTTCGATTGAAAATTGGGGTAGTTTTTCGATATTTAGTCAAAATAAGCTGAAAAAAAGAGTATTTCAAATCAAAAAAATTACAGTGTCTTTGGGACATAAAAAGCTAAGTTTTCACCAAATTTCGTGGAAAACAAATTTGTTTTGCTTAAGATAAAAATAAAAAACTAAAAACTTGATTATTTGAATTTTTCACATACTTTTTGAGGTTATGTGAAAAAAGTGTAAATACAAAAGTTGTAGGTCTCTTTATTACCTACAACTTTGTCATTTAACTTTTTTCCATAGGACTTGTAGTTTTGCCGGAAATCGAGATAAACCGTTTTTACCCTTAAAACTCACCCCCCTTCCCGAGCTCAGATCGCCCGTAATTTATTTTTCCTATAATTTTTATTATATTCTCTTCCTTTTACAACAGGTTTCATCCTACTATAAATTTCTTTTGTCTCAAAGTCTATCGGCACTGGTCTAGTAATATTAAAATAACCGCTTTTTACTAAGTATAAGATACACAACACATATACCAAAACAATTATTTTTTTAATTTTGTCTGTCTTTTATCCGGCTAGTTTCTGAAATGGCTGCAACGATTTTGCCGGTACTTTCACTGGCAGTTAGTTGGTGTAACAAGGGGTAACTTAGTTTACTTTAATTTTGGAAAAATAATAAGGGTTTCAAGTAAAAAATTAAAGCCTTATAAATATAAAACCACGCGGACGTAATCGCGGGCACACACAATGTCTCAGTTGCACAACGGAGTATGAAGACTCTTTCATCATTCCATCGTAGACCACATCGTCACGACGTGATCAGTAGACTGCAATATAGTAATAGCTATGGGATCATAATACGTACGTTCGGTTCCACTACTGATGGCTTCAATTTGTTGGTGCGCGGGCCCCGGCGCAGGCGTAGGCGCCGGCGCAGGCTCGCTGTCGGCCTCGGCCGCGGCGGAAGCACTGGGTCGTAGTTCACTTTCCTCGCTCTCCTCGCCTTCTTCACCCGCTTCCGGAGATTGTACAGGGGATTCCTATATATGAAGATATTCATTTTATTTTCCAATAGTTTAATAATTCAACCAGGAAGATTCTTCCAAACCAGCACATCCGTGATAATGGCACTTGAAACAGGGCCGAAATATCGGATACTCAACATAACAAACATGGTAAATTTCCCGTCAACTAATATAATGGTAACTTAAATAACCACGTAAATCTAAAATCCTATAATTTAATAATGTAAGGGTTTTCTTTCTTTCTTCTTTAACGAACAAGATTTTTTTTTAACATAATGGAAACCACTAGTTTAATGGTTGTCGGGAACGAACCGACTAAAACCACACGGTGTTCCACCCACATGAGTCATTCACCCGGAGCCCGGGTAGACCCTAAGAAGAAGTATCAAGTACCTGGCGGGTTGCGTTCTCGCCATCGTCTCCCTCTACTTCCTCTTCTTCTTCGCCGCCTTCCACTTCCTGCTCCTCATCCATATCGTCCTCATCTTCTTCGCCTTCCTATGTACAAGTATATTCACTTAATGATTTAAATTATATAAGATTTAAAAAATATAGTGTTATAGTTCAGGAATATAAATTAAAATCCATACTATTATCAAAATTGTAAATGAGCTATGTCTGCACGTTGGAGATATTTAAAAAAATACAAAATACATAAGTCACCTGATCGATTCTGAGCACAAAAATATTTAATTAAAAAGTAATGTATGAAATAAATAAATAATTTGGAATACTTGTCTGTTTGTTTGCGATGGACCTAAAAAGTTCAGGTCTTGATCAGACTTAAAATCTGCCGTATGTTTGTTTGCAGTTGGTTTCATAGAACTGGAGATATTAGTACGGGAGGTAGCGTTAATTTTTTTTACCAAGCGTTAGCCGGCTGATATTCTTCACGATAATAGATCTTTATTAATACATACCAGAATTGACCGTCAGAACCCGCACCCGCGGTGGAGTCGAAGGTGACACCATGGTAAAGTTGTCAAAAAAAATTACGCTCCGACCTTTTTTGCCACGTGAAACTTTATACGGTGATTCCTGAGGTCATTTTCAACTGAGAAATAACCGTCAGATGTGGTGTAGAGTAGGGGTTATACGTCAGTCGCGTATATAACCATGTTAAAAATGCTCAAGTATAACCTAATTCTTTATCGTATCGGGCCGTACCGTATCGCAATCGCTCTCCAGGACCTGAACTTTTTATTATATCACTTAGGCGGCAGACAAGCACACTGCCATCCTGATGGGAAGTGGTCAACGTGGCCTATGGCCGTGTGCAACACCAGGGGTGTCACACTGGGTGCGGGTCAGGACCTCCACGCGGTACACCCCGGCAACCGGTTTAGTGGTCGCAAAGAAATACAACATACCCTGTACATAGTGCCTGTACAACGCTCGTCATCTTCTTCGGAGTCAACTACGATAACGCCTTCGTCGTCTTGGTCACAGCGCGACGATGTAGGTACCTGGTATTCTACTTCTACAGAGCGTTCAAATCCCTGAAAGAGTAAAAAAAAAATAGTAAATCAATCTTCTTTTTAATTATTGTGCCAAAAGATCATAATTTATTATGACGTGCAAACATAAGCGTTACTTGAGCCACGGGACAATGTAATTACTATTATTCAATACTAATAGGTAAATATTTTTATTAATCAATTAGGATAGGCGTTTAAGATTTCCAAAGTTTAATTACGAAAGAGATTGCTGTAACTTTAATGATTGCCTGACATTACAGTATTCATGGAACGCGAAAGTTTAAAAGTTGAGATTTTTATATTATCACAAGTTTTTATAATTCCTTCACTATCTTAACGAATCTTGACTACAGTGGCAGAATTTTATCATCATAAAAAGAAAACAACATTATAAAATGATACATACTTGCACCCTCGGTCTCTTAGTCGCTAACGGGCGCTGTTGAAGCCGGCGTTTGGGCGGGCGGGTCTCTGGCGGCGCATGGGACGTACTCACACCGGGCGGTGCATTAGACGTGCTGACACCGGGCGGTGCATTAGACGTGCTGACCCCGGGCGGTACGTTGGAGGTGCTGACCCCGGGGGGCACGTGCGACGTGCTGACCCCGGGCGGGGCTTGTGAGGTGCTGACGCCAGCCGGCGCTTGAGACGTGCTCACACCGGCCGCGGGCTGTGAGGTACTGACCCCTGGCGGCGCATGAGACGTGCTTACACTGCCCGAAGCTTGTGAGCTGACTCCCGAGGGTCCCGTAGTTATTGGCCCTGTTTACAAACCTCTGGTTAAATCTAATACAGTAACCCAATATTGTAGCCATGAACGTATAAAAACTATGGACGGAATGCGTTGAAGAATATAATTGACGACACTAGAGTCGGCCTACTTGCTTATACATAATCAGTCGGCGCGCGAACACTCACACACTAGTCAGTCACTATGCGGTAAACGTCATTCGGTTTTGGTGTTCGTTTGGGTAACGCATTGCAACCCAAAATTCATTTACACATGTAATTAGATTGTGTTTGACAATCGAACTATTTGGACAAAAATATTCCAAGTAGGTAGTTAGATTATGTTTGACAATCGAAGTATTTGGATAAAAATATTCCAAGTGGTTAGATTATGTTTGACAATCGAACTATTTGGACAAAAATTTTCCAAGTAGTTAGGTTGTATTTGACAATCGAACTATCTGGACAAAAATGTTCCAAGTAGTTAGATTTATTAATTTCTAATTAAGAAAATTTCATTTATTTATTTATTGTTAGCAATATAAGCTTACATTTTGTTCCCGGTACAAAGGATGGCCATCGCTATACAGCGAGGTAATGCAGTTACCATTATGGGCACCTTTGCACCGGGAACGATACGGGGTGGGTTGTTTGACGGGACGTGACTTAAACTCATGACGGGTTTATGGTTTGTTTAATAAGTTATATCCTTGTAAATAAAGTAGACTATAATATTAAAACCCATTTCATAGTCATTAAAACAAAGCAATAAATACCCATTTGCTAGCACATACATAAATGATTCATGCCAAAATATAGACCTGATCCTATCCATCGTTTAGGATGTCACGCACACGCTGTAAATAACGTGTATGAATCTAGACGTCCAAGTCGATGGTGCGTGATCTAATGTGGTTCAAGAACGTTTATCTATATATAGTACGAAGTATTTGAATTCTTCCTGAGACTGTAAGCTTATATTGCTAATAATAAATAAATAAGAAAATTGTATTTTTTAATAGATTTTTTATTTTTATTGAACTTACCCACTACCTATACTATTCATGGCCGACTCACCTTCACATAGCTTTCTCACACTGGTGTGATGATGACGAAATCTACTATCTTGATCAAATCCTACATCTCCTACTATACTTTCTCACGTAAGTCTATTACCGACTAGGTATTATGTTAGATAGAATTAGGTATTATTTTTAAATACCTAAGCTCAGTTTAATTATTTGGAATATTTTAGTCCCAACACCAACCCCAGTCTAACTAGTTGAAAATATATTTTGCCTAACAGTTCAATTGTCAAACACAATCTAACTACTTGAAACATTTTGTCTAAATAGTTCGATTGTCAAACACAATCTAACTACTTGGAAGATTTTTGTCCAAGTAGTTGGATTGTCAAACACAATCTAACTATTTGGAACATTTTTTTCCAAACAGTTCGATTGTCAAAACTGTCCGATCATCGAACTGTTAGTAGAACTAGTTGGAATAAACCAACCATTTTAAATTGAAAAGTCGAAGCTAGACTAGATCTTTAAACAAGTCTCAATAATATTGGGATGCTCTAGGAATTGCAGTATTCACTATTAAAATTTCTATTTGTCTTTAAACAATTTTGTGTCATCCATGCACATTATCTGCTTATGTTTCAATAACATTATAATGTCCCACAGCGATGCCTCGTGAAAGGGAAGTATCGTAATGTCTTTAAAATAAAAATCAAGTTTGCTTTTAGTAAAATTGTCTATCTACATTATTTAAGAGACCTCTCCTCCATGTGGCATCGTCGTGGGACACCAGGTATACTATTACTACACTCAACATTTTTAAGATATCATCCTACTAATATTATAAACGCGAAAGTTTGTAAGAATGTATGTCTGGATGTCTGGATGTCTGGATGTCTGGATGTATGGATGTATGTTTGTTACTCTGCCACACAACAACGGCTGAATGGATCTGGCTAAAATTTGGTACAGAGGTAGATTATAGTCTGGAATAACATATAGGCTACTTTTTATACAAGCTAATACCGCGGCTCCGCTCGCAAAGTCGATCGGTCGGGATTTCTAGATATATCTTTGTTACTCTTTCACGCAAAAACGGCTGAATAGATCGGGTTGAAATTTGGTAACAAGATAGATTAAAGTGTGGAATAACATATAGGCTACTTCTTATACAAGCTAATGCCCGCGACTCCGCTCACGGAGTCGATCAGTCGACCCACGGAGTCGATCAGTCGGGATGTCTGGATGTATGTTTGTTACTCTTTCACACAAAAACAGCTGAATAGATCGGGTTGAAATTTGGTACAGAGATAGATTATAGTCTGACATAACATATAGGCTACTTTTTATACAAGTTAATACCCGCGGCTTCGCCCATGGAGTCGATCAGTCGGGATATCGGAATGTATGTTTGTTACTCTTTCACGTAAAAACGGCTGAATGGAGCTGGCTGAAATTTGGTACCGAGATAGAGTGTAGTGTGAAATAACATATAGGCTACTTTTTAGACAAGCTAATACCCGCGGCTTCGCCCATGGAATCGTTCAGTCGGGATATCTGGATGTATGTTTGTTACTCTTTCACGTAAAAACGGCTGAATAGATCGGGTAGAAATTTGGTACAGAGATAGATTATAGTCTGAAATAACATATAGGCTACTTTTTATACAAGCTAATACTCGCGGCTCCGCCCGCGAAGTCGATCGGTCGGAATGTCCAGATATTATGTTTGTTGTTATTTTACGTAAAAACGGCTGAATGGATCTGGCTGAAATTAGGTACACAGATAGATTATAGTCTGGAGTAATATATAGGCTACTTTTTATACAAGCTAATACCCACGGCTCTGCCCGTGGGAGTCAATTGGTTGGTAATCGTTTTTTGGTCATATCCCCGGTTCCACTTAACCAAATGCAATCAAACATACGGTAGATTTTATGTAAAACCAACACCTTTCTAATGAAAAGATGGCATCAAAATTTGTTCAGCAGTTTTTGCGTCCATCACGAACAAACAGACAAGGATTGCAAACAATATGTGTTGTTGTGTCTAGCCAAGTAATTTACAATTCTATATTAGTAGTTGCTAGCTGACGCCCGCGGCGGCGCCTCCCGCGTGAATATCGATTATTACAACTAAAAGTACAGTTATAAAGGGATATGATGTCCACACTGTCGCCTTAGGTAATCCCTGTAAAGATGGTGTAAGGTGATACCAATAAATAAAGAAAAAAAACTTTTGGTCATATCTCCAAATTTTAGGTCTGACCAAGAAAACCGCACTAAAATCCGTTTAGTACTTTTTATCCGAAAGGTGGCTTTTGGCTAGACGAGTGAAGACCAGTGGAGTGGAGAGTGGAGCGGAGTGGGGAGTGGTGTGGAGAGTGGAGTGGGGAGTGGTGTGAAGAGTGGAGTGGAAAGTGGACTGGAGTGGAGATTGAAGTGGAGAGTGGAATGTAGGGTGGAGTCGGGAGAGGGGATTGGACAGTAGAGCGGAGGTGGAGAGTGGAGTGGAGTGTGGAGTGGAGAGTGGAGTGGAGTATGGTGTGGAGAGTGGAGTGAACAGCGGAGTGGAAAATCGAGTGGAGAGTCGTTTCATTAAAATAGACTTGGTGGCGATATCGAATTCCACGCGGGCGAAGCCGCGGGCGGAAGCTAGTATTATATAATGAAGAAAAACACTCATGCTCACCGATAGATGGAGGCGCAGATGTAGCTGGAGTGGAGACACTAGGTGTGGCGGATGCACTGGCCGCCGAGCTCGCTGCAGATACTCCCGTAACACTGCCCGAAGCCACGGTGCTTGGCTGCTCAATACGGGGCATAACCATTGCGACCGCCTGCAACATATAGCTTATAAAGAAGGCTGCCTTGGTCCTAACAGGGAACCTTACAACAGCAGAATAAATTAAAACAATCAGGGGTACATTTAATTAGGTAGAGGAAGTGATGCTGGCTTAACACATTACCTGCTGATTCTCACATACGGTTGTGTTTTTAAAAGTTTTCCTTCTGTGCGTGTTCACGCGCCTAGCGTGTTTTGTTGGTCAAGTGCGTCTTTTACACACCGTATGTGTGACGTTCCTCTAGTGCGTTATTACGCGCTAAGCGTGTTTTCTTATAAATGCTACAGCTGTGCGTCCCTCACACATACCCTGTGATTTCAACATCTCACCCTCAGTACGAAAACCCACATCATGTTATGTGGTTTTTTTTATTCAGAGGCCCCAAGCAGCACAAGCGACTTTCGACAATCGACCAAAGAATTTATGGCAAAAGTTTATTATGTCAACGGCGGTGATAGGTAGGTACGAACACGGCGTCTTTCGTACCTACGACGACGCTCGGATTTGCGTAGGTAGGTACACCGTTCGTTGGTTTAGATACCTAGGTATAGGTACCTACTCATACCTATTTTAAGACGTGTAGGTACTTACTTATATTTTTTCTACTTTATAACCCAAGCTAAAGATCTATAGGTACCTAAACATCAATGTTCTTGTCACCCCAACTAGAACATCGGTGCGTACCTAAATGAATTCATACAAGAATATCGAAGAAACTAACAATACGTAATGTATGTATGCTCATTAAATATTATCTACAACAAAATCGGTTTCATTTCAGATCAAAGGAGCCGACAAAAAATTAATGGTTTATAGAACCATTAAATTGTTTGTCGGCTCCTTTCTCACAAAGACATTATCAGTAAAATTGTGCAAAAATGTTTTTTTTTTGTTAGATAAATGGATTTAAAATTCTGTATTGAATAGGAGAACCTATTGTTCTTCTATTTTTTTATTGTGAATGTATAATATTACATATACTTAATTATATTTCCAATATTCTATAAGTAACAAAACCTGGAAGCAATGATGCGGTAGACGTGATATTAGGAAGTCGTCCTAAGTCATACTTACGTCAATTTAAACCATAATTTGTAAGTAAGTATATGGAAATTATCATAATTAAGTATAGGTAGGTACCTACCTATGTTATGATTCGCACATCATTGTAGTCTTATTAGTATACTTATTCTAACTACACTTTATCTGAAAAATAGAAAATACGTACATTTCTAAATTACGATGAAATACCTAACAGGAAATAACTTAGGTACCTACAATGTTGATTTCTTATGAAGCCAAAATCATCCAATTTTGAAACGTTTTTTCACTTACATTACGACATAATTTATAGTTAGGTATTTGTCAGTAGGTAAATATTTAATATAATTATTAGATAAGTACTGTAGTTATTGTTATAACTCATTTTATAACAAAACAAACATCTATACTATCTATAGGTACTAATCTATACTAATATTATAAAGAGGAAAACTTTGTTTGTTTGGTTGTAATGAATAGGCTCAAAAACTACTGGACCGTTTTTTAAAATTCTTTCACCATTCGAAAGCTACATTATCCACGAGTAACATAGGCTAAATTTTATTTTGGAAAAAAAATAGGGTTCCGTAAAATATTTGGGTTTTTCGGACACAAGGTGTAAAAAATCAACCAGAAAAGTTACTTATTTTGCGTAGGTACGCTGCCTAAACTATAAAAGATAGAACCATAAAATGTTCTAATTAATTGGAGATCTTATAAATATATACAAAAAAGTCCGCGACACACTATACCTATCTATGTCGAGTGAGGCACAACAACCATTTTTTTATTTAAAAATCTTAATTTTTTTTTTAACTACATTTAAACGCATTTATTTTAGTCATGCTATTAATCCTTATCAAAATAAATTATTTCATCACTAAGAACAGTTTATGTAGATAATATTTGGTATTTAAAAGATTAAAATTGGTCGTTTGGTTTTGAAGTTATGGCGAAATTAAAATACCTATTACTATTTCTGCGTTGCGAAGTGAGCGTCACCAAGGCGGGGGTGCGCGTGCGGGAGGGGAGTTTAGATCCTACGGGTCTATACGGGCCTACCCAAACCCGAACGGGTTTTGATGCGGTTTTTTTTATTAGAAAGGTCTTGGTTAGACTCAAAATCTTACGCATATTTGATCACAAAATTGTCTGATTAGAACCGGGGATATAGTAAAAAAAACGCGAAAACCGACATCCACGCGGGCGGAGCCGCGGGCAACAGCTAGTCCCTTATAAACAGTGGGTATGGTGCCACGATCACCAGCAATGCGGTGGCGTAGTTTTGTAAATTTTCTTTCTGCTTCGGTGCCTTTGTCAATTTACAACAATTAGAAGCTTTCAAATCTATTAGACTACCTACCTATATTTTATTTATTTGTGTTGTGGACAGCAGGCTTAGAGGACAATAACTAAAACATTACAATTATGCAGGTGATATACCTACCTATTTCAATTGTGTTGCCGGTCACCTTAGAAGATAATCTCTAAAATATTTTATGATAAGCACGCAGGTGGTGAAACAATAGCAACAAACAATAAGAGTAATCCGTAAAAAAATTATATTATGCAAATTATATAAATATTACATGGCATACAAGCCGACAGCGGGGCATAGTGCGGAGAAGTGGGAGGAGTGGAGACGCGGTTGCGCCGACGCGGACATTTTATGATTGGTCCGTCACTTGACGGACCAATCAGATGTCTCCGAGAGACGTCTTGTACCGAATCAACGTTCCGTTCGTTCGTACTTTGAATCATTTGATTGGCTCAAAGTGCACGATGCGCGAACTTACCCCCACTACTCCAAAACCTCGCCAAAAGTAACGTGCTGTATTGTCACTCTACTTTTGTAGTTCAACGAGTGTACATCGCGTCGTGTTTGTGTAAAAGTGTCTGTTGTGGATAGTACCATGTCCGCCAACGCATCTGACGAAATTTCTTCTCAACTTGCAGATATGTTTGGAGATGATTCGTGAGTAAATTATTCTAATAATGTTATACCTATTATTGTGGCCAGTTGTTTACGTGAGTAAATGATTTCCTGACTTAGGGTGGATTCGACCAAACTTAAAGTTACGCACGAATTACTAGGTAGGTAGGTATTGTAGAATAAATCTATTCCAAGATGTTATTTTTGAGTAAATCAATAGACGTTTTTTCATGCAATGTACCGTATAGCTGCTATACTTAGATTATTTTTTCTCGAATAGTATAATACCCGGCAATAATTGTGTCGTTTTTTAATGTTGTACCTACCGTTATTAGGTATGTAGATACCTGCGTGCGTTGATTTAAAAAAATGACAGCAGGCTTCCTATAACAACGGCTATTACTTTGACGCCATTTTTTTATTCTTCAGTCAGAATAAGCTCTTTATTCCGTGAAAAACGGCGGTATAGTGACTATTTCCGATTAAGGTCACTATTCTTAGTATTGCAGAATGGTAGAATGTGAAATTAATATACTCTCGAATATGTGGCTATTTATTCCAGGAATAAACTTTATTCGCGTTTGGTCGAATCCACCCTGAGTGTCCATTTGTGTTAAAATGATAAAATACCTACCAATATCAAACACATAAATTTGTACGTACTTATAGGGAGGGAAACATCTCTACGGAAGGAAGTATCTCAACTTCTTCGGCTTCTTCCGAAGAAGAGGACGATCAGAATTCCGAAGGAGGTCATGGCCGCCAAGTTGAAACGGATGGGTGGACTGAGAGAAGCCATCTCCAAACATTGCCCTTCGAGAGCGTCGGACACTTCAACATTGGTCCAGCTGAGTCTCCTATAGATTATTTTAATTTATTTTTTAATTCCACATTTATGACCATTTTAGTTAGTAGTATTAATACTCACGGATTACGTATGATGCTAGAAAATAACCTCCCTAATAGTAGAGCCCAAAACTTTAAAAACACTAATGCAAGCGAAGTCCGTGTTTTCTTGGCGTTAATATTTCATATGGGACATATACGGTTGAACAGGCTCAATGATTATTGGAAAACGGATATTTTGTTTAATTTAGCATTTGGAAAATTTATGTCTCGGGACCGTTTTTTAATATTACTTCGTAATTTAACTTATAATGATAATTCAAATTCGTACAGTAACACTGATCCTAATCGATTCGTAAAACCTATATTATGCTTTTTTAACGCTCTCATGAAATCACTAGTTAGCCCACCTAAAAATTTGACCATTGATGAAAGTATAATACTTTGGCGAGGTCGTTTAAGCATCAGACAGTACATAAAAAACAAGCGCCATAAGTATGGAGTTAAAATGTATGTTCTCACTGACACTAATGGTATTACGCAAAAAATGCACATGTATAACGGTGCAAATGACCCCGAACTAAGGGGTAAAGGGCACGCTGATAAAGTTGTTATGATGTTGATGGAAGATTATCTGTATGCAGGGCACTCTCTATACACAGATAATTTCTATAGCAGCGTTCAGCTAGCAGAACAATTGCTCCAAAAGCGGACATATCTGACGGGAACATTAAGGGCCAATAGAAAAAAAAATCCAGCCATCACCGGAGCTAGGGCTATCGCTAGGGGTACTTATCTCGCGAGGTATAATAGCAGGGGCGTCTGTGTTACAAACTACAGGGACAAAAGGAACGTTTTAATGATTTCAACCGAACATGAACCTAATTTCGTTGATTTTACAAACAGGCGTGGCCAGGTTGTTTCCAAACCGAAAGTCATTGTAGAATATAATAAATATATGAAAGGCGTTGACAGAAAAGATCAGATGCTGTCATATTATCCGAGTATTACGAAGTCAACCAGATGGTATAAGAAAATAATTATACATGTCATGCAAGTCATGCTTTTGAATGCTTTTTTGATGTATAAAAGACAAATGAACGCAAACGGGGACGATGGCAAATCTATGACCTTATTAGATTTTCGCCTCAATATAGTTAAAGAGTTATTACAAATTGATAACACAACTAACAGACAGACTAATAATTCTAGAAATACAATGCAATCTTCATCATCCGTTGGTAATAAAATTAAATTAACCACAGGAGATGATGTTCATTTACCCGTAGAGTTACCTAAAAACGATAAAGGCAAAACAAAACGAAAAGATTGCAAACATTGCTTACATACTAGAAATATTCGAAAAGCTACCTTATTTTATTGCCCCCTTTGTATCAAACAACCTGGATTATGTTTGAAATGTTTTCGTGATTTTCATAGGTACTAACCTGGCTGAATTTTTTTTTCTTAATACTATATTTTATTTTTTAATGTTGATTACTAATTAGGTTTTTTATACGTTTTTTTTATACTGCATGCTTGTTGATTTATTTACAGATCCTGTTTTCCAGTATAATTTTAGAAGTTTGTTGATTTTATTGATTGTTGATTATTTTATTACTAGATTTTAGGTACCTAGGTACTAATTATTACATATGAATATATCCTCAAAACATTTGGAGATACATTCATTGATTATATATTTTATCACTTCTTTTGTTTGAGTGGTGGAGAATACACAGTTCGGTATCGGTATTCACAGTTAAGCGCGGGGAGCGGGCGCTTTCACCCCTTCTGGGTCCACATATTTTAATTTCAAGAAATAATTTTCAACTCCCTATGAATCTAGTAATTTTTTTTTACTGCATAATTTATTTATAGATCCTGTTTTCCAGAGTTATTTTAGAAGCTTGTTGATTTTATTGATTGTTGATTATTTTATTACTAGATTTTAGGTAGGTACTAATTATTACATATGAATATATCCTCAAAACATTTGGAGATACATTCATTGATTATATATTTTATCACTTCTTTTGTTTGCGTGGTGGAGAATACACAGTTCGGGGTCGGTATTCACAGTTAAGCGCGGGGAGCGGGCGCTTTCACCCCTTCTGGGTCCACATATTTTAATTTCAAGAAATAATTTTCAAATCCCTATGAATCTAGTAATTTTTTTTGCTGCATAATTTATTTATAGATCCTGTTTTCCAGAGTTATTTTAGAAGCTTGTTGATTTTATTGATTGTTAATTATTTCATTACTACATTTCAGGTACAAATTATTGCAAATGAATGTATCTTCAAAAATTTAGGAGATACATTCATTATATATACACAGTTCGGTGTCGGTATTCACAGTAAAGCGCGGAGAGCGGGCGCTTTCACCCTATCAAGAAATAACTTTTTGTGTAGGCTAGAAACATCAAATATAGAATTTCAATTAACTTGTACTTCGTTTTCGCAGGCCACTAGCTCAGGTAACTTACTCATTGCAGAAATATAAAAAATATACTTATAAAAATAGGGTAGGTACTTATTGTGTTTTTTTTTTTCATACAGCCTATGTAGGGTTTAAAAATTAAAGTTTTAATAGTGCAATATATTCTACACACCATTTTCATTATGCTCCATATTAGACATAATTAATTCGTTTCGCGATCCACTATAAATAAATTATTTTAAGTATTTGGAATACCTACCTATTCTTAATTCCTTTTACGTCTTACTTCGAGTGCAATTTGTTGGTACTAAATATATATTTTGTTATAAAGGGTAATAATGACTGCACTCAATAGTCAAGTTTACCATAACATCACAAGTTTTATCAAAATTGAATTTATATCACGTCCCTATATGACGCTGCCCCACTGTGCGACTTTGACATTGAAATTTCGGGACGCCAATCACAAAGTGCCAGTTTAGCGAACAATGAACATGTAAGTAACATATCAAATAATAAGACATAGTTATAGTACAATAGGTACCTAGATACTATTATATTACTTTAACATTAGGGATGATGAAGATACAATGCCGAGCGGCTGGATGGCTGGAGCCAGTCATGAGCATGACGCCAGTACATCGGCGGCGGCGCCGCCGGCGCCGGCGGATGATGCGACTGATGCGAGTACATCGGCGAATCTGTCTCAGTTGCTGCGGGCAGCTGAGGCAGTGACCATCATTGCGGCGCCTCACCGACCGGCCGGTGCAAAAAGGCCGGCGTCATCAACATTGAAGGGGAAAGGGGTGGGGAAAAAATCAAAAATAAAATAATAGGTATACAAAAAAGGCTGTATTTTATTGATTACCTTTTATATTTCCCAGACCAATCACTACCTACGGTCAATATTCAAAGTCACTTTCTGCAGGACCAATTCAAATTACCTACTTAGGTATTTCGAATCTGTCATAAGCAGTTTTGCGAAAATCATAAAGCTGTACAAAATCGATATGTAAAAAGGTGTTTATTTTTTGGGTATTAATAGGTACTTACTTAGATATTATATTATTTAGTTATAAAATAAAACTTTACTGGACTAGGAGTGAAAACATGCATAGAAAGCGTCCAGCTGTCTTTTCAGACAGGTAAAAACATGTTGCGGCATTCGAGGTAAGTATAGGTAGGTACTAATATTATAAAAAGGAATGATAAAATATGTTTCGTGTTGAATAGGCTCCGAAACTACTGGGCCGATTTCAAAAATTCGTTCACCATTAGAAAGCTACATTCTTCGTGAGTAACATAGGCTACTTTTCATCCCGATATTCCCATGGGATCAGGACTTACGCGGCCCGTGGTTGAAACCGCGGCGCGGTGCTAGTTCTATATAAAATGGATAGAATGAGGTAGAAATCCTACTAATATTATAAATGTGAAAGTATGTGAAGATGTTTGGATGTTTGTTAGGTACTCAATCACGTTCTAACAGCTGAACGGATCTGGTTGATATTTGGTACAGGGGTAGATTAGAACTTGGATTAAACAAATAGGCTTTTTATCCCGGAAAAAGGTTTCCATGGGTTACGGGAACGGGATCAAAATTTCACGTGGGTATCAGCTGGTAAGGAAATAAATCAATCATAAACGCTATGTACAACAAATATATTTACATATTTTACAAATTCATTAAACTTGATGGGCCCCGTGAGTTACACGGGGCCCATTATATTGGACCATGCCGCCGCGGCCGGCGCAATTTAGGCACTGTGGCCTGTGCCCGCCTATACTCCTCTAGGTTGCCTCGGACAGCCGCAGCGGCCCGCCACGCTTCCTGCAGGGCCTTTACCTCGTCCTGCGGAAGGGGCGGGCGGCGGTCGGGGATCCGCTCGGCAACCAGAGGAATGCGGAGTGCCCGCAATGGCTGGCACAGCCACAGTGCCTCCTCGCCCACCTCCACGGCCTCAAATATTGCGGCTGACTCCCGGCTGTTAAAAAAAAAAAGTAATTCTTGGCTTAAAGATAAATTGTATAACACAATTTTCATTGATAATAATATTTTAGACATTTTACTTCTACATAAAGCCTCTACCCCAAGTAAGCTATCCACTATAGCTTGTAGGTATGGAAAACTAGATAGCTGACAAACATACTAATATATTTTTAAATACATTCTCATACAGAAAACATCCCAACTTTGCAACAAACATTTGAGTATCTTGGAAACATTAATAATTGTTGTCTCAGGTTTCATATCTAAGACCTCAACAGTTGTTGCAGTTGCATTTGTATACAATATCACTGCACCACCAAGGCATATTTCTTATCCAGTCTGATCTAGCACAATTTTAGTGTCATGTGGTTGCAACATTTATTTATATGTTTTCTATTTATAATATAAGGCATAGCTGAAATACAACCCAGTCGCGTTAATCTCACCTAATATATGTGTGCTCACCTTATTCAATTTAAATAAAAAGATTAGAAAGCCTTACATATCCAGTGAATGTCATATAAATTGAATGAGATAATAAAAGAAGGAAAACCTGTGGTCATGAAACACCATGTTTTAGTCTGGCAGTGAACTGGTCATCTGAACAGTTTGATTAATAATGCATCATAATCAATATAAATACTTATATAAAAATAATATAAAAAAAATCTTACAAAAATCTCCTGAAGAGCCAGTCCTCGCATCTACAACAATAAATGAGATTTTAAAATAATATGACATTTGCTGAAATATTAAGTCAAAAGTAGCAAGTGGTTATATACATTATTTTTGCCCTTATCAGTTTCAGTACAATTGACAAAAAATAATGGAAACAAAACAATAGCACCCAGATAGCATTGAAACAGGCAAATTATGCTTCACATAGGCATTTCCAGAACCAGAGGCACACAAGTGAACAGTTTGAAAGTATGCTGTTGTCACTGACATCAAATTTGTTAGTTTGCATTACGTACAATATATTAGTTAGGCACACACAGCCATGCAACCCATTGAAAACATACAGTTACATGCACCATTTCTATTCATAGCTATGTATGTCCACACACATATAAAATTTTACTACTATACCTAGGTACTTATAAGATTAGTAGATATTCGAGTCCATCCAGTAGTAGGCTCAGGCTGCAATAGGCTGATTGTTTGATGAAATACCTATACATTTATTCGTAAGTAAATGCACCATTACAACGTACGTGATTTATACCTACTACACGTGCGCTATAAGTTGAGACCTGACGGTCAGGTCTTCTTATAGCGCACGTGTAGTACTTACATTTAGTTTGAAATGTAAAACAAAAAATAAAACATCTGAGTAAAGATAATAAGATAAATTAACCATACATACTTTTCAATTAGTTTTGCCATTATGATGTTGCTTTTGTAGTTGTGAACTGTAACAAATTGAAATGAACTTTTAAATTCGCAAGAGTTCTAATATGAACTTAAATTATTTCGTAAGAAAGAAACTTTATAAATTAAATACTCACTTTCGAAACTTCGCCGGCGCCGTTATAGGTTCAACAACGGGACGGGTAGGTACATAACGTAATGTCAAATTTAAATTAGGGATGAGATTCTATCCGAAAAATATCGATTTTTAAATCGATTCGAATCGTGACCTGATAAATCGATCCACAAAAATAAATCGAGGTCTAGAAGATCAATTTCCAAAAAATCAATCTCTTTCAAATTTTCTATAGGTAATTGTTGTTAAACATTTGAAAATTATTGAAAAGATTTTTAATAATCTATGACCAGCTTGGAAGCCTCTTTCTGTAGTCTGTGGCATCAGATCTGCCCATGCTCGGAGCCGCTCGGAGCAGATAAATCCGATCGCGCCGTAGAGGGAGAATATACCTCCACGGATCGCGCGCTCTACACAGAGCGCATCGTGCTAGATTTATCCACTCCGAACATACTACGCGTTCGCGGCAACTTCATTCCGTACTCATCAAAATTTTACAGCTAGCAACAAAATTTTCACGGCGCGTCGGATAGGTTCATACCTGTAATGGTAACAACGACTTAATTTTTATTTTCTTTTCTTAAATACATAACACATTTTCTTGGTAATAGTTTATAATAATAGTTCATAATTGATTGGTGTCAGTGTGCCGCTAGCTACGCTTCCAAAGCCATTGATATATATTTCCGATTTTTTTCCATTTTGTTGCGTCCTTGTTGACTTTTGTTGTTACTTGTGTTTGTTATAGACTTTTGTTATTGTTTTGATAAGTTTATTTTGTTAGGTACAGTTAAATTTGCTTAAAATGAGTAGGGAAGGCACAGTGGTACATTCACGAGCACGTGAAATTGTTCGTGCGGCTTCAATAACAGTGCAAACGATAAAATAAGCGGCATCGAAGTGTTACCGCTGGATTAAAAATAAATAAATATAAAAAAGAACCGATAGTTTATTTCGTACTTATAACGCGTGCGCTATAAGTTGAGGCTTGGGCTCTCCGCCTACTTCCCCCTGCACTGCCCCTCAGTCGCCCGTGACGTACTGCTCGCAAAAAAATAGGTAGACAGGTGGGTAACGTCTCGGGTGGAAGCTTGTTTACGATATTTTTTTGTGCGCTGTACAATCACGCGCCGGTAACGTCTAGTCTAGCGGTCAGGTCTCAACTTATAGCGCACGCGTAGTATCATTGTACAAAAAGGTTCACGAATTATCTGATAGACATAGAGTAAATGAAAGTTCTTTGATTACAACCAATAAAATAAAGAATTGCTAGAGCAGCGCCATCAATCGTTACGTAAGAAAGCAAAATCGGTTGAAAAAAGTTTGTAAGAAATTGGGTAGATGGCATTAGTATATTTTTAAAATGGACTTTCCGTACAAAACCGAGAGATTTGAAATTTAAAGATCTTTTACTAGATCTCGGAAACGGTGCAGTTGAGCGTAAAAATAATGTTCTTTTTTATTGTAACCCTATACACCCCATTTACCTTCAGCCACATCAAAAACCCTTTAAAAAGGCATAATCTGGGCTCGGAAGCGAAGGTAGAGGATCAAACACAAACAAACGCGTCACAAGTGTGACGACTTCCCAACCCACAGCGTATGTGTTTTTCAGTCTGCTTGTAACGTCTTTTAGAATACGCGCCTAGCGTGTTCGCCCGCACCCTCGTCACAAATTTTTTATAGGTCGATACGTATGTGCTAATAACAACAACGGTGCGTATTTTTCAGTATAGCAGCTTATAAATTTACTATTAGGGCAGCAGGGAATGTGTTAAACGTTTTGCTCTTTTGAAAACTGTGTACTAGGTAGTGACAGCTGTAATACTTCCACTTCAGTTATACCTGATTTTTCATAATAGTAAGGCCATGAAGCCGAGATTTAATGTCAAAATTAGTAAAATATACTTCAATCATCGTCTATATTCCTCATCTCTTCAAAGGAGTTCGAATAAGTAGTTACCAGATGTTCTATTTCACGAAGGCGGTTTAGCGTTCATTGTAGTAAAACATATACATATAAATACACATTGCTTTTAAAAAGGAATTACTTGCAATACAATTATTGTTCTACTAACTGCTACATCATTTTTTTTAACGTGATATGAACTTTCGCACACACATGTACGTGTATTTAAAAGACACAGGTAATACAATTTAATTGTTCACCCGCCTTCGGGATAAATAATTTAAATTTTACAATAACATATTTTTTTTATAAACTTGGCCACACATTTTCACCATGTTTATAACAATATTTAATAAAATTAAAAAGTGGTCAAGAATAATGAACGTAAAACCTATTGAACGGATTTTGATGCTGTTTCTTTATTAGGTTTTGGTTAGACGGCTGAAAGCCAGCGGAGAGGACAGTGGAGTGAAGAGTGGCGTGGAGTGGAGTGGAGTAGAGTGGAGTGGAATGGAGGGAGGAGTGAAGAGTTTTATTAAAATAGAATTAGTGGCGATACAGACTTCCACGCAGGTGAAACCGCGGGCGGAAGCTAGTAAATTATTTGGTGACAAAATGTAGCATTCCACATTCCAATTTATACATCATCTTTGCTTTAAAACCATTTACAAAAATAAGAAACAAAATATGAACTAAATTAACCTTTTCTTTTTTTAATACACATACCTCAATAGTTAATTGCTCTATGTATTTTAATGTAAATATCATTTGTATATCTCTAAGTGTTCAGCAACTTTTGATGCTAACTGAACATGAATCACGCTGAAAGCCTGAGCACTGCGTCGATATAGGGAAGAACAAAATCGATTATTATCTGTAACGTTGTAGGTTCTTAGTTAAATGTTCGCTATTTACATCGAATGTCCATAGATAAAGCGTACATAAACACAAAACAACCGTTTGGGTACATAACGCAAATCGTATTTCTGCACAGGCATCGAAACTTTAATTCTCAGCATATGGGATTTAAAGATATTTTTGTGAATCTATTCATGTAGTTAAAAGAAGTAAAGTATACAAATATAATTTCCATTTCTAGTCACTTAATCGTATTTATCGAAACTTAACGTTACAGTATCATGAAATAAGCCCTATTTAACATTAAAATATTAATAAAGAATGTATCAACGTTGTAAGACAATTGGATTTTTTTTCCAACTAACCTGTTGCGGTGGTTGTGTGTGTGACGAAGGTTGCGCAGTGCTATCACTAGAACCAGAACTACCCATGCCTGCTTCACTGGTATCCATGTCCTGTATAATAAAATATTTATGTGCGTGGAGAATTTTAAAGGCCAAATAAAATAATAATAAAGAAAGTACTATGAGATTGTGTAGTAGGAGCATCTACTTTCACAAAAGAGGAAAAGTGTAATATTATTTATGTCTACCTAAGAATGTAAAATTATGTAATTTCTAAAATACGTGTAAACTACACAAGAATATACTTTCTAAGGTATCACTTCTTTTTATGAACAATTAAATCAGTTTAGTTAGGTTTATAGAAATGATCTTAATATGAACTTTCGCAAGGAGCACGCAAGTAGTCCTATTTCTCATTATCATTTAATATAATCCATAGGTCGTAAAAATTTCTTTGCAATAGATGTTGTTTAAAAAAGCAGGAAAGCTGGGTTATACTAAAATGTTAACGGGAATTAACGCGATCACGGTGTAAGTTGGGTGTAAGCAAATACATACCTTTACATTTTAGTATATCAAGTTGAAAAGTTGAAAAAGGAAAGCTGGCTGTTCGTGATGGCAGTAGGAAACTAATTGAATAAATAAACACTGAATCGATTCGTATACGCCCAATAAATATACCAATTATTTTTTATTTATAATATCTTTTATGGATAAATGTATTGTTCTTAAAGTTATGACTTAGAAAAAATAGACCTGCCTAGCTGTTTACGTTGTATCCTATCTCTAAGGTAGGAGGCAACTAGATCAAGCACTGTGTGCAAAGATATAATTTATGTTGTAGTTTGTAGGTAATCGCAGTTCTGAAGATCGAATACTAAGCATTTTTTTGTACCTACATTGATACATATTTATAATTGCTTGTCCCGACTGACTGACTGATTATCAACGCAGAACCTAAACCGCTAGAGCTACGAACATCATTTTGCAGTTGATCTGGTAGTATCTACTAAGGAAGGATTATTGGAAATGATGCCACTAAGGGAATAAAATAAGGTCTGGATGCCGGACGGTTGTATGGAAGTACGTCTTTCACAAAATATACCCAGCCCAAAACTCGGCCATATTGACTGCTTCCTCACTTGCTCTGTTCAGGTCTTCGAAATGTACGAGTACGACTACCTATTTTGTCTGTGTTGACTTTTCACGTACGAATTAAATAAGCTTCTTGTATGTAGTGGTGACCCTCTTTCCTTAGACTTTACCTTCAGCTTACCATCAGGCGAGATGTGGTTAAATTGACGTGTCCTATATATATAAAAAAAGCTTCTAATGGATTACATTAACAATAAAATTGGACCCGGTGATGCTGCAATCGGTTCATAGGATTGATGCGAAACCGGGACGCGAGCTGCTAGTAATAGCCGCAGGTTCCCTCCATCTGGCAGAAGCTTAATACTCCGAATTTCATTTAGCATAATTTTATTTAATCGAACATTTTCGAGGCATAACTATTTATTTCATAGAAACAAATTTTGGCAGAATGTTCATAAATATCCGAATTAGTAATGGCATACTCTTCAGATGGCAGAATTTTATTAGGCATGATGAATAGCTTTCGCAGAATGATAATTCTGCATATTTTTGTTTAGCATAACGTTTATTTCGAATACTTTCGCATAGCATACAATAAAGATAGCAGAATTTCCTTTGGCATTTAAATTTTAATACACACTAGCTGATGCCCGCGGCTTCACCTGCGAGAAATTTTGATCGCGTTCGTTACTCTTAAAATACTTTTTATGGTTGCCTATCCATTTACGAAATTTTAACCGGGACAAATAACTGTTTTGCCCTAAAATTTTTGTCTTATTAAGACCAAACTTGTAAAATAAATTAATAATAATAATAAATAATAAATATTCTACGACATTCTACACAGCGCCCTCTAGACCCAAAGTAAGCATAGTTTAACTAGCTTGTGTTATGGGTTCTAGAATGCGAATAAACATACTTATGTACTTTTTTTTTGTAAATACATACTTATTATACATAGAAACACCCAGACCAATGCAAATAGACATATTCATGCATACAAATATTTGCAATGAGCAGGAATCGAACCCGCGCCCCCTGCGTAGCAGTCGCATGCACTACCGCTACGCCACAGAGGTCGTCAATTCGTAAAACAGAAATGAATTGTTGCAAATCCGACTTCACGTGGTCTTGTTTGCCCTACCCCTACACCACACGTATGGGTTTGATGAAAAAAAAACAGAAGTGCAACGTGCTAGCAGGACAAACAAATACATAAGCGAATTTAGAGTACTGTTGTGTGTGTACATACATATTTGCCATTACTTTAAGGGAACGGATGGTAATGGGTTTACACAAATATTACGTGATCCCTGGTATACGTTTATTACAAACGAATTAGCTCCTCGTGTGTTATATTTGCGTCAAATATTTAAGTATAAGTAATTATCTAAGGGGAATTATACATATAATAATAGATTCCCCTCAGACTCGGACAATAATAATAACTTCTTCTCTTCTTCTTTGTTACGATGGCAATAAAGGAATATGAATTAAATATAACCGGCCCAAAATTCGGCGACGTTGACAGCTTTTTTATTTGCCTCGATAAGGTCTCCAGCTGTGCAAGTGTCAGGGCACAGTGGGCACGACAATAACTAATAACATATTATTATATATAATAACACAGTTATACCTGTGTGGATTCTGGTGGCGCAGTAGAAGCTGCAACAGCGGCCCGAGGTAGAGGTCGTGAGGATGACGCGGGCATATACTCGGTAGTGTGGGCATCATGTGGCGCCGTGGGTCCGACCTGTGCCATCGGCCGAATAGACGCCAGAGGTGTCTCACCACCACGCCGGCTCGCCGACACACTTGGTTGAGCTACTCCTTGCGATAAACGTTTCACTGTTTATTTATTAAGGTTTAATAACAATATTTCACATCTACACAATACACAAATATACATAATATAATCAAGCACGGAGCTATGCAATGGTAAATAGAACTATCTAAAGACATATACGATACTAGCGGCCCGGGACTCGGCTTCGCCCGGGCGTAAATTTTTGAAAAAATCCTGTAGGTAAGCCACCTACCGGACCCAAATTTGTGACTGTAAACAAAATAAGTATATTTATACAAATGTGTTTATCTCTCCTATAGTATTTATACGCAATCAAAAGGGCAGATTATTTGACTTGTAAAAAATATGAATATTCCAAAATCTGCCCTTTTGATAATCTCTCGCATAATGAAATCCGATTCGAAGTCAAAACCAAAATAATCTTACGTCAAACCAATATGAAAAGCAAAACCACGCCGTTCGAATAACCGAACATACAGGAAAAAAGTACACGTCCTCCGATGAATCGAACCAACAGGAAAAACAGAGTACGTCATCCGATCAATCGAATCAATAGTAAAACAAATTCGCGTCGTACGATCAGTCTGACCAGCAGGAAATAAAATTCTGCTTCATTCGATCAGTCGAACCTACAGCAAAAAAAATCCGCGTCAGTCGATGCAGTCGGACCACGCGATCACGTCCCGGGTATAGGCTACTTGCTAAATAATAATAAAAACTAATTGCAATCTATAACGCGAGCGCTATAAGTTGAGACCTGGGCTCTCCACCTACTTCCTCCTGCACTGCGCCTCAGTCGCCCGTGATGTACTGTTCGCAAAAAAATAGTTAGACAGGTAGGTAACGACTCGGGCAGAAGCTTGTTTACGATATTTTTTGTGCGCTGTACAAACACGCGCCGGTTACGTCTAGCGTTCAGGTCTCAACTTATAGCGCACGAGTAGTATACTATGATTTTTAATTTCAATCAGTAAAATGACATTTCCAGTGTTGCAGGTTTTTTGTCTCAAATAAATAGTGATGTGGTTGAATCGGGTCTTACAATAAAACTTAGTCGAGATTATATTCTTTTATTCAATACTAGCTGTTGTCTGCGGCTCTGCCCGCGTGGATTTCGAATTCCGTTTCAAATTCCTTTATTCGTGCGGAGGTTCCTTCGGATACCACTGACTCGGACCTGATAAAAACCGCACGCCGTCTCATTTCTTCAGTTGCAAAATTGCTTAGAGCATATCCCGCACTCCCCAGTTGACCCTGGGCCAGCAACAGTTTTAAGATGCTCTCCTCAGGACTTGGGAGCACGATGTCCTAACCGAAGCCTAGAAAGCAGGGGATGGGGTGACGGGATAATAGGCAGACGCACCTGTAACCCCTACGCCTGCGCTCAGCAACTAGCCCGCCCGCCCCTTGCCTGCACTCCACTGTGTCCTCTGGTAGTCAGAAGGGCACATAGGAAGCCTTCGAGCAGCCCTCTACAGAGCCGCTCCCAGTACGGCCGGTATTTACCGTGGACAGCAGTGTCTCCCCTGGGAGAGAGGCGCTGCCGCCTCCTCTGCCCAGAGTGGATCGCATAGACGTTCTGGACCACGCACTCAGATCCCGTTCCACCTGCATCTTCTATTCAGCTGACCCTCCCCGGCTTCGCTCGTGACATACCTACTTCGAATCCTCGTTGCACCTTTCACCCATGCCCGTACCTATTGTATGTTTACAATAAAAAACGCTTTCATTCCTAATAAAATAAAGAATGACTCAAATGTCTAAGTCTATTGATTGCCGAACATCAGTATTGTAGCGGGTCACCCTTTTTTGTATCGGTGACAGTTGCACTTGTCATTTTACTGACTGAAATTAATAATCCTACTTTAAATCTCTATTTAATAGTCTAACTAAATCAATCTAAATGTTAATAAAAAAATGTAGTCTTACCTGCCATTGGTTTTATATTAGCAGTAGGTGGATCAGTAGTTGTTTTCTCTGTTGTTGCTTGCTGTTTGGATACAGACGCCTGGCTAGCCAGCTGCCGCTGAAGTATAGTCACTTTTTGTAGCAAGGCCTCAATCTCCCTGTTCTTTTCGGCGTGTGCTTCACTTCGTTCTTTTTCTAGCCTTGATAGACGACCTTCATATTGGGACTTTATAAGAGCTAATCTCACATCTTGCTCATCACGAGTGCTTTGCTCGAGAGCGCCTATCTTACTTCGAGACTCATCCAATTCACGGCTTAATGTGTTTTTCAGTTCTGTGAGTTGCACGATTTTACTTTTAGCTTGTTTCAGCACTTGTTTTGATTTATCTTCTTTCTCCATGTTAGCGGTTCGAAGAGATTCGAGTTCTTGCTTTAATTTTTCAGTATTTACTTTTTCGGTTTCTAATTTTGCTTGAAGCTCGGCTATTTGTTCTTCGAATTTTTTGGTACTCTCGGATATTGCAGCGTCTGCTGCCGCAATATCGCCTTCATTCTTTTTCTTATCCTCTTCAACTGACTTTATTAACTCTTCATACTGAGCTTTGTATTTCTTAGCAATTTTCCTTATTTGATTTTCTTTATTTCTTATATCAGTTAATGAGGCATCTTTATTAGATAGTTCTTCAGTTAATTTTGTATTCGATGTAACAATAGAAGAATGATCAGCCTTCAATTTAGTTACTTCTTCAGTAACACGAGCCATGTCATCTCGAAGAGTTTGTAACTCTTCATTTAGTTTTTTGTTGTCTTCCGCTAAAGCGTTTTGTTGACGAGTCACCAACGTATACTGTTCTTCTAATTTAGTCTTTTCTACTCTAACCGCGCTAAGTTCTTCACTTACTTTTCTGAGATTTTCTTTTTCATTCGTCAACATTTTCGCTAAAGTTTCCCTTTCATTTTGAAGTCTTTTCCAATCTTCCGGACTTGTTTTGTTGGCACGTTCCACTAAAGTATTTACTCTAGTTCGCCATCTCGCACAGTCGGCCTTTAGGGCATTATTTTCAGATTGCAAAGTCTCATTTTTGGATGACAAATCTGAAATTTTATCCTGTAATGGTACCAATAGTGATTCTGTTGTTTTTGCTGTAGCAGCTAGTTCTTCTAGTCGCGTAGACAAATTATCACGTTCTTCCCTCAAAATTCTGTTACTATCTGTCAATGCATTCAATGTTTCAACTTTTCGTAATATGTCTGACTGTCTGTTTACTGTTACCATACTGACTTCCGATTTTTCTCTTTCTGCTGCAAGAGATAATTTTGTGTCGTCTAGTTGTTTCTCTGCAATCTCTAACTGCGATTTAAGGCGCATAGTTTCGGCTTGTAATATATCAAATTTAGCCATAGCAATATCCTTCTCTTTTCTCAAGAACTTCACAATTTGGAATAACTGTTCTGATGATTTACTATCATCTTCACCTACAGATATATTCATAGTGGATTCATTTGCAGATTCATTCATGCTTTCTGATCGTGATCTAGACGCATGAGCAACCGAAAGCTGAGTGCCTAATGCTTGTATTTGATCATGTAAAAGAGAATTCTGATCATTCAAATTTTTCAAACGCTCAGTAAGTTGTTCATTTTCACTTGTTAATATCCTCTCCCTGTCAAGCCACGATTTTTTTTCAGTCTCTAGTTCTTCAACAGCGCGATTTCTTAGCGCTATCAATTCATTTATTTGATTTTGAGATTTCTGTAGGTCTTCCTTAACTTGTGTTAAAGTCTGTATATCAGAAGAATGCAAAATCATTTCATGAGTGTATTTTTCTTCAGCATTTTGTGCTGCTTCCGACAGTTTAGTCATCTCGGAACGTGCAGTTTCGAGTTCAGAACGATAGCCTTCCATATTGGCCAAAGCGATTTTTAATTCCTCTTTTATATTTACTAATTCATTTTTCAATGCTGTGTTACTGTTCGAATGTTCTCCACTTGCATGCAAGGATAATTCGGCTTCTAGTTCAGAACATTTATCTTCCAAAAGCTGAAGTTTGTTAGTGTAAGTAGCTAATTTAGTATCAGTTTCTTTTTTATAAGCTTCATACTCGCTATTAAGAGACTTCAATTCTTTTTCTGCATTTTCGGAGATATCACAATATTGTTTGATATGTTCTTTCGCTACATTAAGTTGTTCTTGAAGTGATTTAACTTCATCTTGTTTGTCAGATAATTTATTCTCAAGATCTCTAATTTTTTTCACTGTATCAAATGAATCATCTGTATTTGGGGAAAGAGCTACTTTAAGTTTTTTGGATAGTTCTTCATTCGCCTTAGCCTTTTCAGTCAAATTTTGTCTGATTTCTGTTATTTCTTTTCTTAAAGTATCTGCAGCTTCTTTTTCTTCTTGCATGCGTTCTTTTGCGGTGCTTGTTTGACGTTCCAAATGAGCTGCTAGCTCTCTAAAACGATCTTGTTCTTCTTGAAGTCTCCTTCGCAGTGCTGAACATTCTCTTGTAGCCTCATCTAATCTTGATTCCAATTTCACACGATTTTCTGCTTCAACACGCTCTAAGCTAGCCTTTATCAATTCTAAATTTTTTAATAGTAGAGATTGTCCTTGTCTTTCCCTGTTTAATATTTCTTTTTCGGTTTGTAAACGAGCCTCTGCATCTTTAAGAAGTTTTAATTCCAGCTTCAAATTTTCTAATTGTATTTCTGATGCAGCTAGCTTACTTTGAGCATTTAAGGCTTCATCTCTTAAATGTTGAAGAGATACCTCATGTTTAGCTATTGTTGCATTGTATGCTTTGTTTTTTTCTTCTAATGAAGTTATTTGTTTCTTATAAGTAGTTATGTTAGTTTGTAAAATTTTTAGTCTCTCATTGTTGTATTCTGAAGTTGAAGCAGATTTGCTATTTGCAGCTGTGAGTTTAGCTATTTCTTGCCTCATATTATCAATTTGTTCAAACAACATTCTTTCATTGGTTACTTTCTCTTCCTTATATGTTTTATATTCTTCCTTCAACAGTTCTAGATGTTTTTCAGTTTCTTTATATCGTATTTCAAATGAGGATGTTTCAGGGATCGAAGGTTTACTCACACTTTCGGGTGATTGTACATCCATTGCATATATTCCGCTCTTTTCTAGTTCTGCAATTTCAGAAGCAGATAAATCGTGTCGTTTACCTTTCATGTTATCATGATACAACTTCTTAAACATATCCCTTTGTCTGATCAGGCCATTAACCATTTTTGTTTGACGATCTTGAGCTTCGGTTAATTCCATGACTCTATTTTTTAATGACTCAATTTTAGATTGCATTTCACCACTCTCAAATTGTTCTTTATGTCGTTCAAATTCCTCCTGTTTTTCAGTCATGTCGCGAATCATTCTTAGAAGTTTTTGGTTGTTAGATTGCAATTCCTGTATATCACTGAATGTTACTAAAGTTTTAGAAATAATACGTGAAGAGCTCAAATCGGAAGAAATTGTCGTATTAGATGCTGTTTGTGATGAATCATGATCACCATTGGGTAATGGACCTCCACGACTGTGCTCAATTTCTTTTAACAAGAAACAAACTTGCCTGCCTAAATCAGCTAATTCACCTTTCAATTTAGTGTTTTCACGACTGTAGTGGTTAGAAATTTTCGATGATTCACTATAATCATCACGAAGCCTGTTACATTCAATAACAAGAGAGTCTATTTGCTGAGACAAAGCTGCATTGCTCTCTAATGCTTCATCAAATTCAGCTTTTTGTTTCTGTAGCATAGGCGCTTTTTCTTCTAATTCTTGAACAATTGTGTTAATAGTTATATTTAGACGTCTGTTCTCCTCTTTTTCTTGAGCTAGTTCGTCAGTGACCTTAACAAGCTGTGAATATATTTGTGTAAGAGACATGCCTGATTTCAAAAGTTTACTAGCTGTTGCTGCTGATGGCGCCAAGTCACTTAAAGCCATATCAAGATTATGAGCATTAGCAGCTTTTAATAAATCATTTGCATGTTCTAATTCGTTCTTCAAAGAAGCAATAACTTCATTCTTCTTCTCCATTAATTCTTCATGATCTAATTCAGCTTGTTTGTATTTTGTTTCTAAGTCTCCATATTTTTCAGTAGCTTCATTCAATAATTTCTGTAACTCTGTAATGCCCTCTGTCATTTCTAAAGTTTTGGATTCAGCATCATCATGCATGGTCTTGAATAAGTCAGCCAGTTTAGTTTTCGCATCCAATTCCTTTTTATAATTCTCAGTCATTTTATTCTCAATTTCTCGTTGTTCCATAAGGCGCTGTGTAAGACTTTCAGCTCGATTATTTAAGTTTTTCTTGAATTCATTGAATTGCACAATTGTTTCATTTGCAGCATTCAACTCCTCAGTTTTCTCAGTCAATTGAGTTTCTAAGCTTACTAATCGACTTGTATTATTTAACCTGACAGTTTGTAATTCAGAAGTAAGCCGATTGACCTCATCTGTTAAACCAGCAATTTGTGAATTTAGTAATGTCCTTTCCTGCTCAATACGTTTTTCACGATATTGTAAAGACAATTCTTTACTCTGTATTTCATCATTCAATGCTAGGGCCTCACATTTGCTGTCAATTGCTGCACGTAGTTGTTGGGATAGGGCAGTTTCACTGGCAGATAATCTCTCAAATTCATTATCACGCCTCTGCAAAATTCTTGTTAAGTCATTCCTTTCATCAACAGCAGCATCTCTTGAACTCTTAAGTGAAATGATTTCATTTTCCAAACGAGTTATTTTATCACGCGATTTTTCTAATTCTGTATTCAATGTTTCCACTTGTTGGTTCAATTCAGTGATTGTAGAATCAGATGTGGTTAATTTCCTTAAGGCATCCTCATACTTAGCAGTAAGTTCCAGGATTTGAGCCTCGAATGTAGCTACTTTATCATCTAAAATAATAAAAATATATTTAGTACACAATTGGATAACTTTACTCAATCAGCAGCAATACACATAAAAAAACAGTATTTTATTTCAAGTATAATTCAATGTGTCTATATATTGGAAGCATAGTAGCAAGCTGCAGCTGTATAAAAAAACAAAGGGGGTAAGAAATTTCTGACCATGCCGCCTCTGTGAGCTGGCTGAATCTATACAATACTAGTTTCCACCCGCGGCTTAGCCCGCGTGGGTGTCGGTTATCGCGACCAAACATGTTCATTCTCGAGGTCTAATCTACCCCTATACCAAATTTCATCAAAATCGGTTCAGCGGTTCGGGCGTGAAAGCGTAACAGACAGACAGACAGACAGAGTTACTTTCGCATTTATAATATTAGTATATAACAGGTATATAAGTATATAAATATTATGTATTTATGTAGGTCATAAAGAATGTTGACATTGTAATACGAAATTTTTTACTCCCAATTTACTCAATACAATAATGTCAGATAGACATTATTGTATTGTACTCCCGCATTGTTTTTCATTATCTGTCCCTGCCAAGCATTCACTAGCTGCTACCAACAGTTTCTACTACATATATCATCCCTCATCTAATCTATATATATATATAAATGTATTTAAATATATATATGTATATTTAAATACATATATATGTATATATAATTGCTTGGCCCGATGACTGACTGACTGACTGACTGAAAGACTGACTGACCGATTCATCAACGCAGAGCCTAAACCGCTGGACTTACAAACTTGAAATTTCTTCTTATGTTGTAGGCATCCACTAAGAAACGATTTTTAGAAACTTCACTTCTAAGGTGGCAAAATAAGCGATAAACGTTTGTATGAAAGTTCGTCATTCATTTTCAAGGTTAGACGCATGAAATTTCATACACCTATTTCTGGTTAGAAATAAATGAACACGTGTATCAGCGTTTTTCCAAATTTTTGCCCCCAGGGGGTGAAATAGGGGTTGAAAGTTTATACGGGAAGTTCATCAGTTTTCAAGATGGAAGCTTGAAAAATTACATAACGATTTTTGGTTATAAATAAATGTACACGTGTATCAGTGTTTTTCTAAATTACACTACTAAAGGGGTAAAATAGGCGATGACAGGTTGTATGGAAAGTCAGTCATTTTCAAAGCTAGACCCATGAAATTTCATAAACCTACTACTGGTTATAAATAAATGAACACGTGTATCAGCGTTTTTCGAAATTTCACCCCCAGAGGATGAAATAGGGGTTGAAAGTTTATAGGGGAAGTTCGTCCGTTTTCAAGATAGAAGTATGAAAGTTCAAATAGTTGCTTACTGTTTAAATAATGATCGTACCTACACGTGAATCGCGAGTTTTCATATTTTCACACCTAAGGGGGTAAATAAGGGTAGAGCGATTTTATTAAAACCCGAATGGAAGTTGCTTAAGTTTTGAAGTAAAAAGCATGAAATTCAATATTAAAGGCCCGGTGGGTGTTGGTGCAATCGGGTTATAGGAATTTTTTGTGAATTTATATCCGGGCGAAGCCGGGTCGCAGGCTGCTAGTATAATGGTATATACCTACTATAATAAAATAATTTTGAATAATCTATTTTAATATTTTTGTACATAACTTTGATTCCTCAACAAGATTTTTTTTTATATCACTTAGGTGGCAGACAAGCACACGGCCCGCCTGATGGGATGCGGTCACCGTGGCCTACGGACGCGTGCAACACCAGGGGCATCACACTCGCGCTGTAAAAACCTTCTAATTGCCATATTGCCATCAAATTATTATATACCTATATTAGCATTTAGATGTTTTACATTAAAAGTAGATTCAATTATTCAAAAAAACTACAAATGCAAGACTAACAGAATCAATATAAACACAAATAATTTAAAACTATTACTTGCAATTCATTCATTTCCACTGAGCACATTCGTTCCTAGCACCAGGTGCAGTAAAGGTTTGCTGTTTTTATTGTGCAACTGAATTATCGTACATTATACTTAAATGGGGCATTTAAAGCATTTTAGTGATTTTAATGAGTTATAAATAAGGTAGATACATATGTTTAGGGAGTTCATATTTTTTTGGTTGTACATTTCCAACTTTACTTTTACTATGAAAGGTTTATTATGGTTTAAAATGTTCAGTATTGTAAACAAAAATATTTTAGAAATACTTGGATGAGTGGTATCCAAAACCAAACATACAGTTGAAAGATTGGTACTGACATAATATTCAATCATAAGCCAGACAGTAAACAGGCAGATGTTATGTATGAATTTATACAATGCATAATAAAAGCTATGTTCCATCACATTTAGGTTTTAGGTATTTAGGTTTGACATTTAATTGCATCTATCTATACTATTATAAAATTGTAAAGTAGCTGTGTATGTAAATTGGAGATATTCTAAAAGAAGTACTTGGGGTTATATTTTTTGAATTTTTATCTGTGCGATGTGTGATGGATGCTAAAACTGCTATCTATATAATTTGATGAGGTTTCTTTGTTTGAAATATCATGGTCAGACTCGAAATCTTACACAATTGTTTGATCACAATCAGTCGGGCGGAACCGGAGATACAGTTACAAAAAACTGGAAAACCAATGTCACCGCCGACGGAGCCGCAGGTATAGGCTCTATTGTATTGTGGAAAGATTTGCTATAGACTTATGACCAATTGGACCAACTGTCATAAAATCAAATATTTAAAAATAAATAAATATTCTTCATAACTATTCCTATTTTTGTTACATTCTTAGATTTAGAAGAAGTTCTGTGGAATTACAGTATCTAAATTTCAACTAATACACTTTAACCCTTTCAGCGCCAAAATATTTTAATATTTTTTTGCTGTATGCCGTCATACATCTTATCAGCTACGAGATAAGTCGTACCTGGCATAGTAGAACATTAATCCTAAGGCCTATGCCGACTACGAGTATAATAGATATGGGAGGAGTAGACCACTTTGACCAAGTCTTGCTTAGATTAAGAATTTATCGTATGTTTGTTTATAATTAGTTAAGTAGAACCGGAGATATGACCAAAAACGACCTAAAAACGAAGCGCGGGCGAATACACAGGTTTATCATAGTCATATCTTTTTTACATTAAAAGTCTGATCTTTGATTTTATCATATATTTTCTTTGCTAATGCCAAACGTTCAAAATCCGACCTTCCCTTTAGTGCCAATAAATAATATTCTGTATAGGAGACCCAACAAAATCTACGAATATATTCGTAGTCGGTCTCATGTTAAAGACACACACCACGAGTTGTCTCGTAACTGGCACGGAAAGGGTTAATTTTTCATTACTTACTACTTTTCTTAAGATACTGGGCCCATTTTGCTATTGGACAAGGAATATGCCATGTATTGTATAATTTGAGACATAAAAATTAGTGGAGAGATGATTTTAAAGGTTAAGACTAGTAACAGCAACAGAAGGAAGACATTTTTGCTGACAAAGACACCTATCTACTTATATTAATATTATTTAGAAACACACATTATAAAGAGCAAACATTATAAAGAGAGGGGCCAAATTTTGTGTAATTGTTTATAATGTTGAGGGAGATACTAGGAACCGAGGGTGGGTTGCTACTCGTTTGTTTTTTTTTTTTTGTACACAGCACATGTCTTAGTTTTTAATACTAATATTATATTAAAAGTTAAGAAATAAAGAAGCAAATACAAAAATAACATTAAAATTGCTTTTAATAACAAATTTGTGACTAGTATTTTGGCAAAATACTAATCACAAATTTAAATCAAAGTTTAAACCAATAACAAGCTGATCAAGGGCCGAGAAAAGCCTTCCTTCTTCAGCCCCTTGGCCTTCAATATACCGCCAAGCCAACCCAATTTTTCATTTTTTTTTGTGTCAAAGTTAAACTAATGCAGTTAGGCTTCAATCTAAGAAGTGAGTGAACTTTAATCTTCTAAAGCTACTACCAGACTTTCTAGAACTAAGGGAAATTGTTAGCTTTAAGATCAACCATATTAACTAGTACTACCTATTGGGTACCTACATTATTAAAATTAAAAAATGTAAATATAATTTACTACCACATGCACATATTCAGAATGAACAAAACATTTGACACTTTACATATAGCTAATTTCTAAATAACACGAAAAGTTTGTGAAAGGTTATGTAGACAGTCGCTACCTACTTTAAAACAATAACAGTAACAATGAGGTGAGGATACATTTAAGAGAAAAAACCGCGGTAATAATATATCATGACGGTTTAAATATAGTTCTGTAATTGTCAGCTGTTTTAACCAATTGAGAAGAATAGTGGATAGCAAAGAAAAATACATTTCATGTAAAATCAGAAGCAAGCAGGGTGAAAGCGTCAGAAAACACCGGTTTTGTTACCTGTTAGGGTCTTGTTGGTCTCGTGTAACGCTGTGGATGTCAAATATTCTTCAAATTTTTTATCAATATAAGTATTGATTTTTTCTGCAACGGGATTAGGTAAGTTCGCAAATTCTTCCTCTGACAAAACATTCCTTAAATGATTTTTAGCACCGGTTTCGAACTCCGCAGCCTCCATCTTCGACCGATGTGATACATGAGCTACGCAAGTGTTACAAGTGTTATCAACATTTTGCCGAAATTGCCAAGCCAAATTATTGATGGCTGTAGAGCTGTGACTACACTATGCAGTACTGAAGCTTTAGGCGATTATAATATAAAATAAAGATTTCAAGAAACCGATTGGAATCGATAACAAGATTGTCTAAAAACATGAAGATATAGATATACAATGATTTTATCAAGAATATTAAGGAAATTTCTAATGTTCTTGGATTTTATCAAGAATATTAGAACCAATGGATACTGCAAGGACATACATTGCAGTGTCTCCATCTAGTTGGTTGGGTTGGGTCCCAAACTGAATTTGTTGCGTACCTTTCTTTGCGGTGACCATGTTTAATTGCAAGGTTGGGATATATGATGTAGTTTACGTCTATGCTCATGAAAATAAATGGTATAGTCTACGTTTCCATATTTACTAATACTATAAAGAGAGGCCAAATTCATTGAAAAGGTTGTTTTACTATAATATATTTAAAAGCTATTAAAGATGAAAACAGTGATTTTGTAACTTTACTTATGTAAGCATGTAATAACAAAATAAATTATTTACATTAAATGAAGGATTATGTATTTATTTATTTTATACATACGGTGTCATTACAGGCAAACCCAATGCGATAGAGTAGCAACAAAAGGGTGTTTCCTATAGTAGCGTCACATTAATAGGTAACATTTGACGTTTGTCAGTTTTATATTCATAATGAGGTGACCTGTTAAAAAAGGTCGATTAAAACGAATGAATCGATACGGACTTGAAAGATAATGTGAATTTCAAAAATCGTCAGGTGAATCCCTGTCCCATTATTATACTTTCTTTCGTAAATTTAAGGAACAAAATAAGACAAATACATGATCTATACTTATAATAAAACTGTAGAGAGGTCAATTCTGTTCATTGCATATACAGGGTCTCCCGTAATGAATGGATAAACCGTAAACTGGAGTTGCTCCAGATGTGAGGCTATAAGAAATTCATATCATTTTGCTAGGGTTGTCAACCATATGGTAATGGCATAGACTTTTATACTTTTTTAGTAATTTCTCTACTTTTTTTATTAATTCCGTAGCCATTTCTTCAAATTTAAGTATTTTCGTGAATTTTTTTTTGTATTATACTCTTAAAGACGTGTATCATTCACTTTTGATATGATTTTAGGTGTCCTTAACGTTAAACGTTAATAAAATAGTCATTTTAAGAGAATTTTTTAATTTCTTTTTCTTAACATCAACTTTTGATCATCTACTGTGAAAAAAAAAAGTACGGCGCTATAGCTGCCCATGATCTTAACAAATTGTCTAGTATGTGTAGTTTCTAAAAAGGTATAACAATGTGTACTTTTAAAGCAACATTATGTTACTAGGAGCAAGAACGTTTATCAAGGTCAAAATTTAGATTTTTCAAGTAATGTTAAAATAGTTGTAAAACTCGCCTTAATGATTTTATTCTATCAAGATACTTTACAAAAAAACTAACAGGCCACTAACTAGGATATTCAGAATGAAACCAAGTTGTTAAAAAAAAAAAAGAATTTAGTTCCTCCAGTTTTTTTTGTTTTCATTAGTTTCGTCAATTTGTTACTGCTTTCTAATATCGGACTTTGATTTGCCTTGTGATTTGGACTTGTTAACGTGGTGATACTGACAACTTCGCAAACATTTACGGACTTCGTTTTCTGCTATCGATTGGACTTGTTGTTTGAAAAAGTTTTTGTGAAACAATACACGCCCGCCGAATACGCAAACATGCATTTCATTTACGGCGAATGTAATGGCAACGCCAATGGAGCTGCTAGTGTTTATCGCGAAAGATATCCAAATGCGCGAAACCCTGATTACCGTGTTTTCATCAGAGTACATAATGCATTTATGGAAGGACGATTTCCGGGAAGTGGCATAGGCGGGACAAGCGCAGGACGACCTCAACGACACAATGCAGACGAAGTACTAGAAATAGTCGAGAGGACCCTGGGGCCTTACTCTGAAAATCGAACATGAACGTTTCGAACGAAAACGGACAATTTGTCGAACAACGACAGCGAAAACGTCAAATGTATTTTGGGAGTAGGAGGTATACCTACTGATAACGATCGACAACCTCAATGTCAAACGATCGAAGACGGATCCGAAATCCGAAACGAAACACTGTCGGGGTAGCTAAATGGTCAAAACGTCAACGGATACGAATATTTTCGTTTTTCGGAGTAAGGCCCCTGGTACGTCCATAAGTGCTATTTCACGGCGCACAGGGTATACCTAAAACATCTGTAGGTACACAGAATTTTAAAGAGGCACGAATTGTATCCCTATCATTACCAAAGGGTTCAAACATTAATGCCGAGGGACTGGGCTGCTAGAGTAACGTTTTGTTGCGGCAGATGAGAGAAGATTCTACCTATTTTGACAAAATTGCGTACGCGCATTCAAGTAGCTGCTCGTAAAATTGAAGAAGCTGGTTATGCGCGTCGGATTAAAAGATCTTTTATAAGGCGTTGCCGAGCATGCATTGCTGCCGGCGGAAGACATTTTGAACATTTAGTTTAAGTTTTTCATTAAATTCTTTTTTTTAATCAACTTGGTTTCATTCTGAATATCCTAGTTAGTGGCCTGTTAGTTTTTTTGTAAAGTATCTTGATAGAATAAAATCATTAAGGCGAGTTTTACAACTATTTTAACATTACTTGAAAAATCTAAATTTTAACCTTGATAAACGTTCTTGCTCCTAGTAACATAATGTTGCTTTAAAAGTACACATTGTTATACCTTTTTAGAAACTACACATACTAGACAATTTGTTAAGATCATGGGCAGCTATAGCGCCGTACTTTTTTTTTTACAGTAGATGATCAAAAGTTGATGTTAAGAAAAAGAAATTAAAAAATTCTCTTAAAATGGCTATTTTATTAACGTTTAACGTTAAGGATACCTAAAATCATATCAAAAGTGAATGATACACGTCTTTAAGAGTATAATACAAAAAAAAATTCACGAAAATACTTAAATTTGAAGAAATGGCTACGGAATTAATAAAAAAAGTAGAGAAATTACTAAAAAAGTATAAAAGTCTATGCCATTACCATATGGTTGACAACCCTAGCAAAATGATATGATTTTCTTATAGCCTCACATCTGGAGCAACTCCAGTTTACGGTTTATCCATTCATTACGGGAGACCCTGTATTTACAAAATAACTATTGGGGGATGATTGGTGATCGATACTAATGCAAAAAATGCAAACAGTAAATTTTTTGTCTTTCTATCTGTCTGTATGTGAAGAATAATAAATATATAATAATATTTTGAGTCAACCTGTATACAGTAAGTTTATACTACCGTGGTCTAAGTATGTACAGTCGTGAACAAATAAAAAAGTGTAGTGGTTTTTAGAAACGATAACTTAATACCTACTTGAGTAGGTATAGGTTATGTCTAGAAAGCAATAAATAATAAGCGTCAAAGTTGAAATTATATACTTATTATGACCAGCTTCCTAGCAATGGACGTAAAAAGTACTGAACGAATTTTGATGCGGCTTTTTTATTAGAAAGGTCTTACTTAGACTCAAAATTTATCGTATGTTTGCTTGCAATTGGTTAAGTACAACCGGAGATATGACCAAAAGCGACCTAAAAACGAAGCGCGGGTGAAGCCATGGGTATATCAGCTTGTATAAAAAGTAGCCTATATGTTGCCCAGAAGTATGAACTATAATCGTATCAAGTTTGGTCAAAATCCCTCCAGTAGTTTTGATCCATGCGTGCACATACAGATAGACAGACAGAAAGACAAAAAAAATACTGATTGCATTTTTTGCATTAGTATCGATCACTAATTATTTCCCAATATGTAGTTATTTTTTAAATATATTCAACTAGCTGTTGCCCGCGGCTCCACCCACGTGGATGTCGGTTATCGCAACCAAACATAGCCTATGTTCATTATCTAGGTCTAATCTACTCCTATACCAAGTTTCATCAAAATCAGTTTAGCGGTTCAGGCGTGAAAGCGTAACAGACAGACAGACCGAGTTACTTTCGCATTTATAATAATTTAGTATGGATGTATAGAATTGACCTCTCTACAGTTAATATTGTAATATATTATGATGGATATTGTAAACGTGCAGAAAGCATTTGACGTTTTGTGGGACTATGCTATGTATTTATTGCAATGCAGGAGCTTCTAGTAGGAGACTATCCCGCAAAATACGGATGGTTGGTCACCTTACGAATTTTTGGTAAACAGTGTTGCTTCTTTATTAAAATGGCTGTCACCCACAATCTAAGAAGCGAATATGTGTCAATTTTTTTATTAATTTCTATAAATATTACTCAATTAATAATAATTGATATGTACGGTGTTCTGCGAATTTTCATAAAGCTCAACTAGAATCAAAATGAAGCTCCGAAGAACTCAGCCTTTGCGTAAATTTGACTTTGACAGGTTTGGATTGGGAAATTTTAACGTATCATGGCAATTTTAGGCAGTGTGCGAGAGAGATGACCTCCGGCCGAGATTCAAAAATCCTGGAGACAACCGCTCGTTCGAAATGAATCGTCCAGCTAAGTACAAGGAAATTTCTAATGTTCTTGGATTTTATATACAAGATATGTTACGTTTATAGTAACTGACACCTCAAATCTAATCCACATTAGCGTTAAAGTAGTATGAAAGATGGGATAAGCACGTGACTAAAAAAGATATCTATAAACATTATCCGTCAAAAAACGTCCCAATTGGGACGTTTTCGAGTCTTCATCTGGCGCTTATAGTTTAACATATCTGCCTCTTTTTACATGTATAATATCATTGTAGATATAGATAAACATGGAGGCCAAACTGGGAAGAACAGCTTGAGTCAAATATCTACATGTCTCTATCTCACTCCCTGTGGGCCAACTTCTCTTTCGTGTACAATGTTGCTATCTTCTTATTAGTATCTCCTAGTAAATTAAAGAAATAGACCATACTAACCAAAAATGCAAGTAAAATGATTAAATAACTCTATAGTTCGACTACGATTATTAATGTGGAAATTGAAAAATTATATGCCATTTATTATGCATGATTGGGTTGTCGAATCAGGAATCATTGAATTAAATTCCCATTTTCTAAGGATTCAGTACGTAATGTGGGAACATTGGTACTACATGTCAACTATCAATAAACAATATGGCGGTTGTTTAATATTGTTTCGGTTTTTAACATATTTAAAGTTAATTATAAGTATAAACTCAAAAAATGATGCATAATTGTATTGTGCGTGGTTGCGGTAGTACGTGGCGCCAAGGATGTGATATAAAATTCCACGCGTAAGTGTTTAAACTTGTTTAAATGGTGATTTCTTGCTTAGAAGGTTATCATACTTAGAAAGAGAAGTCGGCCCACACAGAGCAAGATAGTAAATACAGACTGAGCTTCAAGTAGGTATTGGAAGTGCGGCCTCCATGTTTATCTATAGCTTCATTTCTAAAAAGCTACATAGAGGTAGGAGACTATGTTTTGATTATGTGGAACTCAGTGAAATATCCTGGCAAAGTCACTTTCATTGTAAATGAGGAAGGAGTTCTTGTAAGCTGCATTTTTTATACTACGTAGGTAGGCAGACAAGCACACGGCCCACATGGGAAGCGGTCATCGTGGCCTATGGACGTGTGCAAGACTAAGGGTGACACACACGCGCTGCCTACCCTGATGGGAAGGGGGAGGGCTAGGAAGAGTTGGGGAGGCCTGTAAGTAGATAATGTATACTTTCGAAGTATGAAAGAAAAAACGGAAAGTGCTAGTACAATTTTTGGGAAAAAATAATTGTGGAACTTTATTACTCGACTTTTTTTGTAAACGGTGATGACGTTTGGTGCGTGTTTATTAAAATTATAAATTTAATAAAGAATGTGTACTATTTTAAATAGGTACCGGCGCCTTACGTGAAAATATGTAAGAAATGTCATGCAAAGTAAAAAAAGAAAGCTATTAGGATAACTAATTTATTATTATAATAGCATATATTATATTCGCAATTATTGGTTTTCCGCGGATTGACCCACAGCGCATCGACATTTTCATTGACTGATTGACGTGATTGACTTGTGACTAGGGTTACCATTTAGGAATTTGAGAAGTCCTGACAAAAAGCCGGACGTTTCGATGAAAGTCCGGACACCTCGTTGCAAGTAGCACGGGGGGGGGGGGGGGGGGTAGGATGCGAGGGCGGATTTGACTTGAAACGCCTGTCACATCGATAATATTTCATCGATCCTATGTGTACTACAAAAATTATTCGGGGTCATAAGTCAAGGATTTTGAAGTTTTGTCCAAAACGGAAATTTAATAAAAACAAACATCAGACCAAATGATTTTATTTTTTTTTGCTTTTCATTTCATTCATTTTCATGCAATTGCTTAAAATTTCATTCAATCAGACCAAAGTTGTAGATCTTAAAATTATCTACAAAAATAGTCTCCATGTTTTTTTGAGTTACCATTCCTGAGATATCGCGATTCTAAGAGGTGTTTTTTCGTCCATCGCTTCTCGCGACGACGACTGAAAACTACCGAACGGATTTTGATGCGGTTTTTTATTAGAAAGGTCTTGCTTAGACTCAAAATTTACCGTATGTTTGGTTGTAATTGCCGTAATTGGTTAAGTAGAACCAGAGATATGGCCAAAAACGACCTAAAAACTAATACGGCCGAAGTCACGGGTATAAGTTTGTATAAAAAGTAGTTACAGTGTCCATACTTCTGGGTAATATAATATATTATAGGCCCAGAAGTATGAACACTATAATCGTACCAAGTTTGATCAAAATCCCTCCAGTAGTTTCTGATTCATGCGTGCACATACAGACAGACAGAAAGACAAACAACTTACAGATTTTATTTTTTGCATTAGTATTGTATCGATCACCATCAATCCCCCAATAGTTATTTTGTATATTTATATTTAATGTACAGAATTGACCTTTCTGCAGTTTTAGAAGAAGATATACCATCTAATTAAAAAAGTCCGGACAAATTAAAAAGCCGGACAAAGTCCGGACAAGTGCCTAAAAGTCCGGACAAGTGCCTAAAAGTCCGGACATGTCCGGATTAATCCGGACGGATGGTAACCCTACTTGTGACTTGACTTGACATGACATGACACTTGTACGTAATTTGCTTGTATCTTTATTGTAAAACAACTATACTCAGACCAATAAAAAAGTATTTATTGGTCTGAGCAACTATATAACAAGAAATATTTTCATTTTAATTATCTAGTTCTCAATAAATATAGTATATAGGTTTCTATGTTATTGTTATTACGTTAATTAACATTTTCAGATTCCTACTATAAAAAATGGAAGAAGAGCAATGTTTACACGAGTGTGAAAACTACATTCAAAGTCATAATATTTCATTAATATTAAAAGATTGTATTGTGCAGTTATGTGTAAACAAACCCGAAAATCCTGTATCTTTTCTTAGACAGTATTTTCAGAAATTAGAACGAGTAAGTGTATTTAGATACAATTATTTTGAAAATTCGTCCACTTCCTCAACCTATACGTTAGTGATAAAATGATAATGATTCTATTGATTCTTTGGGAACTGTATACAAGTTAGGAGTTGTTTGTAGTGAAGTCAAAATAATACTCATTTGAAGTGTATTGAATGTATATTTATGGGGTCATCTATAACTCAAAAGAATTTTCAAACATTCATACATACATAATGCTCACGCCTTTTTCCCTCCAGGGTAGGCAGAGACAACAGCCCGCAATCGGCTTCTGTCATTACCTACATACTTCCCCCGAATCGTATCTCAAAAAGGGGGGGTTTCTCAACTTTTCCTACACAGGGGGGGTTGTGCACCCCCCCCCCTCTCCACCCACTCACAGCCCTTATATCGTATGGGGATAATCCGAAGTCTTAACTCATTAAACCTATCATGCAAGCCCGCCAGTTTCTCTCCTTTCAATATCTCCATCGTACGTCCCATCCCTTGTAAACAAATCTTGCCACGTGCTCTACACATTCACCTTTAATCATAGAGTTCATTAATTTGGAGTGGGAGTGGGGAAGTATATCCATACCTACATATACATAATTATATAACTAATTTTAAGGAACTTCGTTTCATCCGGGTGTCCCTTGTCACCTCTCAAGTTTTTATATAATGTGGATGGCAATTGAACAATGAATCTATATTTTTAAGGAACAAGTTAAGGCGGCTGCTGCAGCAGCAGCTGCTTCTGAGGGTGAAGCTGATGGGGAACTATCTCCACTTCCAGTACCAGGGGGACAGCCACCACGTAGACGCGGTGGTATCAGCGCCGAACCTGTCACTGAAGAAGATGCTACTAGTTATGTAAAAAAGGTATACTTACTGACAAAAAAAAATTAGCTTTAAATGTACAAGTAAATACTTCCAGGGTGTATTTTCAATTGGATGTGGATGGCAACATTCAAAACTATGAGGATCAGCGAAAAATGGTTAAAGGAGTCCAATTTTTCTGAAAACTTCTTGGAGTGTCATCTTCTCAATGAAAGTCAACATTCTCAATAAGATCATTAAGGCAACTTAGACCTCTGATACAGCAGCTCTAAAGAGAGAATGGATGCTCTTGAACCACTGGCGTAGGTTCTTCAGCCAGGATATGCTTCTTCTACCAACACGGCGTTTTCCCATAATGGAGCCCATTGATTTGTAAAAAAAATCTCACCCTGTATTACTGTAAGTTGTAATAACCTTTCGATAGTACTGCCAATAAGGAAAAAAATCTGGAAATAATAATATGGTTAATTTTCTCTGGGGGCATGTCATCGTCATCTGAAGCTTTTACCTCGGAACCCCAGGTCCGCTTATTCTTTGTCTTCTTTTTTATTTGGTTTATTATGGCGTTTATGCGAGTCACTACCTTCAGACCTATTCCCCGAGAGTAAAGCCTATACACCTCAAACTTCAAAGAAGACTACCTGTATTGAATAGGTAGATAGCAGGCGGTACCTACCCATTATTTTCTTTCGGTTTATGATTTGCAAATTTTTTTTTTTTTTGTTTTACATTAGGCATCTGCGATCAGCTTTATGCTTTTAGCGGATGTGGTGTAGGTTCTAGTTTTTTTTAGAGTGTATCTTCCAGTAAAGACATCGACTCCTTATTTAAGTCAAGAGATAATAATATCCTTCCTCTTAAGTCGCTTGTTGTAGCTGGGTGTCAGCAGCTTTGTGGCTAGTACGTTGGGATGGTTTTTGAGTCTATCCTGGTATTGCTCTCCTGTCTTTGAGATCTCCTCTTTTACACTTTTCATATGCAATTTTTCATGTATTTCTTGGTTGGTGATATACCATGGAACATTGGCTATTGTGCGGAGTATTATGTTTTGCATGCGTTGGAGCATTGCTATATTGGAGTTACAAGAACTTCCCCATAGTTGAATGCCATATAGCCAGACAGGCTTCAATACCGATTTGTAAATCAGGAGCTTATTGTTTAGAGACAGTTTGCTATTCCGGCCCAGAAGCCATAATAAGTTGATGTACCGTATCTTAAGCTCATCGCGCTTCATTTTTACGTGCTGGGTCCATGTCAACCGACGGTCAAGGTGTAGCCCTAAGTACCTCACGGAGTCTTGGTGAGGCAGTACAGTATCTCCAAGTTGTACGGGGGGACAGTTTGCTCTGCGCAACGTGAAAGTGATATGAGTAGATTTTGACGCACTTGCCTTGATTCTCCATTTCTGCAACCAGTTGGATATTTTATCCAGGCTCTTTTGTAGTGTTTCAGAGGCAGTATTAGGATCTTTATCGCTGGCTAGGATAGCGGTATCATCAGCAAAGGTGGCAGTCATAGTCCCTTCTGTTTGTGGTAGGTCGGATGTGTAGAGAGTGTATAGAGCAGGTCCCAGCACGGACCCCTGGGGAACTCCAGCCCTGATTTCATAGCATGTGGAGGTAGTGTCGCCTTCTTTAACCAGAAACAGTCGTCCCATCAGGTAGGAGTGCAGTAATTGGTAATAGCAGTGCGGGAGAAGGGTTTTAATTTTGTAAAAGAGCCCTTTGTGCCAAACTCGGTCGAAGGCCTGCTGGATATCGAGGAAGGCCGCCGAACAATATTTTTTTTCTTCCAGGCTTTTCCTTATCGTTTCGCTCACCCTGTGGACTTGCTCGATTGTGGAGTGCTGTTGCCTAAACCCAAACTGATGTTCTGGAACAATCATGTCTCTTTGCAAAATAGGTGCAATTCTTTGTAAAAGTAATTTTTCGAAGATCTTAGACAGTATTGGTAGAAGACTGATTGGCCTGTAGGAACTAACATCACCCGGTGGTTTCCCTGGTTTGTGTATCATTATAATTTTGGAGACTTTCCATTCTTGAGGGTAATGCTGAACTCTAAGGATACCATTATAGAGTGTAGTAAGAAATGTTACCGCCTTTTTTGGCAGATGTTTTAGAATTTCTTTTGTTATAAGGTCAAATCCAGGCGTTTTCTTCTCCTTTAGGTTTCTTATGGTCCTACAGACTTCTCTAAATGTTACTGGTTTAGGTGGAAGACACATTTGGTATTCTTGCAGAAGGACCTTATCAATTTCCCCCTCAAAAGCTTGATCATTACTGTCATTAGGGCTAAATGTTTTGGACAGATGTTCAGCAAACGCGTCGGCTTTTTCTTGGGGTGTTCTCGCCCACTTTTGGTTATTTCTCAACGGTGGTTTGGAAAGCTCGGGTCTGTTGTATGATTTGGTAAATTTCCATAATGAGTAATTGGTTGCCTCGGTTGCAGTTAGAGCCTCTAACTGGGTCTGGAGGGTATCATCGCGCCATTTTCTTATCATGTCCTTCAGTTCTTTACCAGCTCTATTGAACTCAGTTCGATCTTCGCTACGTCTAGTTTGATGCCAGATTCTACGCAATCGCCGCTTTTCTAGAACAGCATTTTTTATGTATGTCGGGTAATTACTATGTTTTCTGTGATCATCAAGTGTGGGAGTACTTTTCCAACATGCTCTTTGTATGAGTGAAGTTATATTCCGCGTGGCGTCCTCTATGTCCATAGGTGTTTTTAGAGCAATTTTGAGTTCCAAATGTTCTTCGATGTAATAACTGAAGGATACCCAATCTGTAAGACTGTTGTACAGTGTTTCTGGCCTTGATGTCTGTATTACCTTTGTACTCATGGTTAGCAAGACAGGAGTATGATCAGAAGAGCCATCATAGCATGATTCTGCTCTAAAGTAGTGTTTAGATAATCCTTTTATAGCAAAAAAGTCTACTAAGTCTGGTATTTTTTTAGGATCAGTGGGCCAGTATGTGGGCTCAGAAGTTGTGATTGTACTCATGTTATTACTGTCCATACTTAGTTTCAGTTGTCTGCCTTTGGTATTGGTAAGCCTTGATCCCCAGGTTATGTGCTTGGCGTTCCAATCACCGCCCACCACAAACCGATTACCAAGTGTTTTAAAGAAGTTTGAATACATACTTTCAGTGATTTTGTGCTTTGGGGGACTATAGATTGCAGAGACATGAAGGCATCCAGTTCGATCTTCAACAACTATCGTCGTTGCTTGCAGATAATCATGATTGTATCCCGAAAGTACATGGTGTTTTATTGTCTTTTTTATAATCACTGCAGTACCAGCATGCGCTGTTCCATCTGGGTGTGGTGTGTGGTAACACTGGTAGTTCCTAAATTTTATAGAACTAGATAAGGTACAATGGGCTTCAGATACCAGAAGAATGTCAAGTCTGTGTTGAATCATAAGGAGTTCCACTTCTTGTTTGTTTGGTGCTAAACCGTTTATGTTCCAAGTCCCTATGTGTAGATTTTGATCTATTTTGAGAGCTTATCAACGAGTTTTACCATGAGACTCATTAGGGAGCTCATTTGTTGTAATAATGATTTGCAAATGGCTCTATAAATCTATCTATACCGCCTGCTATCAAACTTATTTTGGTATTTTTAACAGCAGTCGGATTTTTTATTTTTTAATCACTCATTTTATTTTTATTATACTTTGTAGTTACGACGAATAACCATTATATTTTTGGAATCTCCTTTTAATTTCCTTCATTTTGATACTCCACACGCTCCCGGTAATTGAAACCCGAGACGGGTTTCAATTACCGGGGTGTAAGGTTACCCAATAGGTATATCCCTCGCACCCCAGCTAACTCTGAGCCATCTACGGTTTTAAGATGGCCCCCTCGACCCCCCCTAAAGGAGGGGTGGGGCGAGTATCATGCCGCTTCGCCGATGGTGGGGTGTAGGGAGGGTGACAGGCGGCCGTCCTGTCACCCAACCGTCGGCGCGCTGACTATCAGCTCGCACCCCGCTCGCTCCCCACTGTGCCCTCTGCTAGTCAGAGGGACACGTGGAGAGCCTCGGAGCAGCCTTCTAGAGGGCTACTTCCACCCCGGCCGGATTGGCCGCAGGCAGCAGCGTCTCACATTTCATGTACCCTATGACACTCAGGAGATGCATACCTTTCATTTGAGATCTCATGCAATCGAAATTGGTCCAGCCATTAGGCCTATAGAGGGGAACAAAGAAAACTACAAACATAGATACATACATACATACATACGCGCCAAACACATTACTCTCGCTGGCGCAGTCGGGTAAAACAAATAAAACCCAACCCGTCCAGGAGGCAAATAGGGTACCGGATGTTGAATCGCATACAGCCAACTGCTTAGACCTTCTGCTGACGACTGATCCAGACCGCTACTGGGTGTCGATATTTTCACCTTTGGGTAGTTCCGACCATTGTCAGGTGAAGTCTGTATCAGTATACTCCCCGACCAATACCAGTCCCAAGAGTTCTCGTCGGATTTGGCGGTACAAGTCAGCAGATTGGGATGAGACGCGATCCTTCTTCGCATCTTATCCTTGGCGAGCCACATGCTTTTCTTCCACTGATCCATCCGTCTGCGCGGACGCCGTTGCGGATGTGTTGCGGCGGGGAATGGAGTATTATATTCCATTCTCTGACGTAACAATGTCTGGCGTTGCTCGCCCATGATTTGGTGTCGAATGTGGCCGCGCTGAAGCGTTAAAATATGCGGCTTACCTGGCAAGGTCGATGCCCGCAACCGTAAAGCAGCAAATGTATCTCAGAGGAAGAGAGCCTTCAACGGGGCTGCCAAGTCATGCAAGAGGACTATGCGAAAGGCTCGCCAAATTGGGAACCAACTTGCCTCATATCCAGCAGGTAGTCGGGTGTTTTGGTCCCTGGCCAAGTCGGTGGAGTCTAATTTCTGCCGCTCCTCACTACCACCACTGCTGAGATCTGACGGGTCGCTGGCCCACTCCGCTGAGGAGAAGGCAAATTTATTTGCAACTCTTTTTGCGGAGTCTTCGCGTCTAGACCTCGGTGCCGCGACACCTCCAACTCCTCCAGACGGATGTGAAGAGCGCATGCCGGTTATTAGCATCCGTCAGAAAGTGGTTCGAAAAGTGCTGAATAACCTGGACGTGAACAAGGCCAGTGGTCCCGACAGGATCCCAGCAATAGTTCTTAAAACTTGTGCTCCTGAACTGTCTCCTGTCTTGAAACGCCTGTTTCGTCTCTCGTATGATACTGGTCAAGTGCCAAAGGCCTGGAAGCAAGCCAACGTACAACATGTGCCCAAACGGTCAGCAGGGTGGACCCTGCCATCTATAGGCCTATCTCCGTAACTTCCATACTCTGTAAGAGTATGGAATGTGTACCTACTTAATACTAGCATACCTTGCAGCAAACGACCTCCTCAGTGATCGGCAATATGGCTACTCACATCTGGAGCGAGGCCATCGAGAGACACGGGGAGGCACTTGCTGTTTCCCTTGATATCTCGAAAGCCTTTGACAGGATCTGGCACGATAGCCTAACTGGCAAGCTTCCTTTGTACGGCCTACCTGCTGGCTTGTGCGTTTGGGTAGCCGACCTCCTAAAATATCGCTCCATTCGAGTGGTCATCGATGGCTGCCCGTCGGAAAAACTGCCGATAAATGCCGGAGTCCCTCAGGGGGAACCCTTCATGGGCGAGTCCGACTCGCACTTGGCCGGTTTTTTATTTTTAATAATTTATTTTATTTTTTATGCTTTGTGGTTACGATATTATAACCATTATATTTTTAAAATCTTCTAATTTCCTTCATTTTGATACCCTACTCAATAAATTTGAGTAAAAAAATTTTTTGGACAACATACCATACCTACATTTTAGCACCAGGTATCACTAGAAACCAGAGTTCACATTTCATGTACCAACCCTATGACACTCGGCAGATGCAATTACCTTTCATTTGAGACCTCATACCTCATTTACTTATCGAAATCCGTCGAAACGTTACACCCCGTTCCCACTTGTCGTGTGTCATGACTGATTTTTTATTGGATGTTGCAGTGGCAGAACATTATGTATGAAGTTTTCTACACTTGTCGGAATCAGAACACGATTTTCTGTCGTGTCCGACAAAAAATGACGTTTTCTTTGCGAGCCCTCCTCGTCTGTAAAAAAATCGTGTCGGATCGTGCTCGCCTATAGTTATGAATGGCGCTGCTCCCACTTGTCGTGTGTCGTGTCAGTTGTCTGTATACAACTGTACTGCCGTCGTAATTGTAAATGCAGTATTTGCAAAATGACGATTACGAGAAAAGCGCGGTTAAAGGTTTTTTTACATTCTGTACAATTTTTGAAATCATATAAGTTTTATTTTTGACTTAGTATGTACATAATGAGTCAATTTACTATTAACTTAAAAATCGAAGACAATTTCATAGATTAATTAGTTTATAATGTTGAATACGGCATTTTATCTTTGTATTTGATATTAATATTTGCATTTATTTTAAATAGTGAAATGCAGTATTTGTGCTTAGTACTGCATTTATGTCTAGGAAATAATCCAAACTGCATTTAGTTCTAGTATATCGAAACTAAACGATCAACTAAATATTATATAAGTGCAGTACAGTCATTTCGTGGACACCATGTAGGAAAAGGAATGTAGAAAAGACTCATAGAAGTATAAAGTAGGTTAGATTTGACTTGGCCAGTTTTTATCAGAATTAAAATATATATTATATCTTGAATAACTTTATAAAATGACTGATGTAATGAAAACTGGCCAAGTCAAATCTAGCCTACTTTAAGATCTCACATTTTTAAATAACAGCAATTGTTATAGGTTCCAATAAAGCAAAGAAATAAAGTTTAATACTTGTTCATAATGTTATTTTGTTCCTATAAATACATATTTCGATTCTGCATAGAACTTGGCACTCATTTAGATCTCCATTCTTTTTGCGGCGGAGCCCGGAGCCCATAGCCAAGCATACTTTTTGTATTGAACTTGGCTCTCCTTTTTTACATTTATGTTTTTGGTGGGATAAAGTTAGTTAAAACTCAAACTTAATCATTTATTAAATTCAATCAGTTACAAAGAATAATGACTCCGGATTTCAAATATTAAATATTGAAATACGTTTCGTCACCACTTTCAGCAGTACAGTCACCCACTGTCACCACAAATATTTAAGTTATCTATTTATTTCTTCGGTCGACCTTTCATGTATTTCCCAGGAGTTTCAAACTTTCCATCATTCTTAAAACCTTCGTTAACTATCCGCCAACTGTACTCTCTGATTTTCCTGTAAAGAGTAAAAATAATAATTTAATAATTAATTACTGAATGGCAACAAGTTATTGACTTGAAGCAATTAATTCAAATAAAAGAAATTGGTACATTATCAGATTGAACGACTTGTACCATCATATCAAAAATCCTATCCTAAAAATCTGCAATGTAAACAATGCCTTTTTTGCCTCCAAATCGTGAATTCAGTAGATTTGTAAGTTCAGACAGATTCAAAACAAATAATAACATGATTACATACCCATCAAAGATGCTGTTCGCCCATAAACGTCCTCCAAATCCCATAAAATTGTCCAGCTTAGTACTCCGTGATTCATCGCTGGAATACTTTAAACATTTCCCACGCACCACTCTGATTTACTTTACTCATTTCTCAAACTTTCATGCGTAGTTTGGTCTCAATGTATTGCAGTTTTATGAAAACAATAAAAAAATACGAGAAGAAAACTATTCCAATAACGCAATTCGACGATAGAATTGGCAACTGATGTACTATAGGGAACAAAAGTGCAGTGTCAATCCTACATAACTTTGGCGTCAACATTCTAGTACTACTTATGACCTTTTTCTTTTAAGATAATATACACACACACATAAATTGTTCTTCCGTAGGAATTTCATTGATAATTTCGTAGTTACTACTCAAGCAACCCGTGGCCGAGTGGTTTTAGCATGAGGTTTATGAACAGGCAAATGTTGATGGTTCGAATCCTACGATATTGCAATAACACTTTTTGTGTTTCATTTATAAATTAATATCAGGTTGATGAATAAAATATGTTTCTTAGGTAGAATTTATTATTTGCTAAACTTTAGCCAAGATCAACATAAAATGTAAAAAGTATGAAGGTAGATTTGAAATAAAATCATAGCAGTTGTAAAGAATAATACAGTTATGAAAACGAACATAATTATTATATCGTTATCTTTGTCTAACACGAACTACTCATATTTTGTTGTTCTAGTCTAGCTAGACGCGTGGTGTCTTGTTGCATTGAAACATTACACACACACACACTGGCCTGGTGGCGGCCCGCGGCGCGCAGCGGCGCTTGCCACGGGATTATCGACTTTAACGTGATAATGCACTATTGTTTTCGACCGTACTTATGTTTGGTGTTGCCACACACATGTTTAATGTTAGTTCCTCAAAGATTCTTTTCACGAATTTATAGACAAACTATACGTCGTCGCTGCGATTGCGCACAGAGCGCGATTCGATCCGATTTTTTATCGTAAGTGTGAACAGGGGCTCCGACATCCGATAACAATACAGATCCGACACACGACAAGTGGGAACGAGCTGTTAGACCTCTAGAGGGGAACAAAAAAAAACTAGTTACATACAGGTAAAAATAGTTTTCATTTTAATAAAATTGTTTTCGTACATGCACGTCGGTTGTGGTACTCTTGAGCTGGCCTTTCTCTAAAATGTTCTGGATCTGGTTAACATAATCATCCTCTCTTCCTCCTCTTATTCATCATTTAGTATTGAAATTGTACCGATTATAATTTTTTTTTCGTAGGTGGTGCCAAAAGATTATAAAACGATGGGTGCTCTATCACGGGCCATAGCGTCAAATGTTCTCTTTACACATTTAGACGAGTCTGAGCGTGCTGATATGTTTGACGCGATGTTTCCAGTGCAATGTCTGCATGGTGAAACAGTTATTAGACAAGGAGATGAAGGAGACAATTTCTACATTATTGATTCTGGAGAAGTTGAAGTAAGTATCTTTTTTACATACTAATAGAGGGTGAGGTGTTCATGCCAAATGGCAACTAAGTGGGTGAACACACTTTAAGTAAGTATCAATACTATCCATTATGAGACCCCTCTGAATTCAACAATCTAATATTTTATTGGTTGTATTCGATATATATATATATATATATATATATAATATATATTGGTTTTGTACGACAAATAATTTAAGAAATAAGAGAAATACTCTTAGCATTTAATATGTGTCAAATAGCGACGTCGCCCGCCGGCAAGAATCCGGATCGGGTTGAAACCGCCTCTTGGAAATGTGGCCTAATGATGATGATGCTTGTGATAAACTGGGGTTCAATATGATTATTATTAGCCACGTACCGTGGTTATTATTCTGGTTTAATTTTGGATAATAAATAACCCATATGTAACCTCTCCATTCATACTGAAATCTGTTAGGTCGTTTCAGCATGACGATGACGGACGGGATAACTAACTACGAAATCAATTTCGCAATAACTTACTCGCGGTACCACCGTTTTCACAATTTAAATTCTAATGATGTGACGGGCTATTTATTGAGAATACATAGGTATTTATATGGTTCACGTTATAAGAAACAATTTTTATAAGTACCTTATCTAATATCTGGTAAATCTTATAATTATTAAAAAGATTAGTGATCATCGTGACCTACGTAGGGTTACCATTTAGGAATTTGATAAGTCCTAACAAAAAGCCGGACATTTTGATAAAAGTCCGGACACTTCGTTGCAGCAGCACGTTAGGATGAGATGCAGGCGGAGATTTGTTCGCCTTGAAACGCCCGTCGCATTGATAAAAATCCTCATCGATCCACGCGATCGAGCACACTTAGTGCTACAAAAATTATTCGGAGTCATAGGTCAAAATTTGAGATTTTCTAATTTTTCTCGAAAACGGAAGTTTTATTAAATTTCATTCCATTCTCTGGCGTAGCGCGGCCTTGGTTTGGTGCCGAGTGTGGTTGCGCCGAAGCGCAAAAACACTCAGCTTACCTTGCTTGGGTCGATGCCGTAACCGCAAATCTGGGATGTATCCAAGAGGAAGAAAGCCTTCAATAGAGCTGCTAAGGCCTGCAAGAAAACTGCGTAAGGCTTGTTATGACCATATTCGCCGATCAAGGAGCAAACTCGCTTTATACCCAGCGGGTAGTAAAGCGCTTTGGTCCTTGGCCAAGACGGTTGAGTCTATTTTCTGCCGCCCCTCACTACCTCCACTGCTGAAACCCGACGGGTTGCTGGCCCACTCTGCTGAGGAGAAAGCAAATTAATTTGCCTCTCTTTTTGCGGAGTGTTTGCGTCTGGATTCTGGTACCGCGAAACCCCCTGCTCCTCCTGATGGATGTGAGGCGCGTATGGCGGATATCAGCATTCGTCAGAAGGAGGTGCGTAAAGTGCTGGACGGTCTGGACGTGAATAAGGCCAGTGGGCCCGACAAGATTCCAGCATTAGTGCTAAAAACATGTGCGCCTGAATTGTCTCCTATCTTGACACGCCTATTTCGTCTCTCTTATAGGACTGGTCAAGTGCCGAAGGCTTGGAAGCAGGCTAATGTGCAACCTGTGCCCAAAAAAGGCAATAGTGCAGACCCTGTCAACTATAGACCCATCTCAATAACGTCCATACTATGTAAAAGTATGGAACGTGTGCTGAACCATAAGCTCCTGGTATAACTGGAAACGAACGACCTCCTCAGTGATCGGCAATATGGGTTCCGCCAGAACCGTTCCACTGGGGATCTTCTTGTGTATGCCAATCACATCTGGAGTGATGCCATCGAGAAGCACGATGAGGCACTTGCCATCTCCCTCGACATTTCGAAGACCTTTGACAGGGTCTGGCTGCTGGCTTATGTGTCTGGGTTGCCGACTTCCTGAGAAACCGGTCAATCCGAGTGGTCATTGATGACTGCTCATCGGACCAACTGCAAATAAACGCAGGGGTCCCTCAGGGGTCGGCTCTCTCTGCCACGCTTTTCCTGCTGCACATTAACGATCTTCTCAAGCCCGGTATTTTTGGGTACGCAGATGATCACCTAAGCAGTTCGTTGCTGTCGCAGCGACGAACGCAACGCTGTGTCAGTAGAGAATAGCACTGCAGAGCTTGGAACACCGGCGTAGGATCGTTAACCTATTTGTTTTTTATCGGTTGCACTTCGGGGAATGTGCGCTGGAATTACATGACTTAATTCCTCCAAGTCCTTTTCATCACCGAACGACCAGACGTAAGGCAAAGCGCCACCGGTACAACATGGTGGATATCCCACTCATACGCACAAAACGTTTTGGCAGTACGTTCATCGTGCATACTGCTAAAGAGTGGAATGCCCTGCCTGAGTCTGTATTTCCGGAAAGCTACAACCTAGGAGTCTTCAAGTCTAGAGTGAATAGGTTACTTCTAGGCAAGTGTGCTCCACCGTCGACCACATCATCATTTACCAATAGGTAAGATTGTGGTCAAACGCGAGCCTATTACCATAAAAAAAAATCGACCTCCACGCGGGCGAAGACGTGGGCGGAAGTTAGTAGATAAATATACGCCACAAGAACAACGAGTTGAGTACAGTAATGCAATCCTAAGACTGACTGATGAAATTGAAGATTTATCGTCTAAAATAGTGAACGATGAAGCTCGGGTCTGGCACAGAGGTCGCCGTCTTATGGACTGCCCGAGGGACTTTGTGAATGGATTGCCAGCTTTTTGTCCAACAGAAGCATCCAAGCCGTCGTTGACGTCAGCTGCTCGGACCGCATGGACATAAATGCTGGTGTTCACCAAGGCTCCGTGCTATCCCGCTGACATGCTGTCTGATGACTCTGTTCATTGCTATGCAGATGACAGTACCGGAGTATCGCGGCGAATTCGCCCTAACTGGACAAGCACTAAGCCCCAAAACGAAATTGAAGAAATTCAGCCTGAAATGTTACAGGATGTCATGAAAAATGCCTTAAAAAGATACGAGAGTTGCAGAGCGAATTGCGGTCACCATTAACTAAATCATAACGAAAAAAAATGTAAAGACCAAATAAACTTTATATGAAAACCAAACCTACTTGCTTTTCTTAAAACAAAGTATAACTAGGCAATCAAAATGGTAGCGAGGCTTTTACCCCACCCGTTATATATAGTATTTTCCTCTTAGGTATATTTATGGTAAGAAATCTTACAGGTTTTAGTAAATGGAGAACATGTTACAACTATTGGAGAAGGAGGCAGTTTCGGTGAACTGGCTCTTATATACGGAACCCCACGCGCTGCCACTGTCCGTGCGCGTACGCCTCTCAAGCTATGGGGCTTAGATCGTGATTCATATCGCCGGATACTAATGGGCTCTACAATAAGAAAGCGACGCATGTACGACGAATTTTTATCCCGTGTATCGATATTAGGTAAGGATATTAAAAAAAACGTTCTAAGCATTACTTGGAAAGAATAGGAAAATATTTTAGTATCTAAGCAACAATACTATTAATTCAATGCAATAATATATCAAAAATTACTATAGAAGATTCTAAACGACACCCATAAATAGGTTATGCACGAGCACGATAAACGTCATCTCAACGAATGGAGACGTCCTTATAGTACATAACTATAAGCCCCTTCGTACACAAGGCTACGTAAATCTTTGATACTAATGTTGTAAACTTATGTCGCGAATATACTCAATACATTTATTGCATTCCATAATGTTAGGTATAATCCGCGCGCGATGAAAATGTGAAGGAACCTTGTCAAAGTAAATCGAAAATGACAGTTCTCACGTAGCGTTAGCGTGTTAACACCGAATTTGTTCTTGATTGAAATATCTATCAAATGCCAGAACTGTTTCGCGAGATTGACTACTCAAGATTTTACCCCCTTTTCCACTCATTATTAATTTTTAATCTATATAAATAAAAATTAATTGCAATTCTGTTAGTATTGCAAAAACTCGAGAACGGTTGTACTGTTCTTACCTGTCAGACATTTGATGTTCGTCCTATCTCCTATCACTCTCGTCGTCGTCGTTTCGGTATTTTTGGCACGATTACATGTAGATCCATGTAGATCAGATAAGAAAAGGCGGTATATTAAAGATAGCTGTTGCCCGCGGCTCCGCTCGCGTGGACGTCGATTTTCGCGTTTTTTTGCCGGTTCTAATCAGCCGTTTGTGATCAAATATGCGTAAGATTTTGAGTCTAACCAAGACCTTCTAATAAAAAAACGCATCAAAATCCGTTCAGTTCTTTTTACGTCCATCGATAGCGATAAAAAATACCAAACGGATTTTGATGCGGTTTTTTTTAAAAAGGTCTTGCTTAGACTAAAAATTTACCGTATGTTTGGTTGTAATTGGTTAAGTAGAACCGGAGATATGACCAAAAACGAAGCGCGGGCGAAGCCACGGGTTACAGCTTGAATAAAAAGTAGCCTATGTGTTGCCCAAAACTATGAACTATAATCGTACCAAGTTTGATCAAAATCCCTCTAGTAGTTTCTGATTTTTGCGCGCACAAAAATTTGCGGAAAAACAGACAATCATACAATATTATAATTATTATAAATCTCGCATTCAAAATTAAACTCATTTAGAAATCTAGTCGCACTAAAAATACAGCTTCGTTTTGTGAGCTTCGACATGAGTTTGCCGACGCTACGGCTAGCCGGCGGCCCACTTACGTCTCAGTTCCAAAAGGTAGCATCACATTTTGATCGCGCGCGGATTATATACAGATGTTATACTTCGTTAAATATAGCATGATCTCTGTAACAGCTGTCAGTAAAATCATGCCTATGAAGTCTTAAATTTTTCAACAGTGCTCACAGTAGCTGTCAATGTCATACTTTATGGGCATGCCGACCAAATTAGTGATGGGCGATAAATCATCGTGACCACATACTATAAACTATCCATATTTGGAATAAAATTCAATTTATCATTTAAACTAATTTTATACTTTGTATAGGTATTTTAATACCATAACAATATTTATATGTGAATACACTTGATCCGAAATAATAGTGAGTAAACACTCAACACCTCAGCACTCCATCCACCAACGTCCTGGGAGAAAACACGCCGCGTTTGGCTCAAAGGCTTGTTAATAGATTTCACATTAAAGTATTTCTTTCATTTGGTAACGCTTTTAATTTAATTAAACCCAAATATAATGTTACATTAGCATCGACAATAGTCCGTGACATCGATACTTACTATCGTTACTTTGCAACCCTAGGAATCACAGTTTGACATTTATGTCACAGAGATCATGCTATATTTAACGGAGTATAGTAGCACAATGCTTGGAGAAATGTTTTTCATGCACAAATGTTTATTTATCTATGGTATGATTCAATAGAGGTAGTATTATAGTCAATAATAAAATTATTGCATTCAATTCTCAACGCGTCAAAAACACTCATGCAGGCAGGTAGGTACTTTTTATATAAGCTTCAATGAGGATCAGTCACTTTTTTAGCTGAGTATGCAGTTTTATAGATCTAAAAAAAACAATAAATTCTGTAAAAAAATTATTTGAATCGGATCAAAAATGACGGAGTTATAGCCATTTTAGTGCGGTAATCTCAAAAACGCTCGCCACCGCGTAGAAATACCCTGTGACGTCATCGCTCGCCTTGTCGCGCGTCGCCGCTCGCCGCGCCGCGCCGCTATGGAAAATATAGGGCTATTCGGATAAAACATTTAATGAATTTTTTTTTTAAATTATAGAATTAAGTATTTTTTCTTTTTTTTATACTATGTAGGTGGCAGACAAGCACACGGCCCACCTGATGGGAAGCTGTCATCGTGGCCTATTGGACGTGTGCAACACTAGGGGTGTCACACGTGGTGTCACCAGGGGTTCTGCCTACCCTGAAGGGAAGGGGGGGGGGTGGCTAGGAAGGGGCGGAGAGGCTAGGAAGAGGGGATGAGGAGGGGTACAGTGAGCTCTGGCTACCCTACTTACCTTGGGGAACACAACACTATGGTTAATTTAGCCGCGGTGTTCTGTAGGGCGGAGGTACTACCTCAGTCAGTCGGACTGCTCAGTACGGATGGGAGATACCGTCGGGTCCCACCTATTATTAGATGTATTAAGAATATATGAAATATTTATTCTTTCATTTGTAGTGGTTCGATAGCATTTTAAGGCATGTTGGAAATCAAGTACTTATATAACCCGTGCGGAAATCCCCACGGATATCACCCCTGTCGGCCTTTGGAGATAAAGATTAAAGATAAAGAAAGATAAAGATAAAGATAAAGATAAAGATAAAGATAAAGATAAAGATAAAGATAAAGATAAAGATAAAGATAAAGATAAAGATAAAGATAAAGATAAAGATAAAGATAAAGATAAAGATAAAGATAAAGATAAAGATAAAGATAAAGATAAAGATAAAGATAAAGATAAAGATAAAGATAAAGATAAAGATAAAGATAAAGATAAAGATAAAGATAAAGATAAAGATAAAGATAAAGATAAAGATAAAGATAAAGATAAAGATAAAGATAAAGATAAAGATAAAGATAAAGATAAAGATAAAGATAAAGATAAAGATAAAGATAAAGATAAAGATAAAGATAAAGATAAAGATAAAGATAAAGATAAAGATAAAGATAAAGATAAAGATAAAGATAAAGATAAAGATAAAGATAAAGATAAAGATAAAGATAAAGATAAAGATAAAGATAAAGATAAAGATAAAGATAAAGATAAAGATAAAGATAAAGATAAAGATAAAGATAAAGATAAAGATAAAGATAAAGATAAAGATAAAGATAAAGATAAAGATAAAGATAAAGATAAAGATAAGAGCAAGAAGAAGACACCGTGGCTCGCAAACCCGAGGGGACATCTTGAAGCCGGAGAGGGTACGGGTCAGCCGGGATGCGAGGGACATACCTTTTGGGCAACCTTATACCTCGGCGCTAGAAAACCCGAGACGGCATGCGGTTTTAATCAGTTCGATTCAAACATAAAACGCCCCGGTTGGGGGTGTTTTTATATTTGTCAGTCCGCCGAATTGACTGCACCCCGCCTGATGGTAAGCTGAGGTGCAGTCCTAAAGTAATGGACATCATTTCATCGAAACTTGAACACTTTCCCAAATAACGGATGTCTAGGTATACAACCACTCTACCCTTATTTGCCCCCTTAGGGGTGGATTTTTGAAAAACCGCGATTCCGGGGTACGTTTATTTTTAACCAGAAGCAGCTGTATCAAATTTCGTGCTTCTTACTTTCAAAATAACGGACTTTCATGCAACCAGCCATCGCCTATTTTACGCCTTTAGTAGTGAAATTTTGAAAACGCTGGTCTACATGTATATTTATTTCTAATCAGAAGTAGGTATATGAAATTTAATGCGTCTAACATTGAAAATGAAGAACTTTCATATAAATGTTTATGCCTTATTTTGCCACCTTAGGAGTAAAAATTCTAAAAATCCGTTCTTAGTGGATTCCTACAACATAAAAAGCATCTACTGTCAAAATTTCAAGTTTGTAGGTCCAGCGGTTTAGGCTCTTCGTTGACGTATCGGCCTGTTTATCATAGGGCATCGCACACGAGGTGAGCTATGACGTCATCGACAAAAATCCAGCGAGAGTGTGCGTTTTAAAACAGCCGATTTTAAATCTTCGATAACTTCGTCATTTCTTGTCCGATTTTAATCATTTAAAAAACAAAATGCTTAGAAATTTGTAGCGCATACGTTTCATTAATTAAAAATTAAAAGTTCTGTTATGTGACTGAACCTCATTCAAAAAAATAATTTTCATATAAAATAGAATAAAATCAATTAAACAATTATTGCCAAATCTATACATATATAATGCTGTTATTTATCTTTTGATATTTTGGTACAATGAAACCTTTGAGTGAAACTATAGGCACCAATTGAGTTGCTCTGTGAAGAGAAGATTTTATTTTAATACACAATAGTTTAAACACTTTTACAACATATTCTTAACTTATACTAATTAAAAACACACCTGTGAAGAGAAACAACATTTAGAGCTATTGTTTCACGTGGAGGATATTAACTAATTCTTATTAATACAAGTAATGCGCACGTTTTTTCATAACGTCTTTTAAATCAGTCCATTTGACAGTTACAGCTCGCTGCCTCCAAAAGTTCACAGATTAAAAATGGTGGCTTACAGTTATTGCGCGGCAAATTCAAATAATCAATAATTAAACGAAGTGTGATATACTTTGTTTACACATATAATAAATCTGTAACTGATCGGCGTCTGTACATGGAAGATATATGAGAAAAAAGAATATTAGGGGACTTTATAAATGTAATAGATGCCAAAACAATGATTTTTAGAATTTTTGTCTGTTTGTCTGTTTGTCTGTGTCTCTGTGCCTCTGTGCCTTTGTTTGTCCGCACAAAATTTTTGTTCACGCTAAAATCAAAAACTACTGGAGGGATTTTGATCAAACTTGGTACGATTATAGTTCATAGTTCTGGGCAACATATAGGCTACTTTTTATACAAGCTGATACCCGTGGTTTCGCCCGCGCTTCGTTTTTAGGTCGTTTTTGGTCATATTTCCGGTTCTACTTAACCAATTACAACCAAACATACAGCAAATTTTTAGTCTGAGCAAGACCTTTCTAATAAAAAAACCGCATCAAAATCCTTTCGGTATTTTTTTTTACGTCCGAATAATAGAATAATAAAACATTACCTACATTTATATGTCATCTTAGTAAATAAATTATTTCACGAATATCACTATATCACGTGCTCTTACTTTTACCTAAAATATTGTGTCAAATTAAGTGGATGAATTCTTAATGTCAATTATAGTTTTCATTACACAAACATAAATTCAAATAGGGTGCATTAAAATCACAGTTCATAAGGCAATAATAATGTACCTACCTAACATAGGTGTCATTAAAATATTCCATGTCAGTCTTGAATTTAAATGTCATTATTATTATTATTTTTGGTGTACCTACTTAATATTAATTCTTTAATAATATTTCTTAGATTTTGTGTATTTTTAGATTTATTTATTTTTGTTAAGGTTCATTTTTATCAAAAGTAGGTATCGCGGTAGGGATCGCTGTACCGCGCCTTGGGTATGTGCGCGGCGAGAGGGGGGGGGGGGGGGGGGGTAAAGTTGATCGCATAATGTCAGCACCGCACGCGCCGAACGCGCCGCACATCCGCGCCGAACGCGCCGAAAACGCCGTAAGCAATCTTTGTTATTGCCAACTGACACGTTTTGCAGTTTTACCTCTGGTGTGACAGTGAGTGGTATTGTGACATTGTGCTATTTATGAAATTGTTGTAATACGCTCTGAACATAGCCGCCAGTTTAGACCTGCGCATGTACAGTCGAGTGAGCAATACATACACAAGGAAATTATTATAATGTAAGAAATTTAATATTTAGGAATACCGGTTCAACTTTAGATTAGCCGCCCACGATTTAAGGGTTGGGAGTGGCTGGAGGGGGCGAGGAGGGGTATAGAAGCCCCCCTTTGAAGGAAAAAGTGCGGACGCCCCCCTTTTTTGAGATACGTCTGACTGCTAGTGCCGAGAAAGTAACAGAACAGCAACTTACAAACATTCAATTTGAGTTACTTACAATACATAATGAAAATCTTTCTGGGTGGTTTGAAAAAAAAATAACCATACATATACCATATAGCCTTCTAACCTAATCTATCCGAGTCGGGATTCACAGACAGGAGTACGTAAATGATCTCAACTTCTAGGGACAACACAGTAACACACACACAACTGTCACACACGCACAGTCTGAGCGCCATTTTACGTTTAGTTTCACATATCGGGCAGTCGGTAAATTATATAGCATTCATTTAAATCAGCAAAATGTACACGTAATATAATAGAATATGCATAAAATTTAACTTAGTCACTAAATATACGTATCTATTTATTCAAATGATTTTCTGATCGGAATTTGAGGACGGAATTGGAAATACTTAGTTAGCATGCAATTGCTTAAAATTTCATTCTATTTATTCAGTTAATAAATGAGTAAAACATTTCGTGCGTTAACCATAGGACGTTAAGAGTGTGTGTTCTGTTGTCAAAAGTGTCAAAATATTGATAAAAATGTGTGACTTTGAAAATTTTTTACTTATTAACCATCAAACTAAGCAAATTAAAACTTTACGTGGAGGCTTCTAAAAATTGAATCCCGCACCATAAAACTTCACGTGGAAGCTTCTAACAATATTAGATTTGTGTAAAAACGCATGTGGACTCCAAACTCGTGGGCGGCTAATTTAAAGCTGAGCCGAATAAAATATTTAACCAACCAAAACTCACGGAGATTTGAAAAAAATACAAATCGCTAGTTTATGTAAGGTCAAATAAATTTTAAAGTTGAGTTTTATTTCAAATCATTTTCTTAGGAATAAAATTCGTGTGCATGTATTGTCCGGTTTGAACATTAAATTGCCGTATGGATACGGACAAATCCGTATATATGGCAATACTGAGCATGCATGCGGCTACACCGAGTATCAGCACGCGCCGCAAAAATGACGTCATCAGAATCCTTTTGTCAAAATCGGATGCCTACCGCATTTTAAGAAATGCGGCGCGTGCGGTGCGGGTAAGTGTGCGAGGTTTCATACAATTGCATACAACGAATACTTAAATGCGGCGTGTTCGGCGCGTTCGGCGCGTGCGGTGCTGTTGTGTGCGATCAACTTTACCCCGCCCCCACCACGCCGCGCGTACCATGGGAGCGGTACAGCGGTAGCGGGCGGACTATAGCATCAAAATATTCTTAACATAACATAAACTCACGCCTATATCCCCGAAGGGGTAGGCAGAGGTGCTAGCACCCACATTTCGCCAGTTTATGTTTAGGTCCCATTGTAACAGGTGGCGAGCCTATTGCCATTAACCGGGCACTTGTAAACCTGCGATAAATACACACGTAATTCCGAAAAGCATCGAAAAATCATTGTTGTGTGCCAAGGTGAACCTGGGATCGAACCCGAGACCTCGTCTCAGCAGTCCATTACCCAGATCACTAGGCTACCGCGGTTATATATATATATATATATATATATATATATATAAGAATAGCTTTTGTTTAAGTATATATTTTTTGTTTAGGTATGTATATTTGGTAGCGCTCGAACCGTACACACGAGATATCTCAAGACGCGATTTTTTGTTTATTCTGCCACTGTAGACAGCGACAACACGTCTCAGACTAATTGAATATTTATTCAACAATTGCTCTGCCATCTTGGAAATCGCAGCGACGTACCTAAGTAGCGACGATCTCGACCGGCGGGTAGCGCGCGAATAACGTTGGCTCGGCGACGAATTAACAAAATGTCGGCGACGTGTGTCTGTGTACGAACCTCTTTGAATTTGTATTGCAGTAGTCGCTTAGAGACCAAAATCCTTGAGTATCGAAGATTTGCGTAGCTTTGTGTACGAAGGGCTTTGGGCCCCATTTCCGCAGAAGACGGTTTCTACACGACCGACACGGTTGCACGGTGTACCGCAGTAAACCTGATGTAAACTTTCGGGTTCGAGGTGGATTGGACAAGCCTTCATCGTTAATTAACACAATGTTTTACTTTTCCCACGAAACAATTTACTGCGGTGCGGGGCGTAGCAAGTTTTATACAGTAAATTAATATGTTAATGTTGCGTGTTGAACCCTCAACCCGCCTCTCTGTCGGTAGGCCCATGAACATAAAATAACATAAACTCACGCCGTCATTAATCGTCATTAACCGGGCACTTATAAACCTGCGAACCTGTATAAACCTGTATAAACCTGCCCATGAACGGAACCCTAAAAATGCAAAGGACCTTTGTTTTTTTTTTTTAAATTTATTTATAGAATTTACAAACAGTAGGTACATGGTTTAACTTAAATATAACACATAAAAACCAAAATTTTGTTCCAAATTGTGATTTATCACTTAATGTTACTAAGTACCTTATTTTTTTATACCACTTAGGTGTCAAGCGCACGGCCGGCTGGCCCACCTGATGGGAAGCGATTATTATGGCCAATGGATGTGTGTAACACCAGGGGCGTCACACTCGCACTGCCGAGCCAGTAAAAACCTAATGTCTTTCTTGAAAAACGCCATATTATAGACGCTAGGGGAAACCACAGCAGGGAGATCATACCGCAGCCTAAGCGTTTACATAAACAATTAAACATTCCTACATAGGTACCTAGAAAAGATAAAATGAAATAGTTTTTCTATCTATTATTTATTTTATTAATGGTTCTTATTTAAAAAGGCTCGTCATTGCGCCTCTGAGATTTTTATTTTGATTTTACTAACATTTCTAAATCTACTTATGCATGTTTCAGAAAGTTTGGAAAAATGGGAACGCCTTACGGTAGCGGATGCTTTAGAACCTGTATCGTTTACCGACGGTGAGACCATAGTACGCCAAGGTGAACCTGGGAATGATTTTTATATAATAGTGGAAGGTATGTTCATTACAATAATAATAATCTTTGTGTTGCACACTACAGCCTTCAATCTACATAGCTATTGTGGGCTATAGTCCGACCGGGACCGCTGTACCGCGCCTTGGGTATGTGCGCGGCGAGAGGGGGGGTAAAGTTGATCGCACACATAATGTCAGCACCGCAAGCGCCGAACACGCCGCATTTCCTGACAGCCTCGCACATCCGCGCCGAAAGCGCCGAACGCTCCGTAAGCAATCTTTGGTGTTGCCAACACGTTTTGCAGTTTTACCTCTGGTGTGACAGTGAGTGGTATTGTGACATTGAGCTATAGGAGAAATTGTTGTAATACGCTCTGAACATAGCCGCCAGTTTAGACTTGCGCATGTACAGTCGAGTGAGCAATACATACACAAGGAAATTATTATAATGTAAGAAATTTATTATTTAGGAACATTCTAGGTGATTAAAAGGTTCAACTTTAGATTAGCCGCCCACGATTTAAGGGTTGGGAGTGGGTGGAGGGGTGGAGGAGGGGGTATAGAAGCCCCCCTTTGAAGGAAAAAGTGCGGATGCCCCCCTTTTTTGAGATACGTCTGACTGCTAGTGCCGAGAAAGCAACAGAACAGCAACTTACAAACATTCAATTTGAGTTACTTACAATACAAAATGAAAATCTTTCTGGGTGGTTTGAAAAAAAAAAATAACCACGAAGGCTAAGGCGGGAGCGAAGCGGAGCGGAGCTCCCGCCTTAGCCTTCTAACCTAATCTATCCGAGTCGGGATTCTCAGACAGGAGTACGTAAATAATCTCAACTTCTAGGGACAACACAGTAACACACACACAACACACTGAAGTGGTCTGTTTGGGTAGGTGAGACCACTTACGTTTGCGAGCAAGTAGACGGACAGAAACTAGTAGTTGAGTATAATTTATTCAGTTAAAAGTAGAAAACAGAATGTCTATATACAAAATTCCGCGCGCTTTTATACCCAGCAGTTTTGCACACGGCACTCAGGTGTTTAGGCCCGACCCATTTCTCAGGTCGGTGACGCCCCGAAACCAATAGAAGGCGGCGGCCATCCTGCGCCCGCGCCGGTCGTACAATGGGAGCTCGCCGTCTTGATATGGGGCGGGACCTATCGTTGCGTCTTGAGGTAGTGGTGGTTGGCGACGCCCCATCGTATGATGAGTGACGTAGTATGGCGTGATCCTGTGCTTCGTTCAGTCTAGCAACCTACTAGCTTGTTAACGCCGGTGTACTCGCCTTGCCGCTACACTACTCCCCTACCGAGACCGTTTCCTACGGTCGATAGTAGTCTGGGAAGTGTACTGTGCGCCCACTTCTCGTCTTCTTGGCTTTGTCCTGAAGGATGGGGTTTTCGTGCCGTGTTGCCGTCGTTGGAGTTTCTTTAGTGATGAAAGCTGGTTTGAGACGGTCGATTGAGATTGTTTGTAACTTTCCCTGGACATCAACGTCGAAGGTCTTTTCGCCACGGTGCAGTACCTTGTATGGGCCAAGGTAGGGTGCTTGTAGTGGCCTTTGTGCAGGCCCTTGTCGGATGAAGACATGGGTGGACGTTTTGAGGTCTTTGGGTATATAAAAAATTCTGCTGGAACTCCCATGCCAAGATGTTGGTTGGGGTGCCAGTCTGCTGATATGAGCGCGGAGTCTGCTGGCAATGGAAGTCATGTCAGTGTTCTCAGGAGCATAAGGGGAGAAGAACTGTCCAGGTAAACGTAGTGGCTCACCGTAAACTAGTTCTGCTGCAGATGTCTGGAGATCGTCTTTCCATGCACTGCGGATCCCTAATAGGACCCATGGAAGCGCCTCAGTCCAGTTTGATGAAGCGTGGCAGGTGATAGCAGCTTTTAGTTGGCGGTGCAGCCGTTCTACTAGCCCATTGGCTGCTGGATGGTACGACGTCGTGGTATGGTGCGTGGCATTGACCAACGTGGCAAGCTTCTTGAAGTTCTGTGATAGGAACTGCCCCCCGCGGTCTGTGGTGATGTGTTCTGGACATCCGAAGCGGGAGATCCATCCACTCACTAGTGCAGCAACACAGGTCTCTGTCGTCATATCTGGGAGTGGATATGCCTCAGGCCAACGAGTGAAGCGGTCGACTATCGTGAGGCAGTATCTGTTTCCGGAACTTGATGGGAGAGGGCCGATTAAGTCCAGATTTATGTGACGAAATCTGGCTGATGGTGGCTCGAATGCTTTAAGAGGTGCTGACGTATGTCTTGAGACTTTAGAGCGTTGACATTGCTGGCATTCCTTAGCCCATTTGCGACAATCTCGTCTAATGCCTGGCCAGATAAATCTTTGCGTCAACAGCTTGACTGTAGCTTTTCCTCCTGGGTGACTGAGGTTATGTAGGGCATCGAAAACTTGTCTGCGGAAGGAAGGGGTAATGTACGGTCGCGCAATTGATGTGGAGACGTCACAGTATGTATGCAAGCCTGACTCTGGTGTTTGCAACTTTTCTAACTTCAGAGTGGAGCCATTCTTCAACAGGTCTTGTAACTCAGCATCTCTTTCCTGTTCATCAGCTAGGGCTTGATAATCCAGTGGCATACCGATTTCATCAACTCGCGACAGGGCATCGGCAACGACATTTTCTGTTCCGGTAATGTATCTGATGTCCGTTGTGAATTGGCTGATGAAATCCAAGTAACGGAACTGTCGTGGTGTGCAGTTCTCTCGTCGTCCAGCGAAGGCATACGTCAATGGTTTATGGTCTGTTATGACTGTGAATGTTCGTGCTTCGACCATAAAACGGAAGTACTTTATAGCCTCATAGATGGCTAGCAGTTCGCGATCATATGGGCTGTACTTCCTTTGACTCGGACTGAGCTTTCTGGAGAAAAATGCTAGTGGTTTCCATTCCTGGTTCTGGCGCTGTTGTATGACGGCTCCAATCGCTGAGTCTGATGCATCTGTTTGTATGGCCAACTCCGCTCGCGGGTCAGGATGTACTAGGAGTGTGGCCTCTGACAGACTGTTCTTGCAAGCGTTGAAACTTTCCAGGAGTGCTGGAGTTATAATGATCGCTTGCGATCCTCTTGTCTTGGGGCCAGAGAGCAGCTGGTTTAAAGGAGCTTGGATGTTGGCTGCATTCGGAATCAAACGTCGGTAGAAGTTCAGCATACCGAGAAATCGTCTGAGCTCCTTGATAGTTTTTGGTACGGGATAGTCCTGTATTGCTTGTACCTTTAAGTCTAACGGTTGTATACCAGCCGTTGAAACTTTGAAGCCCAGGAAGTTGACCTCAGGTTGACCAAAAATACACTTATTTGTGTTTATTACGACGCCATATTCAGTCAGTCTTTTGAATAGGGTTTTCAAGTGCTGCTCGTGGCTGGTGCTATCAGAACTGGACACCAAAATGTCGTCAACATATCCGAAACAGAAGTCCAATCCCCGGAGCACCTCGTCCATGAACCTCTGGAACGTCTGGCTAGCATTTCGGAGCCCAAACCCCATGTACGGGAATTGGTACATCCCGAAGGGGGTAGTTATTGCCGTCTTGGGTATATCCTCTTCAAATACTGGGATCTGATTATAGGCTTTAACTAGATCAATTGTTGAGTATATTGTGCTTCCTGTCAATTGGTGCGTAAAGTCTTGCAAGTGCCTGACAGGGTATCTATCAGGAATTGTACGGGCGTTCAGAGACCTATAATCTCCACAGGGACGCCAACCGTCGTTCTTTTTACGGGCCAAATGAAGCGGTGAAGACCATGGACTGTCTGATCTTTGAGCTGTGCCATTTTGAAGCATTTCCTCGAACTCCTTCTTTGCGATTTTCAGGCGTTCAGGGTCTAAGCGCCGAGGACGGCTGTATACTGGCGGGCCTGGGGTGGTGCGTATGTGGTGGACTGTCGAATGTTTTGTGACAGTGTTCTTGCCAGCCGGGCGAGTAACGTCTGGATACTCTCTGAGTAAACGGTGGTAGACGGAATCTTCTGTAGTAGTGCGGACAGATGAAATTGCCTCCGTTGAAGCCTGATGTGGTGCGAATACGGTGAGTGCTGTGATGCCATCCACCAGACGCTGGTTGCGGCAATCGACTAGTAGGTTATAGTGACCCAAAAAGTCGACGCCGATTATAGGCTTGGATACATCTGCCACTATGAATCGCCAGTTGAAAGCTCGCCGGAGCCCCAGGTCCAAGGATAATGGAAGATTGCCATATGTAGCTATGATAGATCCATTTGCTGCGAATAGCTCATATTTTGTTTTTATCCGGGGCTTTCGTAAAGCGGATCGCGGAAAGACGCACAGGTCTGAACCCGTATCTATTAGATATTGCACCTTGGTTTTGCGATCCGTGATGAATAGACGGCTTGTGATTCCTAGGCAGTCTTGTGCCGCCACTAATGGCTGCCCGGTAAGTTTTCCGACTTGTAGGTACAGGGTTGGCTGCATCTCGTTGATCGTTCGCCAAATCGGTAGTGGTACCAGCAATATGGGTGATCAGGGGGACGAGAATTTGAACGATCAGGAGTGCGAGAACCTGAACGTGACCTACATCTTGAGCATGTTCTGCTTCTGTCGTGTGAACGTGAAGGTCTCTGCATTTGCATACTCATAACCTCCATCCTTCTACTCAGTTCTGCTACCGTTCGCGTCAACATCTCGATTGCGCTATTTGTAGCTGATGCAGAAGTTGACGTACTTGCTACTTGTGTAGGTGGTTCGGAAACCATCATGGTCGAAGGTACTGCATCGTTGACTCGGTCTGCAAGCTCAGCCAGGTCTTCTAGGGTCATTTTTGTTTGCTGCGCAGCTATGCAAGTCTGCAGATGTGCAGGAAGTCGGCTGGACCAGATGGTTCGAATGAACTCGGGTGGTACGTTTGCTCCAGCCAGAAGTTGCAGGTGCCGCAGGAATTGTGTTGGTTTCCTATCCCCTATCTCTTCATGCATCAGCAGCTGCTTTATTTTTTTTTCTTGAGACGCTGATAGTCGGCGTATAAGCTCTGCCTTCAGGGTCTCATACTTGTTCGTGGTTGGGGGGGAGACGACCAGGTCTCGTACCTCAGCAGCATGTTGAGTTCTAGCTGTGCCAGCACGTAATAAAATTTGGTGGCATCCGCGCTGATGTTGGACAGGATGAACTGCCCCTCTATTTGAGCGAACCACAGCTCAGGGTCGCTGGGGTTGAAAGGCGGCGTCCTCACTCCTACGCGGCAGGCTTCTCCCAGCAGGGCACCTGAGGTTTGAGCGGCCGATGTACCTGGTGTTTCCGGCATTACGTTCAAAAATAAAAAAAAAAATTGGCTTGCAGATCTTGGCGGCACGATCACGTCGGGGTCACCAGTGAAGTGGTCTGTTTGGGTAGGTGAGACCACTTACGTTTGCGAGCAAGTAGACGGACAGAAACTAGTAGTTGAGTATAATTTATTCAGTTAAAAGTAGAAAACAGAATGTCTATATACAAAATTCCGCGCGCTTTTATACCCAGCAGTTTTGCACACGGCACTCAGGTGTTTAGGCCCGACCCATTTCTCAGGTCGGTGACGCCCCGAAACCAATAGAAGGCGGCGGCCATCCTGCGCCCGCGCCGGTCGTACAATGGGAGCTCGCCGTCTTGATATGGGGCGGGACCTATCGTTGCGTCTTGAGGTAGTGGTGGTTGGCGACGCCCCATCGTATGATGAGTGACGTAGTATGGCGTGATCCTGTGCTTCGTTCAGTCTAGCAACCTACTAGCTTGTTAACGCCGGTGTACTCGCCTTGCCGCTACAACACTACAGTCTGAGCGCCATTTTACGTTTAGTTTCACATATCGGTAAGTCGGTACATTATTGTAAGTATTAATTTAATAGCATTCACTTAAATCAGCAAAATATACACGTAATATAAAATATAAAATGTGCATAAAATTTAACTTAGTCACTAAATATACGTAGGTATTTATTCAATTATTCAATGAGTAAAATATTTCGTGCGTTAACAATAGGACGTTAAGAGTGTGTGTTCTGTTGTCAAAAGTGTCAAAATATTGATAAAATATGTGACTTTGAAAAATTTTTACTCATTAACCATTAAACTAAGCAAATTAAAACTTTACGTGGAGGCTTCTAAAAATTGAATTCCGCACCTTAAAACTTCACGTGGAAGCTTCTAACAATATTATATTTGTGTAAAACTCATGTGGACTCCAAACTCGTGGGCGGCTAATTTAAAACTGAGCCGAATAAAATATTTAACCAACCAAAATTTCTCACGGAGATTTGAAAAAAAAATACAAATCGCTAGTTTATGGAAGGTCAAATAAATTTTAAAGTTGAGTTTTATTTAAAATCATTTTCTTAGGAATAAAATTCATGTGCATGTATTGTCCGGTTTGATCATTAAATTTCCGTATGGATACGGACAAATCCGTATATATGGCAACACTGAGCATGCATGCGGCTACACCGAGTATCAGCAAAAATGACGTCATCAGAATCCTTTTGTCAAAATCGGATGCCTACCGCATTTTACGAAATGCGGCGCGTGCGGTGCGGGTAAGTGTGCGAGGTTTCATACAATTGCATACAACGAATACTTAAATGCGGCGCGTTCGGCGAGTGCGGTGCTGACATACTCGTATGTGCGATCAACTTTATCCCGCCCCCACCACGCCGCGCGTACCATGGGAGCGGTACAGCGGCAGCGGGCGGACTGTAGCAAATTATCTTAACGTTGCATAAGATTCTTAAAAGCAACATTCATTGCAGCAACAGGTAGACTTCTGATTTGTCTAAATCTATACAGGGTGAATTTTTCAAAAGGGCTTGGGTGGCCAAATCCGAAACTATAAGGAATAGCTGAAAATGCTCAAGGGAGTCACGAGCCCGATTTTGATGAAACTCAAAACCTCATCATTAGATTTTTGAAAAACCAATAATCCTAGCTAGGAATCGAACTATTTTGAAAAAAAATACATCCTATATTATTACACCATACCATAGTGTTGCTATTAAAGATCTTATTCTGGTAAGTAATGACATACCGCAATTATTAAATTCTAGACCACTGGACATTAATCTAAGTGCTTGTTTTTTTCTTTTTAGTTTTTAGGCAGTCGGGTTTTTTGATTTTTTAAGTTTATTATTTTTTTAACTCACATAAGATGCTCATAATTTATCAGTTTTCCTAAAATGTATGGGCATCTACCGTAATTGTTCACATTTATGATTATTCCTCCGCTCCCTTGGGCAGTAGCGTGATGATATTCAGCCTATGACATTTACGGATAATGTGGCTTTCTATTGGTGAAAGAATTTTTAAAATCGGTTCAGTAGATCCCGAGATTACCCCTTACAATTTAACAAATATACAAACACACAAACCTTACTTCTTCATAATATTAGTATAGAAGTATAGATTTAGGAATTGTTTATGCAATTTCATAACATAAGATCACACCTGTACGCTCCAAATGAGTTCGCAGACGTACCTATGCCATCTGACAACTGACGAATAGTTGCTTAAATATAGGAACTGCAGTAGTACTACAGCAAAGGAGTGGTCAGGGAGAAGGCTCTGCCGTAGAAGTGGGGCGATTAGGACCTTCAGATTATTTTGGAGAGATCGCGCTGCTATTGGACAGACCACGAGCCGCCACGGTTCGCGCTTCCGGATCACTTAAGTGTGTCAAGCTAGACCGAGCCAGGTGAGAAATTATCTGTGTACAAATATCATAATACAATAAAATTTAAGTTTAATTTGTTTCTGCGTCAAATCTTCAAAAGGCTGGCCCGGTTTCGAACTGCTATTTTAAAACAAAATTTAGGTTAATTTTTTATTTTAGAAAAATAAGTAGGGTTCTGCATAAAAAAAACTGATCCGCAAGACCCTGCTATTTTGTCCTAAGAGGTACTCCTCATTTATTTTGGTACAGTCAACAGAAGATTTGATGCCAGATCCAACAAGATAAGTTCTTTAAACAGTGAAATTTCCTAACGTGAGGTGTATTCTCTCGCTCCGGTTGGTATAAAATGTGGAACCACACATCGCTATTCGCTATATATTATATTCGAGGAAATTCTTATAGATGACTATACCCTCCACAATTCATCATAGAAGAGTGACTATGGCGAATATTCGTGTGAATAAAGCAAATATACACGAATAAGCCCTCCCCACTTTGATTTATACACGTGAATAAAGGCGAATAGCGAAGTGAGGTTTTACCATTATTTAATTTTGAAATAAGATTTATTATTTCAGGTTCGAGAGAGTACTTGGTTTATGCGCAGACATCTTGAAGCGGAATATCGCACAGTACAATAGTTTTGTATCATTGTCTGTCTAACGATGTGTTCATCTATACAAATAAATGATATTGAAGTGTCTGTTTGTAATATTAAAATAACAGGTTTTATATCAGTGGAAATGTGTAGGTATATGTATGATACATATTAACAAAACTTTAAAAATGGTTTATTTTGAAGAGGGTAATCTTTGGAACGGCTGGGCCGATTTGGACGGGACTTTCGTTGGCAGATAGGTAATTTTATGAGGCGTTACATAGGCTACATTAATTTTTAAAAAACAATAAGGGTTCTATGTAAAAAAAAACATTCAAAATCTAAATTCTCGCGGGTGAAGTTGCGGGCACAGCTAGTAATTGATAAATTGTTACGATAGGCAGATTCATTCGTACGAAGTGATGTCAGTACTTAAGTCCTTTTTATTGTACGTTTATACGTTTGCTACCATCTTAGTAATGTTTGGTAAGAAAGCCGCTTATGATAATAAAATTGTTAATACTTAGTTTAAATGTAAGGGTTTTTGGGTTTGCAGCAACAGCTGTGTTTTCACTGACCTAGAAAAACAAGATAGAAACGCTGTGTTAACGCTAATCAAATTATTTTAAATAAACAGTTTGACGACGTTCCTCCTCCTAGGTGCACAGAAAAATAATTATATATGGGCGAACCGTTAAGCAGGGTTAGATACTGATAGAAGAAGAAGAAGGATAGTAGAAGCGTGGTTACCTGTTAGTATGGTAGCGAGCATGGTCTTAGAAAGTAAGGTCTCGCATTCCGGGGGCGACACATGCTTACGTGCATTGCGGGGCAGTGGTCCAACTCGTTTAGTCGTAGAATGTCCAAGTCTGATGAAATAAAGACTGAAGAGATTCAAGTTCGTGTGGTGTGGAAAGAAACATAGGACAACAACTAAGCGGTTTGAGAGAATTACTTCCACTGCATATAGACATAAATGGCACGGGACCCGGCTTCGCTCGGTAATAAATTAAAACAAAAATCTTATAGCCCGATTGCACCGCCACCTACCGGATATGTGGATGTCAATAAAAATAAGCTTTAATATAGAATTTCTTATATCAAAACTTGAACGTTTTCCCAAATAACAGATTACAAAAATATGCGGTTACAATTGCCTTGGTTATTTTGTCTCATCACTATGAATGCAAACAGTTGGCATAAGCTTGAAACAGCACAGTTTGACGTGGTATGACTTTTAAAAACTATTGATTTTATATTTTTTAATTAATTAATTGTCATTCATTTTATGTTTGTTTGTGTGTGTGTGTGTGTGTGTTTGTAAGTCTGTCTGTGGCATCGTAGCTCCCAAACGGATGAACCGATTTTGATTCTGTGTCGTTTGTTTGAAAGATGAGTTAGGGGAGAGTGTTCTTAGCTATGTTTTATAAAAATCGGTTAAGCCATTTCAAAGATATGAGGGGTCATAATATAATAGTATTTACTGTAAAGCGGTTCAATATAACCGTAAACCAGTAGGTACCATACACACATATATGTTACGGCTAATACCCGAAGTGCGGAGGCTGCACCTAGTTTTAGCCGGTTAGGTTAGGTTAGGTTAGGGTAAGTGGCTACACCAAGTTCTAACCTGCTAAAACTAGGTGCACTTCGGGTATACTAGGTTTAACCAAGAGTAAGTGGCTACACCTAGTTCTAACCGGCTAAAACTAGGTGCAGCCGCACTTCGGGTATTAGCCGTAACATATATATTAAAATGATTATATTGAATGATATATTTAAAAAAAAATGATTGGACCACGGAACTCTCAATAGGTGCTATGGTCCAACTATTTTTAAAGTTACTACCTACTACTACTTACCTACTAGTTGGACCACTGCCCCGCAATGGGCTAGTGGTGTCTCGGGAATACCATACCTTATATATTATTCAATATTATACCCATAGAACTCTTAATAATTAAGAGTCTTAATTAAGACTCTTAATAATTAAGAGTTCTATGATTATGCCATATATGGTGGCGAGGTAGTGCACACTGCGTAAACTATCAAAGGCGGCAGTCGGAAGGATAAATGCTTTCAGGCAAACACAGCTAGATCAGGACCTAACGTTAATCGATTGTCAAGTGGCCAAGTATTCTTTAACTTAATTGGTACAAGTTATAAATTTAGTATTTAAATATAAAGTAATAAATAATAAAATTAAACGTTTGAATAATAAAAATTGTGCTTACCCATGAATAACAGTATTATATACTTATTTTATTTTATTATCTTTATTATAATTAGGTACCAACTATTCTTCTAAATCATATACAATGTTTTTTAACTGGCACAGTTTGGTCACCCCAAACGATGCCAGGTAAAGTCCAAAACCTTAGCAGATACGAGGAAACTGCCTTAAAAATCAAATTTCTTTTTGTATAAACAATTTTGACATTATAAAAATTTTGGCCAAGTGCAGGGTCTCCATAAAAATGAATCCTTAAGTTTCAGACACACAGTTTCAGACACGCGCTGCCTATTCTGAAGAGAAGGGAGGGGGGGTTAAGATGGCGAGGAATTAGGAAAAAATGATGATATAGGTCAAGGGTTTTCCATGCATCAAAGGTTGAATTTCTCCAAATATTTTCTTGGCGCTTATATAGACCCTAGAAAGAACCTATTGGGCATAAAAACGAATCTGTAAGGGTTGCCCTTATAGATTCGTCATGTCTGTCTGTCTGTCTGTCCGTCCGTCCGTCCGTCCGTCCGTATGTCACAGCCACTTTTCCCCGAAACTATAAGGCCTATGCTGTTGAAACTTGGTACGTAGATATATTCTGTGAACCGCATTAAGAATTTCACACAAAAATAGAAAAAAAGCAATAAATTTTGGGGGTTCCCATACTAAGAACTGAAACTTTTTTTTAATTTTTCATCAAGCCCATACGTGTGGAGTATCTATAGATAGGTCTTCAAAAATGCTATTGAGGTTTCTAGCATCATTTTTTTCTAAACAGAACAGTTTGCGCGAGAGACACTTTCAAAGTGAAAAATGTGTGCCCCCCCCCCCCCCCCTAACTTCTAAAATAAGAGAATGATAAACAAAAAAAAATATATAATGTAGGTACATTGCCATGCAAACTACCAGCGAAAATTGGTTTGAACCAGATCTACTAAGTAGTTTTTTTTAATACGTCATAAACCGCAATTAATTGACAATATTTTTGGTTTAAATATTTCTTGTGAAACTGGTATTATACCTATATAATTAGCTTGTTTAGATATACGAGCCTATATGGGCTCGTATATCTAAACTAGGTATTGTAAATAAAAAAACTAAGATGACATAAAGTGTTTTATTTTTAAAAGCTTCATGTGTCCTAATTCACGTCCAAGTATTATATATGTCCACTTCTTATTGAAGATTTTTCATTGATTTTCTGCAATATCCCTTTATATAGGTATTATTACCAACAACAGAAGATCTTACCATCAATAAATGATGGGTTTCATACAGGCGTATAGCAATATTGTTCTTTTTGTGTACTGAAAAGAAAAAATATAGTTGTGAATAAGTAATCGTGAATATGGGCTAGGGTCTCAGTTAAAATTTCAATTTGGTTTATTATCCTACCTCAATGCAGTTTCCTATTATAAATCTATACTTAGTTTAAACTACTTAATAGATAATGACTTATGTTTGTCTTATCAAGAGGTAGTAGAGCCGTGTTACTGTTAATATCACGATAGGTTTCTGGCAATGGTAACTATATTTCAGGACCTTCGTTATCAACCCTTTATAGACCAGTGCCGATAGCTATGAAAATGGTAAAAAGTAAAAAAAATTTATAGTAGGATGAAACCTGTTGTAAAAGGAAGAGAATATAATAAAAATGATAGGAAAAATAAATTACGGGCGATCTGAGCTCGGGAAGGGGGGAGGGGGGTGAGTTTTAAGGGTAAAAACGGTTTATCTCGATTTCCGGCAAAACTACAAGTCCTATGGAAAAAAGTTAAATGACAAAGTTGTAGGTAATAAAGAGACCTACAACTTTTGTATTTACACTTTTTTCACATAACCTCAAAAAGTATGTGAAAAATTCAAATAATCAAGTTTTTGGTTTTTTATTTTTATCTTAAGCAAAACAAATTTGTTTTCCACGAAATTTGGTGAAAACTTAGCTTTTTATGTCCCAAAGACACTGTAATTTTTTTGATTTGAAATACTCTTTTTTTCAGCTTATTTTGACTAAATATCGAAAAACCATGATGACATGATGCCCACGGCCACTTTTTATCATCGCACCGCTCGCCACAGGCAGGGAATTCATCCTCACACATTGCATCCGCCTGCAGTGCGCACTGTAAGGTTTGAAAGAAATTTTATTCCGCGCACGCTTAGGCTGTGGAATGATCTCCCTGCCGTGGTTTTCCCTAGCGACTACAATATGGGGTTCTTCAAGAAGGGCATTAGAAGGTTTTTGCGGGGTCGGCAGCGCGAGTGTGATGCCCCTGGTGTTGCACGCGTCCCTAGGCCACGGTGACCGCTTCCCATCAGGTGGGCCGTGTGCTTGTCTGCCACCTAAGTGGTATAAAAAAAAAAAAAAAAAAAAAAAAAAAACACCCCAATTTTCAATCGAAAAATCTCACGTCAAAATATCAGCTTTTTAAAAAAAGTCAAAGAGTTTTTTATTCTTTGAAATCTCTTCTTTCTGATAATGTAAAAATATATATACATTGCTATGGTAAATGTTCTCAGAAAATGCAAAGAAGAAAAACTCGAATTCTAAATTAACATTTTTGTATTTAGTCATTTCCTCGCTGAAGTGGGATGAAAAGTTACATGTTGCACTATAACTTCATGGTTGCACTCGAGTGCAAAGATTTTTCACCTTGTGCTCTTTTGATTCCCTCGCTAAAGCTCAGGGTTCTATTTTGTGAATCGCTCGCTGCGCTCGTGATTCAAATTATGAACCCTTCGCTTGCTCGGTCATCAAAACTGAGCACGCGAAGGGTTCTAAAAATTGAACCCAGATCTTTAACGAGGGAATCAAAAGTGCGCAAGGTGAAAAATCTTTGCACTCGAGTGTAACTATGAAGCTATAGTGCAACACGTAACTTTTCATCCCACCTCAGCGAGGAAATGACTAAATACAATAATCACAAAATAGAACCCTGAGCTTTAGCGAGGGTATCAAAAGTGCACAAGGTGAAAAATCTTTGCACTCGAGTGCAACCATGAAGTTATAGTGCAACATGTAACTTTTCATCCCACCTCAGCGAGGAAATGACTAAATACAAAAATATTAATTTCGAATTCGAGTTTATCTTTGCATTTTTTGAGAACATTTACCATAGCAATATATATATATTTTTACATCATCAGAAAGAAGAGATTTCAAAGAACAAAAAACTATTTGACTTTTTTAAAAAAGCTGATATTTTGACGTGAGAATTTTCGATTGAAAATTAGGGTGGTTTTTCGATATTTAGTCAAAAGAAGCTGAAAAAAAGAATATTTCAAATCAAAAAAATTACAGTGTCTTTGGGACATAAAAAGCTAAGTTTTCACCAAATTTCGTGGAAAACAAATTTGTTTTACTTAAGATAAAAATAAAAAACCAAAAACTTGATTATTTGAATTTTTCACATATATTTTGAGGTTATGTGAAAAAGTGTAAATACAAAAGTTGTAGGTCTCTTTATTACCTACAACTTTGTCATTTAACTTTTTTCCATAGGACTTGGAGTTTTGCCGGAAATCGAGATAAACCGTTTTTACCCTTAAAAGTCACCCTCCCCCCTTCCCGACCTCAGATCGCCCGTAATTTATTTTTCCTTTAATTTTTGTTACATTCTGATCCTTTTCCAACAGGTTTCATCCTACTATAAATTTATTTTGTCTCAAAGTCTATCGGCACTGGTCTATTATACGTGTTCAAAATTGAAGTTTTGGTCATAAATCTCCAACCTGAAAGTAAAAGAATGTATATTATTATTATCCCCGTAGTTTAACTATATGCATAAGTAGGTATTACAAGTCTGTTACATTTTGGGTAAGGTATCTTTAAAACAAAAATGTTTCTGAATACGAAATTTGTGAATATAGTGGTAATTTATTTAAAACAATACCTATTCCTTTCCACAAGATGTGCCTTTTTTCCACGTGTCTACACCTAGCGGGATCCCCTGTCTGGGAGACTTATGAATGATGCAGAGAATTAGTTCTGGATTTGTTCTACTGAATTATGCTGGAAACAGAATTTGTTCCGTATAATAAACGGAAATATAAACTTTTCTAACCGACCTCCAGCCAGCGGGATATTTACCAAAATTAAGTCTGGGGAACTATAAATTGGTATTACCTTTTAGTTCTGTCTTTGTTCTGTTTAACAAAACAAAAAACATACTTCTAGCGTCCTTACTTCAGCCACAATCAAGCTGAAATGAAACCTCCAGTCAGCGGACTTTTTCTCTCAGGGACATTTTTTTGTAACTTTTACACTAAATTGATAACATTTAAACTATACGACCATAATTTTACTTACAAATATTCGCATTTATAATATTAATTTATGAAAGATAATGCAGACCGGTGAGATTATTTTGTATTCTACCCACTTACTAGCTTTCCAATTCTATACTTTTAATTTTCATACTAGATGTACGAATAGGTAATTTAAGTAAAATTATAGTCGTAAATAGTTTAAATGTTATCAATTTAGTGTAAAAGTTACAAAAAAATGTCCCTGAGAGAAAAAGTCCGCTGACTGGAGGTTTCATTTCAGCTTGATTGTGGCTGAAGTAAGGACGCTAGAAGCATAGACTTAGGAAAAGTATGGACGGAGTGCCTAGAGTAACTAGTCTGTGTCGCAAAATGGCGGGTATCAACCATTGTGTGAGTGAATTTTAGGGATGCGAGGTTTTACCTAAATTTCCCCATTTTTTATTATTTTAATTGAGGAATAGGGAGAATTATTTGGTAAATTTTAAAATATATAAATGAACAATCATTAAGGGTGATTCGTGCATTATTATTAAAAATATTATTTTCATCATAAATTAATGAAAATAATATTTAATTATTTTTTACATAATTTTTTTCATTATACCTATATAAAAACAAACTTACATGGATGGTAACCGTGGGGAATATTCACACGATTAAACTAGGTACCTAATTAACAAAAAAAGTTAAAAAAATCATATTAGTCACAATTTGTATTTTTGCGATTCCTAATCCCATGTATTTATTAAAAAGAAGTTAAATCACTACGGTTATCACTACTAATTAATAGTTTATGCTATTTCATCATAAAGTCACACAATTTACAGATTTCCCCAAAATATGGGGAAATTTGCACACTTTTATGTTGGGATCACTGGTTTTGTACCGAACAATTGAATTTTGTTTTGAAATATTGAATGAACATTCATGTATAATTATTAGATAAACCTTAAGTGATTGAAATATTGATTAACTTGTGAAATGTGATCCCTGGATTTATTTTCTTCCTGTCACTACGGTTTTTACACCATTTCACAGTTTTCACTGCACAAGACATGTTGTATTTTTTTTTTTTTTTCCCGCTTAAACTGACAGATCGACCAATTCGGCCGATGTTTGCCGCGAAGTGGCTGACTATGATGTGAGAGTGTGCGTGGCGACTGTATACGTATACGAAAGTTGGCTGACTATGCAGCGTCACTTTTTTGTTCCCATGGCTCCGTCCATAGTTATTCCTAGGTCCATGGCTAGAAGTATGTTTTTTGTTTTATTAAACAGAACAAAGACAGAACTAAAAGGTAATACCAATTTATAGTTCCCCAGACTTAATTTTGGTAAATATCCCGCTGGCTGGAGGTCGGTTAGAAAAGTTTATATTTCCGTTAATTATACGGAACAAATTCTGTTTCCAGCATAATTCAGTAGAACAAATCCAGAACTAATTCTCTGCATCATTCATAAGTCTCCCAGACAGGGGATCCCGCTAGATGTAGACACGTCTTTTTTCCTCGTAAAGAAGCACCACGTTTTTTGAGTTAATCTTTAAGTTCCTTCACTCGCCAGTTAGAATACATGATGTATTAGTTCTCAAACTACTAGTTAATACTGTTTTAGGTCCCTCTTTATGTTATGAAATGATAATAAATGCATGTTTTTTTTGTAAACAATAATGACACTGAATATGGCCGTCGTGCACAAAGGACCTAGCATGCTAGCGCCATCTGCGATTAGCTTTCACCGGCCAACCCCATTCACTGATTCCTGATTCGACAACCCAATCATGCATAATAAATGGCATATAATTTTTCAATTTCCACATTAATAATCGTAGTCGAACTATAGAGTTATTTATAAATCACTAGCTGACCCGGCAAACGTTGTTTTGCATTTTAAGGGTGAACAACCCTTATCACTTAGGAGTATGAAAAATAGATGTTGGCCGATTCTCAAACCTACTCAATATGCTCACAAAATTTCATGAGAATCGGTCAAGCCGTTTCGGAGGAGTACGGGAACTAAAACTGTGACACGAGAATTTTATATAAGTAAGTATAAGATTTTACTTGCATTTTTGGTTAGTATGGTCTATTTCTATAATTTACTAGGAGATACTAATAAGAAGATAGCAACATTGTACAAATACACGAAAGAGAAGTTGGCCCACAGAGAGTGAGATAGAGACATGTAGGTATTTGACTCAAGCTGTTCTTCCCAGTTTGGCCTCCATGTTTATCTATAGCTTCATGCTGTGGGCCGACTTCTCTTTCTTTTTTTTTGTATAAAAGTATTGCAAAAGGAACAAGCAGATGGAATCTAATGAGCGTACACTTCACTTACTCAACTTTCCCTATGTATTTTAGACTTTTCTTCGTATGAAAATGGTTTGAGATGTTTGAATATTTTGTAACGGACAACGTTATGTAACACTGACAGACTATCAGTACTGTAGTGTCAGTCAGTGTAATTCAATGATATTTTATACACAAGATATGTTATGTTCATAGCAAGAATATTAGAACCAATGGATACTGCAAGGACATATAGCTTGTCTATAAAGTCGTGAAATTAAATGAGGGCGCTGCTGAACTTCATGTAGCAACCCTATATAGTGCGACTAAAATGATCTTGATACTAGAAGTTCGTTCCTAGTAAAATGAGTTAATAAAATAAAACACATTATGCAGTCATAATATTGTTTCTGTTTTATTTATTTAAACCAGGTGCAGTACAAAGTTAATTGAAACTAAAACTTAATAATTTAATAAATTCAATCAGTTACAAAGAATAATCACTCCGGATTTTAAATATTAAATATTGAAATGCGTTTCATCGCCACTTTCAGCAGTACAGTCACCACTGTCACCACAAATATTAAAGTTATCCATTTCTTTCTTCGGCCGACCTTTCATGTGTTTCCCAGGAGTTACAATCTTTCCATCATTCTTAAAACCTTCGTTAACTATCCGCCAACTATACTCTGATTTTCCTGTAAAGAGTAAAAATAATAATTTAATAATTAATTACTGAATGGCAACATGTTATTGACTTGAAGCAATTAATTCAAATAAAAAATTGGTACAGATTGAACGAGTTGTACCATCATATCAAAAATTTTGATCGCACTATAAAAATGACCTACTGACAGTTTTTAATCTAACCTATAATTTGAAATGAAAACAATGCTTTTATTGCCTTCAAATCTTAATTTCAGTAAATTTGTAAGTTCACACAGATTCAAAACAAATAATAACATGATTACATACCCATCAAAGATGCTGTTCACTCATTAACGTCCTCCAAATCCCATAAAATTGTTCAGCTTAGTAATCCGTGATTAATTGCTGGAAAACTTTGAAAATCACTTCCCACGCACCACTCTGATTTCCTTTACTCATTTCTCAACCTTTTATGCGTAGTTTGGTCTCAATGTATTGCAGTTTAATGAAAACAATTAAAAATAAGAGAAGAAAACAATACTTCGACGATACTATTGACAACTGACGTACTTATGTTTGGTGTTGCCACTCACATGTTTAATGTTATTATTTTCATTAATTTATGATGAAAATAATAATTTTAAAAATAATGCATGAATCACCCTTAATGATTCTTCATTTATATATTTTAAAATTTACCAAATAATTCTCCCTATTCCTCAACTAAAACAATAAAAAATGGGGAAATTTAGGTAAAACCTCGCATCCCTACAATTCACTCACACAATGATTGATGCCCGCCATTTTGCGACACAGACTAGTTACTCTAGGCCGTAGACAGAGTAAGTATAGGTATTCTCAAGAATATTAAAACCAAGAATATTAGAACCAATGGATACTGCAAGGACATACATTGCAGTGTCTCCATCTAGTTGGTTGGGTTGCGTACCTTTCTTTGCGGTGACCATGTTTAATTGCAAGGTTGGGATATATGATGTAGTTTACGTCTATGCTCATGAAAATAAATGGTATAGTCTACGTTTCCATATTTACTAATATTATAAAGAGAGGCCAAATTCATTGAAAAGGTTATTTTACTATAATATATTTAAAAGCTATTAAAGATGAAAACAGTAATTTTGTAACTTATTTATTTATTAATTGAGACTTACTTATGGAAGCATGTAATAACAAAATAAATTATTGACATTAAATGAAGGATTATGTATTTATTTATTTTATACATACGGTGTCATTACAAGCAAACCCAATGCGGCAGAGTAGCAACAAAAGGATGTTTCCTATAGTAGCGTCACATTAATAGGTAACATTTGACGTTTATCAGTTTTATATTCATAATGAGGTGACCTGTTAAAAAAGGTCGATTAAAACGAATGAATCGATACGGACTTGAAAGATAATGTGAATTTTAAAAATCGTCAGGTGAACCCCTGTCCCATTATTATACTTTCTTTCGTAAATTTAAGGAACAAAATAAGACAAATGATCTATACTTATAATAAAACTGTAGAGAGGTCAATTCTGTTCATTGCATATATTTACAAAATAACTATTGGGGGATGATTGGTGATCGATACTAATGCAAAAAATGCAAACAGTAAATTTTTTGTCTTTCTATCTGTCTGTATGTGAAGAATAATAAATATATAGTAATATTTTGAGTCAACCTGTATACAGTAAGTTTATACTACCGTGGTCTAAGTATGTACAGTCGTGAACAAATAAAAAAGTGTAGTGGTTTTTAGAAACGATAACTTAATACCTACTTGAGTAGGTACCTATAGGTTATGTCTAGAAAGCAATAAATAATAAGCGTCAAAGTTGAATTTATATACTTATTATGACCAGCTTCCTAGCAATGGACGTAAAAAGTACTGAACGAATTTTGATGCGGCTTTTTTATTAGAAAGGTCTTACTTAGACTCAAAATTTATCGTATGTTTGCTTGCAATTGGTTAAGTACAACCGGAGACATGACCAAAAACGACCTAAAAACGAAGCGCGGGTGAAGCCATGGGTATATCAGCTTGTATAAAAAGTAGCCTATATGTTGCCCAGAAGTATGAACTATAATCGTATCAAGTTTGATCAAAATCCCTCCGGTAGTTTTTGATCCATGCGTGCACATACAGATAGACAGACAAAAAGGCAAAAAAAATACTGATTGCATTTTTTGCATTAGTATCGATCACTAATTATTTCCCAATATGTAGTTATTTTTTCAATATATTCAACTAGCTGTTGCCCGCGGCTCCGCCCACGTGGATGTCGGTTATCGCAACCAAACATAGCCTATGTTCATTAACTAGGTCTAATCTACTCCTATACCAAGTTTCATCAAAATCAGTTTAGCGGTTCAGGCGTGAAAGCGTAACAGACAGACAGACCGAGTTACTTTCGCATTTATAATAATTTAGTATGGATGTATAGAATTGACCTCTCTACAGTTAATATTGTAATATATTATGATGGATATTGTAAACGTGCGGAAAGCATTTGACGTTTTGTGGGACTATGCTATGTATTTATTGCAATGCAGGAGCTTCTAGTAGAAGATTATCCCGCAAAATGCGGATGGTTGGTCACCTTACGAAGTTTTGGTAAACAGTGTTGCTTCTTTATTAAAATGGCTGTCACCCACAATCTAAGAAGCGAATATGTGTCAATTTTTTTATTAATTTCTATAAATATTACTCAATTCATAATAATTGATATGTACGGTGTTCTGTGAATTTTCATAAAGCTCAACTAGAATCAAAATGAAGCTCCGAATAACTCAGCCTTTGCGTAAATTTGACTTTGACAGGTTTGGATTGGGAAATTTTAACGTATCATGGCAATTTTAGGCAGTGTGCGAGAGAGATGACCTCCGGCCGAGATTCAAAAATCCTGGAGACAACCGCTGAAGGCCAGTGAATCGTCCAGCTAAGTACAAGGAAATTTCTAATGTTCTTGGTTCATAGTAACGGACTTCTCAAATCTGATCCCGCTGTCTACATATGACATAACTATAAAGTGCACAATAGTTGTCAATTAGCGATAAGTAGTACGAAAGATGGGATAAGCACGTGAGTAAAAAGGATAGCTATAATTCGGATGATTGCGCTTTTGTCATGTCACATCAAAAAGTATCTCTGTCTCGTTTTTATCTCTTTTTGCCGCCGCCAATGATATTTTATACACAAGATATGTTATGTTCATAGTAACTGACTCCTCAAATCTGAACCCGCTGTCTATGACATAACTATAAAGTGCACAATAGTTGTCAATTAGCGATAAGTAGTACGAAAGATGGGATAAGCACGTGAGTAAAAAGGATAGCTATAATTCGGATGATTGCGCTTTTGTCATGTCACATCAAAAAGTATCTCTGTCTCGTTTTTATCTCTTTTTGCCGCCGCCATTATTTTAAAAATATTATTTAACTAATTTAATTAAAATACACTAATAAATCGGTAATATTGTATGTACTTACATGTGATAGGAGATCCCTTGTATTTTATTAATATTAGTGTCGTAATTTGTACAGTTTTTAAAACACACGATGGCATTTTTGTTGCAATTTTATCATGCGCTTTACACAATTACACGCGTGTCATCTTGGCGTTTGCCAGACATGTATAGCTTGTCTATTTAGTCGTGAAATTAAATGAGGGCGCTGCTGAACTTCATGTAGCAACCCTGTATAGTACGACTAAAATGATCTTGATACTAGAAGTTCGTTCCTAGTAAAATGAGTTACTAAAATAAAACACATTATGCAGTCATAATATTATTATTGTTTCTGCTTTATTTATTAAACCAGGTGAAGTATAAAGTTTGACCCAGATCTAGAATAAAGTTATTGAACCAGATCCAGAATAAAGTTAGTTCAAATTCAAACTTAATCATTTATTAAATTCAATCAGTTACAAAGAATAATCACTCCGGATTCCAAATATTAAATATTGAAATACGTTTCGTCGCCACTTTCAGCAGTACAGTCACCACTGTCACCACAAATGTTAAAGTTATCCATTTCTTTCTTCGGCCGACCTTTCATGTGTTTCCCAGGAGTTTCAAACTTTCCATCATTCTTAAAACCTTCGTTAACTATCCGCCAACTGTACTCTCTGATTTTCCTGTAAAGAGTAAAAATAATCATTTAATAAAATTAATTACTGAATGGCAACAAGTTATTGACTTGAAGCAATTGTTGAAATAAAAAAATTGGTACAATAACAGATTGAACGACTTGTACCATCATAATATCAAAAATTTAGATCGTACTATAAACATGACCTACTATAAAATATTTTTCTAACCTAAAAATATTGAATGTAAACAATGCTTTTTTTGCCTTCAAATCGTAAATTCAGTAGATTTGTAAGTTCCGATAGATTCAAAAACAAATAATAACATGATTACATACCCATCAAAGATGCTGTTCGCCCATAAACGTCCTCCAAATCCCATAAAATTGTCCAGCTTAGTAGTCCGTGATTCATCGCTGGAAAACTTTAAAAATCACTTCCCATGCACCACTCTGATTTACTTTACTCATTTCTCAACCTTTCATGCATAGTTTGGTATCAATGTATTGCAGTTTAATGAAAACAATAAAAAATACGAGAAGAAAACTGGTCCACTATACGATATTCGACGATAACACTGACAACTGACGTACTTATGTTTGGTGTTGCCACTCACATGTTTAATGTTATATACTAAACTTATACTAAACACAAATCGTCCCAATTGGGACGTTTTCGTGTCTTCACTAGGCGCGCTCTTATAACATATCTGCCTCTTTTTACTTATATAATATCATTGGCCGCCGCCATTATTTTAAAAATATTATTTAACTAATTTAATTAAAATACACTAATAAATCGGTAATATTGTATGTACTTACATGTGATAAGAGATCCCTTGTATTTTATTAATATTAGTGTCGTAATTTGTACAGTTTTTAAAACACACGATGGCATTTTTGTTGCAATTTTATTATGCGCTTTACACAATTACACGCGTGTCATCTTGGCGTTTGCCAGACATTACTAAACACAAAACGTCCCAACTGGGACGTTTTCGTGTCTTCACTAGGCGCGCTCTTATAACATATCTGCCTCTTTTTACTTATATAATATCATTGGTGTGATTAAAAACAATATGGCAGCCACAGAAAAGAGATTGTAGTAGGCGTAGACATGGACCTAGGAATAACTATGGACGGAGCCATGGGAACAAAAAAGTGACGCCACATAGTCGGCCAACTTTCGTATACGTATATAGTCGCCACGCACACTCTCACATCATAGTCAGCCACTTCGCGGCAAACGTCGGCCGATTCGGTCGATCTTTCAGTTTAAGCGGGAAGAAAAAAAATAAAATACGACATGTCTGGTGCAGTCAAATGGTGTAAAAACCGTAGTGATAGGAAGAAAAGAAATCCAGGGATCACATTTCACAGGTTAATCAATATTTCAATCACTTATTATTTAATTAATAATATACAACATAAATCTTTGTTCAATATTTTGAAACAAAATTAAAAAGTTCGGTACAAAACCAGTGTTCCCAACACAAGAGTCTGCAAATTTCCCCATGTTTTGGGGAAATCTGTAAATTGTGTGACTTTATGATAAAATAGCATAAACTATTTATAAGTAGTGATAACCGTTGTGATTCAACTTCTTTTTATAAAATACATGGGATTAGGAATCGCAAAAACACAAATTGTGACTAATATGATTTTTTTTACTTTTTTTGTTAATTAGGTACCTACCTAGTTTAATCGTGTGGATATTCCCCACGGTTACCATCCATGTAAGTTTTTTTTTATATAGGTATAATGAAAAAAATAATGTAAAAAATAACTAAAATATTATTTTCATTAATTTATGATGAAAATAATAATTTTAAAAATAATGCATGAATCACCCTTAATGATTCTTCATTTATATATTTTAAAATTTACCAAATAATTCTCCCTATTCCTCAACTAAAACAATAAAAAATGGGGAAATTTAGGTAAAACCTCGCATCCCTACAATTCACTCACACAATGATTGATGCCCGCCATTTTGCGACACAGACTAGTTACTCTAGGCCGTAGACAGAGTAAGTATAGGTATTCTCAAGAATATTAAAACCAAGAATATTAGAACCAATGGATACTGCAAGGACATACATTGCAGTGTCTCCATCTAGTTGGTTGGGTTGCGTACCTTTCTTTGCGGTGACCATGTTTAATTGCAAGGTTGGGATATATGATGTAGTTTACGTCTATGCTCATGAAAATAAATGGTATAGTCTACGTTTCCATATTTACTAATATTATAAAGATAGGCCAAATTCATTGAAAAGGTTATTTTACTATAATATATTTAAAAGCTATTAAAGATGAAAACAGTAATTTTGTAACTTATTTATTTATTAATTGAGACTTATGTAAGCATGTAATAACAAAATAAATTATTGACATTAAATAAAGGATTATGTATTTATTTATTTTATACATACGGTGTCATTACAGGCAAACCCAATGCTACAGAGTAGCAACAAAAGGGGGTTTCCTATAGTAGCGTCACATTAATAGGTAACATTTGACGTTTGTCAGTTTTATATTCATAATGAGGTGACCTGTTAAAAAAGGTCGATTAAAACGAATGAATCGATACGGACTTGAAAGATGTGAATTTTAAAAATCGTCAGGTGAATGCCTGTCCCATTATTATATTTTCTTTCGTAAATTTAAGGAGCAAAATAAGACAAATACATGATCTATACTTATAATAAAACTGTAGAGAGGTCAATTCTGTTCATTGCATATATTTACAAAATAACTATTGGGGGATGATTGGTGATCGATACTAATGCAAAAAATGCAAGCAGTAAATTTTTTGTCTTTCTATCTGTCTGTATGCGCACGAATGGATTAAAAGAATAATAAATATAATTATGTTTTATTATAATCACAACGTGGTTATTAATTTTATGATGATATTTCTTCACAAGTAATCATTGCATTCGATTATTCTACTTATCAGCTTTCGATTTTTAGAGTAGGTAACATCCCTAATGTTTAAAAAGAAAAAGGGTTAACTGACACAACATTGTAATGACGTTCAGTTCTTTAGATCAGAAATTGTTTATTATGTTTAGAATGGTTTATTAGTGAAAGCAAAACATATATTTACTCGCATCTATCATTATTACAATAAATATGTAATCGTAATTGAAAAAAGTTAAGCAATTGTGCAGTTATAACCAAACGAAAAATATATTATTTGATGCCCACCGCGGCGCGCTGTTACAAGGTTGCGTTGTTGAATTTTGATGAATTGTCAAATGTGACCTATTAAATTGACTCCACTGTTAGTAGTGGCCAAACTAGATTGCCAAACTGATTTGGACACGAGGAATGATTATATCCTTGTAGCCAAACTACTTGTCATTAAACTTTTGAGTCAACCTGTATACAGTAAGTTTATACTACCGTAGTCTAAGTATGTACAGTCGTGAACAAATAAAAAAGTGTAGTGGTTTTTAGAAACGATAACTTAATACCTACTTGAGTAGGTATAGGTTATGTCTAGAAAGCAATAAATAATAAGCGTCAAAGTTGAAATTATATACTTATTATGACTAGCTTCCTAGCAATGGACGTAAAAAGTACTGAACAAATTTTGATGCGGCTTTTTAATTAGAAAGGTCTTACTTAGACTCAAATTTACCGTATGTTTGCTTGTAATTGGTTAAGTACAACCGGAGATATGACCAAAAACGACCTAAAAACGAAGCGCGGGTGAAGCCATGGGTATCAGCTTGTATAAAAAGTAGCCTATATGTTGCCCAGAAGTATGAACTATAATCGTATCAAGTTTGATCAAAATCCCTCCAGTAGTTTTTGATCCATGCGTGCACATACAGACAGACAGACAGACAGAAAGACAAAAACTTACTGATTGCATTTCTTGCATTAGTATCGATCACTAATTATTTCCCAATATGTAGTTATTTTTTAAATATATTCCACTAGCTGTTGCCTGCGGCTCCGCCCACATGGATGTCGGTTATCGCGACCAAACATAGCCTATGTTCCTTCTCGAGGTCTAATCTACTCCTATACCAAGTTTCATCGAAATCGGTTCAGTGGTTCAGGCTTGAAAGCTAAACAGACAGACAGAGTTACTTTCGCATTTATAATAATTTAGTATTGATGTATAGAATTGACCTCTCTACAGTTAATATTATAATGTATATTATTATGATGGATGTTGCAAACGTGCGGAAAGCATTTGACGTTTTGTGGGACTATGCTATGTATTTATTGCAATGCAGGAGCTTCTAGTAGGAGACTATCCCGCAAAATACGGATGGTTGGTCACCTTACGAATTTTTGGTAAACAGTGTTGCTTCTTTAATAAAATGGCTGTCACCCACAATCTAAGAAGTGAATATGTGTCAATTTTTTTATTAATTTCTATAAATATTACTCAATTAATAATAATTGATATGTACGGTGTTCTGTGAATTTTCATAAAGCTCAACTAGAATCAAAATGAAGCTCCGAAGAACTCAGCCTTTGCGTAAATTTGACTTTGACAGGTTTGGATTGGGAAATTTTAACGTATTATGGCAATTTTAGGCAGTGTGCGAGAGAGATGACCTCATGGCCGAGATTCAAAAATCCTGGAGACAACCGCTGAAGGCCAATGAATCGTCCAGCTAAGTACAAGGAAATTTCTAATGTTCTTGGCCGCAAGTTAATGTACTTTATGAAGTGTCCCAGTGTCAAATGTCAATGCAATGCCGTGCAGTCGTGTTAGTGAAGTTTAGTTTGGCGGGAATTACTGTATTTCTGTTCCTAAATACTGTATTATGTATCCACTGAACATAGAATCTGAACAAACCCAGACAGTAATAACGGTCTGCTCTTTCTTTACGGTCATTACTCTTGTTGGTGGGATTGAAGCCGCATCGCCTCGCCATCATCGTGACAACCTGCCTTTCTATTCCAAAAGGATAAATCAATGTGAACACTTAGCTGATAGCAGATATACATTTTTCAAGCTCCATAAATAGTACATGTACTGAAATAAGTTCCAAGTGGATAAACAGAAACCTGCTGGAATCAAGCTTTAACATTTCACTACGACGCGTGGTTAAAATATGGATATTATAGAAACTGTCAAGAAAGATCAAGCATATAAGAAATGTAAGTTGATTGTCAAAACATGGGAAAAGGACTTCAAATCTAAATATAGCCGCACACCATCGAAATTTGACATTAAAGAAGCACCATCTAAAATAAAATACGCTTACAAGAAATATTTTCAGTTAAAAAGTACTGCTCTGGAAAACACATTGTCTATCTGTGATATTGAAGACAATATATTGTCTCCAGACCATATTCAACATGTGGAAACGGAAACGGGTGGAAGTGATGCCTTGAGTCCTCAACCTGAACTACCCAGTGGACAAGAACTACAAAATTTGCTGTCCAAAACAGATGTAATCAATAAAAATGTTAACGGTCTCACTCCCTTTTCAGAAAATCTCTCTAAGAAGTTGTTTCAAAACAAAAAGTTATCATTAAGAAATCCCAGAAAGTTATTACTATCAAAATCACAACCAACATTAGAAAATAAGTCACTGAGTATTGATACAGACATTGTGGTCAGTCTACCTTCCAAATGTGATAACTTCAGCCAAAAGCCTATTGGTTGGGATGATACTAATCAATCTTTATTTCACTGGGGTGAAGTGAGTCATTGTAAAGATGATGCTATGAAACAATTGAGTGATATGAACCCTGATACTGTTTCTAATTACCATACAAACTCTGTTGACTGCAAATCAAAAACTTCGACAAGAAAATTAGATAGTGCATGGATTGATAGAGCTGCAGGCTTATTATCTAGGAAAACTGAACACTCTGAAGAACCAGTGAAATATGGATTAGGGAACATTGAACTGGACCCTGCTGATAAACATTTAGACTATGTAGAAAATAGTGCATCTGAAGATGAAGATAAAGTGATCAATAAATTAAAACCTGCGCTTAAGAAAAGAAAGCTTTGTAATGGTAAAGCTATTATTGCAAGTATACATAAAACTAATGATGAAAACAAAGAAATTCCTTCCGAACTCAGCAGTCAACTTCATAAAACTTCAAATAGTTGCATTACAAATAGAAAAAGTACAACTACTAAGAGTAAATCAAAAATAAATACTGTAAATGAAGAACAAGAACCACCTGATATTAGAGAGTATTTACCTTTTGGTTTAGAAAAAGATATTCAACCCCGTCACAATAAAATTATCAATGTTTTAAAAAATGTAACAGTTAATAACTTCAATGAAATTGATGACTGTGAAGAGAGTAAGAGTCTGGAGAGTAAAATTAAACAAGGAACATTAAATGAAAATTTTGTTAAAATTAACATTGAGAAGAAGGTATTTGTACGTGGAAAGAAAAGTATGAATTACTCCAAGTACAAAAAACAGCAATGGAAGAATAAAAAAAGTCTTCATGGTGGTATGGAATTTCCTGAATCTGGAAAAATTACATGTTTTAAATGCAGTGATACTGGCCATATGGCAAGATACTGTAGAGCACATAAAGGTGAGACACTTTTGCCACTTGACAGCTATACTGAAGATGAAATACCTACACTAGAAGAAATGCAAAAATGTGCATTTGGTTCATCGGATAGTAATCAATCTGTGACTGAGGAGCTGCAATTATCCTTACATAAACCGAGCCCAATCCCAGAGTCCTTTATAAAAATGTTAGCTGAATCCAATGATAGTAACAATGGTAGTGTAAAACCAATTTATAAGAATCATGAAGACATTTCAAGTGAATTAAAAAAAGTTCTTCAGATGTTTGGACATGAAACATTCCGACCAGGTCAAGAACATTCCATTAAGCGAATATTATGTGGTATGTCAACACTCCTATTATTATCAACTGGGGGTGGAAAATCACTTTGTTATCAACTTCCTGCATACATCTATAGTCAGCATTATAGGTGTATAACCTTAGTTATCTCCCCTCTAGTTTCCTTGATGGAAGATCAGGTTCTAAATGTACCTGACTTTTTAAAAGCTGGATGTTACCACAACAATCAATCTCAGACTCATCGACGTAAAATATTAGACTGTTTGAAAGAGGGACTCTTAAACATCCTTCTCATATCACCTGAAGCTTTAGTAGCAGGTGAATCATCAAATGGATTATCTAGCCTGTTTAAGTCCCTTCCACCAATTGCCTTTGCTTGTATTGATGAGGCTCATTGTGTGTCACAATGGAGTCACAACTTTAGACCCAGTTATTTAATGATTTGCCGTGTTTTGAGGGAAAAACTAAATGTAAAATGTATACTAGGTCTTACTGCTACAGCAAGTCAAACCACAATAAAAAGTGTCATTAATCACATTAACATACCTGATGGTCTTAATGGTGTTATCAGGAATCCAGCTCTACCAGACAATCTCTATTTATCAATTTCTAAGGAGAGGGACAAGGATAGAGCTCTAGTGTCATATTTGATTTCAGAAGAAATAGCATCATTTAATTCTATTATAGTTTACTGTATCAGAAGGGATGAATGTCAACGGGTAGCAGCTGTACTCAGATCTTGCCTACAAGAAACCGGTAAAATAAATATGGAAAGCAAAACTAACAAACGGAAAAGAATGTCATACATTGCAGAAACTTATCATGCTGGCATGTCAGCTGCACAGAGGAAGAAAATACAAAAGCATTTTATGGATGGAACCCTGAGAATAATAGTTGCAACAGTTGCTTTTGGTATGGGTATTAACAAGTCAAATATTAGATGTATCATTCATTATAATATGCCAAGCAGTTTTGAATCATATGTGCAAGAAGTTGGAAGAGCTGGACGTGATGGAAAACCTGCATACTGTCACTTATTGTTAAGCAATAACCAAAATGATAAAAATGAACTTTTAAAGCACATATATGCTAATTCTGTTGATCGACCGACTATACGAAAACTGCTTGGTAAGGTATTTATGCCGTGTGAATGTATCATATCTCAAGATTTATCTAATAGCTATTGCAAGGGTCATGAAGTTGGCATTCCCATTGATGCAACAGTAGAGGAATTAGATTTACCTTCTGAAAATATTGCTACTTTACTATGTTATGTTGAACTTCATCCTAAACAATATGTTAAGGTACTTAATACTGCTTATATAAATTGTAAAATTTCATCATATGCTGGGGCTAAAAAAATTCATGAGGCTGCAAAATCTTGTCGTGCCTTAGCTATGGCACTTCTATTAGCCAGTAAAAAAGATCCTGATACAATGAAAAAAACTGTTCTAGAATTTAATGTCATAGAAGTGGCTGCTGCCATTGGCTGGGAAAGTGGTATAACTAAATATCAACTGAAAAATTTAGAGTGGAGTAATACTGAAACAGATGCATCGCAAAGATCGTTTTTAAAAGTTGAATTTAATACATTAGGTTTCCGTATAAGAGCTAAGGGTGATTTAAACTCCACAGAACTTGATAGTATTTTAGATGACTTACATAATTCTGTTATTTCACAAGAAAAAGCAAGATTACATCAGTTAGAAGAATGTAATATTGCTTTTCATAAATTAGGCATTAATTCTTTAGGAAGTACCCTATTATCTAAAGACTGTATATTAGAGATTTCAAATAATTTAAAAAGTATAATAAAGGAATATTTTGAAAGAGAGGATTTACCATACAACATCACGTTAGATGATAGGCCAATAGATGTAGAAAGAGTTGGATCAGATGTTAGAGCTTTAATATCTTCATATAAAGATTGTATCTTTTCTGGAAGAAGCATAGCCAGAATTTTTCAAGGTATTTCATCCCCTAATTATCCAGCAATAGTGTGGGGTAGGTGCAAATTTTGGAGATCTCATTTACATGAAGATTTCAATAAAATAGTAAGAACAGCAACACAACAAATAATTCAAATGAAAATTTAATTCCAACTGAACTTGTAACAAAAAAATAAACGTGTATTAATTCATGATCTTATATTAAAATGCGGCAGATTAATGTAGTCTCAACAATTTCAAACGTTGTTGTTAAAGTATTAGTGCATGTGCATGTCCTGTAGCATTCGCGATTACGTTGTGGTTTAATACTTAGCTACTGAGTAACCGTTAAAGCGCCAGCGCCGCGCTGCCACTGCATTACTACTTTTTAATATAAGATCATTAGCATTAATGAAACCATGTCATATTATGGCTGTTAATTATTGGTGTTATTTTAGCAATTTTTTCATAATAATACCTATAGCTGACATTTACAACTAATTCATACGTTATTATGATACCTACATAATAAAAACATTATTCAATTCAACTCTTTTATTTCGACACAAGTGCGATTATGCGATAAAATTCAGTCTAATAAAGAATAGATATAGATTTTTCCTCTGCATAGATTTCCGTTCTCGCTAAAAGTGTCATACATAGGTACACCTCTATATATTATTTGAATTCATTGTTATTTTATCCCGCAAATACAGGTCAGTGCCCGCCAAGCATTATCTAAAACTAGTGGAGGCTCTACAGACAGGACCGGCAATTATGACCAGAATCCGAAAACCGCATCAAAATCCGTTCAGTAGTTTTTGCATCCATCGCGCACAAACAGAGACTTAAAAAAAATATTTTTTGTGTTCAGTGTCGTTCAATAACATGCTCTCTTTTTACATGTATTTATAATATCATTGTAACATGCCCTATACTTTGTCTAATGTAGGATGATAATCACAGATTAATAGTAATGTACTACAGATACAGGCACGTAGCTTGGCCAGGTTCGGGTTAAGTTCGCGCATCGTGCACTTTGAGCCAATCAAATGATTCAAAGTACGAACGAACGGAACGTTGATTCACTACAAGACGTTTCTCGGAGACATCTGATTGGTCCGTCAAGTGACGGACCAATCATTATGTCCGCGACGGCGCAACCGCGTCTCCCGCATGAAGATATATGTTTATCTATAGCTTCATGGTCTCCCGCGACCCGCTCATACCTCAAAGGGACCTAAAAATCGACCTTTGCGCATATGACGCATCTGGCCAATTTACGTGCCGGTATTTACAGATAAGACACTCTGAACAACAACTAAATCGTAGGAGTTTGGGGGTCAGTGGTCTGGTGTAATTTGAAAACAATATGGCAGCCAATGGCAGCGTAGCTCACTAGCGGCCTCTGTAGGCGTTTCGTCATGGACCCCCAAACTCCTAACGCCGCGCCGTAAACATGAAGCTATAGATAAACATGGAGGCCAAACCGGGAAGAACAGCTTGATCCAAATATAGCTTGTCTATAAAGTCGTGAAATTAAATGAGCGCTACTGAACTTCATGTAGCAACCCTATATAGTGCGACTAAAATGATCTTGATACTAGAAGTTCGTTCCTAGTAAAATGAGTTAACATAATAAAACACATTATGCAGCCATAATATTGTTTCTGTTTTATTTATTAAACCAGGTGCAGTATAAAGTTTTGAACCAGATCTAGAATAAAGTTATTGAACCAGATCCAGAATAAAGTTAGTTGAAACTCAAACTTAATCATTTAATAAATTCAATCAGTTACAAAGAATAATCACTCCGGATTTTAAATATTAAATATTGAAATGGGTTTCATCGCCACTTTCAGCAGTACAGTCACCACTGTCACCACAAATATTAAAGTTATCCATTTCTTTCATCGGCCGACCTTTCATGTGTTTCCCAGGAGTTTCAAACTTTCCATCATTCTTAAAACCTTCGTTAACTATCCGCCAACTATACTCTGATTTTCCTGTAAAGAGTAAAAATAATAATTTAATAATTAATTACTGAATGGCAACAAGTTATTGACTTGAAGCAATTAATTCAAATAAAAAATTGGTACAGATTGAACGAGTTGTACTATCATATCAAAAATTTTGATCGCACTATAAAAATGACCTACTGACAGTTTTTAATCTAACCTAAAATTTTGCAATGTAAACAATGCCTTTTTTGCCTTCAAATCGTAAATTCAGTAAATTTGTAAGTTCAGACAGATTCAAAACAAATAATGACATCATTAAATACCCATCAAAGATGCTGTTCGCTCATTAACGTCCTCCAAATCCATTAAAATTGTCCAGCTTAGTAATCCGTGATTCATTGCTGGAAAACTTTGAAAATCACTTCCCACGCACCACTCTGATTTCCTTTACTCATTTCTCAACCTTTTATACGTAGTTTGGTCTCAATGTATTGCAGTTTAATGAAAACAATTAAAAATAAGAGAAGAAAACTATAATTCCACGATAGTATTGACAACTAACGTACTTATGTTTGGTGTTGCCACTCACATGTTTAATGTTAGTTCCTCAAACATTCTTTTCACGACTAAATAGACAAGCTATACCTACATGTCTGTATCTCACTCTCTGTGTGCCGACTTCTCTTTCGTGTATTTGTACAATGTTGCTATCTTCTTATTAGTATCTCCTAGTAAATTATAGAAATAGACCATACTAACCAAAAATGCAAGTAAAATGATTTATAAATAACTCTATAGTTCGACTACGACTATTAATGTGGAAATTGAAAAATTATATGACATTTATTATGCATGATTGGGTTGTTGAATCAGGAAATCAGTGAATTAAATTCCCATTGTCTATGGATTCAGTACGTAATGTGGCAACATTGGTACTTCATGTCAACTATCAATAAACAATATGGCGGTTGTTTATTATTGTTTTGGTTTTTAACATATTTAAAGTTAATTATAAGTATAAACTCAAAAAATGGTGCAAAATTGTATAGTGCGTGGTTGCGGTATTACGTGGCGTCAAGGATGTGATATAAAATTCCACGCGTAAGTGTTTAAACTTGTTTAAATGGTGATTTCTTGCTTAGAAGGTTATCATACTTAGAAAGAGAAGTCGGCCCACAGAGAGCAAGATAGTAAATACAGACTGAGCATCAAGTAGGTATTGGAAGTGAGGCCTCCATGTTTATCTATAGCTTCATGGCCGTAAAGTAAAGAAATGAAAGTATGAAAGTGTCAATGCCGTGATGATAATAATGACAGCTCTAAGTAGGGTAGCCCATATTATTATAGTATAGGCGAAAATGAATATTTCGATTTTCGATTATCGTTCCCGTAGATTATGGAATCGATATTTACAAAAACAAAAACTGTATATTTTTATTATTTTAGGTAACTTACTTCAGGATGACAAAAGAGAAGTTTTATGGTATAGTAATTATGTTTCGTATCATATTTAGCCAATTATATCACAAAAATTTTAGTAGTATAAGTATAGCTTGTCTATTTAGTCGTGAAAAGAATGTTTGAGGAACTAACATTAAACATGTGAGTGGCAACACCAAACATAAGTACGTCAGTTGTCAATACTATCGACGAACTATAGTTTTCTTCTCTTATTTTTAATTGTTTTCATTAAACTGCAATACATTGAGACCAAACTACGTATAAAAGGTTGAGAAATGAGTAAAGGAAATCAGAGTGGTGCGTGGGAAGTGATTTTCAAAGTTTTCCAGCTATGAATCACGGATTACTAAGCTGGACAATTTTATGGGATTTGGAGGACGTTAATGAGCGAACAGCATCTTTGATGGGTATGTAATCATGTTATTATTTGTTTTGAATCTGTCTGAACTTACAAATTTACTGAATTTACGATTTGAAGGCAAAAAAGGCAATGTTTACATTGCAAATTTTTAGGTTAGATTTAAAACTGTCAGTAGGTTATTTTTATAGTGCGATCAAAATTTTTGATATGATGGTACAACTCGTTCAATCTGTACCAATTTTTTATTTGAATTAATTGCTTCAAGTCAATAACTTGTTGCCATTCAGTAATTAATTATTAAATTATTATTTTTACTCTTTACAGGAAAATCAGAGTATAGTTGGCGGATAGTTAACAAAGGCTTTAAGAATGATGGAAAGTTTGAAACTCCTGGGAAACACATGAAAGGTCGGCTGAAGAAAGAAATGGATAACTTTAATATTTGTGGTGACAGTGGTGACTGTACTGCTGAAAGTGGCGATGAAACGCATTTCAATATTTAATATTTAAAATCCAGAGTGATTATTCTTTGTAACTGATTGAATTTATTAAATGATTAAGTTTGAGTTTGAACTAACTTTATTCTGGATCTGGTTCAATAACTTTATTCTAGATCTGGTTCAAAACTTTATACTGCACCTGGTTTAATAAATAAAACAGAAACAATATTATGACTGCATAATGTGTTTTATTTTATTAACTCATTTTACTAGGAACGAACTTCTAGTATCAAGATCATTTTAGTCGCACTATATAGGGTTGCTACATGAAGTTCAGCAGCGCCCTCATTTAATTTCACGACTTTATAGACAAGCTTAATAATTTTAATAAATTATTTTAAATTCGATTCATTCGATTCATTTGTATATAGTCAATCCCACCAAAAACATAAATTTAAAAAAGGAGAGCCAAGTTCAATACAAAGAGTATGCTTGGCTATGGTCTCCGCCGCAAAAAGAATGGAGATCTAAATAAGTGCCAAGTTCTATGCAAAAACGAAATATGTATTTATTTATAGGAACAAAATAACATAAGAACAAGTATTAAACTCTATTTCTTTGCTATATTGGAACCTATAATAATTGCTGTTATTTAAAAGTGTGAGATCTTAAAGTAGGCTCGATTTGACTTGGCCAGTTTTCATTAAATCAGTCATTTTATAAAGTTATTTTATATATATTTTAATTCTGATAAAAACTTTTTTTTTTTTTGAGTTATAGAGGGGTCAAAAGTGGCACCAAGTGGTTCGTGTGAATATACACTTGTAGCTGGCTAGCCAGTTCCTTTGCTTGAACTTGGCTTGACACGCTCCCGCGTGTCTAGATTGTGCTATTTTCTTGCAAGACGCTTCACTATGACAAGTGGGCGGGGCTTGTCTATGTATTACAATAATTTTTGGGGTATAATTTTGTAAAAAAATATACGATACTTCATAGACATGAACTGCCATTATTATCATCCTAAATTAGACAGAGTATAAGTATTTTTTTGTCTACAGACGCAGCTCATTTACAATTTTATATAGACTCTGTCTTAAGGAACGCTGCATGAAGCTATAGATAAACATGGAGGCCAAACCGGGAAGAACAGCTTGATCCAAATACCTACATGATGTCTCTATCTCACTCTCTGTGGAACAACATCTCTTTCATGTATTTGTATAATGTTGCTATCTTCTTATTAGTATCTCCTAGTAAATTATAGAAATAGACCATACTAACCAAAAATGCAAGTAAAATGATTTATAAATAACTCTATAGTTCGACTACGATTATTAATGTGGAAATTGAAAAATTATATGCCATTTATAATGCATGATTGGGTTGTTGAATCAGGAAATCAGTGAATTAAATTCCCATTGTCTATGGATTCAGTAGGTACGTAATGTGGCAACATTAGTACTACATGTCAACTATCAATAAACAATATGGCGGTTGTTTATTATTGTTTTGGTTTTTAACATATTTAAAGTTAATTATAAGTATAAACTCAAAAAATGGTGCAAAATTGTATAGTGCGTGGTTGCGGTAGTACGTGGCGTCAAGGACGTGATATAAAATTCCACGCGTAAGTGTTTAAACTTATTTAAATGGTGATTTCTTGCTTAGAAGGTTATCATACTTAGAAAGAGAAGTCGGCCCACAGAGAGCAAGATAGTAAATACAGATTGAGCTTCAAGTAGGTATTGGAAGTGAGGCCTCCATGTTTATCTATAGCTTCATGGAAATAGAGCAAGAGCCCATGAACCCCAGACCTTCGTCATTTTATAAAAGCTGAAAGTTTGTCAGCGCATGCTCCCAATACAGATAAGAACGATGGCCCATTATGAAGTTCGGGTCATAGTGGCTTTGGCAGATACACGGTACTAAAGGGTAGCTGTAAGAGCGAGCGCAGGACAGTGGGTGTGAGTGACATAGCGAGTCAGGTCTATTGCGATCCTTCACAGCCCATGTATTGGAATTACACAATTGGAACTATAATTCCATTTTTATAATGCCAATACATGCGCACTATGCGCAGTGAGGGTTCGCAATAGACCTGACTTGCCGTCTCACTCGCACCCACTGCCTTGCGCTTGCTACACTTTAATACCGTTTATCTGCCAAAGCCACTATGACCCGAACTTCATAATGGGCCATCGTTCTTACCTGTATTGGGAGCATGCGCTGACAAACTTTCAGTTTTTATAAAATAACGAAAGTCTGGGGTTCACGGGCTCTTAGTCCAAAAGCTGGACCTTCAAAAACGCGCCAAATTTAAAAATAAAAAAATACTATTTAGAGTTTTATTAACCCCCGACGGCAACCTGAACGCGGTGTTAAGTTTGACGTGTGTGTGTGTGTGTGTGTGTGTGTGTTTGTAAGTCTGTCTGTGGCATCATAGCTCCTAAACGGATGAACCGGTTTTTGATTCAGTTTCTTTTGTTTGAAAGATGGGTTAAGGGAGAGTGTTCTTAACTATGTTTTACAAAAATCGGTTAAGCCATTTAGGGTGGGACGAGTTGGTAGAGCTCGTCGGAACACTCCCCATGGTATATGCGGTAAAAAGCTGCCAAAGATGCTATATCTCTGCGCAATTGTAGGGGCTCGAGAGTATTGGTAACTTCGGGACTCCTAATAATACGGGCCGCGCGTCGCTGCAACCTGTCGAGAGCATCTAACAAGTACAGCAGAGCCATGCCAGAGATGAGAATAGTATTCCACGCCGGAACGTATTTGTGCCTCGTACAGAAGACACCGTTGCTCCGGCGTGAAAAACCGTCTCACCTTGTTCAGGACTCCGAGTTTCCGCGAGGCCGTTTTGATGATGCTCTCGATGTAGTTTTTATTATTCAGTTTGCAGCGAACATCCATGCCAAGTATATCTTGGTTATCCCGAAGTGGCAGTGGAGTGTCCTGAAGAGTAGGGAGTGGAAGGAAAGGAGATACCTTTGCTGTAAACGCACAAGCCTGCGTCTTCTTGACATTGAACTCGACCAGGTTCTCAGAGCCCCATTGCGAAATGAGATTCAAGACCCGATCAAGCTCAGTGACGAGAAGCTGTCTTTTTTCCCCTACCTTTATTGTGTCATCTAAGAATAAATAATTAAGCTATAAAAAATTATATATCATCAATAAAAATGTATTTTTAGTAATTTTTTCTGAAATTGAATTTTTTGCTTGATAAAAAAGCACATTATGTGATTTTGTTACACCAAGTAATTATAATTGTTGTTTTCTTTAATAAATTCATGTTTTATTATTGTTTATAACCTAACCATCAGTTTCCTATTCAAAGAAAAACATTAGTAGGCATATTTTAGCCTGCAGGTTATCATTACAAAGGTACGCCTCTCAAGCGTATATGTTTAGGCTTTGCGTACCTACAAAATAGATGAGGCTTCTAGGGTTAATCATAAAACTCGTTAGTAAATTCTAAGTTTATGGTTTCATTAGACAGTTTTGTCATACAAATATCAAAAAAAAAACCAATGTAATATCTTTTATGTTTTAAATGAAAACTCGGGCTTAAAACCAACATTCTGGTGGCCGAGTGGCTTCAAAAATAAAGAAAATAATTTTGATAGTAATTTTATGTTGATGTTTGAGAAAAATCAGTACCACAAACGGTCATTCTCCTTTAAAGTATAATTCCCGAATTGAATTTTTGTATTATCCGACTGATTTATGTAGCACTGTTTACATATGACGGCCATGTTGTTTAGGGGACCATCTTCAATGTCAGTATCATGAAGCTATAATAGCTTATAGGTATTGGAAGTGTGGTCCATGTTTATCTATAATAGATAAACATGGACTACACTTCCAATACCTACTTGAAGCTCAGTCTGTATTTACTATCTTGCTCTGTGTGGGCCGACTTCTCTTTCTAAATATGATAACCTTCTAAGCAAGAAATCACCATTTAAATAAGTTTAAACACTTACGTATGGAATTTTATATCACATCCTTGACGCCACGTATTACCGCAACCTCGCACTATACAATTTTGCACCATTTTTTGAGTTTCTACTTATAATTAACTTTAAATATGTTAAAAACAACAACAAACATAAACAACCGCCATATTGTTTATTGATAGTTGACATGTAGTACCAATGTTGCCACATTACGTACTGAATCCTTAGAAAATGGGAATGTAATTCACTGATTCCTGATTCGACAACCCAATCATGCATAAATAAATGGCATATAATTTTTCAATTTCCACATTAATAATCGTAGTCGAACTATAGGGTTATTTATAAATAATTTTAATTGCATTTTTGATTAGTAGGTATGGTCTATTCCTATAATTTACTAGGAGATACTAATAAGAAGATAGCAACATTGTACAAATACACGAAAGAGAAGTTGGCCCACAGAGAGTGAGATAGAGACAAGTAGGTATTTGACTCAAGCTGTTCTTTCCCAGTTTGGCCTCCATGTTTATCTATAGTTTCATGGTCAGTATAGTCGGGGCAGTGTGACCAGTGTTTGGTAAATTGTACCCAAATATATATTCTAGCTGTTAATTTATGTGTTATTTAATGCTGTGTTATTTAATTTCAGGTTTCCACAGGAAGTAACTATGAGAGTTTTATGGATTAAAGCAACAGGCAGAAAAAACCGTGACGTTTTGTAAGTGCAATCTAATGGTCTATATAGAATAAAATGATTTTTAATTTTAACTTTGACTTTGATTTTTACCTAGGCCTAGACCTATATAAATAGAACTAGTAGGGCGCGTGGGTGCGCGGCCCGCTAAAGCGGACCACGTAGATGAGTGGACAACAGGAACCTGGAACAGGGGTCCGTTTGGATTTAAAGTTTTGGTGTGTAAGTAATTATGTAACAGTTTTTCTTGGTTCTGTACCAGAAAGGTTCCAACCGGGCCCCATTACTAAGCCTCCGCTATCCGTCCATCCTTCTGTCTGTCAGCGGGCTGTATCTCTTGAACCGCAATAGGTAGAGAGTTGAAATTTTCACAGAACAGAACAGACAGTTTTCTATTGCCGCTATAGCATGAAAATTTAAAAAATAAAGTGTTATTTCTTGTACGGTGGTACGGCACCCTTCTTTGCGAGTCCAACTCGCACTTGACCGATTTTTCAATATTATATTAAGAATGTAGTTATATTCCTCAGGTCACGTGACCCCGGGGAGCTATAACACTAAAGAAACTCATAAGTTACTGAACAGTGAACTCTTACAAAATGAATATCTGAAATAGTAAAATATTAGCTTTGGTGGCTTGAAAACTGGCCCTCTACAATTCTTTATATTACGTATATAAACTTTTTCGTGTACTTAATACGTCTTTATTATAATATAAAAAAGAGTTAGTGGGCCAGTTTCCAAGCCACCCAGGAGGTATAGCCCCAGCTCGTTTTGTGATACCTATGATGCTCGTTTTTGACAAAGTGATCCTATAAGGGTTCCGTTTTAGGGTTTGAGGTATGAAACCCTAAAAAGGAACCTTTATAGGATCACATCGTTGTCTGTCTGTCTGTCTATCGTGTCGTGTCAAGAAATCCCGTTGAATTAAATCACTTTGGCATATCTACCTATCGGTATGCCTTATAGCAGACATAGGGGGAAAAAACTGAAAACCGTGAATTTGTGGTTAGATTGAAAGTTGGGACTTGGAATTCAATACCTAACAAAAGTCTATGCTCGGCATTTACAATAGGTACCTATTATTTCACCAGGAACAGTTCCTTATTCTCTATGGTTTAGGAGTGTTGTACCCTGCATCATCAGGTTTGTGGAATTCAGACTTGAAGTGTAATCATGAAGCTGTTGCTTGATGCCTAAAATGCTGTTATGTTATTCTCTATGCTATGCTATGCTATGTTATTCTCTACACCACCTATAAGGTTGACTGGTAGAGAATGCCTGTTGCATATGTGCATGAAGTTTTTATAAATAAATAAAAATATAAGAAATTCTCGAATCCCCATGGTTTAAGAGTTCAGCACCTTGCAGCATCAAGATTGCGGAGTCGGGATCCGAAGTTCAATTATGTAGTCTATGCTTGGTACTTAAAATATTATTGCATTGCACCATCCGCAGTTTCTGAATCACTATAGTTTGTGAGCGCAGCTGTACCCTGCATTATCAGGGTTGAGGGGTTGGGACTTGAAATCTAACCATGAAGTCTTTGCTTGGTACCTATAATATTAATTCACAATGAACACTTTCTGAATCTTGATAACCTAGGGCCTAGGCGGGCAGTAATCTTTCAGCATCAGGATTAAGATTTTTTTATGGGATCAAGACGAAAACTTCTACTGTTTATTTTAAAAAATCTTTGCAAAAAAATGAAAATAAACGGGCCGTTTTGAGAACCACCTCTTTTTTGGAAGTCGGTTAAAAGCATATCAAAGTCTTGCACATTTGTCTCTTCAATATTCGCCTTATATTTTGTATGGAAAAATAAATTTCGCCATTTTCAATTTTTTCTCTATTCATCGAGTAGACCTCTAGGCTAGGTCCTTATCATCTTTTGCCAAAAAACCTCTCTTCTATCTTCTATTATACTTTGTGAGATAGACGCTTTCGAAAATTGTGTGGGCGCCATCTTGAATCTGCCATTTTGGTTATATTTATAGCTCACTGACAATTGGATGAGATTCCGAGTGGTTTTAATTTGAGCACTCCCTACCTCTCTTCAATACCTTGGCCGTGCTCTTCACCCGTCTCCAAAATCTCCATATTTTTCCTTCGAATGAATTTTAGTCCTTTATATGAAAGCATCAGGGAAAAAAAATACAGCAGAGGTGAACCGAAACACAATTCATCCATCTTTAATACTTTCTGAGAGAGACACCCATGACATTTGTGTTGACGCCATCTTGAATCCGCCATTTTGGATTTATTTCCATCTCCCTGCCAATTGGATGAGGTTCCAAGTATTTTTTGTTTGAGCAGCCCTCACCTATGTCTAATACCTTGGCCGTGCTTCTCACCCATCTTCCAAACCCTCGATCATCATCTATCTACATATTTCTGACTAAGAGTTCTTCCACAAAAACATTTTAAAAAGAAACTATGTATAAATCAAAGTCTTGCATAGTTCAAAACTTGTAGTCTATTCAATGTTCGCCATACATTTTCTATAGAAAAATAAATTCCACCATCTTGAATTTTTTTTTCTATTCATCGAGTAGACCTTCGGATCCTGATCATCTTTTGCGAAGAAACTACTCTTCCATCTTTTATACTCTCCGAGATGGACACCGAGGAAATTTCTATGGCGGCCATTTTTTTTTCGCCATTTTGAATTTTTTTTCAGGTCACTGGCAATTGAATGACGTTTCGAGTGACATTTGCTCAAGCACCACCAACCTATCTTCAATACCTTAAGCGTGCTCTTCACCCGTCTCCGAAATCCTCCATCATCAGCTCTCTCCATATTTTTCCTCCGAATGAATTTCCATCCTCTATACGTAACCATCGGTGAAAAAAAAAAATTTCATACAAAATTGTTCAGGAGAGGTGACCAATGAGTGAGTGAATCAGCACGAGCAGCTATATATATATTAATACCTGCTGTTCTACTGGTAAGTGTGAAATAAATAGATCTTAGTCTATGTTTGAGCATAGCTTTGCTGAAATTCTATTTTTGAATGGTTTTAAAAAAATAACCACGAAGGCTCATGCGGGAGCTTAGCTCCGCTCCACTCCTGCTGCACACACACACACACACACGGACATTCGCATTTATAATATTATTAGCTTCCCACTACAAAAGTAGCACAAGATGCCTTAATCCGGGGTGTCAGCCACATCTATACCAAATTTTTATCTGGTACCTATTGTATCTTAATATGAATTTACCGAATTCTCAGGTAAAATCATTTGGTGTGAGTTGGTAACACCGATGTCATATTAGCTTTATCTCATTGGCTATACGCCAATGACTTCTCTAGGTATATTCTCCCTCTACGTTTTTAGTCCTTACCAATTTGCCAAACCTAAGCTAAACGGAATATTTATAATTATATCGATTTCGATACCCAATAATAAATATCGATTATCGATCTAATCGAGAACAAAAATATCGACTATAAATATCGATATTTTTTTCTAAAATAACGATATTTCGATATATCGATTATTTTTGCCCAAGCCTATGGCAGGGCCATGGCACATCAATCAAATTATCAAATATAGCTGTTGCCCGCGGCTCCGCCCGCGTGGATTTCGAATTCTGTTTCAAATTCCTTTTTTCGTGCGGCAGTTCCTTCATATCATCCCCGTCAGCCAGCAGGAGTCGTTAAGTCTCACTCAGACCTGATAAAAACCGCATGCCGCCATCTCAAGTCTTCAGTTGCCGGAGTGTAAGATTAGGTACCTACTTAGAGCATATCCCGCGCTCCCCAGTTGACCCTGGGATGTTTGATTTATGATGCCTACAGCTACTTTGTATCATCGCACTGTAAGGAAAGAAATTTCATTCCGCGCACGCTTAGGCTGTGGAACGATCTCCCTGCAGTGGTTTTCTCTGCCGGCTATAATATGGGGTTCTTCAAGAAGGGCATTAGAAGGATTTTGCATGGTTGGCAGCGCGAGTATGACGCCCCTGGTGTTGCGCACGTCCATAGGTGCATAGGTCACATAGGTGGGCCGTGTGCTCATCTGCCACCTAAGTGGTATAAAAAAAAGCATGATGTCCCTACCGAACCCCGGAAAAGCGGGGATGGGGTGACAGGGGGTACAAAAGACCGCAGCCATAATAGACATTGTGTTGTGTTCCCGCCGGTAAAAAGGGTAGCCAGAGCTCACAACCCCCCTCCCCATCTCCCCAGTCCCCTCCTCTGACGTCCGATTTCGATAACTCAAACAGTCTTTAAATAATTTTTACACAATTAAAAGTCTTGATTAAGATATTATTTATTTGGATGGGAATACAAACATATACCTCAGGAAACATAATCTTAAATAGGTATAATTCGCGAGACAAACGACGTCCTGGCGCGAGTCGATTGTTTTGCAATAATCCATGATTGGTGAATTTGAGCTCGTCCAGTGCTGTAGCACCCCGTGCTATCCTCAAAGATACCTACCCAAGAAAACTGTACTGCGTGTATGGAGCATAATATTTTGAGCACAGTTTAGATAGAGTTTGTCTAATGAAAGCTGAACCACGACATTTATTGATTTGCATTTATTTAATTGATTTATTGAAGTCCAGTAGACTATAAATGTCACCTTCTGTCATTTCTCGGTGATTGCGCCTTAACATTACGATTTTGATACTTTGTATGTATTCACATCAAATATTAACGAGATTCAGATCAGATGCGATACCCAAAAATATTCGCTTTTGTATTAGATATTTGTACTTTTCGACACTATTTATTTAATGATTATAATTAATTATAAGTGTGACTGATGAAGGATCAAGCAGCTCGGATGATGGTGAAGAATATTTGGAATCTAATTTTGATTATAATTAATAATATTTTTTTCTAATGAATGAATTTCGTCTGATTCCTATAAGCCAGCTTGAAGATAATTTTTAGTCTGGAATAACACAGGCAATATATTATCTTGCACACGTTCATAGGTCACGTTTTGTCCGTGAAATATATTCCCAAGGGTAGCGGGAACGGGATCATAATTTCACGCAGGCAACAGCTAGTCTTAGTCTATATCTTCACTACATCTGCGGTTTTAGTCGGTTCGATTCCGACATAACCATCCCTGATGGCCAACGGGGGTGGTATTCGTGGGGATTTCAACATGAATAAACCTGCTACCTTTTCCCCCGATATTCTCAAAGTACCAAACTCCCACGCAGGCGAAGTCATGGGCAAAGGATAGTATTTAATAAAGAAATCAAAATATAAATAAGAATAACACCAAATAAAGCGCAATAAAATTCTTTAAAAATATCAGTTAAACTATAATAGGTACATACTTTTCTTTCACGATCAAAATGCTTTTATCCAACTATAACTGGTGATACCTGCCCTAATTTTTTTAAATTTGCCGCGGTTTTGTTGGTCCAGCTTTCATTAGACAAACTATAACAGTTTGACATTTCACATAACTAGGGAAGGGTTGCTATTACGGACTTACGGTGTTACGGTACGGGGTACGTACGGTATAGCTTCATTACCTACGTACCCATAATGTATATCCCGAAGCGAAGTATATTGGTCTGATTTACGTCGGCATTTCAACTTGCATTTATATCGAGTTATGTCCCTGTAACCACGGCCCTTATCTCGACCACACACTGGCCGCGAGAACAACAAGAACATTAAGATAAACTTTCCGTATCACTTCCTGGGACTCAGCGACACAAGAGCCCACCTGTACTCAAGCAGCCATTATTATGTAATTAGTATTAAGATAAACAACACTAAGATAAACTTCTCGTATCACCTCCTGGGATTCGGCGACACAAGAGCCCACCTGTATTCAAGGTCCTATTGTTGTGTAACTAGTATATAAGCTTACATTAAAATAATAAAGTTAGTCTCATTCTGCTCATGAACGTGAGCACATGTCAACACACGTGTTTTAAAAAAGCCTTTCGCCTCCGCCCACCACCTAACTGGCGCAGTCGGTATCCGCGACGATAGAACCGAGTTCTTCGTGTAAATCCAGGAAGATCTAGCAGTTCCGCCGCGTGCAAAGAATCTACCAGTGGTGCAGAGCAGCACAAGAAAGCAAGAAACACCGTGCAACGGCAGCAGACTCAAAACCATCAAGCCTACACTTCGGCTATGCTCGTGGGGTAAGTTCAAGCTCATTTACTCCCGAGACCCCCAATTTAGTCCTAATCACTTTTCTGCAATTTTTGTAGTGTTTGTGTGAAGGTACAAAGTGTTTTTGTGTAAATATCAATCACGAAACAGTAATTGACGATTCCCTTACTTTTGTGCTACCTATTTCTTTGGATTAACATGGCCAACGAAGCAGGAGCCCAGGGTGAGAAATCCCTTATTATAGAATCAAAACCAGTAATCACTGATTTTACAACATTCTCGCGTATATTGCCATCATTTGACGGGAATAGAAAAACGCTACCATATTATATTCAGGCAGTAGAGAGTGCTTTAAGCATGCTAGTGGATCGAAACGACCCTTGTGCGATCCACTTAATTAGAAACAAAATAACGGGTAAAGCTGTTGAGGCTTTATCTCTAAGCCCAATGACACAAAATTGGACAGATTTAAAAGAAATATTATTAAGAAATTTCGGTGAATATAGAACAGAAATGCAGTTAATTAGCGAGTTAATACAAATAACTAGAGACGGCAGTTCCCTAGACGCCTTAGGCGACAAAATAAAAAACATTTTATCTTCGCTTATTCAGAAAAACCCAACAAAAACCCAATTTTATGAAGAAATGGCACTTGAGACATTTTTAAATAAATTAAACCCAATCACAGCTCTTTGCGTGAAAATAAAATACGTAACAGATTTAAACCAAGCTATAACAATCGCAAAACAGGAAGAATTAACCTTACGGGTAAAACGCGCACAATTAAATTCCGGTAACTCATCTAAAAATAATACAGGATATAATGGGTCGAAAAACAAAACAAAACCCACATCCTTTGTGAAAAAAGACTTTAAGAAACCTATCTCTAATACCGAGCAACCAAAAAAAATCCATTATCAAGAAATAACCGAACCTGATAACGATCAGGAAATTAACGACGAAGATCAGGAAGACGATGCTTCCGAGGAAATAGACGAAAATTTTCTTCAGGAGTTTTCCGACCAACTGAAAACGTAATTTTTATGAATACAAATAATCAAAGTCGTCTTCCTTACATATACTTAAATGAATTAGGAGGAAGATTTCTAATCGACACAGGCGCGTCCCAATCACTAATTAGCCCGAAAGTTTTAAGCATTATTAATAAAGCAAAAATTAAAATTAAAAATGAAACACATTATATCAAAACGGCACACGCAACGTCTAAACACAGACAAGTAGCATACATAGAATTACCAGAAAACATTTTTAACGAAAGTATAACACATAAATTCCTAGTATTTAAAGGACAATGCAACTTTTGCCATACATAGCTGGCATGTTTTTTTTTTCTTTTTCGCCAGAGATGTAACATACGTTATGTGTTAAAAGACTGTACAAGATACAAATAGCAAAAAGAATTAGGCCCGTCAACCATATCAGAACGTAGTTATAGAGTGTTTAATATATTGCTATACTTTTTTTATCAGGCGTTTATTTTTCTATAGAAAAATATTATTTTTTAGTTTTTAATGATGTTTTTCCATGAAGTAGGTGGCAAACGGTCAGATAGTTATCTGATCAGCGCAGCCCATGGATATCTGTGACAGACAGATAATGCTAATACGTTGCCAGCCTTCAAGAAAGATTTTTAAACTACTATACTCTTAAGTCTAGAAATCACCACGTGCTGCATGCTGCACTCCAAGAAAGAATACGATTGTCTATCTCTATCCCACGCTTACGCACCACCTGGCAACGTCGCGCGCTCCTCTGTAACGGCCACGGGATGTAATGCTATGCCTCACTCACCTTTCTGTCTTTGGATTGTGTGCGTTGTTTCTGTGTTTATACGTGAGCGATTTAACTCCACAACTTGGCTTTGATTTATTGGATTCTGTTTCTGTTTTAACTAGTTATTTGGCTGTGCTGTTTATTGGACTTGATTTGTGTTGTGACGTGAAGTAACTGGTGCTGGTTAAAATGTCTACTAGACGGACTAGACCGTGTATAATATGCCGGAGAAGCACAAACCGCGTTGGCGGCAGAGGCGTTAGAAGATCATCTTTACTAACACCTGCTTTCATACACGAAAACACTTTTCTTGTGGATTATATCGAACACATGGATAATTCTATAGAGGTTAGTGATAGTTTTTAATTTTCTTACTGCTAGGTATCTGATTTTACTACCCGTGCGAATAAAGAATGGGATCAAATATGGCGGCTCACTGAGTCGGTAATGTCAGCATATTACGCAACGAAATAAAAATAATAAGAAAAAAAACTATTTTTTGCGAGTCTGCCATTGTATTTATGTTATACTTTTATTTTATAGATTGCCGAGTTGGATAGAATTTGTCGACCATGCTTTCAACGTGCGATTTACTGGAATCGGCGGAGGATTGCTCAGTTAGAAAACAGTGATACTGCTGAACAGGAAGATAATAATGAAGTAAACGTGGTTCAAAATAATCAAGAAATGGTGGTGGAGCCAAATATTATTAATGATCCCGGCAATCAGGCTAATCCTTCCTCAATGGTAATAGAAATACCTGGATATTTACGACTCTCGAATAACTCCACTCTGTGTGTTATTAATTACTGTAGGAACCAAAATCTGCATAGAATTCATGCTACTATTCGAAAAGATATACTATTTAAGAACAACTTATTAATCCCTAGAGATGCGCGTATATGTGATGTTCATTTAGAAAGCAATACATTGGATCAAGTAAGAAACATGGCGCGTCAAACGTTTTCTACGTTTAATAGTACTCAAATTAAAGATATGTTAACTTTGCAAAAAAACATGTCACGAGAATATCTCAATTTTCAAAAAATAAATGAAATGGAGGATTCTTTATTTTATTATTACATCGGATTCAACAAAACCCAGTTTATGGAAATAGTTTCAGCTAGCCCAAGTTTAAGAACAACATTTCCGAAAAAACCATTAAATGCTCTTGGCATTCTCTTAACGAAGTTACACACAGGTGACTCTAATCAAAGACTATCAAAACTGTTTACTTTGTCACGACCTTTACTAGAAAGAACAATGAAAAAGGCGCGACAATGCTTGTTAAATGATTTTGTACCTCTCCATATAGGTCTGGATCACTTAAGTAGAGAAGATTTGGTGAGTAGAATACTATCAATACCTAATCACCTATTTGGTAACCCGGAGTCCCCAATAAATACCAGGAGAGCGATTGTTATTGCAGATGGAACCTATTTTTACATGCAAAAGAGCTCTAACTTTGGGTTCCAAAGGAATACTTATAGTCTGCATAAATATCGGAACCTATTAAAAGTATTTTTGATTGTGTGCCCAGATGGCCACATAATTGATATTTATGGGCCTTATGAAGCTACGACATCAGACGCAACGATTATGAAGGAAATAACGCATGTTGATATAACAGATAATCCATTTCATTATTTTTTTGAAAATGAAGATGTTTTTATCTTAGATAGGGGGTTTCGCGATGCTATTGACGACCTTAGGTCCATGAACTATCGCGCTTATATGCCAGTAACTAGAAGTGCTGGCGAGTCACAATTGACAACCGAACAGGCAAATGAAACGAGACGAGTAACATTATGCAGATGGGTAGTAGAAACAATTAATGGACGGTTAAAAAATCAATTTAGACAACTTAGGTCAACTATTTGTAATAGAGCTGTAAATCATTTATTTGATGAGGTGAAAATAGCCTGTGCATTACTAAATGCTTTTGGTAAACCACTCACTGACCATCCTTTAGTGGACTCAATAATATCCAGAATAGATGAAGCCTCCAATCAAAATAAACTCGGCGATTATGTTCTCCACAGGAATCTTAACCAAATGAGAGCTGGGTTCATTTCGATGAGTGCGAATGTTCCCGGTTTGGACAATTTTCCCTCATTGGAAATAAACGATTTAGTAATATATGCGCTGGGCACATACCAAATAAAGCAGGCTAGGAGCTACTACGGCGAACATGTGAGGGACGATGGTTCATACAACATTGAGCTTTACCGTGAAGACAGGTTGGATATAACACTATTGAACATGTTTAATATAGATACCATTAATCCATGGCTGCTACGCTGTCGAATACAGTCGCGGCATATACGGCGGCGCACATACTGGGTATACCTATTAATAGAAGGTTTTAATAATGGCATATCAGCCATAAAAGGGCATTACTGTTCTTGTCTTGCCGGCAAGAGAACACTTGGCTGTTGTAGCCATGTCATGTCTGTATTGTGGTTCATGGCGTGGGGTAGACATCAACAAAACTTAAGTCCTCCAGCTCAATTTCTAGACCATATAGTAAGAAGTGATGTGGAAATGTTAATTATGTAAACCAGGTGTGCATACTAATTAATAAATAATTTTGATTTCAATTTTTATGGTTGTATCATTTTTTTCCATAGTACGAATTATCTTAACAGTGTCATGACATATCCTATGCCATGATATATACCATCCATTTATATTTTATCCTAGTTCATGTTATCTGCCAGTGGGAAATAAGAATACAACACAATGAAACTACCTTAGCAATGGAAACTACTAAAATATCACATTTATTTCTGGTAATGCAAATAAGTATTGTCGACTTTTAACATAAAAAGAATTTCAAATACTTTAAAATATAAAATTGAACTTTTATAATAATGTAGAAGTAGGTACTTACTCAAAACGATGGGCGCGTGGGTCGCTGTAGAAGATGGACTCCCGTTCCACCGATATGGCGGGGTGCGTTTAGGCATTAAACCGCGAATACACTAAGATCACTCGTATGTAACTATCGTGTCTTTGCCTATCTAAATTAATAAAATAATAATTGTGTTACAATAATTATATTTTCATGTAATAGTACTAATTGTATAAGAAAAATACGCAGCGCCTGACAAAAAAATGATAGCAATATCTCCACTATGGTTCTTCGTTCTGTTACGGTTGATCGACCCAATTCTTATAGCTATTGATTCCTCGTTTCGTACTCTAACATTTGACCTAGGTTTCATTTCTGGCGAAAGGAAAAAAGTAAAACATGCCAATAAGTTGCATTGTCCTTTGACCCAGATTTTGTTGGCTTGCTAGGCTTAGATTTATTAATACCATTAAAAAGCAAAATAGACATTAAAAATATGATACTACGAACGGAAAAAGCCACTATACCAATAAGGGACGATATTAAATCAACACAAAAAGTTTCCCCGAAATGTGAGCAAACAATTAACCTTTTATGTAGCTATCAAGAAGGTGAGTACTATTTTAATGGCTTAGACACAAAGCAAGGATTAATTTTCCCGCCTGCATTGGTCTCAGTCAATAATGGGAATCTCACCACAACAATAATTAACACATCGAATAAAGCGTTTTCGGTAAGAAAATCATGCAATATAAACTTACACAAATTAAATATAACTAAATCAGAATCACCACAAATAATATCAAATAAGAACAAACAAAAGCTTGACGAATTACTAAAGAAAAACATGGACAGATTACGCACTGAACACATGAACGTAGAGGAAAATAGGGAAATCCGAAAACTTTGTTTTAAATATCGTGATATTTTCCACTGCGAGGAAATCCCATTAACATTTACGCATGAAATTAAACATGAACTCAGACTAACAGAGGATAAACCTATTTATGTAAAGAATTTCCGGCAGGCTCCTAAAACAAAAGAAGAAATTAAAAAACAAATTAATAAATTATTAGAACAAAAAATTATCAGGGAAAGCAGTTCGCCTTGGTCTTGCCCGGTGCATATCGTACCAAAGAAAATGGATGCATCAAATGAACAAAAGTATAGATTAGTTATAGACTACAGAAAACTGAATGACAAGACTATAGAAGACAAATATCCACTTCCAAATATTGACGATATCTTAGATAAACTAGGACGTGCACAATATTTTTCTACGCTAGATTTAGCATCAGGTTACCATCAAGTAGAGATGCATAAAAAAGATATTGAAAAAACAGCTTTCAGCATAGATAGAGGTCATTACGAATTTCTAAGGATGCCCTTCGGCCTGAAAAATGCACCAAGTACATTTCAGCGACTTATGGACTCCGTATTACGTGGTCTAGACAACGTATTAACATACCTTGATGACGTCATAATTTATTCAACTTCACTTCAGGAACACATAGAGAAATGCAAACAGGTATTTGAGCGATTCAGAGAACACAATCTAAAAATTCAACTTAACAAATCAGAATTCTTACAAAAGGAAGTCAGATTCCTAGGTCACACATTAACAGACAAAGGTCTACAACCAAATTCAGATAAAATTGATGCAGTAAAGAAATTTCCTATACCAAAAACACAAAAGGAAATTAAGTCATTTCTGGGATTAGTCGGTTATTATAGAAAATTTATACAGGACTTTGCTAACTTAACTAAACCACTTACAAAATGCTTAAAAAAAGGCAGTAAAATTCAACTAAACGACGAATACATACACGCATTTGAGAAATGCAAAGAAGTACTCATAAACGCACCTATTTTACAGTACCCAGATTTCGAAAAATCATTCATCCTCACTACAGATGCATCAGACGTAGCAATCGGTGCAGTTCTCTCGCAAGGACAGTTAGGTTTAGATAAACCAGTGGCATATGCCTCAAGAACATTATCGGATACAGAACAGAGATACTCAACAATTGAAAAAGAATTATTAAGTATAGTATGGGCTATTAAATATTTTCGGCCCTACCTGTATGGTAAACGCTTCACAATATATACGGATCACAGACCATTAACATGGATTATGTCTATTAAAGACCCAAACTCGAAATTAACTCGGTGGCGATTAAGACTAGCAGAATATAACTTTGATGTACAGTACAAAAAAGGTAAAACCAACACAAATGCAGACGCACTTTCTAGAATTAAAGTGGTACATCACAATAAAAGCATCAACAACACTGACTCAAATGAGCCACAACCTAGTACTTCAGCCATAGACACAGAACTTGCAAATATAGACATACGAACATTATTAGATATACCGATAACACCTGAAAACTTAAGTCAACAACAGGATTATCCAGCTAATTTTCAAATAAATGAAGCACCTACACCGGAACCATTCCTCATACCTATGACACCTGAACCCTTAAGTCAGCAGCAGGAGCAAACAACAAACGTTCATACAGACGAAACAGTTGCACCAGCACTGGAAGTAGACATAAATAAAATACCCGAAATAAATGACGCAATAGATAGACAATTGAAACAATTTCACATTAGAAAATCTCCAGGAAATACCTATAGAGTGGACGATAGGTCTAAAGGTAAAACAATAATAAAAGACGTTTGGATTCCAATTAATGACACAAAAAATCAAATTATACAATTCCTGAAAGAACACACTATACCCGATAGACTATTTCATTGCTACTTTCACCATGAAGACTTTTATCAACTATTTTGCGAAGTATACAGAACGATATTCAGCAATCGAGGCCCTAAACTCATACGCTGTCTTAATAGAGTAACACTAATAGACAATATACAGGAACAAGTAGATATTATCAGAAAATACCATGAAGGAAAAACAGTACATAGAGGAATACAAGAAACATACAAACATATACATAGAAATTATCACTGGCCCAAGATGTTAACATCAATACAAAAATTTATAAATAAATGCGACAAGTGCTTAAAAAGTAAATATGAACGCAACCCCCTCAAGTTACCATTATCCCTTACGGAAACCCCACATAAACCTATGGAACATATGTTCATGGATCTGTACAGCAGTGGAGGCATAACTTTCTTGACTATCATAGATAACTTCACAAAATATGCGCAAGCAATACCACTTTCTGCAGCAACAAGCATACACATTGCAGAATCTTTATTGAGCTTATTTTCAGTTATAGGAATACCGAAAAAGATAACTACGGATTCCGATTCAAAATTCGATAACGAAGTAATAACAGAAATATGCGCAATGCACAATATACATATTCACTTTACCACCCCGTACAATCCAAACTCAAATTCACCTATCGAAAGGTTGCATTCAACCCTTGCTGAAATGATAAGAATACAAAGAATCACAGATAGAGATGAACCAACAAACTTAATGAAATACGCGATTATGGCATACAACAATGCAATTCATTCTGCAACTGGCTTTACACCTTTTGAATTATTATACGGTCACACCGATAGCAGGAATCCATTGGAGCTTCATTGCCCTAAGGAATTTTATCAAGAATATGTGTTAAAACACAAACAAATTATGGAAAACACACATAAGTTAATTAACGCCAGATTGAATAATGAAAAACAACAGTCAATTGAGAGAGCTAACGCTAACACCGAGTCAGCACCCTTCAAAGTTGGCGACATCGTTTACAAGCAAGTAGCAAAAACAGCGAGAGCCAACAAACTAGAACCTAAATACCTAGGTCCTTATACAATAGTTAGAATTCATCCAGAACAAATAGCAGAGATAGTTGGCAAACACGTGAACGCAAAAACTATCAGAGTTCACTTCCGCTTACTAAGGCGACCTGAAAATGTTTCAGGAGTGTCATCACCATCATCGCAGCCTTCAGGCTCGCCACAAGCACAGCGATCATACAGCCAATAGACAACCATAATGGAGTGCTAGTGCTAACAGAAGCAAAGGCACAATTTCAGATAGATACCTATCATTTAGCAGTAACATATAACATAACTAGTTTAAAAGAAATCTACTTAGAAATATGTAGTAATTATTTTACTTTTAGATTAAAACACAATAGTTCGATAAGTACTGTAGCTATTAGAAAACAATTAGAATACATCATAGATACTATAGAAACTAGGCTACAATATTTAGGATTACAGATTATAGGATTTAAGTCTAGATACAGACAAAAACGTGGATTGATAGACGGACTAGGATCAGTAGTAAAAGCAATCACAGGTAACTTAGATCAAAACGATGCAATTAAATACGACAACGAATTAAAAGCAATACAGTCGGCTTTAAATAATAATAAATCAAACCAGAAACGCACAATCAGCATTATGCAGGAATTCATTAAAGAATACGAAAACAATTTAAAACAAATAAAAACTAATCAAGACACAATTGCGAGTGCAATCAATAAATATACTAAACAAAATACCGAATTGGAAACAAACTATTTAACAACAAGTATCTTTAATGAAATAGAGACATCGTTTCAGCAGCTTTACGATAAATTAGAAACGTTAGAAAATGCCTTAACGTTCTCTCACATGAATAAAATGCACCCAAGTATAATTGACCCAACTTTTCTAATAGAAGAATTAAACATAATTCAGAATGAAATCAGTGGTAAACTACCATTCAATCCTAACGTAAACTCTATCCACCTTTGGGAAAAAGCAATAACAGTTAAAGCCTTCAGCACAAATGGAACTTTGACCTTCATTCTAGACATACCAATAGTTGCAGATCAATCCTATAACCTACTACACCTTTACTCCATCCCTAATAACAACAACACCATACTTATACCTAAGAATCCTCTCCTAGTCTTGGGAAATAATGAGTTTGCATATCCTCACGAGCCATGCATCGAGATTGGAGAAGACAACGTCATCTGCAGACACCTTGAATGGCAGACATTACTACACTCCAACGACTGCATCGCGCAACTGATACAGCATCAAGAACCGCATAACTGCACTTATGCAACTGCAAGCTACAACACTAACGTAATCGAACAAATCAAAGAAAACAGTTGGATTGTGATTATGAAACAGGAGGAAGTCATGAAAACCATTTGCAACGACGACGTGCAATATCAACGCAATAAAGGAGTTTTCCTAATTACCACAGATAACAGCTGTAAGGTGCAAATATTAGACAGGGTATTGATGACACACAAACGATACATAAGTCAAATAGCAACAATACCCTTACCTAGATCCAGCCACAATAAAAGAATTTCACCAATCACCATAGAATTGGAAAATGTAAAACTAGATACCCTAAAGGAAACTTTGAGAAAAACCAATGAAATTAACATAGAAGACGAAGACTTCAAAATAATCTCAACAACACCCAGCTGGCCCTCAGTACTTTTATACATCATCATCATCGCAGCAGCATCCGGTATAGCAGCCTACAAGCTCTGGTGGTTACCCAAGTCGACGCGAACCTCAGCACAGCAGCCTGAACCTGAAGCGGTCCAGTTGCAGCAGCAGCCTTCGGCGCGCCTCCATCTTAAGGGGGGAGGAGTTATGTCCCTGTAACCACGGCCCTTATCTCGACCACACACTGGCCGCGAGAACAACAAGAACATTAAGATAAACTTTCCGTATCACTTCCTGGGACTCAGCGACACAAGAGCCCACCTGTACTCAAGCAGCCATTATTATGTAATTAGTATTAAGATAAACAACACTAAGATAAACTTCTCGTATCACCTCCTGGGATTCGGCGACACAAGAGCCCACCTGTATTCAAGGTCCTATTGTTGTGTAACTAGTATATAAGCTTACATTAAAATAATAAAGTTAGTCTCATTCTGCTCATGAACGTGAGCACATGTCAACACACGTGTTTTAAAAAAGCCTTTCGCCTCCGCCCACCACCTAACTATCGCCGCGCATTTTTTTCATATTGCGATAGTTCTTAAACTAGGTATTTATGGTAATCATAGGTATAGTGTGAATGGCAATTTTGATGTACATTAAACGTACAACGTATCTAACGTATTTAATTGGATAAGAAATTATACTGTATTGTTAAAATTAACTTCGAAAACGATACATGATTTTTTTGTAATTTGTAAAGATAAAAATGGTTAGGTACTGTGGGCTACCCTTATTAGGTAGACATATTATGCTATCGCGGACTTTTATGTAGACCTTTTTAAGTTATACATTTCCACAGTATATTATTTTGTTCTATCTTCAATAGTTTTCGCAGCGCACGCGATGTAAGTAATTTTTTTAGGTCATTTTTTTACACCTTGGGTTACATTATTGAAGTTTTAGTAAGAATCCCTAAATTTTTTGGAGATAAATTATAGCCTATGTTACTCACAGATAATGTAGCTTTCTATTGGTGAAAGAATTATTGAAATCGGTCCAGTAGTTTCGGAGCCTATTAAACAAACAAACAAATTTTTCCTATTAAAATATTAGTATAGATTATAGGGTTTTGGCTTAAATTATATTAATAATCTAAGGGTTTTGGCGCCAACGCTGAAAAAGACACATCGCGGCATTGTATCATTTTCTAAAATTAGTGTAAAATGTAGTTACTATGTGTAAAAATGGTGGATTTTTAAACATAACATCTTCGGCAACGTGCACGAGTTCGGGAAAGTGGTAGGTATATTACCGTGAATGAGGATCAGTCACTTTTTTAGCTGAGTATGCAGTTTTGTAGACCTAAAAAAAACAATAAATTCTGTAAAAAAATTATTTGAATCGGATCAAAAATGACGAAGTTTTACCCATTTTAGTGCGGTAATCTCAAAAACGCTCGCCACCGCGTAGAAATACCCTGTGACGTCATAGCTCACATCGTCGCGCGTCGCCGCCGCGCCGCCGCGCCGCTATGGAGAATATAGGGCTATTCGGATAAAACATTTCATGAACTTTTTTTTTAAATTATAGAATTAAGTATTTTCTTTTTTTTTATACTACGTAGGTGGCAGACAAGCACACGGCCTACCTGATGGGAAACTGTCATCGTGGCCTATGGACGTGTGCAACACCAGGGGTGTCATACGGGGTGTCACCATGGGGTTCTGCCTACCCTGAAGGGAAGGGGGGGGGCGGCTAGGAAGGGGTGGAGAGGCTAGGAAGAGGGTGGGGAGGAGGGGTACAGTGAGCTCTGGCTACCCTACTTACCTTGGGGAATACATGGATAAAGATTAAAGATAAAAGATAAAGATAAAGATAAAGATAAAGATAAAGATAAAGATAAAGATAAAGATAAAGATAAAGATAAAGATAAAGATATAAAGATATAAAGATATAAAGATATAAAGATATAAAGATATAAAGATATAAAGATATAAAGATATAAAGATATAAAGATATAAAGATATAAAGATATAAAGATATAAAGATATAAAGATATAAAGATATAAAGATATAAAGATATAAAGATATAAAGATATAAAGATATAAAGATATAAAGATATAAAGATATAAAGATATAAAGATATAAAGATATAAAGATATAAAGATATAAAGATATAAAGATATAAAGATATAAAGATATAAAGATATAAAGATATAAAGATATAAAGATATAAAGATATAAAGATATAAAGATATAAAGATATAAAGATATAAAGATATAAAGATATAAAGATATAAAGATATAAAGATATAAAGATATAAAGATATAAAGATATAAAGATATAAAGATATAAAGATATAAAGATATAAAGATATAAAGATATAAAGATATAAAGATATAAAGATATAAAGATATAAAGATATAAAGATATAAAGATATAAAGATATAAAGATATAAAGATATAAAGATATAAAGATATAAAGATATAAAGATATAAAGATATAAAGATATAAAGATATAAAGATATAAAGATATAAAGATATAAAGATATAAAGATATAAAGATATAAAGATATAAAGATATAAAGATATAAAGATATAAAGATATAAAGATATAAAGATATAAAGATATAAAGATATAAAGATATAAAGATATAAAGATATAAAGATATAAAGATATAAAGATATAAAGATATAAAGATATAAAGATATAAAGATATAAAGATATAAAGATATAAAGATATAAAGATATAAAGATATAAAGATATAAAGATATAAAGATATAAAGATATAAAGATATAAAGATATAAAGATATAAAGATATAAAGATATAAAGATATAAAGATATAAAGATATAAAGATATAAAGATATAAAGATATAAAGATATAAAGATATAAAGATATAAAAATAAAGATAAAGATAAAGATACAGATACAGATACAGATACAGATACAGATACAGATACAGATAAAGATACAGATACAGATACAGATACAGATACAGATACAGATAAAGATAAAGATACAGATAGGAGGAGGACCACCACAGGAGATGGTTATGTCACACTCGAACCGACGAAAACCGCACTTGCTCGCGTAAGGTTACACCCCTCCCCCCCCCCCTTTTCCAGGAGCAAGAAGAGGACACCGTGGTTCGCAAACCCGAGGGGTCATCTTGAAGCCGGAGATGGTACGGGTCAGCCGGGGTGCGAGGGACATACCTTTTGGGCAACCTTATACCTCGGCACTAGAAAACCCGAGACGGCGTGCGGTTTTAATCAGTGCGATTCAAACATAAACCACCCCGGTTGGGGGTGTTTTTATTTTTGTCAGTCCGCCGAATTGACTGCACCCCGCCTGATGGTAAGCTGACCCTTAGTGTTGCACACGTTCATAGGCCACGGTGACCGCTTCCCATCAGGTGGGCCGTGTGCTTGTCTGCCACCTAAGTAGTATTAAAAAAAAAAGGTGCAGTCCTAAAAGTAATGGACATCATTCTATCAAAACTTGAACACTTTCCCAAATAACGGATGTCTAGGTATACAACCACTTTACCCTTATTTGCCCCCTTAGGGGTGGATTTTTGAAAAACCGCGATTCACGGGGTACGTTTATTTTTAACCAGAAGCAGCTGTATCAAATTTCGTGCTTCTTACTTTCAAAATAACGGACTTTCCATGCAACCAGCCATCGCCTATTTTACGCCTTTAGTAGTGAAATTTTGAAAACGCTGATATACGTGTTTATTTATTTCTAATCAGAAGTAGGTATATGAAATTTAATGCGTCTAACATTGAAAATGAAGAACTTTCATATAAATGTTTATGCCTTATTTTGCCACCTTAGGAGTAAAAATTCTAAAAATCCGTTCTAAGTGGATTCCTACAACATAAAAAGCATCTACTGTCAAAATTTCAAGTTTGTAGGTCCAGCGGTTTAGGCTCTTCGTTGATATATCGGTCTGTTTATCAAAGGGCATCGCACACGATGTGAGCTATGACGTCATCGACAAAAAGCCAGCGAGAGTGTGCGTTTTAAAATAGTCGTTTTTAAATCTTCGATAACTTCGTCATTTCTCGTCGGATTTTAATCATTTAAAAAACAAAATGCTTAGAAATTTGTAGCGCATACGTTTCATTAATTAAAAATCAATCAAAAGTTCTGTTATGTGACAGATCCTCAAAACTCCATAGTAAGCACAGAACATTAAAAAACCATAGAAGTAGTAATTAAGTAAAAATACAAAGGAATAGCTGTCGGCAAAAAATACACTCACACAGACTTTTAGGACGTCTTATTGGTTGCATACATTTTACCTTAAAATATAAGAAGAGCAGAACTACACACCTTATTTTACTGAAAATGAATTTAAAGTACGTTTTGACAAGGTATATACTTCAATTATGTTTACAGAGTATCATCAAATCTGCCGCCATTTTAACGTAATATACAACAGAATTATGTTTAAGCCACGTTGGAATAGAGCACAAATTTATTTATCACAATAATACCCCATCTAGCGGTCAATAGCAAAATCAATGTACATTATAGTTGTGCTATACACCAATAGATGTCTAAAATTGTATTGTATTGCAAATCAGTCCTTAAATATAACAATGGTAAGGATTATATTAACTTAACTCAAAATACGGACAACACTAGAATCGACCCCCATGGTGTCGATTCTGTTGTACATTTTCACAAACTTAACTAAAATGATAATTTTGACAGCTCTAAGTAGAGTACCCCATATAGTATAATCGAAAATGAATCTAATCGATTTTCGATTATCGTTCCCGTAGAATATGGAATCGATAGTTATAAAAACACAAAAGCATTTATTTTTTTATTATTTTAGGTAACTTATTTCAGGATGATAAAAGAGAAGTTTTATGGTACAGTAATTATGTCTTGCATTATACTTAGCTATTACTTTTATTATTATATTATATTCTCTTTATTTATTTCGTAAACATATTATTTACATTTTTAAATATATATATATATTATATTATTATTAGCTATATTACAAAAAATTGTAGTAGATAAGTATGTACTTAAAAATTTCAATAAATTAATTTAAGTTCGATTCATTCGATTCCTTTGTGTCATAGTCAATGAGGAGAGGAACTGCTTTTTTATCCCACGATGTCGCAAAGTCGACTGTGACTTGTCAAATGTCAAAACGCTTACAAATTTGCAATTTCGATGTAAACAAACAATTATAATTACTTCTAATAATGCAATATGCCGCTGTGTTGTGCTCCAGACTGTAAAAATCAAGGAAGGCATATATTTCCAAAGGACCCCAAACGCCAGCAGTCCTGGGAACAAGCGTTGAGAATCAAAAATTTTAAGGCAACCAATTACTCTGTATTGTGCTACGCGCATTTTAAAGCAGATGATTATTATGATCAAAGCAGATATACTCGTAAGTGTATGACTTCATTATAACTTCATGCATCCAGTGAATACCTATTTACCCATTGTACCTAAAACGATTTCTAACTCCATGTTAATTTTTTCAGAATAACACTTTAAAGGTACTTGTGGGTGCCACTCCTGGAGGCCTGTTGTCCTATTGTTCACCTGCATATGCAGGATCTGTTAGTGATAGGCAAACAGAAGAACGAAGTGACTTAATTCAGAAGTGTGAAAGTGGTGATGTTATTCTGGTTGATTGTGGCTTAAATATTCAAGATATACTTACTAAAAGTAATGTAGCTGTCCATACTCCAACATTTTTAAAAGGCCAGACTCAACTGCCTGGGTTAACAGTATTAAAGGATTGAGCTTTAGCCAGTAAATGAGTACATATTGAAAGGTTGTTTGGTCTTACTAAAACTTATAATATACTCAAAAGTGAATTAGATCACAATTATGTACCTATAGCTAGTAAAATATTTGTATAAATAAATATTGTAATTTCAGACAAAGTATAATTAAAAATGATAAATACAAGCAAAATATATTTCAATTTGGTTTTATTATAAATTCATATTATAAACAAATTTGTCAATGATTCCTTGTTTTAAAGCGTTGTGATAAAAATCAGTCATTCCTTATACCATTGCCTCTATATACACATCATCTACCAATGAATAAAATGTTTTAAATGTTATCAAAGTCTGAGTACACGCCTGATGCAGAATGATGGACTTCGTGCGTACTATGTCTTCTACAGCACAAAGTAGTACCGACACATGTTTGCAGTGTGCTTCTACACCGCTGCCTGCTGCACATTCTCAGTGGCATTGTTTTATGTTGCCTTCATTGCTCAATAAGATGTTTACAATGTAAACAATCTTTTTCATTTGAGCCTTGCATTGGTCCTGTTAAGTCCTGTATATAAGTGTTGAAACCTTCAACACTATATCATGCAGTTACCAAATATCTGGCTTCGTATATATCCTGTCCTTTAAGACGAGTATTGAATCTAAAACAAAAAAATTAAAGCATTTCAGATACTTACTAAAGGTATAATACTGTTTTAGTCTTAAGGTTAACATACAAAGGTATACGTAAAGACTTGTAGCAAAGGATTTTATAAAAGTATTCACCTTTCGAAGTAGGCCTGTATTTCATGCTTATTTAGCGAAGGAATCTTTGAATCAGCTTTTATATCTCTATAAGACGCAGCTGGCGGGCACCGAAATTGTGGGTCACAGAGTGAAGTGCTAGGCCCAGGGTTGGCATTAAAGTTGAAATTTCGATCGTATGCTTCTAATCTGAAAGTGGAAAATTAAGATCTTATTAGATTTGTACACAAAAAGCGATTATTTATCAACTTAACCTCAAAATAATTTAATGCGTACCTCTCAATCAAAACAGCTTTTTTTCCAGCTGTGGATGCAGTTCTCTTACGTAACTCTGCTTTGAGTTGTAAGACAGTCCAAAAAGAATACATCGCGAGTGTTTAATCACAAGAAAACAGTAATAACAAAAAACTTGGTAACGTCAAAACAAATCCTCCCAGCAGACTCGATGCTAGCGACACCTACGACGACCTTTGAGTTTTTCTCCTCATTGTGCTGAATTCTTGCAAGACGCTTCACTACGAAAAGTGGGCGGTACTCTTCCATGTGCTACGATAATTTTAGAGGTATTATTTTATTTTGTATATAAAAATACGATACTTTATAGACGTGAACTGTCAACATTATCATTCAGCATCCTGAATTGGAGTTTTCTATACTCTGTCCAATAATTGGACAGAGTATAGAAACTTCTAGAATATTGAAGTAAGTATTTTCGTGAAAACTTATAGGAAAAGAAACCTTAAAATCAATCTCATAAACTTATTTTTTGATTAGAAGAAAGTATTTCTTTATATTTTAGCCTGCTTCATGCATATACACAAGTGTATATGTGTGAGGTAAATGCAATTACACTTAGGTTTTTGGCGACACAAACACGCCCCCATACGATTTCTAGTCCTAAGGATTTTTCTTTGTTCTGTGGTTCTGTGATAGTAAGCCTCTATACTTTGTCTAATTTAGGATGATAATAATGACAGGTCTAAATAGGGTAGCCCATATAGTATAATCGAAAATGAATCTTTCGATTTTCGATTATCGTTCCCGTAGAATATGGAATCGATATTTAGAAAAACACAAAAACTTTTTATTTTTTATTATTTTAGGTAACTTACTTCAGGATGACAAAAGATAATTTTTATGCTAAAGTATTTATGTTTCGTACCATATTTAGCTAATTATATCACAAAAATTTTAGTAGTATAAGTACTTAATAATTTTAATAAATTATTTTAAATTCGATTCATTCGATTCATTTGTGTATAGTCAACTGTGCTATATTCTTGCAAGACGCTTCACTATGACAAGTGGGCGGGGCTTGTCTATGAAATATAATAATTTTAGGGGTATGATTTTGTATAAAAAAATACGATACTTCATAGACATGAACTGTCATTTTTATCATCCTACATTAGACAGAGTATAGTAAAGTCTCCACTATTTTACTGGGGTAAGACTATGACTGACTGATTTGACTATTGACTGACCTTGACTATGACTAAATGACGAAAACGCTGCAACTTATTGCATTTATTTGTAACGTTAAATTCTAATTGATTTATCAATTTACTTGACACTGGCATTCATACAATATTTGCCAAAGTAGGAGAAAAAAAAAATTCTATGTCATAATATCACTGTATTTTAAATAAAAATAATCTCTTTGTAAATTAATATCAATAGAAAGTTGCAATAATACAATACTACAGCAGGAGTTTAAACATAAAGGTTTTATTTTCAAAACCAAGCAAAATGTCTAGCCAAATAATTTTAGATCCTACAAATGAGGAAACAGTTCAATGCTTTTTTTTCTCCAAGACACTTGATTCTAATATTTTGTCATGGGAAGCTTTATGTCAACGTGTTAATAATACCATCAAGATGTTATCTAAGGATTACATTTGGCATAGAGATGAATTTAAAGTGTTTATACCGATAACAGCATACAAAGGTACAAGTAAGTTTTGATGTACCTTCACGTCATTTTGCTTTTTCGGGGTTAATTGTTGTTGTTTACATGTGATGTTCAGTTTAATTCATTGACGTTTACAGAGATCCCTTCGCATTTATGCAGCCTTACCTGTTTCGGTGATAATATTGAGGATGAATGGTTTATCGTATGGATTGTGTTGGCAATATCTAGACTGTATCAAGACTTAATTATTCACATAAAAGACACTGATGGTGATTTCCTGCTTATAGAAGCCGCAGACTATTTACAAACTTGGGCCAATCCACAGAATACTGAAAATCGGGTAAGTTCCATCTGATTCCTTCAGAGAGGTAGGTATGTCATGTATTGCTCCTACCTACTTAACCAAACTTGCAAACAGTGGCATTCACAAATGAATAAGGAGCTGATTCACTTTAGATGCATTGGCAATATAACTTTATGCATAGCTACCATAGCTGCCATAGCTGGGCACCATTAATCAAATAGTTGACTTCGTTAATTGCTAATCCGTTATTGAAAAAATTAACTTTGTTAATAGTTAAAGCGTTACTTTTCAGATAATTTGATGCAAGTTAACTTTAATCGTTAGTCTGTTAACACACGATAAAAATTGCATCTACATTATAATACTACCCATTTGCGCTAAGTTTGCCGCTGTCAACTGTCACACGTTTAATATCTTCTCACTTGCTCGGTCGAGTGAGTGAGAAGAAGAGTGAGTGATGAGTGAACTAGACCTAGTTCCAGTGAGAAAACGCTTACTGACGTCATTTGACAGCGGCAAACTTAGCGCGAACGGGTAGTAAAATGCTTTGTCCTGAATGACATAACTGACTGACTGACAGACCATAGCACAGGCTAAACCGCTGATCTTTCGAAACATAGAGGGTGTGTTTTTTGTATGATGATGTAGTCATCTGATAAGAAAGGATTTCCCGAAACTTTTTTCCTAAAAAGGGGTGAAAAAGGAGGAAATGTTTGTATGGGACAACGCAATTTCTTAGTCCATCCAAATTTTTTGCAAAGTTAATGGAACATGTGTATCATATTTTATTGAAATTATCCCATAACGGGGTTAAATTAGTGATGTAGGCATGATGACAAACAATGTTTTTTCATTCACTTGGATGACAGACTAGTTGCGCTTTGGACAAAACACTAATTAGACGAACAAATTTTAAAAGGTCACTGTTAGGTTTCGCAGTTTGTACTCTTATTTATATAGTCTTCGGGATTTACACCTGAATATTTGAACACTTGCTCATGTACTGACGTTTCGGTAGTGTTGCAGCAGTTGTCAAACGTTGGACATGTTAGAATAGAACTAACATGTTGGATTAACAACTAACAGACTTGAAGAAGTTTAACAGAAGTTAACAGAAAGTCGATCGGTTACTCGAAATAAATGTTTCATAAATTAACGATTAACGAGTTATGACGTTATGCTTGTATATTCCATGTTTATTTTCATTTTGTACTGCGACTCTATGAGGCAATTTGTAATTTTTATACAACTTTGGTGACAAACAAGCACACGGCCCACCTGACGGGAAGCAGTCACCGTGACCTATGGACATGTGGAACACCAAGGGCGTCACACTCGCATTGCAGACCCGGGTTGGGGGGGATTGGGGAGGGAAAATGGTAGGGGTTGAGTGTTTCTTCAGCACAGAATCCCTCTAATGAGCTCTGACTACCCTACTTATCGCCGGGAAAACCAAACACGATGGTTATTATGGTCACGCTCTTCTGCAGGGCGCTGGTACAGTCAATAATATGTATACATTGTCAAGGCGTCTTAAATATGTAAACACCTTCGACTCCGAAATGAAGTGCCCAACGTGAAGAGCATAAAATTGTAACCACTACAATATGTATAATATTTATGATGTTAACCCGTTACGATTTTATGATCTTCACGTCGTCGAGCACTTCATTTTGGAGTCGAAGGTGTTTACATTATTTAAGACGCCTTGACAATGTATACATATTATTGTACGTGACTGTACTACCCCAATCGGACTCCTCAGTTCAGACGTGATTTACCGTCGTGTGACCTACCTCCTCACACAAATTCATAACCATAGGAAATACTGGGAAGTTCTCTTTTTTTTCCTTAAACCAATAATTTGTGATACAGATTCTGATATTCTATCTCACGAAGGCGGGTGAAAATAGTAGTATGAGAGTCTTGTAAATACGCGTGCAGCATGTGTATGCGACAGTTCATGTGCGGTAGTGGTAGTAGAACAATAACTGCAAGTAATTCATTTTATATGAGTATTTTGATCGTAAGTAAGTATTTTCAAAACATTTATTACCCAACAATAATAAACTAATAATTATATTAGTCCAATGCGATTTATTTTTTGGTATAAAATGTTACGGGATTAAGTAGATGGGAAGAACTAACCTCAATTGGACCAAATTGAAATGGAACCACACGGGAAGCGCCAGCTATCAAATTTAAAAAAATCATCAAAATCGGTAAACCCAGTCGAAAGTTCTGAGGTAATAAACATAAAAAAATTCAGTCGAATTGAGAACCTCCAGCTTTTTTTAAGTCGGTTAAGAAACCGAAGTTAATTACATGATATATTTTAATGTTTATGCAATTAATAGGAATCTGCCGAATCTATGTCGCTATTGTCATCACTATTATCTTGTAAAGGAGATGTTTGACAAATGTATGGACCCTTTTTTTTATCGTGCGGAAATCCCCATGGATACCACCCCCGTCGCCGCGTCGGCCATCGGGGGTGGTTATGTCGGGATCGAACCGACTAAAACCGCACGCCGTCTCGGGCAGTAATTACCGGGGTGTAAGGTTACCCAATGGGCATATCCCTCGCACCTCAGCTGACCCCGGGCCATCTACGGTTTTAAGATGGCCCCCTCGACCCCCCGAAAAGGGGGGTGGGGCGAGCATCGCCGTTCAAAAATAAAGTAGGATTCTTTATTCCTGAACTTAGGTTTAGCACCACATAAATCATCAGTGTGCTTCGTACCTATATCGTTAATAATTTTACCCGTTCTACCACCGGGGGTATAAACCAGGGGTACAGTGGAGCAATACCCGTACTGGGCAATATTCAACACAGAAAATATTAAAAGTAAAGCATCAATATAAATTAATAAAACTATTTAAGTTAATTACTAGGTAAACTTTTTTGAACGGTACTGACCATCATGTCAACCATCTTGTATTATATGTCGTAATAAAAATGTAGGTACTCATATTTTATTAATTTAAATTTTAAACCCATGAATTTCGGAGGCGAATAAATATAATTATATTTTTTCCAATCTCCGGTATTTTTTCTGTATAGTGTACAATTAAGGGGCCTAAAATGAAACATCTCCTTGAAATAGCTGAAGCCCTTTTTTTCTATACTGACGGTAGTTCTTCTTAGATTTTGGCGCGAACGCAATTAACGCTAGTGATCCGGACCACGGTACGGGCCCGACTGACCGTTTCAGCCTTTACGCACACGAAAGCATTGTAGGTATGTATATATACGTTTAACTAGAATCAAAGCTCAACCGCTTTCGTGAAATAGAACATCTGTACAACAATTTTAGGCAAATCTGAGGTCGCCATAAACTACGTCATTTTGATCAGTTCATTTGTAATGCTGATAGAATAAGTCTAGTGTAACTATTTTTTAACCATGCAATTGTACCTTTTTAGGTCTTCATATACAGACATCACATACATGTTATACCACCAGAAGTGGTCCCATTAAAAACCAAGCTTGATTTAAAAACAGCTGTCAAAACCTTAAATGAATTATCAGAATCCACACAAGCTCCTTTTGATGTTGAACAAGCTATTTTAAAAAGGATTGGGTCGTATCCTGAAAAACTTAATGAAAACATTCATAAGACTAAAGTGCAACTACCCTCTGATCTAGCAGCTCTCTTGATATTAAAACCTGCTCTTATTGCACCTATAGTGAATGCATATTGTCATAGTGACATCATTGACGCAAAGTGTGTTAAAGAAATTGATTTTAATGATAGTGTAACAGTAGAAGTAAAATTCACCAAGTTATTGTATGCAATGCTCTTGCATTCTAAACTTATCAACCGTGTTAAACACTACGAATCCAAAAATGATAAAGATATTATTTTGGGAGTAAAGATAACATGTGGATATCAAATGATCATGAACAAAGCTTTAACAGACATGTTTAATACAAAAGAATACCATAAATTTCTGACAAGTTTGAAGCAAAATGGATATTTCCAAAATAATATTGAAGGATCCACAGAGTACAATCAATTGCTGAAAAATGCACAAGAATATTTTTCACTTGCAGACTCCTCAGTTAGCTCACACATATCTCATGTTATATCAGAACTTATGTCATCAAATGACTATACAAGCATTAGAGAATCTGTTAAAGATAAGTATATGGTAGAACCTGGATACATGGGAGATAATGAAGAGTGGTTAAATATACATCCAGATCAATTAAATGATCTACTGTTAACACGATATGGCAAGACATCTACACTAAAAAGTAATGATATAATATCGTCCCAAACTATAACTACAGAGTTATCGTCAATCATGAAACAAACATCAGATTACGAAGGTATAGAACCTGATTGTAAAGAAAAACATGAAAATAATCACATAGAGTTTGAACCAGACCAGTTTGTTTCATCTATAGAAAAGATGTTAAGTATATTAAGCACAGGTTGTGACGAGAACACTGATAGTGATGAGAGTGAAGAGGATTCTGATGGTATAGAAGATAATGACGAAAACAGTGATGTCTGTGACACAGAGTTGAAAGCCACGCTTCAAATGAATCAATCGGAAAACCTACATGAAAGCAAAACTATTCTTTCTAATATTATTCAGAGTATTAAAGAAGAAAGAGCATCATCAGGACCAACAAGTAATCTTCTGAGGACATTTGGTGTGTCAGGGATTTTAGATTCTGATGATAGTGTTGATTAAACTATTATTTGTAATATATAAAAAACTAATATGGGTTCCTAAGTCGTCTAATCTAAAAAACTTCCGAAAATTTTTGAACGGTATAATTTTTAAACATTGTCCATCTATACATATAATAAATCTGTAACTGATCGGTGTCTGTACATGGAAGATATATATGAGAAAAAAAAAATAATTATATTTTTAGAACTTTTGTCTGTTTGTCCGCAAATTTTTGTGCACGCAAAATTCAAAAACTACTGGAGGGATTTTGATCAAACTTGGTACGATAATAAGTAGTTCATAGTTCTGGGCAACATATAGGCTACATTTTATACAAGCATACCCGTGGCTTCGCACGCGCTTCGCTTTTAGGTCGTTTTTGCTCATATCTCCGGTTCTACTTAACCAATGACAACCAAACATACGGTAAATTTTTAGTCTAAGCAAGACCTTTCTAATAAAAAAACCGCATCAAAATTCGTTTGGTATTTTAAAAAGTACTGAGAGGGTTATGATGCGGTTTTTTTTATTAGAAAGTGCAATCAAATCTTACGCACATTTGATCACAATCGGCTGATTAGTACCGGCGATAAAGTAAAAAAACGCGAAAATCGACGTCCATGCGGGCGGAGCCGCGGGCAACAGCTCATTCTAATAAAAAAAACGCATCAAAACCCGTTCAGTTCTTTTTACGTCCATCGATAGCGATAAAAAATACCAAACGGATTTCGATGCGGTTTTTTTTTAAAAAGGTCTTGCTTAGAATAAAAATTTACCGTATGTTTGGTTGTAATTGGTTAAGTAGAACCGGAGATATGACCAAAAACGACCTAAAAACGAAGCGCGGGCGAAGCCACGGGTTTCAGCTTGAATAAAAAGTAGCCTATTGTTGCCCAAAACTATGAACTATAATCGTACCAAGTTTGATCAAAATCCCTCCAGTAGTTTTTGATTTTTGCGCGCACAAAAATTTACGGACAAACAGACAATCATACAATATTATAATTATTATAAATCTCGCATTCAAAATTAAACTCATTTAGAAATCTAGTCGCACTAAAAATACAGCTTCGTTTTGTAAGCTTAGACATGAGTTTGCCGACGCTACGGCTAGCCGGCGGCCCACATACGTCTCAGTTCCAAAAGGTAGCATCACATTCTCATCGCGCGCGGATTATACCAAGTTTGATCAAAATCCCTCCAGTAGTTTTTGATTTTAGCGTGAACAAAAATTTACTGCGGACAAACAGAGGCACAGAGACACAGACAAACAGACAAAAATTTTAAAAATCATTGTTTTGGCATCTGTAATACATTCATAAAGTCCCCTAGTATTTTTTTTCTCATAATATCTTCCATGTAATTGCGGTTTATGGCGTATTAAAAGAAAACTACTTAGTAGATCTGGTTCAAACCAATTTTCGTTGGTAGTTTGCATGGCATGTACATTATACAGGGTCTCCCGTAATGAATGGATAAACCGTAAACTGGAGTTGCTCCGGATGTGAGGCTATAAGAAAATCATGTCATTTTGCTAGGGTTGTCAACCATATGGTAATGGCATAGACTTTTATACTTTTTTAGTAATTTCTCTACTTTTTTTATTAATTCCGTAGCCATTTCTTCAAATTTAAGTATTTTCGTGAAATTTTTTTTGTATTATACTCTTAAAGACGTGTATCATTCAGTTTTGATATGACTTTAGGTGTCCTTAACGTTAAACGTTAATAAAGTAGTCATTTTAAGAGAATTTTTTAATTTTTTTTCTTAACATCAACTTTTGATCATCTACTGTGAAAAAAAAAAGTTAGGCGCTATAGCTGCCCATGATCTTAATAAATTGTCTAGTATGTGTAGTTTCTAAAAAGGTATAACAATGTGTACTTTTAAAGCAACATTATGTTACTAAGAGCAAGAACGTTTATCAAGGTCAAAATTTAGATTTTTCAAGTGATGTTAAAAATAGTTGTAAAACTCGCCTTAATGATTTTATTCTATCAAGATACTTTACAAAAAAACTAACAGGCCACTAACTAGGATATTCAGAATGAAACCAAGTTGTTAAAAAAAAAAAGAATTTAGTTCCTCCAGTTTTTTTTGTTTTCATTAGTTTCGTCAATTTGTTACTGCTTTCTAATATCGGACTTTGATTTGCCTTGTGATTTGGACTTGTTAACGTGGTGATACTGACAACTTTGCAAACATTTACGGACTTCGTTTTCTGCTATCGATTGGACTTGTTGTTTGAAAAAGTTTTTGTGAAATTTGTAAGAAAAAAAATTAAAAAATTCTCTTAAAATGACTATTTTATTAACGTTTAACGTTAAGGACACCTAAAATCATATCAAAAGTGAATGATACACGTCTTTAAGAATATAATACAAAAAAAAATTCACGAAAATACTTAAATTTGAAGAAATGGCTACGGAATTAATAAAAAAAGTAGAGAAATTACTAAAAAAGTATAAAAGTCTATGCCATTACCATATGGTTGACAACCCTAGCAAAATGATATGATTTTCTTATAGCCTCACATCCGGAGCAACTCCAGTTTACGGTTTATCCATTCATCACGGGAGACCCTGTATATTTTTTTTAGATTTATCATTGTCTTATTTTAGAGGTTAGAGAGGGAGGGGGGAGGGGGACACATTTTTCCACTTTGGAAGTCTCTCGCGCAAACTGTTCTGTTTAGAAAAAAAAATATGTTAGAAACCTCAATAGCATTTTTGAAGACCTATCTAGTATCTATAGATACCCCACACGTATGGGTTTGATGAAAAAATAAAAAAGTTTCAGTTCTTAGTATGGGGACCCCTAAAATTTTATACTTTTTTTCTATTTTTGTGTGATATTCGTAGTGCGGTTCACAGAATAGGTACATTTACTAACCAAGTTTCAACGTGTCCGTTTCGACTGCTCGGCCACTATGTCGTAGAAAAAAAAAACTTATGTCAGCATTTTGAAGGAATTTGTAAAAGATGAACAGTGAAAACCGCAAATTCAAAGAGTCAATATTTAGAAAGTTATGTGGGTTTAACCGTGGCCGCGCAGTCCGCATGAATTCAACTGCGCGGCCACCAGTTCTCTTAAACGGAGCTATGTACAAGTCTAATTCTTTTTGCTAATCACTGATACGATTTCGAAGAAAATGTAGATCATAAAAATAATGCCCTACTGTTTGGACTTCACGACCTACATCACTCCGAAGTTTAGCCGCGCAGTCCGCACAAAAGCGAACCGCGCGGCCACGAGTTTTTTTTAATAGACCTTACACGGAGCTTAGTAGAAATCCCATTCTTTTTGCTAATTACTGACACCATTTCGAAGAATATGTAGACAGTATAAATAAATCCTATAATTAAGAACTACAAGACCTACAGAACTTAAAACCTATAATCGAAGGAAAAAATAGGGTGACCAAGATTTATAGTGTGTGAATCCAGGCTTTTTCCATTTCAATATCATAGTATAAATATATCATTACATAGTATACAAAGTCGCTTTTTCTGTCCCTATATCCCTATGTATGCTAAAATTTTTAAAACTACGCAACTGATTGTAATGCGGTTTTTTTAATAGATAGAGTGATAGAAGAGGAAGGTTTATATGTATAATAATAACATCCATTAAATAGGGGCTTTTATTTTTGTTGTTTCTAATGTGATGTACAACGTTCGCAGTTTTATATATAAGTATATAGGTATCATCATCATCATCATATCAGCCGAAAGACGTCCACTGCTGGACAAAGGCCTCCCCCAAGGATCTCCACGACGACCGGTTCTGCGCCAGTATATAGGTATATATATATTATAGCAAGTAACTTTTCTTGTAACAGAGCTACTGATTGTTTATTTTATTAAATTACTAGCTTCCGCCCGCGGCTTCGCCCGCGCGTATTTAAACGGGCTTATAAATCCGTACAGTAGTTGTTGCGTGAAAGAGCAACAAACACACACACTCACACACACACACACACACACACACACACATTATTACAAACTTTCACGTTTATAATATTAGTTAAATTATGAAATTATATGAAACATCTGTCTGCGAATGAAAGGAATGCCAAAAATGTAATATCTTCCTAAAGTGTTTATTTAAAAAACTTAATTATTTTATAATGATGACGTTTACCTATTGCAGTAGTATAATTAAGAAATAGAAATAAAAATGAATCGATGAGCGTTTTTTTTTCTCTTTATATCCTTTAATAAGCTTCTCTACTCAATTTCAAACCAAAAGACTAAAACTATTTGCATGTTACGATAAAAAGTATAAGTAGCAATATACGTGACAATGAAAACGTCTTATATGGGAATATGTCGTCAACGCATCGTAAATCATGGTCGCCCTTCTTTTAACTCGAGTTAGGGTTAAGTTCTGTAATTCGTGATTTTCAAACATTAGAACTTCATTCATGATGTTTACACATTCTTCGAAATAGTATCAGTGATTAGCAAAAAGAAAGACACCTCTACCAAACTCCGTTTAAGCTCCACTTTAAGAAACACGTGGTCGCGCGGTTCGCCATTACGTGAGTGTTGTGGAACGAGAAGTCCAAACTTTAAAGCTATATTTTTACAATCTATTTTTTCTTCGAAATCCTATCAGTGATTAGCAAAAAGACTTGTACATACATACAAGACTTGTAGCTCCGTTTAAGAGAACTGGTGGCCGCGCAGTTGAATTCATGCGGACTGCGCGGCCACGGTTAAACCCACATAACTTTCCAAATATTGACTCTTCGAATTTGCGCATAGTGGCCGAGCAGTCGAAACGGACACTCTATTTTTTAAGTGCAAAAAACCGGCAACACAGGTAATGTCAATTTTGTATCTATAATTAAAAAATACTGAAGTCATCGCAGAGCTAATCTATATCTATACTATAGTCCGCCCGCTACCGCTGTACCGCTGTACCCATGGTACGCGCGGCGTGGTGGGGGCAGGATAAAGTTATAGTCAGACATACTCGTGTGTGCGATCACACACGAGTATGTCAGGAAAAGGATTCTGATGACGTCATTTTTGCTGATACTCGGTGTAGCCGCATGCATGCTCAGTGTTGCCATATATACGGATTTGTCCGTATCCATACGGCAATTTAATGTTCAAACCGGACAATACATGCACACGAATTTTATTCCTAAGAAAATGATTTGAAATAAAACTCAACTTTAAAATTTATTTGACCTTCCATAAACTAGCGATTTGTATTTTTTTTTAAATCTCCGTGAAAATTTTGGTTGGTTAAATATTTTATTCGGCTCAGTTTTAAATTAGCCGCCCACGAGTTTGGAGTCCACATGCGTTTTACACAAATATAATATTTTTAGAAGCCTCCACGTAAAGTTTTAATTTGCTTAGTTTAGTGGTTAATGAGTAAAAATTTTTCAAAGTCACATTTTTATCAATATTTTGAAACTTTTGACAACAGAATACACACTCTTAACGTCCTATTTGTTAACGCACGAAATGTTTTACTCATTTAATAATTGAATACCTACGTATATTTAGTGACTAAGTTAAATTTTATGCACATTTTATATTTTATATTACGTGTATATTTTGCTGATTTAAGTGAATGCTATTAAATTAATACTTACAATAATGTACCGACTTACCGATATGTGAAACTAAACGTAAAATGGCGCTCAGACTGTAGTGTGTTGTGTGTGTGTTACTGTGTTGTCCCTAGAAGTTGAGATTATTTACGTACTCCTGTCTGAGAATCCCGACTCGGATAGATTAGGTTAGAAGGCTAAGGCGGGAGCGAAGCGGAGCGGAGCCTTCGTGGTTATTTTTTTTTTTCAAACCACCCAGAAAGATTTTCATTTTGTATTGTAAGTAACTCAAATTGCATGTTTGTAAGTTGCTGTTCTGTTGCTTTCTCGGCACTAGCAGTCAGACGTATCTCAAAAAAGGGGGGCGTCCGCACTTTTTCCTTCAAAGGGGGGCTTCTATACCCCCTCCTCCACCCCTCCACCCACTTCCAACCTTTGAACCTTTTAATCACCTAGAATGTTCCTAAATAATAAATTTCTTACATTATAATAATTTCCTTGTGTATGTATTGCTCACTCGACTGTAGGTACATGCGCAAGTCTAAACTGGCGGCTATGTTCAGAGCGTATTACAACAATTTCTCCTATAGCTCAATGTCACAATACCACTCACTGTCACACCAGAGGTAAAACTGCAAAACGTGTTGGCAACACCAAAGATTGCTTACGGAGCGTTCAGCGCTTTCGGCGCGGATGTGCGAGGCTATCAGGAAATGCGGCGTGTTCGGCCTTGCGGCGCGTGCGGTGCTGACATTATGTGTGCGATCAACTTTACCCCCCCTCTCGCCGCGCACATACCCAAGGCGCGGTACAGCGGTCCCGGTCGGACTATAATACTAATAAACTAATAATAAGTACTACAAAGAAGTTTGTGTGTTTGTATTTTGTATATTTGTACCATTACATATTGAATACAGAATACATTTTATACCTACCAACCGGAGCGAGAGAATACACCTCACGTTAGGAAATTTCACTGTTTAAAGAACTTATCTTATTGGATCTGGCATCAAATCTTCTGTTGACTGTACCAAAATAAATGAGGAGTACCTCTTAGGACAAAATAGCAGGGTCTTGCGGATCTGTTTTTTTTTATGCAGAACCCTACTTATTTTTCTAAAATAAAAATATTTAACCTAAATTTTGTTTTAAAATAGCAGTTCGAAACCGGGCCAGCCTTTTGAAGATTTGACGCAGAAACAAATTAAACTTAAATTTTATTGTACCTATTATGATATTTGTACACAGATAATTTCTCACCTGGCTCGGTCTAGCTTGACACACTTAAGTGATCCGGAAGCGCGAACCGTGGCGGCTCGTGGTCTGTCCAATAGCAGCGCGATCTCTCCAAAATAATCTGAAGGTCCTAATCGCCCCACTTCTACGGCAGAGCCTTCTCCCTGACCACTCCTTTGCTGTAGTACTACTGCAGTTCCTATATTTAAGCAACTATTCGTCAGTTGTCAGATGGCATAGGTACGTCTGCGAACTCATTTGGAGCGTACAGGTGTGATCTTATGTTATGAAATTGCATAAACAATTCCTAAATCTATACTTCTATACTAATATTATGAAGAAGTAAGGTTTGTGTGTTTGTATATTTGTTAAATTGTAAGGGGTAATCTCGGGATCTACTGAACCGATTTTAAAAATTCTTTCACCAATAGAAAGCCACATTACCCGTGAATGTAATAGGTGAATATCATCACGCTACTGCCCAAGGGAGCGGAGAAATAATCATAAATGTGAACAATTCCCTTTATTGCCCGTGGTTCACCCGCATTGTCCACCTAGGTGGTCCATGGGTAAAAAATATTTCCCGTGGTCCACTGGAATATCCATATTATTCCATCATTGTATAACGAAAGGATAACATTGATAGTGAGACATGGTGAGAAATAAACGTTTATTATTATTATTATATTAAGCATACAAGTAATTGTTTATAGCTATAAATATATATTAGAATAACTGATAAACAAACTTTTTTTGTATACATACTTATTATACATAGAAAACACACCCAGACTCGGGACAATTCATTATGGGTCACACAAAGAATTGTCCTTAGTGTGAATCGAATCCACGACCTCCGGCGCAGCAGGTAGGGTTTCTAACCGCTGAACCAAGAGGCCATAATAAAATATACATGAATATAATGAGTGTACCACGGGAAATAATAATTACCCATGGTTCACCTGGGTGAACCACGGGAAATAATAATTACCCGTGGTTCACCTGGGTGAACCATGGGAAAAAAATATTGCCTGTAGTCCACCTAGGTGGACAATGCGGGTGAACCACGGGCAATACGGTAGATTCCCATACATTTTAGGAAAACTGATAAATTATGTGAGTTATTAAAAAGGGTGCATCGGGGTTCGAAATACGCCACGGACGAAGCTGGGGTGGGTCAGCTAAATAGTAACTGATAAGTTGCAACATCGCGATCGCTATAAAATATCAACTACTCCATGTGTTTACTTTAATAATAGGTACACCTGGCTGAAATATATTATCAGGTACTAGATGTGCCGCGCAGCTTCGCCCGTGGCACCCGTTTTCCCCTGTCAGCCCATAATTTCATGCAATTTTTAACCTGAAATAAAATTGATCATCTACCTTTGATGCTGACTGTATATTATGTATCGTACATACACTAAACAAACATGAACTCATTTAAAACCTGGTATTTAATATTACAAACAGACATCTCAGTTTTATTTTTTTGTGTAGATTTTACTTGAAAATAATAAAACAAATATAAAAGCTTATATTTATGTACCTATATAAAGTGAAACCAAAACCTGCCAAAACCTTACAAGTTTACAAAAAATATAAGTATAATGGACGAAGTGGACCGCAAGCATCGTGGGTGGATCGTCCATTCAGCCGCCGCGGGCCGGTGTCCCCGTAGGACATAGATATAAGTATAAAAAATAATGATAAATCAATGTCCATTATTATAAATGAGCGTATGTGCCTCCTGCTGCCACTATTGTTTCCCCTGTTACGTAACTGGCGTCATCAGATACTAAGAAGGCTACAGTACTTGCAATTTCTGAGGGTTTACCAAACCTTTTCATTGGTACGTTGGACAAACTCCTTTCTGCGGCTGCGTCTGAGTTTGTTATCTAGAAGATAATTATAACTTTATTAGACACGTTCTTGTCTAAGTACATAAGAGAACTTATCGACACGAAATACTTACTGCGGATGCAAACTTCGTGGCTACTACTCCTGGTGCAACACCATTTACTCTGATATTATCGTGTACTACTTCAGTCGATATAGCTCTAACTAATCCCAAAAGTGTAGTCTTACTAACACTGTAAGTACCTAAGGGCTAAAAAAATATTACCTACGTATTATGTTAGTTATGAATAAAGTTAATTTACCTACTAAGTTTATCTTTTACTTTAATTACCTCCATTGGCTGATATCCGGCAATTGACGAGATAAATACAATGTTTCCTCCTCCTCTTTTAATTAGTTCAGGATATGCTTCTTTAGCCAAAAGCCAAGAGCACTTGACGTTTATTTCGAAGATTTTGTCCCATACGGTCTCGTCTGTCTGAAATATGTTAAAATCTAACATAATATATGAGGCGCTCGTGGCAGTAACAGAGTAGGTTAGCACATTGCAAGGTTAAGTAATGGAATACAAGCCAGGTCAGTCTTTTTTTCATTACAGTATGCAGTAGACAACGCGTTGATAGCGGTAGCTACTGTAATGTCAACATCTTTTCTGTAAAAAAAATAATATATTTATCCGATCTAAAATCATAATAAGCTTACCTCGAGGATAGGTGATACACCTGGATTAACTGCAGCATTTGATACAAGTATGTCGAGACCACCAAATTTTTTCGTCGCCTAAAATAACGAATTTGGTATTTTAATATTAACAAAAGAATACCTACTTAAATTGTAGGTTATAACCATGAAGCCTTAGACTAATAACTCTTAGACTTTAGACTGATAGTTTCTCAGTGATCGATCGCCGCGAGTGAAGTCAAAGCAATATCTATGTAGGTGTTAACCGCGCGTCCTTACACTCAGGCTGGTTTTATCGTTACGCGTTTCGGCAGCGCCGTTGGAGCGCGCGCGTTCAGAGATATATGGGAGTAGAAGTTGCGTTTTTGTGTCGCGCGCTTGGGCAGCGCCGTTTAATAAACGCGCGATGTTCGACAGCGCTGTCCAAACGCGCGCTACTCATTAGCCGGATCCACACCAAACGATCCAGCGCGCTCCGATCGCGGGCGGCAGGAGCGCGCTCCACAGGAGCGTTTGATGTGGACTTGCCTCGCGCGATTCAAACTGCGCGGCAGGAGCGCTCGCTCCTTGCCGCGAGCGATCCGTCAGTTGTCGGTTTTTGTGAGTAGCACACAGGCGCCTCAGCCTCTCGGCGCGCTCGGTGTAGACGTTTGTGTGTGGAGCGCGCGATCACACATAATGGAAAATTTTGAAAGTCGTCGTCTAATATCCCTTTACAAGGAACATACTTAAATGCTTATGCTTATGGATCCAAGTAGGTTGTAGGTTGTTGCTGCCACAGCAATTCGACATCGTTGCTGCACGTGTGACTCCATAGCGACCGAAAGTTTAACTGTGCTATAGGCGGATCAGTCTGGATCGCTTGGAGCGTATCTTTAGGATCGCACGTTTCCAAAATTGGATCGGTCTAACACGATCCACGATCCCGCTCCGTGATCCTGGATCGCGGATCGCGGGATCGCCGATCCAAGATGGATCATTTGGTGTGGATCCGGCTATTCGCTTCTACGGCCAGTGTGCGTTTTAGTGTGACGCTGTTGAGACGCGCCGTAGGTACAGTTGAGAAATTAATTACATCGATACGGGACGAGTAATCGAGGAGGTTCGAACCAGAAGGTGTTTATGGGACCCGGCCGATGAATTATACAAAATAAGGATGCAAACTGCTTGTTGATAGGCGAAAAAAATTATAAAATTTATTACTTACTATTTTCTCGTAAATCGGAGAAAGACGTAATGTGTTCGCCTTTCAGTAACCTTATAGCGTTTCGTTATAAGGATCAACTACTCTTTTTCGCCGTTGCCTTCTTTTCCATAATAAGTAAATAGCCAGTATTCGACTCGCATAAACCTTCATAATATTGTACACGACTGTCTCACAGCAGCGGAATGCGTGCTACTAATCTCGTTTTATAGTGCACCGCTGTTCAAACGCGCGCTGTTGACAGCGCGCTGCTCAACAGCGCGTCTAGCGGCGTGTCGATAAAACCAGCCTCAGTGATACCTACTCACACATGCTCACCGATAATGTTGCTACGACAACTACATTTATCCCATAAATGGGGAAAATATTGTGTCTAAGTAAAACTTGAATTTTAATAAGGTATTACTAAACAGTAAGATTATTTTAATTACTCGTCCCTTCTCCCGACTAAGGTAGCAAATAAGTATTCAATGTTTCAGTCATTTCCAAAGTTATAAATGCAAAATTTGAAATACCTGCTTGTAGTTAGAAATAAATGTAGATGCACTTGTACTGGTATCGATGCTTGTCACCCCTTTTTTTTATCGTGCGGAAATCCCCATGGATTCGGTTTATTCCCAACGGACCCCGATTATCTGTCCCCTCACGGGGTCCGTTGGGAAATGAAGATAATTTCATGTCCAAGGGACCCCTTGCCAAGTACGTGGGGTCCGTTGGGAAAAAGAATTCCCTACGGACCCCCACTCTCTTCCCCCGTTAATAAAAAAAACGAAAACAGAATGTTTTTAATTTCTAACAATCTTTTAAAAAAATATTTGATTCATCAAAATATTAAGACAATCAAATTAGATACTATGAAAACTTAATTACTATTTAATTTTATAAAGACGTTTTTGTTGATGTATTTTCTGTGGTACAACATGGAGTGTTTAGTTTGGATAGTTAAAATGAAAAATAGAGGGTATTTTTTTTATACTGCCAATGCATTATATAGTCAACTAGCTTACCCGCGCGCGGCTCCGCCCGCGTGAATGTTGGCTTTCGCCACCAAATCTCTTTTAAGCAGAGGGATTGTCCGTACTAAAATATAAAATACTAGTACGGCGCGTGGGTGCGCGGCCCGCTAAAGCGGACCACGTAGATGAGTGGACAACAGGAACCTGGAACAGGGGTCCGTTTGGATTTAAAGTTTTGGTGTGTAAGTAATTATGTAACAGTTTTTCTTGGTTCTGTACCAGAAAGGTTCCAACCGGGCCCCATTACTAAGCCTCCAACATTTAAAAGTTTAATACGAAATACTACCAAATTGAAATATGTAATTAGATAATAATAATTTTATTTAATTAATTAAACAATAATAAATAACTTCTTGAGATTGATAAATCTCTAAAAATATGTTTAGAACAATTAGAACACTCCACGCAGAAGAAATACAACGTAGAACGAAATCTGAAAGGTAAAATATTTGTACCGCCTTTTGTATTTTTCACTCCGGATTTAAAAAAAGAACATCGTCCGTATTCGTCTAAAAATTAACAAACATTCTACTTAAGTGTTATGTACTATGTATAATTCTAAGCATAATATTATAAACCTATTATTTTAAATGTTAGAATTTAAAGCCGTTTTTATTATTATCAACAAAATAATAAATACCTACTTAGACATTTAAATATTTGATTTTCGAAATCATCCTGACAATTTTTGTTCACTCTAACACTTTGTCGTTTTATAGTGCTTATTCAATTTTTTTTAATTAAATCTTTTTTTTTTTTCAAAATATTAACGCCGAAAAAAGAATTCTGATTTTCTGAAGATTTTACTGGGCTAAACAGCGGTTCTTTAGTGCTAATTATTAAACTGCCGCAACCGGTAGGATAACAATTACCCATTATTTTGCCAGCACTGATTCTTTTCAAGAAACACTAAAGTACCGCTAGCGGTACCTACTACAGTAGTCACGGGTAACTTAAGAGAGGTGTTTTTAATGCGTAAAAAATAACTTCTCACCCGCTATTTAACTCTATGGGTCAACTATCATGTCAAAAGTACGGTTCATGATTCACCTTTAAATTAGGAACTAAAATTGTACTTTTAACATGAATTTTGACACAAAAAGTTAAAATGGATCGTGAGGAGTCATTTTTAGGGTTCCGTATCTCAAAAGGAAAAACCGGCCAAGTGCGATTCAGGCTCGCGCAAGGAGGGTTCGTCGTATTTTTTCGACATTTTGCACGATAATTCAAAAACTATGACGTATAAAAATAAACAAAAAGCTGTTTCAGAATGCACAGGTGAAGCCCTTTCATATGATACTCCACTTGATATAGTTATCTTACTTAAAATACTAATTATTAGTTCATGACCACAATTTAATTCTTTTTGTGTAATGTAGCCACAAATTCTTTCTTCTTTCCACTTTGACATATCTACCTATCGGTATGCCTTATAGCAGACATAGGGGGAAAAATCTGAAAACCGTGAATTTGTGGTTAGATTGAAAAGTTGGGACTTGGAATTCAATACCTAACAAAAGTCTATGCTCGGCATTTACAATAGGTACCTATTATTTCACCAGGAACAGTTCCTTATTCTCTATGGTTTAGGAGTGTTGTACCCTGCATCATCAGGTTTGTGGAATTCAGACTTGAAGTGTAATCATGAAGCTGTTGCTTGATGCCTAAAATGCTGTTATGTTATTCTCTATGCTATGCTATGCTATGTTATTCTCTACACCACCTATAAGGTTGACTGGTAGAGAATGCCTGTTGCATAATGTGCATGAAGTTTTTATAAATAAATAAACATATAAGAAATTCTCGAATCCCCATGGTTTAAGAGTTCAGCACCTTGCAGCATCAAGATTGTGGAGTCGGGATCCGAAGTTCAATTATGTAGTCTATGCTTGGTACTTAAAATATTATTGCATTGCACCATCCGCAGTTTCTGAATCACTATAGTTTGTGAGCGCAGCTGTACCCTGCATTATCAGGGTTGAGGGGTTGGGACTTGAAATCTAACCATGAAGTCGTTGCTTGGTACCTATAATATTAATTCACAATGAACACTTTCTGAATCTTGATAACCTAGGGCCTAGGCGGGCAGTAATCTTTCAGCATCAGGTTTAAGGAGTTGGATCCAGATTTTTTATGGGACCAAGACGAAAACTTCTACTGTTTATTTAAAAAAATCTTTGCGAAAAAATGAAAATAAACGGGCCGTTTTGAGAACCACCTCTTTTTTGGAAGTCGGTTAAAAGCATATCAAAGTCTTGCACATTTGTCTCTTCAATATTTGCCTTATATTTTGTATGGAAAAATAAATTTCGCCTGTTTGAATTTTTTCTTTATTCATCGAGTAGACCTCTAGGCTAGGTCCTTATCATCTTTTGCCAAAAAACCTCTCTTCTATCTTCTATTATACTTTATGAGATAGACGCTGTCGAAAATTGTATGGGCGCCATCTTGAATCTGCCATTTTGGTTATATTTTTAGCTCACTGACAGTTGGATGAGATTCCGAGTGGTTTTTATTTGAGCACTCCCTACCTCTCTTCAATACCTTGGCCGTGCTCTTCACCCGTCTCCAAAATCTCCATATTTTTCCTCCGAATGAATTTTCGTCCTTTATATGAAAGCATCAGGGAAAAAAAATACAGCAGAGGTGAACCGAAACACAATTCATCCATCTTTAATACTTTCTGAGAGAGACACCCATGACATTTGTGTTGACGCCATCTTGAATCCGCCATTTTGGATTTATTTCCATCTCCCTGCCAATTGAATGAGGTTCCAAGTATTTTTTGTTTGAGCAGCTCTCACCTATGTCTAATACCTTGGCCGTGCTTCTCACCCATCTTCCAAACCCTCGATCATCATCTATCTACATTTTTCTGACTAAGAGTTCTTCCACAAAAACATTTTAAAAAGAAACTATGTATAAATCAAAGTCTTGCATAGTTCAAAACTTGTAGTCTATTCAATGTTCGCCATACATTTTCTATAGAAAAATAAATTCCACCATCTTGAATTTTTTTTTCTATTCATCGAGTAGACCTTTGGATCCTGATCATCTTTTGCGAAGAAACTACTCTTCCATCTTTTATACTCTCCGAGATGGACACCGAGGAAATTTCTATGGCGGCCATTTTTTTTTCGCCATTTTGAATTTTTTTTCAGGTCACTGGCAATTGAATGACGTTTCGAGTGACATTTGCTCAAGCACCACCAACCTATCTTCAATACCTTAAGCGTGCTCTTCACCCGTCTCCGAAATCCTCCATCATCAGCTCTCTCCATATTTTTCCTCCGAATGAATTTCCATCGTCTATACGTAACCATCGGTGAAAAAAAAAAATTTCATACAAAATTGTTCAGGAGAGGTGACCAATGAGTGAGTGAATCAGCACGAGCAGCTATATATATATTAATAAAATCACTACATAGTATAAAACAAAGTCGCCTTTTCTGTCCCTATATCCCTATGTGCGCTTAAATCTTTAAAACTACGCAACGGATTTTGATGCGGTTTTTTCCAATAGATAGAGTGATTCAAGAGGAAGGTTTATATGTATAATACATGCATCATATACTAAGGCAACATTGCTAATTTTAGAGGTTTCTAACGTGATGTCGTAAATTAACCTATTTTTTTGGGCTTATTTAGCAATTTAGCAAAAACGCTGCCTAAACCCTACGAGTTAGATCAAATTAATGTAATACAGTATTGTACACCATAAAAAGGTCTACAAAAAAGTCCGCGATGGTATATGTTTATCTTTTAGGGATAACCCACATTAACTATTTTTATTGTTTACTTTTTACGTGAAAAAATGGCTTATTTACGAAGCAATTTTAAGCAATACGGCATTAATCCTTATCGAATTAAGTACCTTAAATACAGTGTGCAATTAATATAGATCAATATGATTCCTTACAGCATGTAAATTAAAAAAATATTTTCGGAGATATTACAAATTTAAAATTTGCGTTTGCGGCGGGCGGTACCGGTCGGACAGGGCAGTGCGGGGAGGCCGCTATGTTTTTATATACAACTATAGTTTTTCTGTAGTGTATTTAATTTAGTATCAGCATTGCACCCGTGCGAAGCCGGGGCGGGTCGCTAGTAAAATATAAAATGCGATGCTAATTTGTATGAATTAAAATGTCAGCAAATGACTGTAAACCCTAAGTCATTAAACCAGAGATCCCAGAAAACAATTGATTACGAGCGTTACCTATGTGATTCCCAAATGGCATTTATAAACGGTGATATTACTGTAGGTCATTTACTTGAAATGCTACGTTAAATAGTAATTAAGTTTTCATAGTATCTAATTTGATTGTCTTAATATTTTGATGAATCAAATATTTTTTTAAAAGATTGTTAGAAATTAAAAACATTCTGTTTTCGTTTTTTTTATTAACGGGGGAAGAGAGTGGGGGTCCGTAGGGAATTCTTTTTCCCAACGGACCCCACGTACTTGGCAAGGGGTCCCTTGGACATGAAATTATCTTCATTTCCCAACGGACCCCGTGAGGGGACAGATAATCGGGGTCCGTTGGGAATAACTCATGGATTCACCCCCGTCGGCCATCGGGGGTGGTTATGTCGGGATCGAACCTACTAAAACCGCAGGCCTTCTCGGGCCTTAATTACCGGGGTGTAAGGTTACCCAATGGGCATATCTAGCTGTTCTTCCCAGTTTGGCCTCCATGTTTATCTATAGCTTCATGGTATCCCCTTTTGTTCTGAATTTGGCTTTGCTGCCAAGTCGAGTGCTAGGGTTGTCACTTCAGGGTGCGGGCCGGAACCTCCACGTGGTGCACCTGGGCAACGGAGGCGAGCAGCGCCTCCCACTCGCCACGGGAGACGCTGTTGCCTGCGGCCAATCCGGACGGGGTGGGAGTGGCCCTATAGAGGGCTGCTCCGAGGCTCTCCACGTGTCCCTCTGACTAGCAGATGACACAGTGGGGAGCGAGCGGGGGGCGAGCTGATTGTCTGCGCGCCAACGGTTGGGTGACAGGACGGCCGCCTGCCACCCTACACCCCACCGTCGGCGAAGTGGCGCGATGCTCGCCCTACCCCCCTCTCGGGGGGTCGAGGGGGCCATCTTAAAACCGTAGATGGCCCAGGGTCAGCTGGGGTGCGAGAATATGCCCATTGGGTAACCTTACACCCCGGTAATTAATGCCCGAGACGGCGTACGGTTTTAGTTGGTTCGATCCCGACATAACCAACCCCGATGGCCGACGGGGGTGGTATTCATGGGGATTTCCGCATAATAAAAAAAAAGAATGGCTGTCACTTCATAAGAAAATTAAAATAAAGCAATCCAACTAAACGTTTAGAATCATTATTTATTTTACAGCCCTCGCGAACTCTTTAAACCTATAGTAGCGTCATATTAATAGGTCACATTTGACGTTTGTCAGTTTTATATTCATAATGAGGTGACCTGTTAAAAAAAAGTGTAGTGTGGTAGGGTTGCCAGTGTAGAAATCAAAGACGTCTCAGTTGACTTTTGACAGTTTATTCTCCTACTTAGGTACATATACTGTGTTATCTAACTTAGAAACCCTGTGTGAGGGGTGAAGGGGACTGCGGGGCTATCGCCCTTCACTTCCTCCCTACGTGAGGACTTCAAAGAGGACTGCGGGGCTATCGCTCTTTGAGACCTCCCTATCTACACGTATCCTGAGGACTGCGGGGCTATCGCTCAGGATGCGTTATTTCTGACAACAGAGTGGACTGCGGGGCTATCGCACTCTGGCCAGCTAGCGATCGAATGACTGCAAGAGCTCGCGCTTGCTGTTTATATAGGCGTGTCCCCACCCGCCACGACGCGTACGTTGATGTTTGAGTGAGATAGATAGTCGGTGTGCGAGTAAGACGACACTCGGCTCCGTGCGTAATATTATTATAATATCTTCATGTTACATTCTCCCCCTCTGGTGCTCGTTAACGTCCCGTAAGAGTACCAGCATCCTTGCGAGGTCTTCCCCTCTGGCGGATAGGATTAACTGGTTTTGGAAGATCATTGTCTCGCTTCTCGAATTTCGTTAAAGCTGAAGTATGATATTTCCCTAAAGGTTTTTCTGGTTCATCAGGGTGAGCTATTTCATAGGTGCATATTCCATGCTTTCTTAGTATCATGTAAGGACCATCTCGACGCGGTGCAAACTTTGCACAGAATTGTTTTTCAATATTACTGATTGGATGAGTTTCTACCAATACTAGTTCCCCATGTTTATAGCCTGGATCTGGTCTTCTTTTCATATTTGCTTTTTGTCGGCTTGTTTCTGAATTAATTTCTATGTTCTCTTTGGCTAGTGTCAAGTTTTGTGCTAATTGTTTTAATTTTGGTGTAATTCCTTTTATGAAATTTTCAGAGTTTATTGCTGAGCTTAAGTCATGCGTCAAGTCATAGATAGTTTTGAGTTCTCGACCAAATGTAAGATATGATGGAGAGTATCCTGTAGTTTGACAAACTGCCGTGTTCATTGCAAATCGAATCGCAGGTAATGTAGCTGGCCAATCCTGATGCTTGTTTTTAACCATAATGGCTATTTGTGATTTCATATCTCTATTTTTCCTTTCCACAATATTAGGTTCGGGATGATAAACAGGAGTATAAATTTGTTCAATTTCAAAACAAAATGCAAGTTTTTGCATTATTCCCGATATGAATTGAACTCCGTTGTCACTCACAAGTTTCTTTGGTAAACCAAATCGTAAAAATATTTCGTTTATTAATACTGATGCACAGTTTTCAGCATTCGCTTCTGTTAAAGCAAACAGTTCAATCCATCTGGAAGCAACGTCTTCAACCAAAAATATCCATTTCTCTCCACAGGGCCCTTTTGGTAATGGTCCAAATAAATCTATTGATAATACTTCAAATCGATTACACGTTGCAGTGGAATTAAATAAACCAGCAGGTTTTTGGTTTGAAGCTTTATATTTTTGACAGTCGGGACAGGATTTAATATATTTCATTATATCTTTTCGTACACCTTTCCAGTAGTAATTTTTAGTAATACGTTGCAATGTACGTTCTGTTCCCATATGACCAGCAGTTGGTGAATCATGGAAATGGTTTAGTATGTTAGGTATTTCATGTCGTGGAACCAGCAACTTTGCATTATCATCATCTTGTTCTGGTATATAACGATATAAAACACTTTTGTGTAATAGAAATCCTTTTTTAATCCATTCTTCATAATTATCAGACTCCTTGCCTTTTTCTAAAGTCTCTATTATGGTTTTTAAGTCGCTATCTTTTCGTTGTTCTTCACTTATTTGTTTTTCACTAAATTTGGGTATTTCCATTTGGATGCTACAAATCGTACAGTTGTCGTCGTGATTTGTGCATGGTGGTCGTGACAATGTGTCAGCTACAACATTCGTACGACCTGGAGTGTATTGTATTTTAAACTCATATGGTTGCAACTGGAGTGCCCATCTAGCAAGGCGCCCGGTTGGCGTTTTTAAATTCATCAACCATTTAAGTGGCTGATGGTCGGTTATTGTTATAAAACGTGTACCTTCTATATACCCTCGAAATTGGGAAATAGCCCATACAATGGCTAAGGCTTCTTTTTCTGTTACTGTATAATTGCATTCAGCTGGGCTGAGTAATCTGCTAGCATATTCTACAGGATGCTCATCCTCACCCTCCCCCTGCACTAAAGCTGCACCGATAGCATATTGACTCGCATCTGTTTTTATTGTAAATGGTAAGTCTGTATCTGCTTGTTTTAACACAGGAGCAGTTGTCAATGCAATTTTTAATTTGTCGAAGGCTTCACGCGTTTCGGAATTCCATTTCCAAGTCACTTTCTTTCGAGTTAGATTAGTCAATGGTCTTGCAATCTCTGCAAAATTATGTATGAATCGTCGATACCATGACGCTGTTTGTAGAAATGTTATTAATTGCTTAAGATTTCTAGGTTCTTGTAAGTTAGCTATGGCGGATATTTTCCCAGGATCTGCCTTGATGCCGTCGGGTACAATTAGATGACCCAAATATTTAACTTCTGAACATCCAAACTTACATTTCTTTCTATTAGCTTGTAGGTTATACTCGCGGAGTCTTTCGAAGACTTCTCGTAAATCTATTATATGCTGGGAGAAGGAAGGCGACCTTATTATTATATCATCAAGATATGTTATTACACAGTTCGCTTTCAACCCTCTTACGCATTTATCCATCAATCTTTGAAACGTAGCGGGCCCATTTCGTAATCCAAAGGGCATGCGCTTGAAGCGATACGTCCCAAAGGGTGAAACAAAAGTTGTCTTGTCTTGGTCACCAGGATGTACCAATATATTATGGTATCCGGATTGTAAATCAATTGTTGACATGTAGGGCATAGCTTTTGCTTGATGTAGCAAGTCATCGATTCGTGGCAATGGATATCTATCTGGTTTAGTGATTTCATTTAATTTTCTGTAATCAACACAAACTCGTACGTCATTTTCGCCTTTGGGGACAAGAATTACAGGTGCGGACCACGAGGAGTCGCTTTCTTCGATAATATCATTTTTAAGCATATCATCTATTTTTTCTCGAAGTTGTTGTTGCCTTGTAGGTGATAACCGGTACGGTTTAACACTTATAGGAACATGATTACCTGTATCTATTCTATGTTCAGCAAATGGAGTAGGTTTAATACTCTTTTCAAAAATAATACTATATTCTGTGAGTAAATTATTAAATATCTCACGTTGTTGGTTTGTTAATATGGTGCCTTCGCTGGGTTGTAAATGAATATCAACAAAGTACATTTTAGTGGGGTTTATTGGTAAATAATTAATGCGTGGATCTACAGTAGAAAAATAATCAGCGGGTTCACGAGGACGGATAGGACGCGGAGGCGTATCCAGTTTTCGGAGTATCCATCGAGGTCTTTTTGCTTCCGGGGGACTGTCGAGGCTCCGTAGCGGCGAAGGAGTATCCGCCATTGGTGAGATCATTTCTAGATCCTTTGTCCATCTTATAAAATCCTTAATAGGCGACTCAATACAGCTGGTATTTTCTTTGAAAAGCAGGGCCTTTGCAGCTGACAGAGGAGTATTCTCGTTACTCAACTGTAAAATGTCGAAATTTGTGTCCGGATTGTCAATGAAATGCCAGGACCTCTGGCCCAAATTTAGCACAATACCAGACATCTCGAGAAAATCAATGCCAAGAAGTGTTCGGTTATTGCGTGCTTCTGGCATAACTGTCAACTTGATTGGTAAAATACGCTGCCCAATCAGCATATCTACGCTGGTAGATAGTAAAGACATATTTTTCACACTGCCATCCGCCAATGTGATATCTGCAGTGCGTTCCACAAATCGTGTGCCCTTGCGCAGCAATGTCTTATAAAGTCGGCTGCCTGCGATACTCGTTCTGGCCGCGGTGTCAATATGGGCATACCCTTTCTCGCCTTTAATTTCAACTTCAATTGTTGGTATTTTCGTTTGGTTTTCCAACGTAGCTTGCAGTGTATAAAATTGTACTGGCTTCGGGGGCGTCTCCTTACTATTGCACTTCTCACATTTGCTACGGTACACTCCTGGGGCACCACATCCGTAACAAGTAACCTTGTTTTTTGTCGCATTTGGGTCTTGCTCCGTCTCTTTAAGCCTTTTACGACATACTTTTACAACGTGACCCTTTTTTCCACAAAAAGTGCATCGCGTTGTTGGCTTCTTCTCCACTATCCCTTGATCAGCGGCTTCTTTTTGAAGGCTTTCGATATGCCGGCCTTTCTGCAACAGTTCCTCGAACGATTTTATGTCCGTTCTTGCTATTTTCTTTTTATATTGTAGTTTTAGCAAGCCGTACACCATGTCCAGCAGCTCCTCTTCCTTATGTCGCTTGGGCGGAAGTTGTGCCAACAGGGCGCGTTTCTCACACACGAAGTCATCAATACCCTCGTCTGTTTGTTTTTTGGCAAACAGTTCTAAATAGACTTCGTATGGCTGCTTCGGTGGTGCAAAAGCGGACCTTATTGCACCCAATGCATGCTGCCATTTTTTTATTTCTGGCTTAACACCTATCCACCAAGTAGCGGCTTGGTCGGTGAACACCAGTGTTAAGCCCTCCAGTGCATCTTCGTCACATATTTTTTCAACTTTCTTGAATACCGTGAGCTTAGTAATAAACTCTTCCACTTTGTTATGGCAACGCTCGCCATTATATTTTGCATGGCATTGTGCAAAGGTTTTAGTCGACATTGTTGGTATATTGAGTTTTGTGAACAATTCTGTCAATTGCTTGATCTGTTCTGGTGGCAAATCTTCAGGATTTGGCATTTTATTTCTTTTTCGTAAGTGGGGGGTAGTAGAAATAATTGTTGTGATGTGGGTCGTATCAAAATAAATTGATCTGTGATCTGCGTAGCTTACTTCGCGAACAGTCACCTATCGATAATGAATTGTTTACGTTGTCTATGGTGTGCGTAGCTTACTTCACGAACATCCATCCATAGATAAACTATTGTTGTAGACCATTTATGTCTATTTTATCTGTGGTATATAGCTCACTTCATGAACGAACGAATCTACAGATAAATAATTCTTGTAAACCATAGACATATAATGAAAATGTCTACGTTATTTGTGTTATATATAGCTCACTTTACGAGCGTTGACTTGTAGGCTTCGTTTTTAAAGTTGGGCGCCAAATGTAGTGTGGTAGGGTTGCCAGTGTAGAAATCAAAGACGTCTCAGTTGACTTTTGACAGTTTATTCTCCTACTTAGGTACATATACTGTGTTATCTAACTTAGAAACCCTGTGTGAGGGGTGAAGGGGACTGCGGGGCTATCGCCCTTCACTTCCTCCCTACGTGAGGACTTCAAAGAGGACTGCGGGGCTATCGCTCTTTGAGACCTCCCTATCTACACGTATCCTGAGGACTGCGGGGCTATCGCTCAGGATGCGTTATTTCTGACAACAGAGTGGACTGCGGGGCTATCGCACTCTGGCCAGCTAGCGATCGAATGACTGCAAGAGCTCGCGCTTGCTGTTTATATAGGCGTGTCCCCACCCGCCACGACGCGTACGTTGATGTTTGAGTGAGATAGATAGTCGGTGTGCGAGTAAGACGACACTCGGCTCCGTGCGTAATATTATTATAATATCTTCATGTTACAAAAGTCAATTAAAACGAATGAATCGATACGGACTTGAAAGATAACGTGCATTTTAAAAATCCTCAGATGAATCCCTGTCCCATTATTATTTTTTCTTTCGTAAATTTAAGGAGCAAAATAAGACAAGTACATGATCCATACTTATAATAAAACTGTAGAGAGGTCAATTCTGTTCAGCCATACTAACCCATACTAATATTATAAATGCGAAAGTAACTCTGTCTGCCTGTCTGTTACGCTTTCACGTCTGAACCACTGATTTTGATGAAATTTGGTATAGGAGTAGATTAGACCTCGAGAATGAATATAGCCTAGGTTTGGTCGCGATAACCGACATCCACGCGGGCGAAGCCGCGGGCGGAAGTTAGTTGAATATATTTAAAAAATAACTATTGGGGGATGATTGGTGATCGATACTAATGCAAAAAAAAGGAATCAGTAATTTTTTATCTTTCTGTCTGTCTGTATGTGCACGGATGCATTAAAAGAATAATAAATATAATAAGTATGTTTTATTATAATCACAAAGTGGTTATTAATGTTATGGTGATATTTCTTCAGAAGTAATCATTGCATTCGATTCTACTTATCAGCTTTCAATTTTGAGAGTAACATGCCTAGTGTTTAAAAAGAAAAAGGATTAACTGACACAACATTGTAATGACGTTCAGTTCTTTGGATCAGAAATTGTTTATTATGTTTAGAATGGTTTATTAGTGAAAGCAAAACGTAAAATTACTTGTATCTGTCATTATTATAATAAATATGTATAATCCGCGCGCGATGAAAATGTGAAGGAACCTTGTCAAAGTAAATCGAAATTAACAGTTCTCAAGTAGCGTCAACGTGTTAACGCCGACTTTGTTTTTGATTGAAATATCTATCAACTGCCAGAACTATTTCGCGTGATTGACTACTCAAGATTTTACCCCTTTTTCCACTCATTATTAATCTTTAATCTATATAATTAAATGAAAATTTATTGCAATTCTGTTAGTAGTACCTATCGCAAAAACTCGAGAACGGTTGAACTGTTCTTACCTGTCAGAAATTTGATGTTCGTCCTATCACTCCCGTCGTCGTCGTTTCGGTATTTTTGGCACGATTACAATACATGTAGATCCATGTAGATCAGATAAGAAAAGGCGGTATATTAAAGATAGCTGTTGCCCGCGGCTCCGCCCGCGTGGACGTCGATTTTCGCGTTTTATTACTATATTGCCGGTTCTAATCAGCCGATTGTGATCAAATATGCGTAAGATTTTGAGTCTAACCAAGACCTTTCTAATAAAAAAACGCATTAAAACCCGTTCGGTTCTTTTTACGTCCATCGATAGCGATAAAAAATACCAAACGGATTTTAATGCGGTTTTTTTATTAGAAAGGTCTTGCTTAGACTAAAAATTTACCGTATGTTTGGTTGTAATTGGTTAAGTAGAACCGGACATATGACCAAAAACGACCTAAAAACGAAGCGCGGGCGAAGCCACGGGTTTCAGCTTGAATAAAAAGTAGCCTATATGTTGCCCAAAACTATGAACTATAATCGTACCAAGTTTGATCAAAATCCCTCCAGTAGCTTCTGATTTTTGAGCGCACATTTGCGGACAAACAGACAATCATACAATATTACAATTATTATAAATCTCGCATTCAAAATTAAACTCATTTAGAAATCTAGTCGCACTAAAAACACAGCTTCGTTTTGTGAGCTTCGACATGAGTTTGTCGACGCTATGGCTAGCCGGTGGCAAACTCATGCACATGAAAATATAAATGTAAATAATAAAGCTTCACAACATTATTGTTAGAGAAATCCAATTAAGTCGAAAATACATAATTTTGAGTACTGTCCCTAATAATATGGCCAACCACTGTATAATACAAGCAACAGCACAGAGGTAATGATCGAAATAAAAAAAAAATGCGACCGAAACGGTCGACCGCTACATGTCGTGTGTACGTAGCAGCGCGACAGCCCCGACTACCTACACAAGTTTGAGTTGCCCCGCGTAACACTGTAGGTAGTTTCTCTGTAGGTATTTTTTTTATACTACGTAAGTAGCAGACAAGCACTTGGCCCACCTCATGGGAAGCGGTCATCGAGGCCTATGAACGTGGGCAACACTGGTGTCAAATACGCCGCACACGCTGCCTACCCCTTTTTTTTATCGTGCGGAAATCCCCATGGTTACCACCCCCGTCGGCCATCTGGGGTGGTCATGTCGGGATTGAACCGACTAAAACCGCATGCCCGTCTCTGGTATTCATTACCGGGGTGTAAGGTTACCCAATAGGCATATCTCTCCCTGGGCAATCTACGGTTTTAAGATGGCTCCCTCAACCTTTCGGGGGGGCCATCCTACAGGACAGGCGGCCGGCCTGTCACCCAACCGTCGTCGGCGCGCAGGCAATCAGCTCCCCCCCGCTCGCTCCCCACTGTACCCTCTGCTAGTCAGAGGGACACGTTGAGAGCCTCGGAGCAGCCCTCTAGAGGGCCACTCCCACCACGGCCGGATTGGCCGCAGGCAGTAGCATCTCCCGTGGTGAGTGGAAGGCGCTACTTGCCTCCGTTGCCCGGGTGCACCACGTGGAGGTTCCGGCCTACACCCAGTGACGGACACCTACCCACGCTCTGAAGATTCAATCAATCAATTAGCCTCTCGCAGTCCACTGCTGGAAATAGGTCACTCCCAATGTGCGCCATACCTCCTAATACTCCACCTTCCGCATCCAATCTATCCATGCCTACTGCGCGCCACCATGATCAATCCTGGCATATTTCTTTTGCTTATATTTTCATAAATTCGTTTTTATACACGTACGCTGGTTGGCAATACCATTTACCTTTTTTTTTAAACATCCTTGTGATGTTAGATGCTAACATCACATTCCGCAACCAATTCAACCTCAATGAGGCGGGATATAATAAGCAGACCTCTGGCTGGGCAATCACAGGGATGATGATGATAAGTAGAACTTGAATGGGAAAACTGAAGTAAATGTTTTTAATTGAGTTACAAAAGTACACTACTTACCACTTCAAACAACTTTTTTCTTTGTTTTGCATCACCAACATGGCACACAACACCTTCAACAGTGATTCCATCATTACGCAAACTATTTACAGCTTTTTCAACATTATTTTCTTTTCTGCTACTTACTACTAATGAAGCACCTTCTTTTCCCAACCTCTGGGCAATAGCATAACCAATCCTGCAAAATAAATTTCAATTTCAATTTTCTGTTAATACAACTTTTAATATCATTCCGTTTTTTTGGTGCAGTAAAGAAAGGCTAAATCTTTTAGTTTTACTAATATGTTAACAGGAATTATTAGTATATCATGGAATGCAAAAGTTTAAAAGTTAGCATCTAGTCTAGATTAAAATTGTTTACACCTAGGGGTGCTCCTCAGCCCAGCAGATTTTGTAGATATGCAATAATAATAAAAAGAGATTGGAATTCATAAATGTCAAATAAATACTGTAAGCAAGTGAAGCAAGCTTGGAAACACAGCACGCGGGCACACCCCAAAGATATAAATTAGGCTTAAGTCTAAGTATAGCAAAAACATACTGTTTGTATTGGTCTATTTTCATGTTTTTTACTGCCTTTCTACATGACTCTACACTATACATCTCCTGTGAATATCTATGTGATTTCACTTTAGATTAATTGCCCATACAACAACGACCTACAAGATAAGATAAGATATAAGATTTTTTTTTTTTTCTATGTTAAAAAGAGTTTTAAGTGTGAAAACTGATAATTGGCCTTCAATATGTTAGCCATAATCTCATTGTTAATTTGTTAGCTGTAAGTTTTCCGAAAACATTAAAATAAAATAAAATAAAAATAAAATAAATTCTATACTCTCTACCTCTATATATAGTTAAAATTAATTATTACAATTTTTAGATAAATTATTCAGTTTTACCAAAGACTAATACCTATCATGGTCTTCTGTTTAACAGTTTTAGCTCTTCATTACTGTGTGCGGTGTAAGCACATCTATACATTAACTTTAGCATAAAGTTAATGTATATTACTTATATCATAATGTAAAGTTAACTCTAGTATAAAGTTAATGTATAGATGTGCCGGGTAAAGCTCCTCACACTCGCTCGACTCCTTCTCCAAGTAAGCATATCCTCACACTCGAGGATATGCTTACTTGGTAGGCGTGTGGTTTCAGTCGGTTCAATTCCAACATAGCCACCCCCAATGGGCAACGGGGGTGGTATCTATGAGGATTTCCGCACAATAAAAAAAAGGCTGTCTACTCAACATACTATATTAAAGTCATTCAGTAATAACCTCCTTAGGTATAAATAGTTATACTTTGATTAATACAGTCTGGCCTGTCTGTGTAATGTAGGAATTGTTAGATTATAATATTGCTATGGTGTGACTCCTTGTGATACCCATGATGAAGTGCACGGCATCTAACTTGGCAAGATTTTGGAGTAGTGTGGGTCCCAGTACTCTAAAACTTTGCCAAGTTGGACGTCATAAGTACACAAAACTTGTTTCTATGTGACGCATTTTGCCACAAACAAGTAGTGTAAGGCATCTTACTTGGCATGGTTTTGGAGTATTAGGGCCCACACTACTACAAATCTTGCCAAGTTAGATGCCGTGCACTATGGTAATGTGTATCATTACCTGAAAGAAACTTTAATACATACAATTATGTAGAAATGGTCTCACCCATCAGTTGAGGCTGTGACTATAGCCACTTTTCCTTTTAACCTACCATCAATATGAGCCGCACGACCACTTAAATTATATGAGTGAATCTTCGAAATTTTGGGTATCATTTTTATACTATTGAACATAGCAAAAAGTTGAGAAATCTGGATAATTAAGTTCACTCAAATCGAGTCAATGCACAGACTAGCCGACTCAAGGAGTGACTTCAAACAAGACTAGAACATATATTATTAGAAGTCACTGAAACAGTTGGAACTTGAACTTGAACAGGTATCGTCACGTTTTATCAGTTGGTGTTGTCACTAGTCATGTCATGCTGATAATAGTGATAATACTCTATCAGTTTGAAGTTTGAACCTTAGACCCGACCTCCAAAAAGTCAAAACAGACCGTGTAAAATCAGATTTTCGGAAATAAGTAATGTTTAACTAACTTGAAATCGAAACAGACACATACTATTTATATTTTTTATTTTATAATTATCTAGTCCAGTCCAGTCATTTACTATTTTTACCTGGAAAGTTTTCCGGGAGTTTTGAAAATTGGTGATTTCCTTTGATTACCTATAAAAGTTTGTCACCAGTTATAGTTGGATAAAAACATTTTGATCGTGAAATAAAAGTATGTACCTACCTATTATAGTTTAACTGATATTTTTAAAGAATTTTATTGCGCTTTATTTGGTGTTATTCTTATAATTATATTTTGATTTCTTTATTAAATACTATCCTTTGCCCACGACTTCGCCTGCGTGGGAGTTTGGTACTGTGGGAATATCGGGGAAAAAGGTCGCAGGTTTATTCATGTTGAAATCCCCACGAATACCACGGCCATTAGGGATGGTTATGTCGGAATCGAACCGACTGATGATGACGGCAGATGTAGTGAAGATACAGACTAAGACTATCTGTTGCCTGCGTGAAATTATGATCCCGTTCCCGCTACCCTTGGGAATATATTTCACGGACAAAATGTGGCCTATAAACGTGTGCAAGATATATTGCCTGAGTTATTCCAGACTAAAAACTATCTTCAAGCAGGCTTATAGGAATCAGACGAAAATCATTTATTAGAAAAAAATATTATTAATTATAATCAAAATTAGATTCCAAATATTCTTCACCATCATCCGAGCTGCTTGATCCATCATCATTCACATTTATAATTAGTTATAATAATTAAATAAATATTGTCAAAAAGTACAAATATCTAATACAAAAGCGAATATTTTTGGATATCGCATCTGATCTGAATCTCGTTAATATTTGATGTGAATACATACAAAGTATCAAAATCATAATTTACTATGCGATTCAAGTAAGAAGATAATCGCGTTTGCGGCAACTTCATTCCGTACTCATCAAAATTGTACAGCTAGCAACAAAATTTTTACGGCGCGTCGGATAGGTTCATACCTGTAATGGTAGACTCTGTCTAATGAAAGCTGAACCACGACATTTATTGATTTGCAACACCAGTAGACTATAAATGTCACCTTCTGTCATTTCTCTGTGATTGCGCGTTGACATTATGATTTTGATACTTTGTTGTATTCACATCAAATATTAACGAGATTCAGATGCGATATCCAAAAATATTTGCTTTTGTATATTTGTACTTTTCGACAATATTTATTTAAATAATGTAATTAATTATAAGTGTGACTGATGATGGATCAAGCAGCTCGGATTATGGTGAAGAATATTTGGAATCTAATTTTGATTATAATTAATAATATTTTTTTCTAATAAATGAATTTCGTCTGATTCCTATAAGCCCGATTGAAGATAGTTTTTAGTCTGGAATAATACAGGCAAAATGTCTTGCACACGTTCATAGGCCACATTTTGTCCCTAAAATATATACCCAAGAGTAGCGGGAACAGGATCAGAATTTCACTCGGGCAACAGCTAGAGTCTATATCTCCACTACATCAGCGGTTTTACTCGGTTCGATTCCGACATAACCACCCCCGATGGCCAACGGGTATTCGTTGGTGGTTTTCACATGAATAAACCTGCTACCTTTTCTCTCTCTTCCCGAGGCGAAGTCGTGGGCAATAAATAGTATTTAATAAAGAAATCAACATGTAAATAATAATGACACCGAATAAGGCGCGATGAAATTTTATAAAAATACCAGTTAAACTTTAATAGGTACATACTTTTATTTCACGATCAAAATGTTTTTATCCAACTATAACGGGTGATACCTGCCCTAATTTTTTTAAATTTGCCGCGGTTTTGTTGGTCCAGCTTTCATTAGACAAACTTCAACAACGACTTCATTTTTATTTTCTCTTCTAAAATACATAACATATTTTCTTAGTAATAGTTTATAATAATAGTTCATAATTGATTGGTGTCATCTAAAGTGTTCCAAAGCCATTGATATATATATTTCCGATTTTTCACCATTTTGTTGCGTCCTTGTTGACTTTTGTTGTTACATTGTGTTTGTTATAGACTTTTGTTATTGTTTTGATAAGTTTATTTTGTTAGGTACAGTTAAATTTGCATAAAATGAGTAGGGAAGGCACAGTGGTATTCACGAGTACATGAAATTGTTCGTGCGGCTCCAATAACAGTGCAAACGATAAAATAAGCGGCATCGAATAAAAAATAAATATAATATTATATATATATATATATATATATATATATATATATATATATATATATATATATATATATAATATATAATAATAAAAAATAAATAAATATAAAAAAGAACCGATAGTTTATTTTGTAATTATTATTGTATGTACCTACTTATCTCAGATGGAATAGTGATGTAAAAAAATGTATTTGCTGACCTTACTTTATGCAATGAAGTAAGCAACAGGAATCAAAATGTCATTATGACAGATAGACAAACTCTATACAGTTTGTCTATAAAGCCGTGAAAAGAATGTTTGAGGAACTAACATTAAACATGTGTGGCAACACCAAACATAAGTACATCAGTTGCCAATGGGGTTGGCCGGTGAAAGCTAATCGCAGATGGCGCTAGCGAGTTTGGTTCTCTTGTGTACGACGGCCATATTCAGTGTCGTTATTGTTTACAAAAGAAACCTGCTTGAAATATAATTTATTATCTTAAAAACGGACTTAAAATTGTGCGAACTTGTAGTCTAAGAACTATAAAATTATGTATTCTCACTGGCGAGTGAAAGAGCTCAAAGATGAACTTAAAAAACGTGGTGCTTCTTTACGTGGGAAAAAAAGCAGATCTTGTGGAAAGGTATATTGTTTTGAATAAATTACCACGATATTTACAAGTTTCGTATTCAGAAATATTTTGTCTTGAAGATACTATTACCTAAAATGTAACAGAGTTGTAATACTTATGCATATATTTAAACTACGGGGATAATAATAATATACATTCTTTTACTTTCAGGTTGGAGATTTATGACCAGAACTTCAATTTTGAACACCTATAAAGGGCTGATAACGAAGATCCTGAAATATAGTTACCATTGCCAGAAACCTATCGTGATATTAACAGTACACGGCTCTACTACCTCTTGATAAGACAATCATAAGGCATTATCTATGCTAGTAAGAAGTATAGATTTATACCTAATAGGAAACTGCATTGAGGTAGGATATAAACCAAAGTGAAATTTTAACTGAGACCCTAGCCCATTTTCACCATTACTTATTCACAACTATATTTTTTCTTTTCAGTACACAAAAAGAACAATATTGCTATGCTCCTGTATGAAACCCGTCATTTATTGATGGTAAGATCTTCTGTTGTTGGTAATAATACCTATATAAAGGGATATTGCAGAAAATCAATGAAAAATGTTCAATATGAAGTGGACATACATAATACTTGGACGTGAATAGGACACATGAAGCTTTTAAAAATAAAACACTTCATGTCATCTTAGTTTTTTTATTTACAATACCTGCATCATCTGCAAGTAGTAGCTCTGTGGAAAATAATCTTAAGTATAGTGTACAGCATCTATCTTGGCAAGATTTTAGAGTAGTGGGGCCCACCGTCCACACTATTAAGTTAGATGCTGTGAACTATATATTAGATGCTTGAGTACTTCGATGAGTGTGGCAAGTTGTTGGTGTCATTATCAATCTCATGCTCTTGAGATACATTGCAAAATCATCATAATATACTATCACTATATTTAATGGCACTATGCCTTCACAGGATTGGTAAGTTGATGGCATTTCAAATAGCTATTTCCTCAGGTTCCGGACTCCCAATATATCTTTTCTTGTTCTTGCTGTTTCTGATAGTGTTTCAAGGAGATATAGATGGTACAGCACTTTTCTTCATATATTTATGTTGGTGTTCAACTCCTAGAATATAGAAATGACTGTTATTATTAAGATCATAGGAGTAAATCAATTTGTATGTTATTTTATGTAGGTATATCAAGTACATATGTATTAAGACTACTAATAATGTTGAATAAGCAACACTCACCTGTGTATTCACAATTTTTTTATAATCATTTTCCACGAAATGTTTTCGACATAACCTCCAACTATTTTTAGAAATAAAATTTTGTAGGCAAATGTCTTTCAACCAAAGCCGACGAATTTTGTAATCTTTTGGGATATGGTGTACTCCAAATTCTGAGCATTTCGCTACTATACATAGTCATCTTGGGTTTAAAAATTATTTTGTAAATAACTCCATACAAATGATCAATGTTTTAGGAACCAACTACACCAGCGCCACTTTGACAGTTGCCAACCCCATTCTATCGTCGAATTGCGATAATGGAATATAGTTTGTCTAATGAAAGCTGGACCAACAAAACCGCGGCAAATTTAAAAAATTTAGGGCAGGTATCACCAGTTATAGTTGGATTTAAACATTTTGATCGTGAAATAAAAGTATGTACCTGTTATAGTTTAACTGATATTTTTAAAGAATTTTATTGCGCTTTATTTGGTGTTATTCTTATTTATATTTTGATTTCTTTATTAAATACTATCCTTTGCCGACGACTTCACCTGCGTGGGAGTTTGGTACTGTGGGAATATCGGGGGAAAAGGTAGGTAGCAGGTTTATTCATGTTGAAATCCCCACGAATACCACCCCCGTTGGCCATTGGGGATGGTTATGTCGGAATCGAACCGACTAAAACCGCAGATGTAGTGAAGATATAGACTAAGACTAGCTGTTGCCTGCGTGAAATTATGATCCCGTTCCCGCTACCCTTGGGAATATATTTCACGGACAAAATGTGGCCTATGAGCGTGTGCAAGACATATTGCCTGTTATTCCAGACTAAAAACTATCTTCAAGCGGGCTTATAGGAATCAGACGAAATTCATTTAGGTATTATAAAAAAATATTATTAATTATAATCAAAATTAGATTCCAAATATTCTTCACCATCATCCGAGCTGCTTGATCCATCACCAGTCACACTTATAATTAATTATATTAATTAAATAAATATTGTTGAAAAGTACAAATATCTAATACAAAAGCGAATATTTCATCTCGTTAATATTTGATGTGAATACATACAAAGCACTGATCTGTATTATCTATAGATACAAAGTATCAAAATTATAATGTAAACCCGCAATCACAGAGAAATGACAGGAGGTGACATTTATTGTCTACTGGTGTTGCAAATCAATAAATGTCGTGGTTCAGCTTTCATTAGACAAACTCTAGTTTTCTTCTCGTATTTTTTATTGTTTTCATTAAACTGCAATACACTGAGACCAAACTACACATGAAAGTTTGAGAAATAAGTAAAGGAAATCAGAGTGGTGCGTGGGAAGTGATTTTTAAAGTTTTCCAGTGATGAATCACGGACTACTAAGCTGGACAATTTTATGGGATTTGGAGGACGTTTATGGGCGAACAGCATCTTTGATGGGTATGTAATCATGTTATTATTTGTTTTGAATGTGTCTGAACTTACAAATCTACTGAATTTACAATTTGGAGGCAAAAAAGGCATTGTTTACATTGCATATTTTTAAGTTAGATTAAAAATTGTCAGTAGGTCATTTTTATAGTAGGTACGATCAAAATTTTTGATATGATGGTAAAATTCGTTCAATCTGATAATGCAATTTGTTTTATTTGAATAAATTGCTTCAGTCAATAACTTGTTGCCATTCAGTAATTAATTATTAAATTATTATTTTTACTCTTTACAGGAAAATCAGAGAGTACAGTTGGCGGATAGTTAACGAAGATTTTAAGAATGATGGAAAGTTTGAAACTCCTGGGAAACACATGAAAGGTCGGCCGAAGAAAGAAATGGATAACTTTAATATTTGTGTTGACAGTGGTGACTGTACTGCTGAAAGTGACGACGAAACGCATTTTCAATATTTAATATTTGAAATCCGGTGTCATTATTCTTTGTAACTGATTGAATTTAATAAATGATTAAGTTTGAGTTTGAACTAACTTTATTTGGGATCTGGTTCAATAACTTCATTCTAGATCTGGATCGAAACTTTATACTGCACCTGGTTTAATAATTAAAACAGAAACAAAATTATGACTGCATACATTATGCATGTTTGTTTTATTTTATTAACTCATTTTACTCGGAACGAACTTCTAGTATCAAGATCTTTTTAATCGCACTATATAAGCACTATATAGTATAAAAAATAAACAATGCTTTTATATCAACAGCAAGCTTATACAATGAGGCAGGGTCAAATTCTGTGCGATATATTGATTACTTGAAAAATATTAAATATTATGTTGTTAAAAATAAATAAATAAATTTTATTTAAGTATGAAAAATAAACAATGCTTTTATTTCCGTGTCATCCCATGTGGGTTTACAGGGAAATCCACATGGTGCATACTTCGATTAATTAAGCGGGCAATAGCTATATGGTTAACACTTCCTATTGATTCATTAAATGGTATAACGCACTTGTCTGACAGTTGTTCCTTATGAATATTTTCGATTCGTCATTCGTATACCTATTCATATTTAGATCGTTCTTTCGTACTCTACTTCACGAATAAAGTAACATAACACAAGCTAGTTAAACTATGCTTACTTTGGGTCTAGGGAGCGCTGTGTAGAATGTCGTAGAATAGAATATTTATTTATTTACGAATGAGATTTTATCACCATACATTACGGGTAAAATTCATAACCTGGCAACTTTAAAAAACTATTGCTATAACTATCGAGCATGGAGCTATAGATAAATATCGAGGCCACACTTCGAATACCTACTTGAAGCACAATCTGTATATTACTATCTTGCTCTGTGTGGGCCGACTTCTCTTTCTAAGTATGGTAACCTACTAAGCAAGAAATCACCATTTAAACAAGTTTAAACATTTACGCGTGGATTTTTATATCACCTCCGTGACGCCACGTATAGCTTGTCTATAAAGTCTTGAAATTAAATGAGGGCGCTGCTGAACTTCATGTAGCAACCCTATATGTATAGTGCGACTAAAATGATCTTGATACTAGAAGCTCGTTCCTAGTAAAATGAGTTAAGTACTAAAATAAAACACATTATGCAGTCATAATAATTGTTTCTGTTTTATTTATTAAACCAGGTGCAGTATAAAGTTTTGACCCAGATCTACAATAAAGTTATTGAACCAGATCCAGAATAAAGTTAGTTGAAACTCAAACTTAATCATTTATTAAATTCAATCAGTTACAAAGAATAATCACTCCGGATTCCAAATATTAAATATTGAAATGCGTTTCGTCGCCACTTTCAGCAGTACAGTCACAGTCACCACTGTCACCACAAATATTAAAGTTATCAATTTCTTTCTTCGGTCGACCTTCTGTGTTTCCCAGGAGTTTCAAACTTTCCATCATTCTTAAAACCTTTGTTAACTATCCGCCAACACTGTACTCTCTGATTTTCCTGTAAAGAGTAATGATTTTCCTGTAAAGAGTAAAAATAATAATTTAATAATTAATTACTGAATGGCAACAAGTTATTGACTTGAAGCACTTAATTCAAATAAAAATGTTGGTAAATTATCAGATTGAAGGACTTGTACCATCATATCAAAAATTTTGAACGTACTATAAAAATGACCTACTTACAAATTTTACTCTAACCTAAAAATATAGAATGTAAACAATGTCTTTTTTACCTTCAAATCGTAAATTCAGTAGATTTGTAAGTTCAGACAGATTCAAAACAAATAATAACATAATTACATACCCATCAAAGATGCTGTCCGCCCATAAACGTCTTCCTAAACTCATAAAATTGTCCAGCTTAGTAATCCATGATTCATCGCTGGAAAACTTTAAAAATCACTTCCCACGCACCACTCTTATTTCCTTTACTCATTTCTCAACCTTCTATGCGTAGTTTGGTCTCAATGTATTGCAGTTTAATGAAAACAATTAAAAATAAGAGAAGAAAACTATAATTTGACGATAGCATTGACAACTGATGTACTTATGTTTGGTGTTGCCACTCACATGTTTAATGTTTGTTCCTCAAACATTCTTTTCACGACTTTATAGACAAGCTATATTACCGCAACCACGCACTATACAATTTTGCACCATTTTTTGAGTTTATACTTCTAATTATCTTTAAATACGATAAAAACCGAAACAAACATAAACAACTGCCATATTGTTGGTTGATAGTTGACATTTAGTACCAATGTTGCCACTTTACCTACTGAATCCTTAGAAAATGGGAATGTAATTCACTGATTCCTGATTCGACAATGATTGGGTTGTCGAATCAGGAATCAGTGAATTACATTCATGCATAATAAATGGCATATAATTATTCAATTTCCACATTAAATAACTGTAGTCGAACTATAGAGTTATTTATAAATCATTTTACTTGCGATTTTGGTTAGTATGGTCTATTTCTATAATTTACTAGGAGATACTAATAACAAGATAGCAGCATTGCACAAATACACGAAGGAGAAGTTGGCCCACAGGAGTGAGATAGAGACATGTAGGTATTCGACTCGAGCTGTTCTTCCCAGTTTGGCCTCCATGTTTATCTATAGCTTCATGGTTACACTTGCCTCATAGCCACACTTCCCCGCACTGACCTTATTCAGAATGTTAAAAAAATATCATTTAGGTACGTTTTAAAATAAACTAGCTTCCGCCCGCGGCTTCGCCCGCGTGGGTGTCGGTTATCGCGACCAAACAGCCTATGTTTATTCTCGAGGTCTAATCTACTCCTAAGTCCTCATAAAAATCGGTTCAGCGGTTCAGGGGTGAAAACGTAACAGACAGACAGACAGACAGAGTTACTTTCGCATTTATAATATTAGTTTGGTGGATTACATAATATATACTCTGGCAACTTGTTAGACAGGGACAAACTACTACTTTTAGGCTATCTTACTCGGTTCGTTTTTCTACTTTCATGAATACGAAGAAAAATCTACAAGAGATCATTTCCATAGTGTAAATTTGTAATCATTGTATTTTAAACCTCGGGTTCGATCCCAGGTTCACCATGGCACACACCAATGACTTTTCGAAGTTATGAGTGTATTTATCGCAGGTTTATAAGTGCCCGGTTAATGGCAATAGGCTCGCCACGTATTACATTGGGACCTAAACATAAACAGGCGATATGTGGGTGCTAGCACCTCTGCCTACCCCTTCGGGGATATAGGCGTGAGTTTATGTTATATGCTCTATACTGAAATCAAACTCAGAATTAATTAGGTCTTTCCTTTTAAAATTTACAGACCTAACTTGTTAAAAATAGAATTTTATTGCAACAGCGGTAAAAATGACGTTCGTTCTCATTGTGTAAATCGGATTTGTTTATTTTTTAATCACTTCTGGCGAAATGTGGGTGCTAGCACCTCTGCCTACCCCTTCGGGGATATAGGCTTGAGTTTAAGTAGGTAATGTTATGTATTTTAAAGTGCGCAATCCAGTTATTATAAGTACAGATTCATGTGTCCGTTATGCTAGCGTACACAAGAGCTATATCGAGTTGGTTACTATGGCATAAAACTCTGCGTAAATACTGCCTAATTAGTGTAAAAATAAAAAAAACTCTGCCTCTTTAGTTTAGGAAATAAACACCATTTTCACTGTGTACACTGGCGTCACGATCAAGCTAGCGTACACGTTCTCGAAAACGGCCAATTGTAAAACAACAGAGTTCACACACAAAAATAGTGCGCAAATACTGCTCCCGCTATGAAAAATTTCATAGCGATTGCTCTTGTAGGAAGAGAGATATTGAACAAGACTTTTCAATGACATTCAATGCTGGGGTTACGGCAGCGTACACATAATAGTTCTTAAGGAAAGGGAAGTTTCCTTTCAATAAATGCTACAGCAGTGGCGGCCTTAGCCATTGCGAGGCCCCGGGCGACAGGTCTTTGCGAGGCCTTTTATCCTACGGAAAAGTATCTTTTTTCCATGGGGAAATCCTCATGGATACCCGCCCCTTTTCTTGTGTTTTGTATCAAGCGTAAATCCCCATAGATAACATCCCCGTCGGCCATCGGGGGTGGTTATGTCGGGATCGAACCGACTAAAACCGCACGCCGTCTCGGGTCTTAATTACCGGGGTGTAAGGTTACCCAATAGGCGTATCCCTCGCACCTCAGCTGACCCCGGGTCATCTACGGTTTTAAGATGGCCCCTCGACCCCGCGAATGGGGGTGTGGCGGGCATCACGCCACTTGGTCGACGGTGGGGTGTAGGGTGTCAGGCGGCCGTCCTGTTACCCAACCGTCGGTGCGCGGACAATCAGCTCACCCGCTCGCTCCCCACTGTGCCCTCTGCTAGTCAGAGGGATACGTGGAGGGCCTCCGGAGCAGCCCTCTAGGGGCCACTCCCATCCCGGCCGGATTAACCACAGGCAGCAGCGTCTCCCGTGGCGAGTGGTAGGCGCTGCTCGCCTCCCTTGCCTGGGTGCACCGCGTGAAGGTTCCGACCCGTACCTACTCTTCGGCCTGCATCCTGGATACCCACCCCGCGGCGGCCGCGGCCAGTGGAGCAGGCTATGTCGGACTCTTACTGACTAAAACCGCACGGTGTCTAGGGTCTTCTGACGCCAGGGTGTAAGGTGGCCCATAGAGCATTTTCCTCGCAACCCGGCTTAAACCGGGCCATTTCCGGATTTGAGATGGCCCCCTCAGGTTTGGGAACCCCGGTGTTCGTGTCATGCCCCTGGAATAGGTGAAGGGCGCGCATTCGCACGCTGCCGCCTCGGCCTGCTTCTGCAGGGATGACTGGCGGCTCCACTCGTCACCGCCAGGCCTGCCCTCATGGAGGACGAAGGTCCTTCGAACTCCGACACCTGTGGCCCCTGTGCCCGTCACCCCCCGGGAGAGCTCTGTGCAGCCTCTCGCGGACCCCGTCCACCGCCTCCTTCTCGAGCATCACTTGCTCGCAGAAGGAGGCGGCGGCCGACCACGCGTCCGCGCTCTGCACTATCGATGCGAACAATACCGGCAGTGTGAGGACTCCCACCCCGAAGGTTGCCAAAAGGGCAGTGTGAAGCGCGCTCGGCACCTCACATGCCGGGCACTCGGGCAGCGTGTGCACCCTTGAGTCTTCGGCTACATCGCAGTGATGCCACTCAGGCGTCAACTCCTTCCCGATCAGACACAAGTGATCCCTGACCCGAAGCTCCCCTTATCAGAGATCATCTGCGTCAGTCGCTACGAGAGGCCCCCGTGAGGTCTGTCCAGCCAGTCCTCCATGACGGGTCTTACCACATGATACTTACATGATACACGTGAATCGCGGGTTTTCATAATGTCACTCCTAAAGGGGTAGTCTGAAGGAAGTCATTACTTGAGCGCTAAAAGTACCATGTTTAATACTCTGAACGGACTAAGATTAGGAACTAGGTGCTACAGAAACTTTTATTCAGCTCAAAAATACCTTTCCATCGATGTAACACACATAGCTATTGGAAGGTGGGCCCAAAATTGATATTGTCCTTTTTAAAGTATAACGGCAGAATTCCTTAATTCAGTGTCCAGAAATAAATGCAAAGCTAAATAAAAATGGAAATTGAGGGTAGTTAGATGTAACTCAAAAACAAAAGCTGTTAGAGAAAAACTGTTGCCATATTTGAAAAATACGATCTATTTGAGCTCTCCTCCTTTCCCTTCAGGGTAGGCAGCGCGTGTGTGACACCTTAGTGTTGCACACGTTCATAGGCCACGGTGACCGCTTCCCATCAGGTGGGCCGTGTGCTTGTCTGCCACCTACGTAGTATGGTATGGTTTCACGGGCTGTTATCCGCAACTCCACGTCACACGTCTACGTAGTATAAAAAAAAGATAGAAACAAAAAAAAACACAGGAAACAACCTTTTTTTTTTGTTGACCAGTGTAATTTGCTTATTGAATGCAGTAAAAGTAGGTACCTACCTAATATATTATGCATCTTAATTCCTTTTCATGAGTGCCAAGCCAACAGGCTTTAACATTGTTAAGTTTTAAGTGAAGATACATTTAAGTAGTTACCTACCTATTTGCTGCACCATGCACCCAAATGTAGGTAAGCATCATTTCTTATAAATTTTATATGTATTGGCATAGGCTGTCGTAATATTAGCTATACCTATTCATTGGCCACAGTTGCATCTTCATTACTCTGACAACAGTCAATCAAAAATAGTGCATCATTAGAAAACGTCATAACCTCGTGATTTATTGATAAATACAATACAGTGAAGAGCAAATTCAATTCAACTGATCAAGCGATCTTTGTCAGCTGCGCGCATCAGCTAGTAGAGCTTAAAAATATATAGTATATTGTGACTTTCATGTCTTTTATGAATAGTAAATTTAATAAATATAAAAATATTACTGGGTACTCCTATCCGTATCCTATCTGTATTTTTACAACTGCCTAGGTACCTTTAGGTACTTAGATACCTATACTCCGATTTTTAATTCTAGGCGATTCTAGGCAAGAAAATGACAACTGCAACTGTCACTGATACAAAAAAGGGTGACCCGCTACAATAGTGATGTTCGGCAGTCAATAGACTAGATACTTTAGTCATTCTTTATTTTTATCAGTGAATGAACCTCTTTGCAGTTTATGCTCGCCTAGTACATTACACGACGGAAATATTTTTTATAGAATACTAGTTGTGTCCCGCGGCTTCGCCCGTGGCATACTTTGTCCCCGTGGCAGGATAAAAAGTATCCTATGTCCTTCTTCTAGTTCTAAGCTACCTCCCCTTCAATTTTCAGCCAAATCGGTCCAGCCGTTCTCTAGTTTTAGCGAGACTAACGAACAGCAATTGATTTTATATAATACTAGCTGTCTCGGCGAACTTCGTACCGCCATATTTTCCACCCGCGTGCAATTCCGTTCCCATTCCTGTTCCCGTTCCCATTCCTAGTCCTATTCTCATTCCCATTCCCATTCCTACTACTACCTACTACTACTAAATACTAATCCCGTAACGTAAACATAAACTTCTCTCACATAATAGAAAAAGTTTGTATGAGAAAAAGAAAAGTTACTTTCTGAAATTTTCTGTACAACTGTTTTATTATTTTTTTTCGTAAGAACCTTCTCCCGATAATAACAAACACAACAAAAAAAGAATTAGTGAAATCGGTAGAGCCGTTGGTGAGTTATGCGCTTACCAACACATTTTGCGATTCATTTTTATATTATAGATATAGATTTAATTACTTACTGTGTATGTTTTCTGTTTAATTACCGTAAATTACATATTTTTATTTATATAAAAATTTTATTTATATCTATACTTATCTGTATCTGTATCTGTAGAAATGAAAATTCTGTACATTGAAAATAAAATTATAAAAAATAGCAGGGGTGTTACTAGACTGACACCGAACCCAAATATGTGATTAAAAAAATTTTTGTCTGTCTGTCTGTCTGTCTGTTTGTTCAGGCATCACGCAAAAACTACCCGTTCGATTACGATGACACTTGGTATAATTATTCTTCAATATCCTGGGCAGCACACTGGATACTTTTTATCCCGGAAAAGTACATACAATAAAAGACAAATTTAATTTTGCGGTTCAATTCTTAGACCCGATTACTGTACCAACCGCAAATAATAAGTTTGTCGTAGGTTATGTCACCCACAGTTCAAAATTCAAAATTCAAAATTCATTTAAAGGTCACAGGTAGATAGAAGATGTTGTCAATTACATAAAACATGTCTGATGGACTAAGAGCCCGTGAACCCCAGACCTTCGTTATTTTATAAAAGCTGAAAGTTTGTCAGCACATGCTCCCGACACAGGTAAGAACGATGGCCCATTATGAAGTTCGGGTCATGGTGGTTTTGGCAGATAAACGGTACTAAAAGGTAGCGAGCGCAAGGCAATGGGTGCGAGTGAGATGGCGAGTCAAGTCTATTGCGACCCCTCACTGCGCATATTTTGGAATTATAAAATTGGACTTTTAATTCCAATTTAACATCTATTACGATCCCTCACTGCGCATGTATTGGCATTATATAATTGGGATTATAATGCCAATTGTATAATTCCAATACATGGACAGTGAAGGATCGCAATAGACCTGACTTGCCGTCTTGCTCGCACCCACTGCCTTGCGCTCGCTCCTACAGCTACCCTTTAGTACCGTGTATCTGCCAAAGTCACCGTGACCCGAACTTCATAATGGGCCATCATTCTTACCTGTGTTGGGAGCATGCGCTGACAAACTTTCAGCTTTTATAAAATAACGAAGGTCTGGGGTTCACGGGCTCTTGCTCTATGATAAGACCACGGAGGATCGTACAATAGTATTATCATATGAACCACATCACACTATCAAATGAAATTTTGAAATAATTATAATTATTTAGATGAAATTATGTTTTTTTATGAGTAGGTCAATTTTTATGAGTGGTGTTCAAGTAAGATTAGTGGATAGTGTTATTAGTTTTTAGGGATTTTGAGTTTTTTTTTGTATTTATTAACAAAAATATTACATTTTGAGTTATCATCAGAAATAGGTTTATGGGAGTGGGAGTGGGAGTGTGCGTGGGACTGGGGTGGGAGTGGGAGCGGGAGCGGGAGTGGGATTGGGAGTGGGAGTATGCGTGGAAGTGTGCGTGGGGGCGGGAGTGTGAGTGGGGTGGGAGTGGGAGTGACAGTGGGAGTGGTAGTGTGCGTGGGATTGGGAGTGTGGGTGGGAGTGGGAGTGTGCGTGGGAGTGGGAGTGTACGTGGGGGTGGGAGTGGGGGTGGGAGAGTGAGTGGGAGCCGGAGCGGGAGTGGGAGTGGGAGTGGGAGTAGGAGCTGGAGCGGGAGTGGGAGCAGGAGTGGGAGTGGACGCAATAAGCGACTTCCACGCGAGCGGAGCCGCGGGCAACAGCTAGTATTTAATAAAAGAATTATAATCTCGACTCACGACTAACTTATAATTGGAAAACTCAATTCAACCACATCACTATTTATTTGATACAAAAAACCTGCAACACTGCAAATGTCATTTTCTTGCCTAGAATTATAAATCGGAGTATACGTTAATGTGCAATAAGTACCTACCAACCTAACTCTAGACACACGAGTCACGTGTGAACGTGTAGACGAAATGTACAATTTCTTTTATACATAGGTTATCAAGTAACTCTTTACCAATCAAAACTAAAATACTTAAACACTACTATAACAACTCTCGCGTTTAAAACTATATAGTACCTATTTATAATTATGTAGTGGCCAAGGCAAGCATCCCTTGGCTATACAATGGAACAGGCAAAGTCTGTTTGTTTTTCTTTGGGGGCAGCATTGTAGCTTCCGGAGAATATTTCGCCAAGGTGTAAACGTGACCATGTTGTCAGTCGCTCAGTACTGACTAGTATTCTTCTGAATGGCAAAGGGCACAGTAAAGAATTGAAGAGGAGCGAGTGGCTTCGGCTTCTTTCAGAGCGGTAAACATGGTCTGGCAAATACTTTCGTCCTGTCGACCCGTAACCCCGCCCGGCATATCTTAGGGTCTGTGAGATGAAAATCTTTATGAAAAATCACCGTTATGCCAGATGTTGGCAGTCTAGGTACGCAGCACTCAACTATTAACATGCCGAGGGAAGTCGCACAGTCATCGTGTTTGTCGTGTGAGAAGCGATGAAGAAGTTTACTTTCTTCCAAAATGACGGGGTCTGGTGGCTGGTCTCAAGTCTGGAGTGAACGAAGGGAAAGCATCGAAGACATGCCGGGTGGCGATACGGTGCGGCATCCGACATAGGTCTTTAACGTGCCCTCGGTGAAGAAACTAGCGAAAACTTCTGGAGTAACACCTTCACTGGATTACGCCATTCTTGGTCATTACCTTTACAATTTTAATTACCTACCTATTGACATAATACTACACAGTATATACATAGCATAAAACATAAATTTGTTGAACATACTCATACCTAGGGCTAAAAAATAAACATTTGTCATACTCGTTCTAGCCGCCCAACAGTCTTGTTTAATTTACCTATAGAACCTTTTGGGTCTGGTGATAGGGAGCTCCATTGAGTAGAAACGCAATTTTCAAATTTATGATTACCACATAGCAATTTACCTTTGATATCACTATAAGATTTAACACATGAACCCAAAACATTATAAAAGTCTACACTCAGGCCATCAATCCATTCTTTTAAATCTTCATTGATTCTTTGAATATTTGACTCAGATATTTTATTCAAAAGTATCCGTTCTTCATGATTAGGTAAAAAGTTCTTTGGTTTGAGGTTTGAATAATTTTTATATGAATTTTGAGAACCGCTGTGAATTATATTAGTCTCTTGGTGTGTTAATTCCTTACCCGAAAAATATTCTAGAGGTGATATTAAGAACTTAGTAGATACTATCAAACTATTTTCTTCAAACATGCCTACTTTCCAAATTCCTGGTAGAAGTGGTGCTTTTAAATTTGGTTTAATAAAATTTGTAAGATTGTTTTCATCTACACGGATACCATTAATATCAGCTACAGCTCCACCCGGGTCTATCCATATTACAGTCAAATTGTCACTTTTCTTTTCTAGTTGAGATAAAAATTGATAAAGTAAAACTGGTTCTGACAAAGGACTTAAAATATTCGCCAGATTCCTAAATGTCATTTCTTTTTGATCATAATCAGAACTGACCTTAAATATTTTGACAGTATTAGCATATGGGTTTTCAAAATTTAACTCCATGTATTTTTTTGGTTTATACCATGTTTCTATCAATATGTCTTTATCATGCATGATGGCTTTATGTAATATTAGATTTCCTTTGTAAACATCTGCATAGTTATAAGAATTAACTTCTACAACTTCTTTAGGTATTATTCCACATCCTTGCTCCAATAGAATTCTAGCATTATGTCGCACAATACTTCCTGCATGTGTCAATATAATATCATCGGTACTAGCAGTTAAATCTTCAATATTATATAAACTTTGCCAGTATGCTTCCAAATTGTGTAATAAATAATGATCCTTGTATCCTATATAATGCTCCACTCTGTTAATAATTTCCTGATTTATAATAGGTTCGAATTTTCTAGCAAAAAAAAGCTGCCGATCGTGTGTGTTTTGTATCCTGGACCAGTCTTCCGTTCTGAAGTCATTAGGAGAACACCCACACCAATCCACCACATGTTTATACTGACACTTGCAACCTAATTTTCTTTTCCAATTAGTTACATGCAAATTGTTGTCTACATATGTATTACAAAATTTGGAGTTCCTCAATGCTGTATGAAAAAACGATTCTGCTGGTAGAAGTGTATGCTGGAATATGACATCCAAACCAGCCAACAGTTCATCTTGTTGTCCAACAACATATGAAACAAATTCAGGCGACAACGCAATCCAATCACTTCCGCCATCAATTACTATTCCTCGTGGCAGCTTTCTTTCGCCGACACGCCACATGTGCGTGTCGCATTCGATGAATGTTTTATCTAAGCCTTGTTTCTTTATAAATCTTTGTACTTCACGTCCATGTGATTTTACAAAGTTGAGACCTTTATTTAAAGAAAGAAAATCTTCTAATTCTTCTAATGACTTGATAGGAAAATCACTTTCACTCAAATTAATAACGAAATCCCATTTCCAACCCAATGATGCAAAGTCCTTCATCGAGGTAAGTAACATTTTGAGCAAAGACGCACCTCCCCATATAGTGGAATACCTACTTGTAGCCAATTTGATATTCGGGAATTGTGATTCCAACACTGATAATTTTTTGTGTAAATAGTCTTGACGCTGGAACAAAATAATGATTACATGTTTTAAAGGAGTTTGAATATTTATTATGGAACTTAAATAAAATAAAATACCGATAGTTGATATCAACAAACATTTGATTTAGCCTAAATGGCTGTTACGGGAGTGACTGCCGTTTGACCTCCCAATCACTAGAGGAAAACCAGAGCTTCGTTTGTCGATTTAAGCTCGAGTCAGCGTCACCTGCTAACGTTGACGCAGACTCGGGCTTCGTAGATGTTAAATTACCCTGTAAATAATTGGTACTATATATTGCAGGGGAGACCAACATAGACCAACGCTACACCTTTGCATTGATTTACATGAGAAGATCAGGAGTTCATAACCTTGATTCAGTAATATCGAGTTTTAGAAACGTGTAATTTCAAGGATGACGAAAAAGTATAAACATCAATTGTTAATTTCTGATTTCTGAGCAAGATCCCTGAGCCACCAGACTTTCACATATTTTTTGACGAACGAAATGCGGACGATTGAGTAGAAGAACTGGCCCCAATTTTTACCCGACTGCCAAGAAGGGTTATGTTTTTCGCGATGTATGTACCTATGTATATATGTATGTATGTATGTGTTGTATGTATGTATGTGTTGTATGTATGTATGTTTGTAAGATTCTTTATTACGTCATAATATATATTCCAAACCACTGGACGGATTTCTTTAATTAAGTTCACAAACCTCAATCCGCGTGTAACTTTTATAGATAAAAATTAGGTATTATTTTTTTAAATTATGTTTGGTCATGATTATACTTTTTGAAATCCTCGTGAAAAGCCCTTTAATTTGATATCCATATTGCAGTAGGTATTCAATCTTTTTTTTTTTTTCCCTTTAAACTATAGCGTATTACAGAGCGGCCATGTTGATTTGTTTTCGCGTTACCTATCTAAGAACACTTGAGTTACCGAGACGAATCTAACGATATGAATTAGAGAAATCCGTCCAGTGGTTTGGAAGATATGAGGTAATAAAGAATCTTACAAACATACATACATACATAGGGGAGAGGGGGGCATAGTGGGGTAGCGGGGCATAGCGGAGTAGCGCTAAAACTTCATGAAGAAACGAACATATGCCGAATCAAATGACGTGCTGTGTCCACCTGGAAGAACCCTGATTGGTGCTTAGCTATCGTATGACCAGCGCTATTGTCATTCGCAGTCGCGAAACCGGTCGCTTCGCTTGGAGTAGAAGTTTGAAAACTGCATATTTCTTAAAAAAATTGTTGTTTTTCGTTATGTATAGTATACGTTATGTTAGTGTCAAGTTTGTGATTGAGAACTACAGGTTAGGACAAACTAAACAAGATCCAAGTTCAAAAGAAAAAAATACATTTATATCAAAGGTAAGAAATCTCTGTTATATTTTATCTAGCCAAATAGGAAGGGGCAAAGTGGGGTACTCTATGAGAGGCATAGTGGGGTAGTCAATCATCAAGGCGTTTCAAATCATTTTTTCTCGTATTCAATCATAATTAAGGGGTATATTAATTATATAAACAGTTGTTGATTTCAGCCATGGTTCGAACATATAAGAAAACTATTCAGCAGCATTCTTGGTCGACGGAAAACATAGAAAAGGTCGTTTATACTTCATAGTGTTATGTCCGTTGATCCTGGATACAAAAAAGCTGCACAGATTCATGGTATTCCATAGACTACGCTTGAACGGTACTTGAACTGCTCGTTTGCAGGAGAAAATGAAGAAGATGATGATACCACACATATGTGTGCAATGTGTGTCACTGATTAACTTTTTTTGTGACCTGTAACACAGGACTTTTAGACCTACAATAGGCACCAGCTCTTACAGTGTGGTTTCTGTGGCTATAACCATTGTATCGTTCTCATTCCTGTATACCCATTGTGAGAGAAACAAATAAATATTATTATTATTATTATTATTTTGCCAGATTTTGGTGTGAATTTGTTTTATTTTATCTTCATTGGAGTAAAAATATTTAATTTCGTGCGCGGCTGAAATAGTCAGCCTGTGACCACGGCCGGTGTAACCAGGTCGAAACGTCAGGCATCCAAAGGTATGTATATACCTTTAACGTGATCGCGTTAATTCCCGTTTACGTATAATTAATCATGGAACGCGAAAGTTTGAAAGTTAATATTTAATTTCGTTTTAAAAACCATTAAAAGTTTATATTATGATTATAAAAATTGTTGAATTAATTTCTATAAAAATACCCCACAATGCCCCACCTGGTACCCCACTTTACCCCTATATGCGGGACAAAGTGGGGCAAAACTCGTTCTGTACGTATTTCGCTCCAGTTTTCAACCTGTTACTACTACAATAGAAAATAGTATGCTAAATAATGATGAATAGACTGTATCTTGGAAAAAAGTCTTAATAGTCAGTCTAAAATTGTTATTAATTGAGAAATCACACAAAATACCTTAGATACCCCACTATGCCCCCCTCTCCTCTACATACATAGGTACATAATTATTATATACATAAATACACACATACAAGATACGCGCGAAAAACATAACCCTTCTTGGCAGTCGGGTAAAAAAAATGGAGCATCAGAATTTACGTGTATTTATTTTAAGGGGTACTTTTATTCATTCCACTTCCATCCAATTAGTCAAATGAAATTCGAGTTGGGTATTTGACGGCCAACCTTTGCAAGAGGCGCACGCTTGCTATCTACTGGCTCTTAGTCTAGTTTGTTTCTGTATATTAAAGATTTTGTTCGACAATGTAAGAAATGCAAATAGACAGTCTATCGGTACATAATACATAGATGCACTTCAGACTTCCACAGATGTTGTTCATAGTACCACCGATAGGACTATGGATAATTTGATTTGTCCATAGTTCGATTGATAGGACTACTGACAATTATTGCCTGCGGTCCGATTGATGGCTTTATTAGAGGCAAAATTGCCCTTACATCGACCAGTAGAAATCCGCAATCGGACCACGGTCAACAAACCAATACAAAGGTTTGATACAAAGCCATGCTTTTGGTTTTGAAATGAAAAATATTATAAATGAAGATTATCTTTTATGATGGATTTCCGTTATTAAAACCTTGTTGTCTTTAGGTATTATACAGGGTGGGTGCAGGCCGGAACCTCCACATGGTGCACCTGGGCGAAGGCGAGCAGCGCCTCCCACTCACCACGGGAGACGCTGCTGCCTGCGGCCAATCCGGCCGGGGTGGGAGTGGCCCTCTAGAGGGCTGCTCCGAGGCTCTCCACTTGTCCCTCTGACTAGCAGATGGCACAGTGAGGAGCGAGCGGGGGGCGAGCTGATTGTCTGCGCGCCGACGGTTAGGTGACAGGACGGCCGCCTGTCACACTACACCCCGCCGTCAGCGAAGTGGCGTGATGCTTGCCCCACCCCCCCTTTCGGGGGGTCGAGGGGGCCATCTTAAAACCGTAGATGGCCCGGGGTCAGCTGGGGTGCGAGGGATATGCCCATTGGGTAACCTTACACCCTGGTAATTAAGGCCCGAGACGGCGTGCGGTTTTAGTCGGCTCGATCCTGACATAACCACCCCCGATGGCCGACGGGGGTGGTATCCATGGGGATTTCCGCTCTATAGAAAAAAAAGGTATTATACAGTATGGTATAACAAACTCACCTTGTCTACATGTATATAAAAATAATGGTTGCTTCTATATAAGCTATTAATCAATCTATGAACTTGTCGCAATGCTCGCCCATTCAAGGTCAATAGGAATACTATTTGTATGAACTCTTTCTTATTGCTCGAGGTTACTGGTATTTGAGGTGTAAATTCTGAAAAAAATATTATGTACCTATCTTAATATATATAAATCTCGTGTCACAATGTTTGTCCTCAATGGACTCCTAAACCACTTAACCGATTATAATAAAACTAGCGACCCGCCCCGGCTTCGCACGGGTGCAATGCTGATACTAAATTAGCCTTAGTATATGATGCATGTATTATACATATAAACCTTCCTCTTGAATCACTCTATCTATTGGAAAAAACCGCATCAAAATCCATTGCGTAATTTTAAAGATTTAAGCGCACATAGGGATATAGGGAAAGAAAAGGCGACTTTGTTTTATACTATGTAGTGATTCGCACACCATGTGCAGTTCGATCCAACTTGAGAGATAGGATAGTTTTTGAAACGGATTTCGACATCCACGCGGGCGGAGCCGCGGGCAACAGCTAGTATTATATAAATTCTTTGCACTAATTTGACCGTTTTACCATTTTAGGGATGTTTGCCCAGCAGGCCCTAAAATGGTGACTAACACGCTCGGTCGCTTTTTTCTACATGTGATTTGTCCATTTCGCGATCAATATAAACAATTAAATAGAGAGGTATTTAAGTATAATCTATAATAAATATAATAAAATGGTAAGAAAGTCAAAACTGTACATTGAATATTTTTTTAAAAGAATACTTTGGGGTGTGATCTACAATTGATACCGAAGCCAAAAATATAGTTTGTAGAATTTTTGTCTGTTTGTCTGTATATATGTCCGGGATAAACTCAAAAAGTACTGCATGGATTTACTTCAAATTTGGCAACAATATTATTAAGAAGTCGGGTCAACACATAGGCTACTTATTATCACGTTATCACCTACGGGGAACGAGCAGTGAATAGTGTTGTAAAAGACTCGAGTCCTGGAGTCTCATTTAATAGAACTTGAGCTATTTTTGAAGACTCGAGTCTTATAAATAAAACTGAGAACTCAAGTCCTACAGAATTTTGAGTCTTTTGTAAAAAGACTTGAGTCCTGCTAAAAAGAACTCAAAGACTGAGTCTTTTAAAAGAACTCATGACTGAGTCCTCCTAATCCATGGTTGTTTAGTGTAGCATTAAAATCACAATGAATATAATTTGTATAGTATTATTTATTTATTAATGATAGACTATTTTAGTATAGCCGCCATCAGATATATTGTATCAGACAAGGTGACAAATTCTTCTGAACAATTTAAAATGTAAATTGGATCCCACTAAATCTCTGTCAAATATACTTTGACGATTTTAAACTGACACTGACAACAATATGTTCTTTTGTGTAACAAAAATATAGTTATTTGCTTACCATCTTTCCGTTAACATTATCAATTTACTCATTTATTGTGTTGCCAGATTAATCATAAGATATGTTCACTCAGATCGGTATCACCTATTACCTATTAGGTACTTATTACCTATTATGTACCTATCTATTGGATAAAGTCATAAAACAACTCAAGTTCATGACTCAGTCTAGTTCAAAGAACTTAAGACTCGAAAGGACTCTGAAGACTCAAAGGACTCAAGGGACTCGGAACTCACGTGACTAACGAGTCCTAGTCTTGAAAAAAGACTCAAGTCTCGAAATGAAGACTAAAAGACTTGAGTCTTTTACAACTCTAGCAGTGAACCTTTATATCTTCAACGCATTCTGTACCAACGTGTAATCTTAAAGACGCATATTTGAATGATGTTATTTTTTTTTTTTTTTTTTTTTTTTTATATAGGACACGTCAAAATGACTCCACCTCGCCTGATGGTAAGCGAAAGGCAAAGTCTCAGGACTGGGGCCACCACCACATACACCGGTAGTGCTACAGTGGCGGCCCTCAGCTTGACGGCCTCATCAAATGCTTTTTCACGCCCCGCTTAAAGGCCCCGGGACTATAGGAGGAAGGAAACACATGCGCTGGTAAAGAATTCCAAGCCTTTATGGTGCGGCAAATAAAAGAGGAATATTATGTTAACCATGCTATAAACTAAGCTAGCTTCACAATATAAGCAACTTGACCGGTAATATATACAATAAAAAACAAACTTAATTTTGCGGTTCGATCCGTAGACCCGATTACTGTACCAACCGCAAATAATGAGTTTGTCGTAGGTTACGTCAAAAAAACTGTTGAGAGGTACAGATACCGGCACGTCACGCGGCACGTAAATTGGCCAGACGCGTCATATGCGCAAAGATCGATTTTTAGGTCCCCTTTGAGGTATGAGCGGGTCGCGGGAGACGCGGTTGCGCCGTCGCGGACATATGATTGGTGGTGGTGGAAGTTCATACTTCTGGTCAACATAATAAAATCAAACCGTTTATGTCCCACTGCTGGACACGGGTCTCCTCTCCTCTAACGAGAGAGCTGAGAGGGTTTAGACCTTAATCCACACACGCTGGCCTAATGGGGTTTGGTGGATCCATGTGGGTTTCCTCACGATGTTTTTCCTTCACCGTCAGCAGATGGTAAATCATGTGATTAGCACATATAAAAACCGCACGCCGTCTAGGGTCTTCTGACGCCTGGGTGTAAGATGGCCCATAGAGCATTTCCCTCGCACCCCGACTTGACCCGGGTCATCTCTGGATTCGAGATGGCCCCCTTGGGTTTGGCAACCACGGTGTTTCCGCCATAGTCCCGGAATAAGGGGGGCGCGCTGTCATGCGCCGCCACCTCGGCCTGCTTCTGCTCCGACGGAGGTCGTCAGACGAAGGCGTCGGCCTTCGTCGCCGATGCCCGGGAGAGCTCTGTGCAGCATCTCCCGAACCCTTTTCGCCGCCTCCTTCTCGAGCATCACTTGCTCGCAGAAGGAGGCGGTGGCCGACCACGCGTCCGTACTCTGCACCATCGCAGCGATCAACACCGCCAGTGTGAGGACTCCCACCCCGAGGGCTGCCAGAAGGGCCTGTCTCGGCAACTCCCACGCCGGACACTCGGCCAGCGTGTGCAACCCTAAGTCGTCGCTCGAATCGCAGTGGTGGCACTCGGGCGTCAGCTCCTTCCGAATCAGACACAAGTGATCCCCGAAGCAACCCTTACCAGAGATCACCTGCGTCAGCAGGTACGAGAGGCCCCCGTGAAGCCGCTCCAGCCAGTCCTCCATGACGGGTCTTACCGCCGCTATAACGGCGTGCCCCGCGCTTGGTTTTTTTTATAGTCGATAGGCTCGCGTTTGCCCAAGTCGGTTCTTCCACTCCACCACAGTATCCCGGTGGAGTTGGGCGTGGACGGCCTCGATTACTCGAGGCTCCAGGTCCAGTCCCCGCTCCCGCGCCTCCTTTCGCCACCAAAATATAGGCATAACGCGCTGCGGCGCTCCCAGTGTACACCTGTTACGGCTATTCAGGGCCTCCGCCCAGATCGAGCACCCCTATAGGGCCATGGAACGCACGATCCCCGCGTAGAGCCTCCTGCAGGAGTCATCCGGCCCCCTCATGTTGAGCAACAGCGTTGGCCCCCCTACACCCTGGCGTCAGAAGACCCTAGACGGCGGCGTGCGGTTTTAGTCAGTAAGAGTCCGACATAACCTGTCCCGCTGGCGGCAGGGTAGTTATCAATAAGGATTTCCAAGGAGTGGAAAGTGGAATGAAGAGTGGAATGTAGAGTGGAGTAGAGAACGGTGTGGAGTAGAGTGGAGAGTGGAGGAGTGAGTGGAGTGGAGAGTTGTTTTATTAAAATAGACTTGGTGGCGATACTGACCTCCACGCGGGCGAAGCCGCGGGCGGAAGCTAGTATTTAATAAAAAGGACATCGTCGAATCTCGCCCCAGAACCAACATACAATGGCTTATACCATAATAGGCTATTTGACTAATTTTATAAAACTACTTACTTAAAATGATTCCTTATAACATTAAAAACATGCCACATTAATATTTCAGTTAAAAAACAATGCATTATGATGAAAAATCAATAATAAAGTTTAAATTCTCAAAAGTGCGGGCAAAACGCCATTCTCGAAAAAATGGCGTACGTGACGTCACTTGGCTAGGTGACGTTTGTAAACAATACTGAAAATTGATTGCTTAAAGAAGTAATTTCAATATTTTAGTGAGCCAAGTGATGTATAAAGTGTCACAGTGTACAAATATCTGTATATCTTAATATATATAAATCTCGTGTCACAATGTTTGTCCTCAATGGACTCCTAAACCACTTAACCGATTATAATAAAATTCGCACACCATGTGCAGTTCGATCCAACTTGAGAGATAGGATAGTTTTTGAAACGGATTTCAACATCCACGCGGGCGGAGCCGTGGGCAACAGCTAGTAAATATTATAAATCCCAGAAAAAGTATTTGTGTCTGTTCATGAAGTCGTGTTTACGTGCACATGACGTCACCAGCGTTGTCATCAAACACAAAGCGTTTTCACCACAGATAATAAATCTAAAATTTATTACATTTTCTAGTTGAAATTCTCAATGCATATTTGAGTGTAAATTATAGTCTCATGAGGCTTATTACGTTATTTTCTGATAGGATGATCATAATTTGTAGTATATTTTCAATGTTGTCAAATAGCCTATTATTTATCTATTTTAATGAATTAAAGACAAATATCTGTATCACAAGGACACTATGTCTATTCTAAATGCATCTATATAAATTGCTTGGCCCAATGACTGACTGACAGACTGATTGACTCATCAACGCAGAGCCTAAACCGCTTGAGTTACAAACTTGAAATTTTGACAGTGGATGCTTCTTATATTGTAGGCATCCACTAAGAAAGGATTTATAGAAATTATTTCACTTCTAAGATCGCAAAATAAGCGATATACGTTTGTATGAAAGTCAGTCATTTTCAAGGTTAGACGCATGAAATTTCATACACCTATTTTTGGTTAGATAAATGAACATGTGTATCAGCGTTTTTCGAAATCTCACCAAGAGGGGTGAAATAGGGGTTAAAAGTTTTTATGGGAAGTTCGTCAGTAATTAATATAATCCGCGCGCGATGATGATGGGGTGTGACCTTTTAGAACTTATATTTATTTAAATTTTTTTATGTTGAAATAGTTGAAGGATATTGCCAGTTTTCCCTCAAAGAGCTGCAGCCCCGATGGGCCATTTGACATAGCCAGGTTACAGTTTATAGTATAGGTAGTTGTTCTATCTCAGGAAGGCGGGTGAGCAATTAGTAGTATGAGTGTCTTGCAAAATACGCGTGCATTTGGGTGCGAAAAGTTCATGTCACGTCAAAAGAAGTTCATGTAGCGGTAGTGGTAGATTTTGTTACCCAACAATTAGTAAACTAATAATTTATTAGTCCAATTCGATTTATTTTTTGGAATAACATGTTATGGGATTAGGTAGATAGGGAGGAAGGTAAAGGCCAATTTTAATAATTCTTACAAAAAAAACCGACTTCAACTGCATCAAATTGGAATGGAACCCCACAGGAAGCGCCAGCTATCAAATTAAAAAAGAATCATCAAAATCGGTTCACTTAGTCGAAAGTTTTGAGTTGAGAATTGAGAACCTCCTCTTTTTTTGAAGCCGGGTAAAAATCTGTAAATTAATTATATGATTATATTTTTATGTTAATAGAAAGGTCTTGCTTAGACTAAAAATTTACCGTATGTTTGGTTGTAATTGGTTAAGTAGAACCGGAGATATGACCAAAAACGACCTAAAAACGAAGCGCGGGCGAAGCAGCGGGTATCAGCTTGTATAAAAAGTAGCCTATATGTTGCCCAGCACTATGAACTATTATCGTACCAAGTTTGATCAAAATCCCTCCAGTAGTTTTTGATTTTAGCGCGCACAAAGATTTGCGGACAAACAGACAAACAGACAAAAATTCTAAAAATCATTATTTTGGCATCTACCTATTACATTCATAAAGTCCCCTAATATTTTTTTTTTCTCATATATCTTCCATGTACAGACACCGATCAGTTACAGATTTATTATATGTATATTAGAATAGATTAGGAATCTGACGAATCTGTGTCGCTATCGCCATCACCTTAGAAATTTATGACGAAACCGCACCAAAATCCGTTCTATAGTTTTTACGTCCGTCGCTAGAGTACCTAGACGTAAAATCGACTTAACGAATTTTGCTTGCTGACGGTAGTTCTTTTTAGATTTTGGCGCGAACGCATTATACACTAGTGATCCGGACCGCGGCACGGGCCCGAGCCCGACTGACCGCTTCAGCCTTTACGCACACGAAAGCATTGTGTAAATATACGTTTAACTACAACCAAAGCAAAACCGCCTTCGTAAAATAGAACATCTATAATAGCAAGTGTGTTATAGCTATAATACAATGTGAATATTATAATGATTAAGAAATATGAAATTACTTGCTAATCCAGTTTCATAAACATTCATAGTAAAGTATCCACCACAAGTTCTTGACGAATCTCCAGGGCATTTCATATCGCACAAATCTTCAGAAGTGATTACCTTGGTTTGTGGTATAGTTTCACCACAAAAACATTCAGACCTGTGAAATAAATGCTTCTTTTGAGTTTGCAATCTATAGATATAACTTTGTGTCTTCTGGATTTTCCACCCCCGCCGACCATCAGAAGTGGTTATATCGAATTCGAACCGACTAAAACCACATGCGGTCTCGGTGTTAATTAATAAAAATTGAAATTTAGTTGCTTATAAATATGGTAACAAAGATAGACCTGGGTGTAAGTTTACCAAAAAGGCAAGTCTCGGTCAGGAAGCTCGCCCTCCACCTGTTCTTCATGACGCCTTCTGTTGGTCAGAGGGGCATGCGGAAAGCCTCCGAGCATAATATGCTCGGAGGCATAATATATTATAGAGCTCTATAGAGCCACCACCAAAAATTCACTCGCAACACTCGGTAATTCTGTAACTAAAGGGTTAGGTATAATTCCGAAAATATAAATCCTGTACTTCTATTGCATCAATCAATAGGGTAAATAGGGTTCATTGGGGCAGATTTGGGTTTTCAAAACTGTCAAAACAAACAAAATGTTATGTTAACACGTTGAACGCCGTACGAAAAACTGAGATTTTCCATTCAGGCCATAGAGCTCACCGATGAACCTTTCCTTATTGTACCTACCGTTCAGGCCGCGAAACGAAAACGCTTCCTACAAGCCAACAAATTGCAGTTATCAAATAAAACGTATACAGGCATGAGCCGCGAGGCCCTGTAGCATATCCGGACGGCCTGGTTTTCAAATCCTGTAAGAACTTGTAAGATTTTTTCGAGGTTATTGTAAGATGCAAGCAAATAGCTTCATGGATGCAAGGGTCGTCCACGATTCAGTGAAAATTGCTATTTTGTCTATCGAGTGTGAATCAAAACAATTAATAGGTAATTATACTATATATTACCTAAACATATTAGGTATTTTCTGCTTCAACCAATAAAAATCACACATTACGTTTCATATAATAGTAGATTGTATAACAAGGGAACAAAATATTATTTTTACGGCGAGGGCGCAACTTTGTACCACGAGCAAAGCGAAGGATTCTAGAAATTCTAGAATAGAGTCCCGAGCGTGGCGAGGGATTTTAACGTAGAATCCTAAGCGCAGCAAGGGATTCAAAGTACATCGCCCGGGGGAAAAATAATTTGCTCCTCGAGATAAACTCAAATAAAATTACTTGATTACAAGAACAGAGTCGTTATCTGCGCGCTTTAGTTTTTTTTTAAATTAGCACGGGTGCCCGCGCCTCGCAGCATTGTTGGCTGGCCGTAACCAGGGCAGCGGTACCAGCCAGCAGTTCATAGTTCGATTTCTATAAATGATATACGTTCCAAATTCAAATCAATTTTTCGCCCGCTAAAAAGCTCTGAACAGAAGAGTGCTACTTTGCTCCCACTTATTGAGGAACAAAGTGACACTTTTCGAATAGAAGGGATGAAAAAATATTTATAAAGTCTTAACACTCACAATAAAATTATGGCACTATTAACACATTAACAACATGTACTTAAATTCAAAGTCAGTCATAATAATATACCTAATAAAACGCGAAGGCGAGCGAGCAAAGCGAGGATATCGCGGCAGCGGCCGCTGAGCGCTAGATTCCCTCTATTGTTTAGTACATTCTGCTCCGAAGGGTTTTAGCATCTGGACATTATGACTTCTTGGACACTTTGATCGAATCGAAAAAGTGGAACAAGTGAAAGATCTTGATATAATATACTTGGGTTTGATTGATTGATTGATCGATTGATGGTCCGAACATGTAGAGAGGATGGATGAAAGAAGATTGGTGAGACAGATGTATGAGACGAAGGTGAATGGGCAACCCGGTAAAGGTCAATGTGGGCGTACATACTCGTATTTTAATCAGATCCAGGACGTTTTGGAGAAAGGCCAGGTCAATAGTACCTGCGACCAGCATGCATGTATGAAAACAATTATGAAAGTTGAAAGAGCGGAAGGCGTTTGCGAAGATCGTGGCAAGTGGAAAGATGATGTTGTCTCTGCGTAACCTACTACTACTGAAAAAGGTGTGATTATTGTACAATACGCGCCACACAACTTTGCGTCTACGAAGTTAGCTACTTATTAAAGGTATGATAAAAATTCAAAAAATCCCCGACTCACAAAAAAGGACAATAAAAAAACCTGTAAAAAGTAAAAAAATAACTATTATATCATGACATTTATGACCTATCTACCCTAAGTATTATACATTTATTATTATTATAGGTAGCTATATTATTTACATATTCATATTTTTAACTAACAGTTCGTCACGTCGGGGATCGCTCAACTAACCATAACCTAATTGTACATCTGTCTCGCAAGATCCTAACTGTAGATGTTTTGCACATACTTGTTGAATATTTTTGTAGTTCTTTGATATGCTCAATTGTTTAGGTATAGAGTGGTCCCCCCGACGAGACAAACTGTTAGTTAAAAATATGAATACCTACATGGTATAGGCTGAACACATGCCTACCAGCCCCCCTCAGCTGCGCAGATTTTACCTATTGGAATATTTTTTTTTGTCATGAACCTACCTACCTACCTACCTACCTACAAATGCATAATTGCTGCAAAGTTGTGTAGAGTGTATTGTATGAATTTATGTGATTATCTTCATGTGCAACTCTAATTTTTCAAATTCATCCATATTTGCATTCAAAATGTAAAATGTGTAAACTTATTGACGCAACGCCCGATATTGATATTGACCAAGCTCACCAGTGGACCGGGGTTCAACGTGTTAATATGCTACAAAGCCAAGACTTAAAAATATTTGATTTGAGATAACTTACGCATATTGAACACCAGCATACATAAAACCAGCTTGAACACATATGTCTAAACATGCAGCTGGTGAATTTGTATTAGCATAATTTCCGTAGAAACCTGACAATAATCTCATTTTTTTTTCATCTGTATAACATCCCAAGTACCTGCCATACTCAGCTGTTCCATGAAGGCATAAGTTGGGCAACTTCTCCGAATAAAATTTCCCACTTTGAATAAGACAAGTTTTGTTCACAATTTGCTGCTTACAATGTTGCGTCTTAGCCCGATGGATTGCAGATATAGCCTCTCTACTTTTAATTTCACACAGGGGTTTAAAATCCAATTCCTCTAGCCTTAGATGTGTGCCAGGCTTCTTTGGATTAATATTATCATTTGAAGACTGTAAGTCTTCATCATCACTGAATATAAAATTATTTTTTCTTGCTGAGATTTCGCCATTTACTGGCCGTGCTTCTTGCTCAATGTTATTTTTAACGAGTAAATTATCATTCACAGATGGGAAAAAACATAGTGCAATAAAAATATGTATAAAAAAAGCAAGTAAAACTGTAGTCACTAAACACTTGGTATACTTGTAATATAATCTCCGAAAAGTTATAGCCATTTCAACGATATATCATCTTAAAGATACAAATGAATATTCTCTATAAAGCTACATATTCAGTCTGGGTCAAATATAGGTATCTAAACCAACGGTATTTTGAATGCCTTTAATGTTCAGTTTATAGGCGTTTTTAGGTTAATTTTGTTGACGCTTTATTGACACTACTGACAGACAGTAGAGTAGTGAAGTGACAATGAGTACAATGATGACCAATATGATATTTTTCCTACTTTGGCAAATATTGTATGAATACCAGTGTCAAGTAAATAAATCAAGTTAGAAATTAATTCGGTCATTTTGGGTAACATTGAATCGCAGTGTAACTTTGAATAAAGTTGTGAAAAAGATTTAAAAATTTATTTGATGTAAATGTTTTATTGTTTCAATATTATAACTGCCTAAACGGATCGCCATAATGTTTTTTAACAAACGAAACGTAAAATATTAAGCTTTCAAAGTCATAATTTTGCAATTTAACCGCCTTTTTCGAGTGAAGTTCTTAGCAGTGTTTTTTAGTTGAATTTAATATCGGAATTATTTGTACAAAACTTGCTGTAAACAGATATGTTTGGTGTTTATCTTTAAAATCTACTAAAAAAAATGTTATTTTTAAATCGCTGTCCGTACACGGTGTTACATAAATTGTCTAAAACTGATAAAGTTGTAACGACGATCAAAATCGAAGTGATTTGGGTAACATTGAATGGTTCAAAGTTACAGTTCTAAGTATGAGGACCCCTAAAATTGATTGCTTTTTTTCTATTTTTGTGTGAAATTCTTAATGCGGTTCACAGAATACGTCTACTTACCAAGTTTCAACCACATAGGCCTTACAGTTTCGGAGAAAAGTGGGTGTAACATACGGACGGACAGATGGACGGATGGATGGACGGATGGACGGACAGACAGACAGATAGACATGACGAATCTATAAGGGTTCTGTTTTTTGCCATTTGGCCCTAAAAAGGTGGAAAAATTCGTATTGTCGATGACATTTTGTTCATGGAAAGGGGTGATTTGTTTTGTTTAAAAAATAAAATGTCCAGAAAAATTATTAGCAGTCATTACGATTTTGATCTCATCTGATAGCCAAATAAACATATAATTTATTATGTTGTACACTACGTTCCTACTTATCTTACTTTATTAGAAAATATAAAAATAACAATGTTTTTGTTTCCACCAAATTGGTCCGCCTTGTTTCATATGGCAAGACCTCGCTATTTTTCATAGGTAGTTACGTCAAGTTAGTCATGATTTTCATAGATTGGACTTTTTTTTACAAGAATACATCATTCAATTTTATCCAAATCTTAAAATGTTTGGATAATAAAGGTTTTAAAATCCAAAAAAATATATATTCAAAGTTACCCAAAACTCGTGCTAACTTTGAATGTGTGTTTTGGGACAAATTTTGGGCAGTCTTTTTGTTTTTTCCATAAATTTGTGGGTTTAGAAACATAAACCAACTCAAAAGGACACTATTTATTCAATAAAATAAAGATGTAATAAATATAATCAGAGAGTATACATTAATAATCCGTTAAAAATGTTCAAAGTTACCCAAAATGACTGTTACGAATGCAATAAGTTGCAGCGTTTTCGTAATTTATACTCCGTTAAATATAGCATGATCTCTGTGACATATGTCAAACCTATGAAGCTATAGATAAACATGGAGGCCACACTTCCAATACCTACTTGAAGCTCAGTCTGTATTTACTATCTTGCTCTGTGTGGGCCGACTGCTCTTTCTAAGTATGATAACCCTCTAAGCAAGAAATCACCATTTAAACAAGTTTAAACATTTACGCGTGGAATTTTATATCACATCCTTGACGCCACGTACTACCGCAACCACGCACTATACCATTTTTTGAGTTTATACTTATAATTAACTTTAAATATGTTAAAAACCGAAACAATAATAAACAACCGTCATATTGTTTATTGATAGTTGACCATGTAGTACCAATGTTGCCACTTTACGTACTGAATCCTTAGAAAATGGGAATTTAATTCATGATTTCTGATTCGACAACCCAATCATGCATAATAAATGGCATATAATTTTTCAATTTCCACATTAATAATCGTTTTCGAACTATAGAGTTATTCATAAATAATTATTAATAATAATATAAGTAAGGTCTATTTCTATAATTTACTAGGAGATACTAATAAGAAGATAGCAACATTGTACAAATACACGAAAGAGAAGTTGGCCCACAGAGAGTGAGATAGACACATGTAGGTATTTGACTCAAGCTGTTCTTCCCAGTTTGGACTCCATGTTTATCTATAGCCTTATGGTCAAACCGGACTATAGTCCCAGTCAAGGTCAGTCAATAGTCAAATCAGTCATATTCTTACCCCAGTAAAATAGTGGAGACTTTACTAAAAGCTTCTATGGAGTTTTGGAAACAACGTTGAAAAGAACCATTTTCACGATATAATGGGTAATTACCACTTTCAATCCCAAACTCGTGCACGTTGCCGAAGATGTTTTATGTTTAAAAATCCACCGTTTTTATTACACATAATAACTACATTTTACACAAATTTTAGAAAATGATACAATGCCCCGATAATGAAGCTATAGATAAACATGGAGGCCAAACCGGGAAGAACAGCTTGATCCAAATACCTACATGTCTGTATCTCACTCTCTGTGGGCCGACTTCTCTTTCGTGTATTAGTACAATGTTGCTATCTTCTTATTAGTATCTCCTAGTAAATTATAGAAATAGACCATACTAACCAAAAATGCAAGTAAAATGATTTATGAATAACTCTATAGTTCGACTACGATTATTAATGTGGAAATTGAAAAATTATATGCCATTTATTATGCATGATTGGGTTGTTGAATCAGGAAATCAGTGAATTAAATTCCCATTGTCTATGGATTCAGTACGTAATGTGGCAACATTAGTACTACATGTCAAATATCAATAAACAATATGGCGGTTGTTTATTATTGTTTTGGTTTTTAACATATTTAAAGTTAATTATAAGTATAAACTCAAAAAATGGTGCAAAATTGTATAGTGCGTGGTTGCGGTATTACGTGGCGTCAAGGATGTGATATAAAATTCCACGCGTAAGTGTTTAAACTTGTTTAAATGGTGATTTCTTGCTTAGAAGGTTATCATACTTAGAAAGAGAAGTCGGCCCACAGAGAGCAAGATAGTAAATACAGACTGAGCATCAAGTAGGTATTGGAAGTGAGGCCTCCATGTTTATATATAGCTTCATGGCCCCGATGTGTCTTTTTCAGGGTTGGCGACAAAACTCGACCAATTATGGTATGACCATGGTTGTTACAGTCGTCAGTGTTGCCAACATGTCATTTCAAAATTCCGCTGTGACTATTATTTCCTATATTCATTCGTCTATCATGAATGAATATCGAAATAATTTTAATAATTGAAATATTGGAATATTTTATAAAATACATCTATAAAAACATTTTCAGGTTTTTTTACTACACCTCCGGTTCTGCTTAACCAATTATGCTCTAACATGCCTCTAAGTCTGACCAAGATCTTTCAAACTATAAAAACCATATCAAAATCTATTTAGTAGTTTTTGCGTCCATCGCGCATAATATAGGTACAGACAAATAGACAAGATTTCCAAAAAAATATTATCGTGTTGAGAATCGTTCATATAACAACCCAAGAATTTTTTCCATATCATCTTCAATATACAAACACAGCCACTTCATTATTTATATAATACCTAGTACAGTCATTTTGGGTAACTTTGAACATTTTTAACGGATTATTAATGTATACTCTCTGATTATATTTGTTACATCTTTATTTTATAGAATAAATAGTGTTCTTTTGAGTTGTTTTATGTTTCTAAACCCACAAATTTATGGAAAAAACACTAAGACTGCCCAAAATTTTCCCCAAAACACACATTCAAAGTTAGCACGAGTTTTGGGTAACTTTGAATATATATTTTTTTGGATTTTAAAACCTTTATTATCCAAACATTTTAAGATTTGGATAAAATTGAATGATGTATTCTTGTAAAAAAAAGTCCAATCTATGAAAATCATGACTAACTTGACGTAACTACCTATGAAAAATAGCGAGGTCTTGCCATATGAAACAAGGCGGACCAATTTGGTGGAAACAAAAACATTGTTATTTTTATATTTTCTAATAAAGTAAGATAAGTAGGAACGTAGTGTACAACATAATAAATTATATGTTTATTTGGCTATCAGATGAGATCAAAATCGTAATGACTGCTAATAATTTTTCTGGACATTTTATTTTTTAAAGAAAACTAATCACCCCTTTCCATGAACAAAATGTCATCGTAAATACGAATTTTGCCACCTTTTTAGGGCCAAATGGCAAAAAACAGAACCCTTATAGATTCGTCATGTCTGTCTGTCTGTCTGTCCGTCCGTCCGTCCGTCTGTCCGTCCGTATGTTACACACCCACTATTATCTGAAACTATAAGGCCTATGCGGTTGAAACTTGGTAAGTAGACGTATTCTGTGAACCACATTAAGAATTTCATACAAAAATAGAAAAAAGCAATCAATTTTAGGGGTCCTCATACTTAGAATTGAAACTTTTTATAAGACACGAATAACTTTGAACCATTCAATGTTACCCAAATCACTTCGATTTTGATCGTCGTTACAACTTTATCAGTTTTAGAAAATTTATGTAACACCATGTACGGACAGCGATTTAAAAATAATAAGTTTTTTAGTAGAATTTAAAGATAAACACCAAACATACCTGTTTACAGCAAGTTTTGTACAAATAATTCCGATATTAAATTCAACTAACAAACACTGCTAAAAACTTCACTTGAAAAAGGCGGTTAAATTACAAAATTCTGACTTTGAAAGCTTAATGTTTTACGTTACGTTTGTTAAAAAACATTATGGCGATCCGTTTAGGCAGTTATAATATTGAAATAATAAAACATTTGCATCAAAGAAATTTTTAAATCTTTTTCACAACTTTATTCAAAGTTACACTGCGATTCAATGTTACCCAAAATGACCGTATGTTTCATAGATAGTACTACACTGGCATCACGTACCAATACGCGCCGTGTCATGGAGAAATCTGCTCTCTTAATGATCTATTATCATTTATCATACAGGCTTCTTATGCAAGGTTATTCTGGTGGAATCAGAGATACTGTAGTAAGTCCTGTCAGGACAAGGAGTCTATCTATTTTGCCTAACAGAAATATTGTGGCCAAAAAGCCCGATAAGAATAGAATCACGTTGTCTTGATATGCCCATTTTCGAAGGGATGTGCGACAGGCACATACTTATTGTTTTTTCCAGTATGGGGGCATGCCTGACAAATATTAACCACATTAGGTATCCGTTCTGATAGTCATTCGTAACAATCGTAACAACTTCGTCCATTAACAATACAAACCCGTTTGATATTTCAAATAGTTAACTAAATCGTAGCCAAGATATGAAACATACGTGGAGCCCAAAAAAACAACCAATAACACTATACTCTTATATACATCCCTGTTGTCATTAATTTTATATTGATGTCATTTTTCATTCAATAATGCTCTGCGGTTGCACTGCACAACACGCGTTTATGAAGGATTTGGGACTTAAAAACCACAACCTCAGCATTTCCGTGATAATTATGTTTATCCTCATCATAGATAAAAAAAAAGTCATTACATGAAATTATACAAAATACCTATAAAGTTGCGATTGACCAAGGATTTTTCTAAATCTCCGGCTCATCACAAAATCTTCAATCTCCGGAGATTCTCCGGTTTTTTCGTCTCCGGAGCAAAGCCCTCCGCTCTGGCTGGCTGCCTGTCAACAGTGTCATTGAGAAAGATAGAAAAGGTACTGGTAGTTTTGGCGTCAACGCTGAAAAAGACACATCGGGGCGAGTACACTACATAAATACGAAAAACTTTATTGCGATTTTATTATTATTCGCACATATTAAGACTTATTAGTCACAAATACAATTTCAAAATACCGATTTTCATAATTCCGATTGGTTCAAATTTCCGAAAATAACAACTCCGATTTATCACTACTCATATTTTTATAATTCCTAAATTTCAATATTCCTAACGTTTATAATTACGATTTTCAAAATACCGAACTTCAATAGATCGAATAACAAAAAGTCCAACTTATAGACCAGTGCCGATAGCTATGAAAATGGTAAAAAGTAAAAGAAATTTATAGTAGGATGAAACCTGTTGTAAAAGGAAGAGAATATAATAAAAATGATAGGAAAAATAAATTACGGGCGATATGTGGTCGGGAAGTGGGGAGGGGGGTGAGTTTTAAGGGTAAAAACGGTTTATCTCGATTTCCGGCAAAACTACAAGTCCTATGGAAAAAAGTTAAATGACAAAGTTGTAGGTAATAAAGAGACCTACAACTTTTCACTTAGACTTTTTTCACATAACCTCAAAATGTATGTGAAAAATTCAAATAACCAAGTTTTTGGTTTTTTATTTTTATCTTAAGCAAAACAAATTTGTTTTACACGAAATTTGGTGAAAACTTAGCTTTTTATGTCCTACAGACACTGTATTTTTTTGATTTGAAATACTCTTTTGTTTCAGCTTATTTTGACTAAATATCGAAAAACCACCCTAATTTTCAATCGAAAATTCTCACGTCAAAATATCAGCTTTTTAAAAAAAGTCAAAGAGTTTTTTGTTCTCTGAAATCTCTTCTTTCTGACAATGTAAAAATACATATACATTGCTATGGTAAATGTTATCAGAAAATGCAAAGAAGAAAAACTCGAATTCGAAATTAATATTTTTGTATTTAGTCATTTCCTCGCTGAGGTGGGATGAAAAGTTACATGTTGCACTATAACTTCATGGTTGCACTCGAGTGCTAAGATTTTTCACCTTGTGCACTTTTGATTCCCTCGCTAAAGCTCAGGGTTCTATTTTGTGAATCGCTCGCTGCGCTCGTGATTCAAATTAAGAACCCTTCGCTTGCTCGGTCATCAAAACTGAGCACGCGAAGGGTTCTAAAAATTGAACCCAGATCTTTAGCGAGGGAATCAAAAGTGCGCAAGGTGAAAAATCTTTGCACTTGAGTGTAACTATGAAGCTATAGTGCAACACGTAACTTTTCATCCCACCTCAGCGAGGAAATGACTAAATACAATAATCACAAAATAGAACTCTGAGCGAGGGTATCAAAAGTGCACAAGGTGAAAAATCTTTGCACTCGAGTTATAATAATAATTATAACCGGTACAGCAATTTAGACATCTCAAAACCATACCATATATTATTTCGAGTAACCCCCTTTCGGGTCCAAAATGACTATAAAATCATGGTGTATAGTTTGTCTAATGAAAGCTGAACCACGACATTTATTGACTTGCAACACCAATAGACTATAAAATGTCACCTCCTGTCATTTCTCTGTGATTCGGTATATACAGATCAGTGCTTTGTATGTATTCACATCAAATATTAACGAGATTCAGATCAGATGCGATATCCAAAAATATTCGCTTTTGTATTAGATATTTTTTTTTTTTTTGATAAAAATACAATGAAATTTAATAATATTGCAGCAGAAGCGCAGGCCGAATATCGCGCCATGCCTGCATCAATGACATCATCCGCCGTGCTGTTGTCACCGCCGGCGTGCCAGCCGTTCGTGAACCTAATGGACTGGTACGTGACGATGGCAAGAGACCGGATGGTATGTCATTGCTGCCTTGGAAGATGGGTAGGCCCTTGGTGTGGGGCGCAACGTGCGTCGACACCCTTGCACCTTCACATCTTCCAAGCACAGCAAGCTGTGCCGGCGCTGCTGCTGCATCTGCAGAAAACCTCAAACGGCGTAAATACTCCAACTTAGTTGGTGATTACAATTTTGAGCCGTTTGGGGTTGAGACGCTGGGGTCATGGGGTCCAAGTGCCCGCCTTGTCTACAAAGACTTGGCGAAGCGGCTGATCGACGCCACAGGTGACCAGAAGGCTGGACTCTATCTTGCACAGAGAATCAGCATTGCCATTCAGCGTGGCAATGCTGCCAGCCTTCTGGGCACATTACTAGTCAGCGATGATGCGGAGGAATTTTTTGACGCCATGTAAATATTTATTTTGTTTATTGGATATTTGTACTTTTCGACAATATTTATTTACTTATTATAATTAATTATAAGTGTGACTAATGATGGATCAAGCAGCTCGGATGATGGTGAAGAATATTTGGAATCTAATTTTGATTATAATTAATAATATTTTTTTCTAATAAATGAATTTCGTCTGATTCCTATAAGCCCGCTTGAAGATAGTTTTTAGTCTGGAATAACACAGGCAATACATCTTGCACACGTTCATAGGCCACTTTTTGTCCGTGAAATATATTCCCAAGGGTAGCGGGAACGGGATCATAATTTCACGCAGGCAACAGCTAGTCTTAGTCTATATCTTTACTACATCTGCGGTTTTAGTCGGTTTGATTCCAACATAACCATCCCCAATGGCCAACGGGGGTGGTATTCGTGGGGATTTCAACATGAATAAACCTGCTACCTTTTCCCCCGATATTCCCACAGTTCCAAACTCCCACGCAGGCGAAGTCGCGGGCAAAAGATAGTAGTTAATAAAGAATTCAAAATATAAATAAGAATAACACCAAATAAAGCTCAATAAAATTCTTTAAAAATATCAGTTGGACTCTGTCTAATGAAAGCTGAACCACGACATTTATTGATTTGCAACACCAGTAGACTATAAATGTCACCTTCTGTCATTTCTCTGTGATTTCGCGTTGACATTATGATTTTGATACTTTGTTGTATTCACGTCAAATATAACGAGATTCAGATGCGATATCCAAAAATATTCGCTTTTGTATTAGATATTTGTACTTTTCGACAATATTTATTTAAATAATGTAATTAATTATAAGTGTGACTGATGATGCATCAAGCAGCTCGGATTATGGTGAAGAATATTTGGAATCTAATTTTGATTATAATTAATAATATTTTTTTCTAATAAATGCATTTCGTCTGATTCCTATAAGCCCGCTTGAAGATAGTTTTTAGTCTGGAATTACACCGGCAAAATGTCTTGCACACGTTCATAGGCCACATTTTGTCCCTAAAATATAGGTAGCGGGAACAGGATCAAAATTTCATTCGGGCAACAGCTAGTCTATATCTCCACTACATTAGCGGTTTTACTCGGTTCGATTCCGACATAGCCACCCCCTTATGGCCAACGGGTATTCGTTGGGGATTTTCACACGAATAAACTTGCTACCTTTTCTCTCTCTTCCCGAGGCGAAGTCGTGGGCAATAGATAGTATTTAATAAAGAAATCAACATGTAAATAATAATGACACCGAATAAAGCGCGATGAAATTCTTTAAAGATACCAGTTAAACTTTAATAAGTACATACTTTTATTTCACGATCAAAATGTTTTTATCCAACTATAACGGGTGATACCTGCCCTAAATTTTTTAAATTTGCCGCGGTTATGTTGGTGCAGCTTTCATTAGACAAACTAATTGACTATACAAAAATGAATCGAATGAATTGAATTTAAATTAATATATTGAAATTATTAAGTACAGTCATTTTGGGTAACTTTGAACATTTTAACGGATTATTAATGTGAACTCTCTGATTATATTTATTACATCTTTATTTTATAGAATAAATAGTGTTCTTTTGAGTTGGTTTCTGTTTCTAAACCCACATATTTATAGAAAAAACACAAAAGCTGTCCAAAATTTGCCCCAAAACTCATATTCAAAGTTGGCACGAGTTTTGGGTAACTTTGAATATATATTTTTTTGGATTTAAAAACCATTATTATCCAAACATTTTAAGTTTTGGATAAAATTGAATGATGTATTCTTGTAAAAAAAAGTCCAATCTATGAAAATCATGATAATTTGACGTCCTACCTGTGAAAAATAGCGAGGTCTTGCCATATGAAACAAGGCGGACCAATTTGGTGGAAAAAAAACGTTGTAATTTTTATATTTTCTAATAAAGTAAGATAAGTAGGAACGTAGTGCACAACATAATAAATTATATGTTTATTTGGTTATCAGATGAGATCAAAATCGTAATGACTGCCAATAATTTTTCTGTACATTCTATTTTTTAAAGAAAACTAATCACCCCTTTCCATGAACAAAATGTCATCGTCAATACGAATTTTTCCACCTTTTTAGGGCCAAATGGCAAAAAAAGAACTCTTATAGATTCGTCATGTCTGTATGTTTGTCTGTCCGTCCGTCCGTCCATCCGTCCGTCCGTCTGTCCGTCCGTATATGTTACACACCCACTTTTCTCCGAAACTATATGGCCTATGCGGTTGAAACTTGGTAAGTAGACGTATTCTGTGAACCACATTAAGAATTTCACACAAAATTAGAAAAAAAGCAATCAATTTTAGGGGTCATCATACTTAGAACTGAAACTTTTTATAAGACACGAATAACTTTGAACCATTCAATGTTACCCAAATCACTTCGATTTTGATCGTCGTTAAAACTTTATCAGTTTTAGAAAATTTATGTAACACCATGTACGGACAGCGATTTAAAAATAATAATTATTTTAGTAGGTAGATTTTAAAGATAAACACCAAACATACCTGTTAACAGCAAGTTTTGTACAAATAATTCCGATATTAAATTCAACTAACAAACACTGCTAAAAACTTCACTCGAAAAAGGCGGTTAAATTACAAAATTATGACTTTGAAAGCTTAATGTTTTACGTTACGTTTGTTAAAAAACATTATGGCGATCCGTTTAGGCAGTTATAATATTGAAACAATAAAACATTTGCATCAAATAAATTTTTAAATCTTTTTCACAACTTTATTCAAAGTTATAGCTTGTCTATAAAGTCGTGAAATTAAATGAGGGCGCTGCTGAACTTCATGTAGCAACCCTATATAGTGCGACTAAAATGATCTTGATACTAGAAGTTCGTTCCTAGTAAAATGAGTTAATAAAATAAAACACATTATGCAGTCATAATATTGTTTCTGTTTTATTTATTAAACCAGGTGCAGTATAAAGTTTTGAACCAGATCTAGAATAAAGTTATTGAACCAGATCCAGAATAAAGTTAGTTGAAACTCAAACTTAATCATTTAATAAATTCAATCAGTTACAAAGAATAATCACTCCGGATTTTAAATATTAAATATTGAAATGCGTTTCATCGCCACTTTCAGCAGTACAGTCACCACTGTCACCACAAATATTAAAGTTATCCCTTTCTTTCTTCGGCCGACCTTTCATGTGTTTCCCAGGAGTTTCAAACTTTCCATCATTCTTAAAACCTTCGTTAACTATCCGCCAACTATACTCTGATTTTCCTGTAAAGAGTAAAAATAATAATTTAATAATTAATTACTGAATGGCAACAAGTTATTGACTTGCAGCAATTAATTCAAATAAAAAATTGGTACAGATTGAACGAGTTGTACCATAATATGAAAAATTTTGATCGCTCTATAAAAATGACCTACTGACAGTTTTTAATCTAACCTAAAAATTTGGAATGTAAACAATGCCTTTTTTGCCTTCAAATCGTAAATTCAGTAAATTTGTAAGTTCAGACAGATTCAAAACAAATAATAACATGATTACATACCCATCAGAGATGCTGTTCGCTCATTAACGTCCTCCAAATCCCATAAAATTGTCCAGCTTAGTAATTTCATTCTTTTTCTTTCATTCATTGCTGGAAAACTTTGAAAATCACTTCCCACGCAACACTCTGATTTCCTTTACTAATTTCTCAACCTTTTATGCATAGTTTGGTCTCAATGTATTGCAGTTTAATGAAAACAATTAAAAATAAGAGAAGAAAACTATAATTCGACGATAGTATTCACAACTGACGTACTTATGTTTGGTGTTGCCACTCACATGTTTAATGTTATACTCTGTCTAATGAAAGCTGGACCAACAAAACCGCGGCAAATTTAAAAAATTTAGGGCAGGTATCACCAGTTATAGTTGGATAAAAACATTTTGATCGTGAAATAAAAGTATGTATCTATTATATAGTTTACCTGATATTTTTAAAGAATTTTATTGCGCTTTATTTGGTGTTATTCTTATTTATATTTTGATTTCTTTATTAAATACTATCCTTTGCCCACGACTTCGCCTGCGTGGGAATTTGGTACTGTGGGAATATCGGGGGAAAGGTAGCAGGTTTATTCATTTTGAAATCCCCACGAATACCACCCCGTTGGCCATTGGGGATGGTTATGTCGGAATCGAACCGACTAAAACCGCAGATGTAGTGGAGATATAGACTAAGACTAGTTAATGCCTGCGTGAAATTATGATCCCGTTCCCGCTACCCTTGAGAATATATTTCACGGACAAAATGTGGCCTATGAACGTGTGCAAGTCATATTGCCTGTGTTATTCCAGACTAAAAACTATCTTCAAGCGGGTTTAGGCCTAGGGCTAGGAATCAGACGAAATTCATTTCTTAGAAAAAAATATTATTAATTATAATCAAAATTAGATTCCAAATATTCTTCACCATCATCCGAGCTGCTTGATCCATCATCATTCACACTTATAATTAATTATATTAATTAAATAAATATGTCGAAAAGTACAAATATCTAATACAAAAGCTAATATTTTTGGATATCGCATCTGTTCTGAATCTCGTTAATATTTGATGTGAATACATACAAAGTATCAAAATCATAATTTATTCGCGCCATCACAGAGAAATGACAGGAGGTGACATTTATAGTCTACTGGTGTTGCAAATCAATAAATGTCGTGGTTCAGCTTTCATTAGACAAACTCTAGTTCCTCAAACATTCTTTTCACGACTAAATAGACAAGCTATACACTGCGATTCAATGTTACCCAAAATGACCGTACTTATACTACTAAAATTTTTGTGATATAATTAGCTTAATATGATAATGAAACATGAATACTATACCATAAAACTTCTCTTTGGTCATTCTGAAGTAAGTTACCTAAAATAATAAAAAATTAAAAGCTTTTGTGTTTTTGTGAATATCGATTCCATATTCTATGGTAACGATAATCGAAAATCGAAAAATTCATTTTCGATTATACTATATGGGCTACCCTAATGGGGTAGGACTATGACTGACTGATTTGACTATTGACTGACCTTGACTATGACTAAATGACGAAAACGCTGCAACTTATTGCATTATTAACTCGATTTATCAATTTACTTGACACTGGCATTCATACTTTATTTGCCAAAGTAGGAGAAAAAAAAAAGAAACATTTCAGTTTGCTTCATACGGCTTCATACTCTTTGGTTTGGCCTAGAGATGGGCGTTTTCGTTAAATTTTGTCATCGATGCGCATCGATATTTCGTAAACCGCATCCGATGCCGGCATCGTTTTTTTTGGCATCGTTTTTTGAATGTTTTGGATATGCATTCTCCAAATGATCTAATGCTTTGTCGTTGCCGGCTATTTATATTATTAGATAAGTTTCTGGTAACGGTGAACTAACGATACCATTTGATTTGATTTAAATATGTAGGTACATATTTATATCAAATAAAAACTCTAGGTAGGGTAGGTACCTAGAGTTTTGTAAAATATTTAGATAAATATTGTACATTACATTAGTAGGTATTAGAGATTTCGGGATATTATATTAACCATGTAGTGTTTTGTGTGTAAGTGACCATGGTAATAAATACCTAAATATTGTACATACTTATTTCAATAGATGTACTGAATTAATGGTACGAAAACGAAAATATATACTTAGGCTGAAAAATAAAAAATAGGTTTGTAATTATTATCAGTCTTTATTTTTAAGGAAATTGGAATTTAATATTGTTATATTTAAGAACTCAGTTTTAAAAGATTTTACTGTTTAGAAACTTATTTTGAAGACAAAAAATATAAATTGAATAACTAGTTATATAGTCAATTAGTTAGCCTTGATTATTTATTTAAAATGTATTTTTGTAAAAAAGTTGCCACAAGTTATTCTAGTACCTAAAGAAAGGGAGTGTAAAACTTTGTTGATTGGTCGCCATTCGTCACCACCACGCACATGCGCCGATCGTATTAAGAGTGAGCGAGTAAGCGATACATGAATTTGTTATCGCATCACTCATCGTTTCGTTTCTTTGGTTTCTGTCACACGACTCACACATCTCGGTCGCTCGCATTCGTTAAAGTTCGCATCGGATATTACGGGGATCCGTTGTTCACGAAATTTGGCATCGGATGCCGGCATCGTACACTGGCATCGTTGCTTAAAAACGTTTTTACAAAAACGGCCATCTCTAGTTTGGCCATGGGGTTTGGCTGTTGATTTGATTCTATTGGTTTCTATCCTAATGTCAGCTCTGTCCTCTTTATGTGAATATAAATCGGATTCGGAAGATAGCGAATATGAATTGGAAACATTTTCCACGAAACGGTAGAGTATTAAGTCCGCTATATATGACCTCTACCTATAGAACTAAGGAGAAGTAAATGTTATTCGAACTGGTTTTATGTTTTACCATGTAAATTTATTTCCAGAGTAAAACTACCTGTGCCAAATCTAAGTAAAGTACCAGTTGCGCCTTTACCTGAACACGAACACAAGGATGACCCTCAGCTTCATAGTGGTCGAATGCGTTCTTTTCCTCACGTGAGAGGCAATTGGGCAACGTTTGTTTTTGTAAAATGTAAGTATTTTTACATAATTATATTGTTTAATTGATGTGGTTATATTGAGAAATGCAATGAAATAAATAACAAATTTTAATACTATACCTAATTCTGTTTACTAGTAAGTTATGGCAACTAATATGCCACTTATGTAGGAATGCTCCGAGTGGCTTGTGGTCGAGTATCAGGATGGGTGACCATACTTGTTACATTGAGGGTTCAACTTTAGATTAGCCGCCTACGATTTAAGGGTTGGGAGCGGGTGGATGGGGGGGGAGGGGGAATTGTAGAACACCCCCTTTGAAGGAAAAAGTGCGGACGCCCCCCATTTTTGAGATACGATTTTTTAATATTCTGTCCTAACTTTCGCAAAAAACAAGCATAATTTAGAATGTTTTCCACCGCGAAGCACGTTAGTGCGAAAGTATAATTTGTGGCACTTCGCAAGCCGCTGTCGCGGCACGCTCGCTTCGCCCGCTCGACTCGTGCGTTGTTGTAGTCACAGTTCTAACCTAACCTACAAAAAACGTACTTACAAAAGTTGGATCCTGGTGTTTTTTTTTTCAAAATAGATATGGAATACTTTCGCACTACCGTGCTTCGCGGTGGAAAACATTCGAAATTATGACAGGCAATAAAATATGCATAAAATTTAACTTAGTCACTTAATATATGTGTTTATTCAAATTATTAAATGAGTAAAACATTATGTGCGTGAACCTTATGAAAAACGAGAATTTAAGATTGTGTGTTCTGTTGTCAAAAGTGTCAAAACATTGATAAAAATGTCTGACTTTGAAAAATTTTTACTCATTAACCATTAAACTAAGCAAATTAAAACTTTACGTGAAGGCTTCTAAAAATTGAATTCCGCACCTTAAAACTTTACGTGGAAGGTTCTAATAACATTAGTTTTGTGTAAAAAGGCATGTGGACTCCGAACTAGTGGGCGGCTAATCTAAAGCTGAGCTGAGGCATTTGTTACTTGAAGTTAGAGCCCTATGAAGTCTGACAACCTGGTTTAACTTATAATTTCATTATTAACAGTGGGTTATGGTGGTTAGATATGTATTAATTGCATCACAGAAAATATTGAAGCTTGACAGTTTAACTTGACTTGACGGTTTAACTTTAAGTGTAACTACAGTTACACTTAAAGTTAAACCCAATTAAGTGAAGAGTCTGGAGTCTATCCTCCAAGCCTTTTTTAAGGATGTAGGAGTGATATGGTATTGCAAAGTGTTTAGATAATTAAAATACTATTGTTGAATGATAATATATAACTAAGACATAAAGGTAGGACACAATGTAACTCTGCCTCACAGAAGTCTCTGGCCTTTCGTCACAGAATATCTATGGTACTGTTGTGCAGAAGGAAATCTCCCAAAGAAAGTTTAAAGTTCGAATTTACTTTCATAGGGCTGCTAATATTTTCGTTAAGTACAAACCATTCTGACAGAATCGGGTTTTGACATTTCAGATGGATTAAATAACTAAAAATATCAACAATAATTTTATCATTTATTTTTTGCGAATATGGGTACAGAGTAATGGTGTTAAAACATTATTTAATATGGGTAGGTACCTTTCCTTTTCTAGGACTAAAACCACATGCCATCTTGGGTCTACGGACGCTGGGGATAAGGTAGCCAATAAGGCATTTCCCTTTCACCCCTGCTACCCATGGGCCATCTACAGCTGCTTGTCTGTGCTTGTCTGCTACCTAAGTAGTATAAAAAAAAAAAAAAAAAAACAGCTTTTATATGGCCCTCATATTCTACATTATAATGGTGCTAATAAATCTGTTCATTGATCAGATTACACTCCTTTAATTCAGACCCATGGTGGCATGCGGTTTTAGTAGATTTGATTCTGACATAACCACCCCCAATGGCTAATGGGATTGGTATCCGTGGGGATTACTGCACAACATAAAAGGTATTATCGGATTTTTAAATAATAAAATAAATTACTGAAGCTAATATTAAATCGGTTTCTAATAAATGGAGTTTATAAGAAGACATTAGACTTTGAGAAATAACAATGAAACAATTCTGTATTGTACGTAAACAATATAAATGGTTTTATAATGATATATATATATATATATATATATATATATATATATATATATATATATAAAAATTTAATTATTTAAGAGTTCTCTACCAGCAAACCTTTGAGCAGTACAGGCAGAAAAGTTAAAGGGGAGGAAAGGGTACCTAAATACAAATTACTGTTACTATGTCATTTCTTTAATGTTGAATTCTATAATACGAAATATTTTATTTATTTTTACTTGTATTACATTCTTGATGAGACGGTTGTAAAATTTGCAACGCTTATGAAAATATCTGAAATTTTTATGATTACATAATTGCACGTTGTTCGTATCGCTATCGCGACAACCCTTAATTCACACCCACATTCACGCCTAGGGTGCGAATCAATTTAAATCAGTTAAGCACACTGATTTAAATTGATTCGCACCCTAGGCGACCCGTTTTTGAACGTCTTTGCTCCTGCCCCCACGTCTTGTCGGTGACGTGATACGCACACGTGTCTGTGCGTTAGTAGTACACCCGCGCAATTAGCTCAGAAAATTTAACTCTGTACTTATCTTTAATCATGTGCCTTCATATTGCGTTCCCGGCGGTACGTAGAGGAGGGAGGGATTCTGTGCTGTCAGCAAGGAGATCCAAATCTCCTGCGTTGTCAGCACGGAAACTTTGTCAACCACGCACACCTATTCTCTTTCAGACATAGATGAACATAATTTATATGATTTATTAAATAAATTAGAAGAACAAGTTCTTAAGATAGCAGAATCATGTCAAAGATGTGATGACTTTCATGTCAGCGTGTCCAAAACAGTTGTATTGAAGTATCACCTGATATCAGCCTTCACCTCCTCACTTCAAAAAAGTCTGAAGAGCATTGATAGGTAAGTATTTTATGTGTGTCAAAAGCTGATCGCACATTATATATCAGCACCGTACGTGCCGCACGCGCCAAACGCGCCCCATTTCCTGATACCCTCGCACATCCGCGCCGAACGCGCCGTAAGAAATCTTTGGTATTGCCAACACAGTTTGCAGTTTTACCTCTGGTGTGACAGTGAGTGGTATTGTGACATTGAGCTATAGAAGAATTTTTTGTAATACGCAAGTACGCAAGGGTTTTCTATGTCAAATGAGTAGGGTATACTTAGGCCACGTTCACACGGCGACCATTCGATTCTATTTTTTCACGTATACGGTTTTACTATATAATATATTTCTCGAATACGGGATTGTCCCGTATGAACGCCGTGTAAACAATTTTTAAGTTTTCTTATAATATATATTCTGTTATCACTACTCTATTCGATAAAATCTCGTATACGGTATACGGGAAAATAATCGCCGTGTGAACGTGGCCTTATAGTTATTACAGTTCGCGTTTACACTTGCGTATGTAGGTAGGTACAGTCGAGTGAGCAATACATACACAAAAAAATTATTATAATTAAGAAATTTAATATTTAGGAACATCTAGAAAGTTCATTCTAGGTAATTAAACTATTTTTCGACGTTCTCGTTATTGTTGTTCACTAACTAAATATTCACTGAATTTTGAACCACGCGTAGTTTAGTGTTGTTCATTATAGGTACGTTTGAGGCATAAATTTGATACTTAATTATTAACATACATTTATATCACACTTAATAATATATTTTTACAATAATTTGATAATCTATATCTGCTAATCTATGAAAAAAACCGATACTAACAAAATAGTTTGATTGCGACTGTACTGTCAGAGAACAGCACTGTGTGTGAAAGCCAAGGAAATTTCTAATGTTCTTGCCTCTTGGTGAAAGCTGACACTGACAGTTTGCAGTGCAAGATGGTGGTCGGTACAGTGACGCGCATGCGTATACATTGACGGGGTGGTCACCTTCCCGCTACCTACGTTTCTAGACATAGCTCAACCCTTAAACGACCAACCAAAATTTCTCATAGGGATTTGAAAAACATAAAAATCGCCAGTTTATGAAAGACCAAATAAATTTTAAGTTCCGTTTTATTTAAAATAATTTTCTTAAGAATAAAATTCGTGTGCATGTATTGTCCGGTTTGGACATTTTTCCGTATAGATACGGACAAATCCGTATATATTGCAACACAGCATGCATGCGGCTACACCGAGTACCTACCAGCACGCGCCGCAAAAATGACGTCATCAGAATCCTTTGTTCAAAATCGGATGCCTACCGCATTTTACGAGATGCGGCGCGTTCGGTGCGGGTGAAGTGTGCGAGTTTTCATACTATTGCATACAACGAATTTTAAAATGCGGCGCGTACGGCCCGTGCGGTGCTGACAAATGTGCGATCAGCTTTAAATAGACAACTGTTGTGGCTTCACTACAGTAGTACGTACCACTATGCTTGTTTTTTTTCTTATATAAAATATGCTGTGTATCTACATTTGGGTGTACTTGTACATGCCCAAATTTTACCATCAAAATTTTTCTATTTTTTTATTTCAAGTATGAGTCAGTCAGTAAACTGTTGCTCGTAGTGCTGATACAGAATAGAAATAAACTTTATTGTACACTGATCAAATATATTTCAGAATACACAAATTACATTATAATATTTATGTGACATACTGATAGATAGCCTTTTTTATTCGTGCGGGAATCCTCATGGATACCCCCTGTCCCCCTCCCCGCGAGGCAGGGCAGGGCAGGACTCTTAAGCCGGGTCCGCAGTGCTAATTTTCTTTTGATTTACAGTTGTCAAAGGCCCATTTTGACAATTCGCGCCCATGAAGTTCTCAATTTTTTATCAATTGAAATGTTCTGAAGGTAATTACATTTTTCATGGACAGGAACCGCCCACTCGGCTAAGTGCTGTGTATAACGATTTTTTCATGAAGCTATAGAATAACATAGAGGCCACACTCCGAATACCTATTTGAAGCACAATCTGTATATTACTCTTGCTATGTGTGGGCTGACTTCTCTTTCTAAGTATGGTAACCTTCTAAGCAAGAAATCACCATTTAAACACTTACGCGTGGAATTTTATATCACCTCCTTGACGCCACGACTACCGCAACCACGCACTACAATTTTGCACCATTTTTTGTTTATAATTATCTTTAAATATGTTAAAAACCGAAACAAACATAAACAGCCGCCACATTGTTGGTTGATAGTTGACATGTAGTACCAATGTTGCCATATTACCTACTGAATCCTTAGAAAATGGGAATGTAATTCTTAACTGATTCTTGTTTCGACAACCCAATCATAGATAATAAATGGCATATAATTTTTCAATTTCCACATTAAATAATCGTAGTCGAACTATAGAGTTATTTATAAATCATTTAACTTGTATTTTTGGTTTATTATGGTCTATTTCTATAATTCACTAGAAGATACTAATAAGAAGATAGCAACATCTAGACACGCGGGAGCGTGTCAAGCCAAGTTCAAGCAAAGGAACTGGCTAGCCAGCTACAAGTGTATATTTACACGAACCATTTGGTGCCACTTTTGACCCCTCTATAACTCAAAACCTATATAACGTAAACACGTGAAACTACGTATGTTTAATTATACCCATAAGGACATGTAGAAGCCCAAATTTCATGAAGCTGGCTGAAAGATATGAAGGTCTAAAAGTCGTAAAAATTAGCACTGACTGACTGACTGACTGACTAATAGTACCTAAACCTAACCTACTTCCAGATGACCTAGAAGGATGAAATTTGGAATCCAGCTTGGTAATTGTGTGTAAGCGTAGGAAAAAATCTAAAAATAAAGAAAAGTCAAAATATAAAAAAATAAAGTGATGTCCTTGAAAAAATATTTAGTCTCAATACCCGCCTCGTTTTCTTAACAAAAAGTAATGATATCCCACCAAAAACATAAATTTAAAAAAGGACAGCCAAGTTCAATACATAAAGTATGCTTGGCTATGGGCCCCGCCGCAAAAAGAATGGAGATCTAAATGAGTGCCAAGTTCTATGCAAAATCGAAATATGTATTTATAGGAACAAAATAACATTATGAACAAGTATTAAACTCTATTTCTTTGCCTTATTGAAACCTATAACAATTGCTGTTATTTAAAAATGTGAGATCTTAAAGTAGGTTAGATTTGACTTGGCCAGTTTTTATCAGAATTAAAATATACATATTATATCTTGAATAACTTTATAAAATGACTGATGTAATGAAAACTGGTCAAGTCAAATCTAGCCTACTTTAAGATTTCACCTTTTTAAATAACAACAATTGTTATAGGTTGCAATAAAGCAAAGAAATAGAGTTTAATACTTGTTCATAATGTTATTTTGTTCCTATAAATACATATTTCGATTTTGCATAGAACTTGGCACTCATTTAGATCTCCATTCTTTTTGCGGCGGAGCCCATAGCCAAGCATACTTTTTGTATTGAACTTGGCTGTCCTTTTATACATTTATGTTTTTGGTGGGATTGTACAAATACACGAAAGAGAAGTTGGCCCACAGAGAGTGAGATAGAGACATTTAGGTATTTGACTAAAGCTGTTCTTCCCAGTTTGGCCTCCATGTTTATCTATAGCTTCATGGATTTTTTCACGTTGACAACAGACTATTAATAATCAGTTAAGGAAAAATATATCGAGCAAGATAAGTTTTTTCCTAGCCCGACGCGCACTTTTATTATATTTATTTAAATACTAGTGTTTATATTCCGAAGACTGATTTATTTGTTCTTGTTGTTTTTGTGACTGAGTAAATGTTATTGTAACAAAAATATTAAATCAAAGTAAATTGACCTATCATAATATTGTATCACTTTAAAATACCTACACGTCAAAATTTCTAATGAGAGCTTTAATCCAATGCGCTTTACATATTATATTCAAATCGATCAAATCCCCATGCGAACTAGATTCGATTCATCGTGAGTATCGAGTGCCGAACCGTATAGTTACATCATTAATTACGCCACGAAGATTAAATGTCTACAACGTGAGCGCGAATACAAAAGGCGTCACTTCCCCTCCCCGCAGGCGAACGCGGGGGATGTTATCCAATCGTCTTGGCAAACATGTTATTATGTTTTTGCTAACAAAACTGTTAGGCCACGCCCCTATTCGGTTATAAAAACATGTTAGCATGTTTGCAAACTCGAAAACACGTCGCAGCGGACCCGGCTTTACTAAATAAAACCGCACGCCCTCTAGGGTCTTCTGACGTCACGGTGTATGGTGGTCCATAGTAATTGTTAGCCTACATAATATTGATACATTTTTTTATGAGCCAATAACCTAAAATAGGTAGGTGCTTTTTGACAGATAATACATATTAAATAAATTTGAATGTGAAATATTGAGTTGGAGGAATACTTCACCATAGTTTAAATTCCTGCAAGAAAAAAAGTACCTAATACTTACCTATAATGTCGTATACTTACTCGTCGTATTATTACATTGGTTCAATTAATGTTGATTTATTCTTAAAATAATGTCATTGATCAATAAGCGTTCCCAAATATTGAGAAGTAGCCCTTATGAGAAGTAGCCCCAATGAGAATTAGCCCTAATGAGAAGTAGCCCCAATGAGAAGTAGCCCAAGTGAGAAGTAGCCCTAATCAGAAGTAGCCCATATGAGAAGTGGCCATAATGAGAAGTAGTCCATTAGCGAGTCGGTTGCCATAATGAGAATTAGCCCTAATGCGCCTAAACCAAAATAACTAGGCAATTGTAACCGCATATTTTTGTAATCTTAATAATAATAACCTGTTGGTTGAAAATATAAAATGGAACGTTATAATTTTATAATATGTAATTTTTAACCCCCGACGGAAACCCGAACGGGGTGTTATAAGTTTGACGCGTGTGTATGTGTGTGTGTGTGTGTGTGTGTGTGTGTGTGTGTGTGTGTGTGTGTGTGTTTGTAAGTCTGTCTGTGGCACCGTAGCTCCCAAACGGATGAACCGATTTTGATTCTGTTTCTTTTGTTTAAAATATGGGTTGAGGGAGAGTGTTCTTAGCTATGTTTTATAAAAATCGGTTAAGCCATTTCAAAGATATGAGGGGTGAAAGTGGTGATGAAAAATTTAATGTGTTCAAATATAGCCGTGTTTGGTATCAAATGAAAGGTCATAAATTATACATCACGATACCGCAAGTTTTATGAACATCAGTTTAGCCATTCGAAAGATATGAGGAGTGGAATGTATTTCTATAACCTAACCACACTCCGTGCAATGCGCATTAGCTCTGAATAATTGTTGATAGACTATACGTATGTTGATATTAAATAATGGATTAGCTATTATACTTAAGTTACCCCTATAAAAAGCATGAAATAAAAAATTAAATAAAAAATTTAAAAAACCCCCGACTCACAAAAAAGAACCTGCAAAAAGTAAAAAATAACTATTAAATTATGACCTATCTACCCTTAGTATTGAACCTTTTTAACTAACAATTTGTCTTGTCGGGGGGACCGCTCTATAGATACCTAAACAATTGAGCATAATAATCAAGGAACAGGTCCCCGACGAGACAAACTGTTAGTTAAAAAGGTTCAATACTTAGGGTAGATAGGTCATAATTTAATAGTTAGTTTTTACTTTTTGCGGGTTCTTTTTTGTGAGTCGGGGGTTTTTTAAATTTTTAATTTAATTTTGTAATAAGCCCCTACCCAAGGTAATAGAAAAAATGAATCATATTTTTATAATGAATGAAATCAATATCATTTTTTTTATTATTTCATGTAATACCCCATCATTACAATTAATAATGAAATAAAATTAGATAAAATTAAATAAGAATAAAAAAAATTAAAAATTAAAAATTGGAAAAACAAATAGGGCAGATAGATAGCCAAATTAGAATAAAATTAAAATTAAAATGAAAATTGTCACAATTGCTGACTGTGATTATTATTATGTTATTGTAAGTTGGGAACAGGTTTAGAGAACGGTTCTAGGTAAAAGTTATTTATTGTACATAACTAGTCATGACAAATTGACATGTGTCAGGAACGCATACTCTCATTTTCCGGACTGTAAACAATTTTTATTCACTGCATATGAATGTACGGTCATAATTATGCAGTCAATAAAAATCATCATGGTATTAATAACAAAATAAAAATATGTATAATTTTTGAAATTTTTTTTTGTCTTTCTGAGATGTTTGTTCTGGATAATTTTTGGAGTGGCTGTGCCGATTTTAATAATATTTTTATTTTTATGTTGAAAAGTCAAACTAAGGCTTTTTTTTTCTTTAGAAAAAATATTGGGGGTTCAGGAAAAAAATTAAAAACCAGATCGAAGTCCATGCAGACGAAGCCGCGCGCACAACTAGTATAGATATATGTATAGTTCTGTTGTTGATTAATGTGTGAAACTAGTGTTCATTCTATAATTTTATGTAATCTTAAATAATAATTAGTGTAACTCCATTGTTGCAATAGGCAAGTATAGGGTGTTAAATTGTTGTTTGATATTGCAGTTTTGAACTTGAATTTGCTGGGGTAAAAGTATACTGCAATGAGGAAAATTCAAGAACATTCATATCTCTAGAAGTGGCTCCATTTACAGAGAAGGCCTTGTTGGCTATTACACACAATGTTGATCAAGTTTTGAAAGACTTTCAATTGCCAACTTTCTATGAGGTATTTGTTTTGCATATCCTAATATAATCATTGTCAGTCAAAAACGTCTGTCGGCTGTACCCACCTTGTAAAGCTGGGTCCGCAGCGCCAATTTTCTAACATAACTTGATAGCAAAACACGTTATCAAAACAAGGTAGTAAAACCGCCCGTCCGCTGCGTACATTCTTGTTATGATAGTTGTCAACGGCCCATTTTGACAGTTCGCGCCCATGATGTTCTCAATGTTAAGCTTTTGTATAGCTTTTATCGCGGAATTTGAAGAGACCCAGTCAAGAAATTCCATAACGAAAATTAAAACCTAACACCTCCCATTGTCGCCCAAGTTTCAACCTTATTACCAACTTTGGTAACATTTGTCGGCAAGGTACCTCGAATGGTAGCTTGCTTGGGGTTCATAAGAGCGGCTAATGCATCATCCAATCACGTAGAGTACATGTTACCAGGATCGCACCATCTGTAAAGTAATTAGCATATGTGTGAAGTCAGCAACATCCTTTATCGTGACCAACTCAGACCACGACCACAACATACTTTATCGTGTCCACCTCAGACCACGGCTACAACCGAAATCTCCAAAATATATAGAAGAAATTACTTTGAAGTCCACATAGATCAGTGCGGAATAAAACACTTACATACTATTCATACATGCCTTGGAACTGCTGAGTTCACGTTAATTGTTACTTATAATCAATAATCCGGAAAATGTCTACATTTTTCTCCTCCGATAAATTTTTATAATATTATATCACTTTAAAATACCTACAAAATCAAAGGTTAAGCTTTTTTTCTACTCAGAGATTTAATCCAATGGAACTTTACAAACAATTCAAATCGATCAAATCCCCATGCAACTTGATTCGATTCATCGTGAGTATCGAGTACCGAGTCGTATAGTTACATCACTATACTCTGTCTAATTTAGGATGATAAAAATGACAGTTCATGTCTATGAAGTATCGTATTTTTTTACACAAAATTATACCCCTAAAATTACCTATAGTAATACATATACAAGCCCCGCCCACTTGTCATAGTGAAGCGTCTTTCAAGAATATAGCACAATTGACTCTACACAAATGAATCGAATGAATCGTATTTAAAATAATTTAATGAAATTATTAAGTTCTTATACTACTAAAATTTTTGTGATATAATTAGCTAAATATGATACGAAACATAAATACTATACCATAAAACTTCTCTTTTGTCATCCTGAAGTAAGTTAACTAGAATAATAAAAAATAAAAAGTTTTTGTATTTTTGTAAATATCGATTCCATATTCTACGGGAACGATAATCGAAAATCGAAAGATTCATTTTCGATTATACTATATGGGCTACCCTACTTGGAGCTGTCATTATTATCATCCTACATTAGACAAATTATGAGATAAATTATATGTCAAACAATATGACGTCTTCGTCTAGTGAGCGCGAACACAAAATGCGTTACTTCCCCTCCCCGCAGGCGAACGCGGGGGATGTTATTCGTCGTCTCGGCAAACATGTTATTTTGTTTTTGCTAACGAAACTGGGGCCTTACTCCGAAAAACGAAAATATTCGTATCCGTTGACGTTTTGACCATTTAGCTACCCCGAAAGTGTTTCGTTTCGGATTTTGGATCCGTCTTCGATCGTTTGACATTGAGGTTGTCGATCGTTATCAGTACACCTCCTACTCCCAAAATACATTTGACGTTTTCACTGTCGTTGTTTGACAAATGGTCTGTTTTCGTTCGATCCGAAACGTTCATGTTCGATTTTCAGAGTAAGGCCCCTGTTACGCCACGCCCCTATTCCGTTAAAATGTTAACATGTTTGCAAACACGAAAGCACGTCGCAGCGGACCCGGCTTAACAGAAACCTGAAAGCTTCAAAAAAATTTGAAAATGTGTCTGGCAATTTGCTTAACCAGGAATCAACCCGTTGTTTTTCGAAGTAAAGCACATGTATTATTACACCGCTACAGGGTATGACATCTGTCGGTGTCGGTACATTTTGAGATCGCGATAGTTACTTACCTTACCTACTTGTAGTATTGATAAAATATAACACACCTACCTCCTTTTAACAGGAGATGATTGATTTTTGATATGAAATCTAACGTGTCCATTATGCTAGCGTATACAAGAGCTATATCGAGTTGGTTACTATGCCATTAAACTCTGCGTAAATACTGCCTAATTAGTGTAAAAATTTAAAAAAAACTGCTTTTAGTTTAGGAAATAAACACCATTTTCACTGTGTACGCTGGCGTCACGATCAAGCTAGCGTACACATGGCCGTTCTCGAAAACGGCTAATTGTAAAGCAACAGAGTTCACACACAAAAATAGTGCGCAAATACTGCTCCCGCTATGAAAAATTTCATAGCGATTGCTCTTGTAGGAAGAGAGATATTGAACAAGACTTTTCAATGACATTCAATGCTGGCGTTATGGCAGCGTACACATAATAGTTCTTATAGAAAGGGAACTCTTCTTTCAATAAATGCTATACCTATGTATAAATAATACGTGAAATTCTGACTCTATTAGTGTCAATACTTTATGCGAATTCGCAGTAGAATAATTAAAAAATCCATGTTAATTTCTGTTCATACACTAATTATGCAGTATTCATGCAGAGTTTAATGTCATAGTAACCACCTCGATATAGCTCCTGTGTACGCTAGCATAACGGACACAATCTTACAATATTTGTGTATTATTTCAGGATCCATCATTTCATATGAGTGTACTTTGGGTTCATGGCAATAAGAAGTCCGAACTCAATGACATAACTGAGTCCTTGAATGAAGCTTTAATTCATGTAACTGCCAAGTCATTAAGAACTACATTAGTGGAAAGTATCAATTGTAAAGTTGGAAACAAATTATTTCAATACTCATTAAATTGATACCCAATACAATTAATTGGAAAAAATGTCCAGCAACTGTGATATAGATAAAAGCAGAAACAAAGTGTATATAAACCCCAACTTCAACAGATCTTCAGTTAATAATAATCATCCCATGCATGTGAATCCTAGATTTTCTCACCTTTTGCCAAGTGCTCAGTCTAATTTTATGTACAACCAGGCCAGAATTCATATTAATCCCAATTTTATGACTTCTAAAAAAGCTGCTGAGTTTGTTCAAGTTGACAACCCAAGTGTAACTAGTGTTCATCCTAACACAATTAGTAACAAATCAAATCTGTTGTCTTGTCATGAAAAAGTTACAATAGAGAATCCAAAGCACACTGCACCGTTGCCTGTTTCAAAATCTCGATACTGTTTAGTGAGGCAAACTACAAATACGCTGTTTGAAGAACCAGTGCTAGATACACCTAAAACAACTTTTCAATTAAATAAGTACAAATCTATACCACTAAAGGATATAAAAAGGAATCTTGATCATATTAAAACATCTATAAATAAACAGAGAACTGTTATAGCTTCCCAATCTGAACTTCTTCACTCACGACCTATTTACAAAAAATGTTCTTCAACGAATAGTACAAAAAGAAGTCAGTTTAATTTAGTAAATATTAATAAGGGTCAAGTGATCAACGCCAAGATTAAAACGCGAACATTTGTTGATCCACACAAAAAGGCACTAACGAATCAACCAAGACTTAATAAAATTAAAGGCAATTTAAGGAAAAATAACATCCCATGTCCTATGTTCCGTAAATTCGGAAAATGCTTAAGAAAAGAACAAGGGAACTGCGTTTTTCTACATGATAAGAAACATGTTTCAATATGCCGAAAATTTATTAAAGGTCTTTGCCACGACAGAGACTGTCTGCTTTCTCACGATTTGACAACGAAAAAAATGCCTACTTGTTACTTTTATTTACAAGGAACATGCACTAAACTGGATTGTCCTTACCTGCATGTTAAATTAAATGAAAAAGTCAAAGTGTGCTCAGATTTTCTTAAAGGATATTGTGAAAGAGGCAGTAAATGCTTACAACGACATGCCAATGTACATACCGCACAAAAGGTTAAAGACTCCGTCGTCTCTAGATCATCTTTGAGTACACAAAAGAAATATTGTAAATTAAATGCAATAAAATTAGATCAAACAAAGTCCAGTGCCGCACAGAGTACTTGCCATCAACCACTCACTGAGAAAAATGAAAACAACATGGACAGATATTATCAAGCAAATAAAGGTGATTTGATTGTTACTGAAACTTATGAAATCATAAAACCTATGAGATGTAAGTTAGGAACATTACCATCGTTTATTCAACTGTAGGTTTGTAAGTGATATCATAATTTGTATGCCCATTATTTTGTGTTAGATGCCGTTAGAAAACTGCTATTTTTTTATCTTATTTCTTCAATTTTTGAATGCAGTTCAAATTGTATTTTTAATTCAAAATGAAGTATTCTTCAATAAAATGGTCTATCTACCTTTTTTAAGACACTTCCCGTCCACGTGGCATCATCATGGGATACCGGTACAATAATATACAAAATGGTGCCCTTTACACGTACGATCTATCGCGAGTGCTATCACGAATGAAAGCTGATTCACGTGTGAAAGAACGCGCGTGTAAAAATGTTGTAAGAGAAAGGGAAAGAGCGCGCGCTGCAGGACTGTCATCTACACGCAATGGCGTCCTATCACTGACCTGAATAAGTACTCTGGACTGGCGATCAGTCCCACTACAGTGTGCCTAATTGAAAATCGCCATTTTGGCGCTGACAGCAGCCGTGAGTGTACTTGGAACTAATAATAATGATGGACAACAACTGTCTTGGTATCGATGAAACTTTTTCAAATGTCACTGTTTCGACTACCTATAGTTGAGTCAATTTAATAGGCCACATTTGACGTTTGTCAGTTTTATATTCATAATGAGGTGACCTGTTAAAAAAGGTCGATTAAAACCAATGAATCGATACGGACTTGAAAGATAATGTGAATTTTTAAAATCCTAAGGTGAATCCCTGTCTCATTATTATTTTTTCCTTCGTAAATTTAAGGAGCAAAATAAGACAAGTACCTACATGATCTATACTTATAATAAAACTGTAGACAGGTCAATTCTGTTCATTGAATATATTTACAAAATAACTATTGGGGGATGATTGGTGATCGATACTAATGCAAAAAATGCAATCAGTAATTTTTTTTGTCACAACGTGGTTATTAATTTTATGATGATATTTCTTCACAAGTAATCATTGCATTCGATTCTACTTATCAGCTTTCGATTTTTAGAGTAACATGCCTAATGTTTAAAAAGAAAAAGGATTAACTGACACAACATTGTAATGACAAGGCGTTGACAAGGTAATGACGTTCAGCTATAAATCAGAAATTGTTTATTATGTTTAGAATGGTTTATTGGTGAAAGCAAAACGTAAAATTACTTGTATCTGTCATTATTACAATAAATATGTAATAGTAATTGAAAAAAGTTAAGCAATTGTGCAGTTCTAACAAAACGAAAAATATATAATTTGATGCCCACCGCGGCGCGTCGCGTAAAAGGTTGCGATGTTGAATTTTGATGAATTGTCAAATGTGGCCTATTGAATTGACTCCACTATACCTACTTCAATTTGAAGTGTTTATTAATGATAAATATCATTTTAATATGTTCATAAAATTATTTATAGTACATATACCAAGCCTTTTGTTTTTAAAAGTATACCTACGAATTATGGCATTGGATAGAAAATTATCGATATACATTTTGACATCCCTATTAAACATTATTGGTTATGAAAATATTATTAAAATCCCCTAAACTCGAAGGGTATTCGCTTATCATAGTAAAAATAACCTAAATTACGGTTTTATAATAATAGTTTAAGTGTTAAATTCTTATATTTACTTACTTGTGACAAGACAACACCACTGCCCTTCTCTTATCTGGTTTTTACAATACACGCACGATCTCATAACGAATACCTACTTAATTATCCAACATAAACCAACTTTATATATTAAAACACTTCAATTTGTAGCACAAACACAATAATTACTTAAAAAAACTTCGAATTTCACACAGACTCCATTTCAGATAGGTAAACAAACAACGGCCATTTGCAAACTGATTAGTTCTCAGTACACTCGTCTGTCAAACGCGGCGCTTCAAATCGGCACAAAAAATAATTGTCATTTTCTATGGAATAGCCAGTCTAGCGATTATTATAACAGGTCAGTGCGTCCTACATTGTTGTCTCTCTTCCCCATACACAGCCTATATACACCGATTTTCCGATACGTCAAAAAGGACCGCACGTAATCGCGCGCGAAGATTTAGTTCACAAAGATAATTACGCACGATTACCGTAACGAGCATTCCGTTGCGCAAGCCTGGACGCTCCAAGAACGCGCGATAGATTGTGTCGTGTAAAGGCAGCTAATGAATGAAGTAATGAGAAAGAGTAAAAAAAATCCTTTATTCCCATTAGTTCAGTTGACTGAACTAATTTTTCTCACTTGTTGAGTTAATGAACTGAACAAGTGAGTGAATAGTTTTTCTTATGTCTTCAGTTGACTTCTGCTGAGAACTGTTTTCTCGCTAGTTCAATTTACTATTAAATACTTTCCTAGTAAATATATAACCTACATTTCACCAATGATTGTTTAATCCCAACGGGATATGGGCGAGTTAAACGAGTAGAAAAAACTCTTTACTTTTATCTTAGTTTCAAGTAATTATTACATGTAGAAAGCTGAGAACTAAAACACAAATCGATACCTAACAATTGCATCATTCGAAAAGTTCAAATGCAAATTGTACAAGGCGAGATTAATTGTTGCTATGTTCTTAGAAAAACTTATAATAAATAATAAAAGTGGTTTAAACAAAACTTTATTTTAGTCAACTGAAATGAGAAAAAAACATCACTACCTAGTTCAGTTGTCAAGTCCAGTGGACTGTACTAACATGTGGCACCAGGTGCAAAAGCTTGTTTTATTTTCAACTGAACAAGTGAGACAAACAATCTCATTAGTTCAGTCAACTGAACTAGTGGGAATCAAAAAAATATACCTACTCTGCAAGGTCGAAATGCATGGGCTACGCGAGAATACTCTGAGATGCTGTCATAATAATATTATACTCAGGTTAAGTGATATTTTATTATAATCATAAAATGTAAAATTATGTAAAATATGTATATAATAAACTATTTTATTTATTTGTGGCTTGTTCATATTTCCTGGTTCATAAAAAGATTGCGGCTCGAGTTTCCTCCAAATAACAGCTGGGTACCATAACTATGTCAATATAACATGTTTAATTTGGTCGAGGTTCGCGGCCTCCACTGTGCGTTTCTGAGGCTGGTTTTAGTGTCATGCGGACCTTCGGTACCTAGGTACCGATCGCTCCGCGCGTAGGTACGTATCCGCACCAGGGGCCTTACTCCGAAAAACGAAAATATTCGTATCCGTTGACGTTTTGACCATTTAGCTACCCCGAAAGTGTTTCGTTTCGGATTTCGGATCCGTCTTCGATCGTTTGACATTGAGGTTGTCGATCGTTATCAGTACACCTACTCCCAAAATACATTTGACGTTTTCGCTGTCGTTGTTTGACAAATTGTCCGTTTTCGTTCGATCCGAAACGTTCATGTTCGATTTTCAGAGTAAGGCCCCAGGGGCCTCGGCGTTTCTTGGTGGTCATATTGGCATGTCATACTGATATGACCAGTGAGAATCGCTTGTATTGGTGGTCATACTTGTCATTGTCCCTGTCATACTAATATGACCAGTGAAAATCGCTTGTACTGGTAGTCATATTATTTTTTAAAACATCCTATATACTTTATTTAACCCTTACAAAGGCAGATGCTATATAGGTAAAGACTACATAATTAAAATTAATTTACTGAAAAGCCCTTCTAATTTTTAAGCTGAAATAAATATTATTTTATTAATAGAATGTTTATTTTTTATTTCGTATCTTTATTTTATTTTTCTGTTTATGATTTTGTGGTAAATAATGTCTCAACATATTATGTGGTAAATATTGCACTCTGCCCGTCAAAGAGTAGCAAGCGACAGTAACAGTAACAAGCTACATATCTACAGGGGAAGAGAAAACTATTATATTTAGAGGGACAATGACAAGTATGACCACCAGTACAAGCAATTCTCACTGATCATATTAGTATGACAAGGACAATGACCATCAATACAAGCGATTCTCACTGGTCATATCAGTGTGACATGCCAGTATGACCACCAAGAAACGCCGAGGGGCCTTACTCCGAAAAACGAAAATATTCGTATCCGTTGACGTTTTGACTATTTAGCTACCCCGAAAGTGTTTCATTTCGGATCTGTCTTCGATCGTTTGACATTGAGGTTGTCGATCGTTATCAGTACACCTCCTACTCCCAAAATACATTTGACGTTTTCGCTGTCGTTGTGGTCCGTTTTCGTTCAATCCGAAACGTTCATGTTCGATTTTCAGAGTAAGGCCCCAGGATCGTCCGCGTAAACCGTTTTAGTATCGTCCAGGACCGTGGCGGTCAGGACGATTCGTAGTCCTGACCGCCACGGTATACAGACGCGCGCAATGCATCCAAAGTGGCGGGTGTTATTAGTTATTGCCCTATAGTACTCAAGAAAAATAAAATTGAAGCGAAGAGAAAGACTACATGTTCACATGTTACTTACCATTTTGTTTTCTTTCGTTTTCCTCTGTAATATTTTCAAAGACGTTAGCGATGTCCTCCCACGCTTTATTTCTCGCGTCTTTGTTTTTACCCGACTGCCGAAAAAAGGAGGGTAATGTTTTTCGAGACTAGGTATGTATAGTATGTATGTCCATTACTTTGTCACGGCCTACAGCCTAAACGGCTTGACGGATTTTGGCATGTGAGGTATCATTTGATTCGTCGTGATTGTGTGTGACAACAGGTAGAGTTTGTCTAATGAAAGCTGGACCAACAAAACCGCGGCAAATTTAAAAAATTTAGGGCAGGTATCACCAGTTATAGTTGGATAAAAACATTTTGATCGTGCAATAAAACTATGTACCTATTTATAGTTTAACTGATATTTTTAAAGAATTTTATTGCCCTTTATTTGGTGTTATTCTTATTTATATTGATTTCTTTATTAAATACTATCCTTTGCCCACGACTTCACCTGCGTGGGAGTTTGGTACTGTGGGAATATCGGAGGAAAAGTTAGCAGGTTTATTCATGTTGAAATCCCCACGAATACCACCCCCGTTGGCCATTAGGGATGGTTATGTCGGAATCGAACCGACTAAAAACCGCAGATTTAGTGAAGATATAGACTAAGACGGACAAAATATGGCCTATGAACGTATGCAAGATTATATTGCTTGTGTTATTCCAGACTAAAAACTATCTTCAAGCGGGCTTATAGGAATCAGACGAAATTCATTTATTAGAAAAAAATATTATTAATTATAATCAAAATTAGATTCCAAATATTCTTCACCATCATCCGAGCTGCTTGATCCATCATCAGCCACACTTATAATTAATTATAATAATTAAATAAATATTGTCGAAAAGTACAAATATCTAATACAAAAGCGAATATTTTTGTATATCGCATCCGATCTGATTTCCTTTAATATTTGATGTGAATACATACAAGTATCAAAATTATAATCTATACGCGTAATCACAGAGAAATGACAGGAGGTGACATTTATAGTCTACTGGTGTTGCAAATCAATAAATGTCGTGGTTCAGCTTTCATTAGACAAACTCTATATTAAAATTCCTAGAAAATCAAAATGGCGGACTTTTGGCGCCAAAATGAAAATCTTGAAAATTTGTCTTGCACGCTCTACAGCGGTTTCATTATTACCCGGGCAGCTATGTAAATACTAAAAAGTTTGAAATAAAAAAAATCAAAAACCCGACTGCCTAAAAACTAAAAAGATAAAAACAAGCACTTAGATTAATATCCGGTGGTCTAGAAATATAACAACTGAACAGTCGGGATCCATTGTTCGAAAGCCAATCTAATTTCAATGGATCCCGACTATTTAGTTGTTATATTTCTAGACCACCGGATATTAATCTAAGTGCTTGTTTTTATCTTTTTAGTTTTTAGGCAATCAGAGGCATCCCACAAACATTTCCTCAAACGAACTTCATCGATCATTCGACTCGTGTCAACATTTCGATATTCACGACTCGCCATGATTTAATTATGGCGAGCGAGAGATTTAAAACCACCGGTTACCTAATAGTTCGTACAGATAACGCACTGCCTTGAAAATCGACGATACCTATTGAGATTGATACCTAAACATCCATGTGACCGACGGCTGCGTGCAAACATGTAGGTACCTTAAGATCGGATACACTAGGCGCTTTCAAACGCGCGCTTTGATAACGTGCGTTTTTATTTTTTATATAGGACACGTCAAAATGATTCCACGTCGCCTGATGGTAAGCGAAAGGCAAAGTCTCAGGACTGGGGTCACCACCACATACACCGGTGGTGCTACAGTGGCGGCCCTCAGCTTGACGGCCTCATCAAATGCTTTTTCACGCCCCGCTTAAAGGCCCCGGGACTATAGGAGGAAGGAAACATGCGCTGGTAAAGAATTTCAAGTTTTTATGGTGCGGCAAATAAAAGAGGCACCGAACCGCTTGGTTCTTGATGGAATTGATGCCACCGTGTGAGGGTGATACCTCAGTCTGGCACGTGTAGTTCTGTGTAGGAAAGGAGAGGGTGGGATTAATTGGAAGAGCTCATCGGAACACTCGCCATGGTAGAGAAAAAGTAAAAGTAAAAAACTGCCAAACACGCTATATCTCTACGTAGCTGTAGAGGCTCGAGGGTGTTCGTGATTTCTGGACTCCCAATAATGCGGACTGCACATCGCTGCAATCTGTCGAGAGCATCTAATAAGTACTGTGCAGAGCCATCCCAGAGATGAGAACAGTATTCCACCCCGGAACGGTTTTGTGTCTTGTACAAAAGACACCGCGGTTCCGGCGCGAAAAACCGCCTCGCCCTGTTCAGGACTTCGAGTTTACGCGAGACCGTTTTAATGATGCTCTCGATGTAGTTTTTGTTGTTCAGCTTGCAGCGAACATCCATGCCGAGTATATCGAGATTGTCCTGCAGTGGTAATGGTGTGTCCCGAAGAGTAGGAAGCGGAAGGAAAGGAGATACCTTTGCTGTAAACGCACAGGCCTGCGTCTTCTTGGCATTGAACTCGACCAGGTTCTCAGAGCCCCATTGAGAAATGTGATTCAGGACCCGGTCAAGCTCAGTGACAAGAAGCTGTCTTTTTTCCTCGATGTCAGCCTGTTTGGCCGCAGGGTGACCGAGATAACGCCCATGCACGGTACTATCATCTGCATAACCATGAATGCTGCCTACTGACAGCATGTCATTGATATGTAGAAGAAAGAGAGTGGGCGATAAGACGGACCCCTGTGGTACACCAGCATTAACCTGCAAGAACTCCGATGCTTGTCCGTCGCAAAGCACTCGAATTCGACGCTCCTGCAGGAAGCTACCAATCCAGCTGCACAATCGAGGAGGTAAACCAAAGGCAGGCAGCTTGGAAAGAAGCGACTTGTGCCAGACTCTATAGAAAGCTTTGGCGATGTCAAGGCTGATAGCCAGTGACTCGCCATGCTTGTCCATAGCCTCACCCCATAGATGGGTAACGTACGCTAGAAGATCACCCGTTGACCGTTTCGGCCTGAAGCCATATTGCCGATCATTAATTAAGGAGTGATCCTCTAGGTGCCGCATGAGCTGTGCGTTAATGATATGCTCAAAAACCTTGCACAGCACTGAGGTGACGGCTATGGGTCGATAATTGCCTGGCCCGGACCGGTCCCCTTTCTTGGGGATAGGCTGTACATTCGCCCCCTTCCAAGCGGGCGGCACAGTACCCGCGATGTAAGATATGCGGTACAGACGCGTCAGCATTGGAGACAACTCCGCTGCGCAATTACGTAGAACAACCGCTGGAATACCATATCGGGACCACTGGCTTTCCGGACATCGAGTGATTGCAGCAGAGTACGAACATCGCGTTGCCTGATATGAATATCAGGCATTGCGTGGTCACAAGTGGGCAGTGTCGGTGGCTGCATGCCGCAATCATCGATTCGGGAATTAGCCGCAAAGAGATTAGCAAGCAGATCTGCTTTCTCCTGCGGCTTATGGGCCAGGGATCCGTCGGAATTACGCAGCGGGGGCAGCGAAGGCTGGCAGAAGTTTGCTTGCACGGCCTTGGCCAGTCGCCGGTAGCCACGGCTGCCCGCGAAATGGCTCACAAGCTCATGACCAAGCCGTGCTATGCGCTGGGCATCCGCTCTAATGTAAGCCTTCTTCCAGACCTTTGTGGCTCTGTTGTACGCCGCACTGAACCGGCCCACATTTGGATCGTGCATAGTGCGTGCCCTAGTCCAAGCACGGTACGCCAACTGTTTTAGATGTACAGCCTCTGCGCACTCGCGCCCAAACCAAGCACGCACCCTGCGGACGCCCGTGACATCAGTGTAGGGGATGTAATATTCCATACCCAAACTGATCTCACCGGCGACAGCAATAGCACTTTCCGATGGGGCCCTATCCCCAAAGCAGCGTTCAACCCACGGGATGGACGCAAAGTAATCACGGAGTCCATCCCAGTCTGCTGACGAGTAGTGCCAAAGCCGTCGCTTCCCCTGCACGGGTCGAGGGGGAGCCACAATGGGCACCTTGGAACAGACCAGTTTTAAGAACTAAGAGCGGGTCACATTGGGCACTCGGCGTTGCGTTCGGCGAGCGTTGCATGTGTACACATCAAATTGAAACTCTTAGTTCTTAAAACGCGTGAAAGCAAAGCGCGCGCTTTGCTATCACACATGCAACGCTCGCCGAACGCAACGCCGAGCGCCTAATGTGTACCCGCTCTAAGAGTTTCAATTGATGTGTACACATGCAACGCTCGCCGAATGCAACGCCGAGCGCCTAATGTGTACCCGTTCTAACACTCGACCGTAGGGTTACTTTTACTTTGCAGCCGCTTGGCCGTGCTATAGTCATTCCACTCTTTATGTTTGCGTTTGACAGCAGTTTTAGAATGTAAATATTGCATTAATCGTACAAGTAAACTTGGAAATGCGTGACCAATAAATTACATAAACTGGCGTATCATAACGTATCTAGGTACCCTATTTATAACTCATTACCAAAATTAAAATTTTTTGCTCACTCAATGAAAACAGGTACACTCTACCATATCTAGTGTTGGGATTATGGATTCTTGTACGTGGTTTCAATGGCTAATCATCTCATCAAAATATTGAAGTTATATTATGCTACGCACCAACAAGGCGCCGCCTTAATTTGACAGGTGTTCACTAACATAAATCATCTGTCCTTTTCTATCTGATAGTGAAAGAAACAGATGCAGTTAGAAAATTTTAGAGAATTTTAAGTTTAGAGATGCATAGCTGGGGCGGCAGTCTGTACATATATCGCTACGAGTTTGCTACCGAATTCGCAAGATAACATACCGATAAAATTCGGTTGCAGTAACGACGCTTGCGACAGACGGTAGTCTGCTCAATTGAGATACCGACGAAAATTGTTAAAATGTGTGCTTTACGATGACAGTTAGCTTAACGAAATTCGTATTCATAGTCTGGTAAATTTGAGCAAAAAATGTTGACGTGTAATAACATTTTCAGTCAGTGGGGAATATTTGTTACATACTTATTCATGATATTAATAGTTTTAACGGAAAAGATTTACAGAAACTATGTATTTTAACTTTGTGACATTGCCTTCTAATCAAATTGTTTAAGTTACTCAAACCATTTCAAAGGAATTAATTATTTTGTAAAATATGAAAGGAAATTAAGGTTTACCTCCTTGCAACATTTTTGCATGTCAAACAGAATAATAATAAAAAAAAATAGCACTCCGTGAGTGCCGGCAGAAGTGAAAACTTCAATATTAACGTTGTGTTTAATTATAAGTATAAAAGTACTATCATTTATGAGGTAGAATACAATGTTTATTTATTGCGCTATCGTACACAAATATGACAATTTATATGTTGTTATTTATTCATATTTACGAATACACAACAGTGAATTTACTACACAACAGTCAAGCAATCAGCTGTCACCATCCTTGGATACGCGTGGGACGCTGTACATAAACACACACGGTCATTCGCGCCAGCGCCCTGTGCCGCCTAAACAGAGCAGCACACTCAGGCACGGTAGAAAGAGTGGGAGATACTAGTTCCTCTCCCTTCCCCTCGATCTTACGCTTTTTCGATCAGCATCACGTGACCCTGACGCGAGTTTGAAAGTTTTTACCCATACAAAAAAAGTGCTCAGCGCCGCTAAAGAAGTTTTCACTTCAAAAACATGTCAGCTGTCAGCTTAAATAAACTTAATAATTTGTGAAATTGTTGGATACTTTACGAATTTAAAAATGTAAACTGTGAACTGCAATAAATTATAATAATGTCAACCACAAATCAATCCGGATCCAACAATCCGGATTTTTATATCAAAGCACGTTGGCTCCCGTCCGACGTGAATCAAGTAAGTAGGTATAGATTACAATCTTATTTTCAAATCCAATTTGTTAAACGTACTTGAAAGTATTAATATTAATATTTTAAATTTAAATTTATAGATTCACTGCAGACGTTCCACTGCATAGCAGCACCTAGCACATTTTGGAATTGGCTGATGAAAGGTTGCTACTGATTGGAAAGAAAAATGGAGAAAACTTCTCACCTAAAAGTAACACTGGCATCAATATTGAAGAGGTAATGGATATCAAGGCAAGGTATCGTTTCTTTTAATTCACTCTTAATCAGAAGAGTACTATATACTTGTAACTAAATATTATGACCTATTGCAATACAGTACCTAGCATCAAGACTGTATCAAAAAAATGTTTTAACTAATGCTAGTTAAAACATACCCAGATTGAAATAGTTCAATCTCATTGACACAATAGACCCAAAGCAATCTATTCCTTGGGGACTAGTACTAGGTGGGAACGGTTGAAGTGCTCCGTTAATTTATATAGCTTAGACTTGCCTTGTTTCTTTCTGTTGTGCTTTCTTCCTCTTCAAATTTGTTATGCAAGTAATATTTATTTATACATATTTATGTACACACACACAACTAGATAAAAATACATAATAAGAAAAAGATGTACAGCAACAGACCTGCGGGAGAAGACTTTGAAAAGTGAAAAATAAGTGAATAGTGTGTATAGAAGATAAGAGACAGTATATAGTATATATAGATAATAATAGATATGTTATGTATTATATAATAAAATTTGTCTTATCTTTATGTTAAATCTTGTAACTGATCTTTTTCTTATAATTGTAATAATTATTGTACCTTCCTTATTAGCTGTAAGTTTTATATAGTAAAATAAAAATACTCTTTCATTACAGATGCCAGCAGCTGCTCCCCAAGCCCATGTAGTTATACCTTGTCTAATCTAGGATGATAATTTTGACAGCTCCAAGTAGGGTACCCCATATAGTATAATCGAAAATGGTTCTTTCGATTTTCGATTATCGTTCCCATAGAATATGGAATCGATAGTTACAAAAATACAAAAACATTTACTTTTTATTATTTTAGGTAACTTACTTCAGGATGACAAAAGAGAAGTTTTATGGTATAGTATTTATGTTTCGTATCATATTTAGCTAATTATATCACAAAAATTTTAGTAGTATAAGTACTTAATAATTTCAATAAATTATTTTAAATTCGATTCATTCGATTCATTTGTGTAAAGTCAATTGTGCTATATTCTTGCAAGACGCTTCACTATGACAAGTGGGCGGGGCTTGTCTATGAATTACAATAATTTTATGGGTTTAATTTTGTAAAAAAAATACGATACTTCATAGACATGAACTGTCATTATTATCATCCTAAATTAGACAAGGTATAGTGGGTACCAAGATGTAGGCTGAGGTATCTAGCCCAAGTGAAGAGTGAGAAATTCTTATTGTCTGCGAAGGCTCTATATAAAGAAAATGACAGATACCTTTAATTTTGAAATAAAATAAGCATAATTATGATGTGTATACTAGTTTTATTTAATTCATGGAATAGCTATATAAGACTAGGTACTACCTATATTTTTTTACAATCAGCAGTCACTGATTTTATGCTAGTAACTAGCCCTATAACAAAAACATGACAATTTAACATTTGTCTGATATTTTTATTAATGAAACTAACGGTGTGATCTAAGCAGACCCTGGCACCTAGATGTAGGCTACAGATGCAATCGGGATACAACGCTAAGCTGATGAAACATTGTGATATAGCATAACACTTATTACCTAATGGAAAATAATCTTCTAAAGACAGACTGTCAGAAATACTTGAATTTGTATGGATGGATGTATTTTTACTGAATGAACCTGTGGTACTAGATAGATTATAGTTTGAAATAGCACACAGATTACTTTAATCCCTAAAATAGGTGCCTGTGTATTGCGTAACCCACAGAAACCTATTTGGAGTTCAGTAGGTATACGTTATACCGGGCTCTAAAGTGCCAGCAAGTAGTAGTTAAATAATGTGATGATGATAATAACGCGCCTGTGTTGAAGCACAATGAAATCCTGTACCAAATACATTTCCATTATGATTATATTGTTCGATTTCCATATTTAATAACCTAAAAATATCAAAAAATTACATAGTTAACGATCGTAAAGCACTTTGCGGGCTGTCAAAAATGCTCGCAAAGAGTTAACGATAAATTGTTAAGTTTGCGATGATATTTGTAAACTTAACGACAAAAATTGATAAGTTTGACAGTCGCGACTTGCAAATATTGATAAGTTTACGTCGCTACGAATTTAACGACCGAATTTCATCGCAAAGTCCATAACGACATGTAGAGACTTCCGCCCCTGAGCTGGTATTATTACCATTATTTTTGTAAGGCGGGAGCATAGGATAAGCACCTGATTGGTTATTTAAATGACGTTTCTACGTGGTCGGCCATTGTTTCCTGAAAAGCGCGCTTCTCTGTATTTTGATTTAAGTTATTCATAATAGATATTTCTAAAGGATGATGGGCACCAATGTATGGAAGTTGGCCCCCCCCTCCAATCGGAATGAATGATACACCGTTGGAAAGGTATTTTTATGTGGATTATGAATAACTATGGCGCTAGTCCCGCTTTGCTGTCCGAGAGCTGTAATTTTTTTTTTTGTTACATCTTACGTACACTTTTATTGACATTGTTCTCGATTATGCCAGGTTATTATTACAATAACAATAATTACAATATGTTATCTTTTCTTGTCTTACCACATTCTACACGTCACTTTCTTGACCTATACTAAGGATAGCCTGTGTTATGGGTTCTAGAATGCGGATAAATATACTTATATACTTTTTTTTGTAAATTCATTCATATTATACATAGAAACACCCAGACAAAATGCAAATACTCATCTTCATGCACACAACTATTTGCACTGTGCGGGAATCGAACCCGTGACCTGCGAATCAGCAGTCCACCAACAATACCGATATTTGTGCTTCATTTTATGTAATTGATACATTTGTTTTTGCATGAATGTAAAAGAGGTACCGAAAGGTACAAAAGGTCACATTTCATCCCTGGAACAGGTACTCTATTATGGAGCAGGTGATGCCACGGTTCTTTAGCTAGTTATTACTGTTTATCAAAATAAAACACGTGTGAAATACGTTTTGTACAGGTTTATTATATAAGCATTAATTATACAATAATACTATTCAGTATCTACAAGGATGCTATTTAAAAACAATGCTGGCTCATTAAAGCCCTCGTGTTTAGCATATCCTAAATACCAGACTATAGACACTATATGCGCACAGGAACCTACCGTGCGACGTCCTGTCAAACATGTACAATAGTGATGTAGTATTATATTTTCATGTCTTTTAATCAATATGTAACAAAAGTATTGTTTTGCTCTCACATGTCGGGACTGTATACGTGCACGCAAAAGCCACACATCTTCTTCTATCCCATATTCATTCACATCCTCCATAGCGCTTTCTCTATATGTTTCTATGAGATATAAGCCATTGTTCAGGTGTTCGCTGCAGTATGACTTTGCGAGTTTTAACTGGTATGTCCCCAATGACAGCAATATCACATCCTGTTCACTCAATCGTGGAAAATCGAGCACATCATGTGCTTCTATTCTCTGAAAATTGGCTCTTCTATTATTTAATCTTTTTGCTTCTACATAATTGTACAACACATTTGGTGTTTGTATTTTTGTAGATATTCTTTGTAGAAAAGCTTCTGCATGCTGGCTATCTGCAATGGGCGCGTGAAAGTGATTAGTTATTGCTGCTGCAATTTTAAAATCTATAAACATATTAGGCATTGTATTATTAAAATATTTTTGCCGCAATAACTTAAAATCTCTTTTAATGCGCCCGTTAACCACTTCCACTACCCATCGGCATATCGTAACCAGTCGCGAATCGTTCGCTTGAGAAGTAGTGAGCTGTGAGTCGTTCGGGTTTTTAGTCGGAGGAACATGATATTCGTAGCCACACGCTTCAATATCGGCCAAACTGTCTCGAAACCCACGATCTAAAATAAACACATCATTGGGATGAAGCAATATGTGCAACGGGTTTTCCTCGTCATTCATTATATCTTTCATAATGTGGGCATCAGTTTTAGTTGCAGCGTAAGGTCCTTTTACGTCTATAATATATCCGTCAGTGGTCACAATTAAAAATGGTTTCAATAAGTTTTGGAACTTGTGTAAGCTATACGATTGCCTCTGAAATAAAAAGTTCGAGCTTTTATGAATATAAATGTACGTGCCATCACAAATAACAATGGCTTTAGAGTTGATGGCATTCCCATACAATGCTTTTGGTATCCTCAAGTTTCTCTCCAGTACATTGTCTCTACTTATGTGATCCACTCCCAAGTGAAGACCAACATAATCAGAACTGAGGCACCCTCGTGCAATTGCCAACTGGCGTTCGAATGTTCTTCTAGAGATATTAAACAACGTCGCAAGTCTTTCGTTGGATTCTCCTGTGCGTAGTTTCGTCAGTAAAATACCTAAAGCGGTCCTGGCATCTGTAGTTTCACTTCTTAAGGAAGGAGTTTGCTCTAGGATATCATTAAATTGTTCCATAGTACGTCCAGTCCAAAAGTGCATTTCTTCTTCAGTCATTCTTCCTTCTAGCTCGCTAAAACGCAATCTGGGTGCGTTTAAGGCATCTCTCAGTAAATCACACAGGTTACTGAAATAAGCGGCTGTAAAGTCATGAGAAATATTGCATGCTTGAGGTAATTCATTCCAATCGTTCCCATTTAGGTGGTCTAGGCACACTCTAGCAGCGTCAGGAATGTAGATTTTATGTTGGGTAAACACAAAGATTTTGACAACATTTGGGATTCGACAGCGGTTTGCGTTAGTACAGCCACGAAAAATACAACGCCTTGAACTATTTGGTGCTCTCATATATTCGGGCACGTGTATAATATGTCCAACCTGCGGTTCTACTTGTTCGTCTGGCTCTGCTTGTTCGTGCGGTGGGTCTGCTTGCTCGTGCGGCGGCATTACTTGTTCTTGCGGCTGTGGGTCGGGTTGAAGCAGTTGTTGAGGTAGAGCTCCAATCGCGTTTTCAGCTCTTTGCCAGCATCGATAGCATACTCTCCGAGTATTATCGAATACCACCTGAAAATCGGTAATAATAGTGTAAGTAAATGATGATTTAAGTGATTAATAGCCTAGGTATATTGTTACATTATTTATATACATTATTGCACGCTAATTACATTATTCATGCTAGAGTTTAAAAAGAAAAGGTCAATACGATAGGTAGGCTATAGCTTAACACATTATATATATAAGAATGGAATAAATACCATGTACTTAACGTTAAAATAAAATATTTTACGTCATTCTGTTTAGACACTGTTTAGACTTTTTTTAGAACTGTTTAGACATACTTAACATAAAAGTTAAAAAGTTCCATGATTAGGTACTAACCTCCAATACTGCATTTTCTCGAATAAATTCTGACAGGTCTGCGCGCATTCTTGGTAAGCTCTCCGATAAAATGCGCACCTGATATCTGCCTCGGTGCAGCCCTCTTCTGCACATGACACAGTTACGGAAACGTTCCATGGTAAACAAATAATCCAATCGCTAAGCACTCAAGTCCAGTAGAAAGTAAAGGTTTAAAAACAATAACGAGGTATAAACACAACGCAACGGTAACGGAGTCCAAAATAATGCCAGGGTCTATAGTCGACGTGAGAATGAGGAACGAGATAACGTGGTCACACAACAAATATCAGCGAACGACTGGCACGGGAACGTGCGCAAGCGCCCCTCGCTTCCCCTACACCCCCGGCACCCCCGGCCACTACATTTCTCGCCCGCAAACCACCGTTTTTTGTTAACCTTTTTTTTTTTGCTCAACCGCTGCGCTGCGCCCTCCAGGGGACGACAGAGATAACAAAACCGTTCCAAGTTAATACTTATTGCTTACGTACACGTATAGTTAATAATAAATGGTATCGTCATCAAAATCGGTCAAGCTAAATCTGATAAATATATTTTTTAAATTCTATTTCGAAGTAACTTCCGAAGCTTATATTACAAAACGGACAATAGATAAAGGTTAGCTGCCGTAGTCGTTTTTTATGCTCTTGACAAGAGCTATCCAATGATGGTAAATTCATTTTGATTGGACAATATTGGAAAGGGAGACCAAATTGCCCATCCTCCTTTATAGTTCACTTTTCGGCCGAAATTTTATCTGAAGGTAAGTAATGCTTCATATACCTACGATAGTTTTTCTTTGTTTTATCTTCGATTTTAATTATTTAGAAAGGCTCAAAGACGTTACCTTCAAATTTGTATTTTTTAGAATGGGCAAAGCTTCAGACACCTCTCCAAGAAAATTTAGGGAGATACAAACCTTATTGCTGCATTCTAAACATTCCCAGAGGCAAATAGCAATTATTGCAGGGGCTCAGTGCAGGGGTTTCAAAATCGGTTGTCAACGAATTAAAATTAAAATTGACAATGAAAAACTTCTCGAATCAAATCGTGTAGGAAAGTGTGGTAGGAAAAGGATCACCATGCTTCATACCGATCGGAAAATTAGGAATATCTGCATCGAAAATCGCAAGAAGAGCGTTGGACAGTTGACTAGGAGGATTAACGATGAAGGTGTAAAAGTTTTCCGAAAGGACAATGCGGAGGCTGTTTGTCGAAGAGAACCTGGTAGCTCGGCGGCCTAGCAAGAAATCACGCCTAACCGATACTATGAAAAAGAAACGTCTACAATGGGCTAGACAACATCGAAATATGACTGTTGAAGACTGGAATCATGTTAATAAAACTCATTGGTAAACCGTAATTTAGTATACCTAGGTATAAATAAAGGTTGTTACTATTAGAGATAATATTTTAAAGGTGTGCTTTTCCGACGAATCAACTTTCCAAATTTTTGTTGGCAAAAGTCCTTTCGTTAGACGGCGTCTTGGAGAGCTACTCCACGCAGATTGCCTTGGGGAGCGGGTAAAACACCCGGTGAATGTCATGGTGTGATCTGTGATATCATTAAATTTCAAATGCCAGTGCATGTATTGAGAGCATGCCCCGACGAAAAGAAACTCTTATTGCAGCTAAAGGCGGCATCACCAAGTATTGAAATTAATTTTATAATTTGTTATCACTTGATTTAGGAAATAAAAAAGTGTTCAAACAATTACGTTTTCTTGTTTTCATGATTACAATAGAATATAAGGGTAAAAATCATTTAAAATGACCCTTTTCATTGCAAAAATTGTCCACCCCCGATATTTCATGACAATATTATTTTTTCTATGTAAAAAGTACCTATTAGTACTCTGATATATATTATCTAGCTATGATACACAAATTTATATAACTTTTGCCCATATTAAACACATTATATTGCTTTTTTTCCATCGAACTCGGAATATCTTCATACAAAATAATTTGTCCACTTCACGGGCTGCGTTACAAAAACTATCTAAATAAATATAATCTACAGTATTTAATTATATTGACGAACTTTTTGACAAGATATTGTTAATGCCCATTGATTACGGTAAAAAATAATTTATTTTAATTATTTAAAATATTAAAATATTGGGTTCAAAGTGATGTCCAACATTTTGTTCATTTTTGTTATTCGTTTTTGTAACACCAAAATTTGGCAGTATTTTCAATTTATAAAATGTCAGCATTCAAAATATAACGAGCCAATTACATGCTAGACTCTAATATGGGTCGGCCATTTTGTCTTCGAGTGAAAATAGGGGATGACGCGTGTTTTTTGCCAAAAAGTCAAAATTCAAACTTTAAATGATCCATTTTGTTTTGTTTTGTAAGCACAGGCAAGTGGGTACATAAATTATTTGATTAACCAATTATGCATGTTATTGTTGACATTTGTTGAAATGCAAGGCGGTTGGAAGTCATTAAGATTTTTGTTTGACTTATCATACTTGAAGCATAGACTTAGGAAAAGTATGGACGGAGTGCCTAGAGTAACTAGTCTGTGTCACAAAATGGCGGGCATCAATCATTGTGTGAGTGAATTGTAGGGATGCTAGGTTTTACCTAAATTTCCCCATTTTTTTATATTTTAGTTGAGGAATAGGGAGAATTATTTGAAAAATTTTAAAATATATAAATGAACAATCTTTAAGGGTGATTCGTGCATTATTATTAAAAATATTATTTTCATCATAAATTAATGATAATAATATTTTAGTTATTTTTTACATTATACCTGTATAAAAAAAAAACTTACATGGATGGTAACCGTGGGGAATATTCACACGATTAAACTAGGCACATAATTAACAAAAAAAGTTAAAAAAATCATATTAGTCACAATTTCTATTTTTGCGATTCCTAATCCCATGTATTTATTAAAAAGAAGTTAAATCACTACGGTTATCAGTACTAATAAATAGTTTATGCTATTTCATCATAAAGCCACACAATTTACAGTTTTCCCTAAAACATGGGGAAATTTGCACACTTTTATGTTGGGATCACTGGTTTTGTACCGAACAATTGAATTTTGTTTTGACATATTGAATGAACATTTATGTATAATTATTAGATAAACATTAAGTGATTGACATATTGATTAACCTGTGAAATGTGATCCCTGGATTTATTTTCTTCCTGTCACTTACGGTTTTTACACCATTTCACTGCACAAGACATGTTGTATTTTTTTTTTTTTCTTCCCGCTTAAACTGACAGATCGACCGATTCGGCCGACGTTTGCCGCGAAGTGGCTGACTATGATGTGAGAGTGTGCGTGGCGACCACAGAAAAGAGAAGTAAGTAGAAATGGTAAGGGGGCGTGGTACGCGTGTCACTGGTACGCGTAGCTATGCGTATAATAGTAAAAATTTAAAATTTTGACGCTTAGTCATGTCTAACATGACATTTTAGATGGTAGTCTTGCGGCAGCTTCTTTTAATAATAAATTATAGCAAATATGCCTTATTGTGCAATATTACAATGTAAAAATGATAGTAGGAAAAGAAATATCAAGAACGGAGGTGTTTCATACCACCGGTGTGTACAGATATAGTAGATTTTCTAACAAATGTTATTGAATTCCGTTTAATTAAAATTCAATAATAATTTAAACCAATATCAACCTTTGCTGCTTAACAATAAAGCTTGTTTTGAATTGCACATATAATTTTCAGAATTATGTAAAATTCTTCGCTATTCAATTAGTGAGGTAGTCAAATTGGATGACAGTTTTATCGATATAGATCTACATTTTATGTTAAAGTTCTTAGACAAATTTACAAACATTTTTGAAATGGTTTTTTATAATAATAATAATAATATAATAATAACTACACCGCTATCAAAAAGAAATAAATGGATAGATGCGACTACTGGTACGGTTCATCGGATGCCAACAATATCCAGATCATATTATTTACTAGCTGATATTTTTAAAGAATTTTATTGCGCTTTATTTGGTGTTATTCTTATTCATATTTTGATTTCTTTATTAAATACTATCCTTTGCCGACGACTTCACCTGCGTGGGAGTTTGTTACTGTGGGAATATCGGGGGAAAAGGAAGCAGGTTTATTCATGTTGAAATCCCCACGAATACCACCCCCGTTAGCCATTGGGGATGGTCATGTCGAAATCGAACCGACTAAAACCGCAGATGTAGTGAAGATATAGACTAAGACTAGCTGTTGCCTGCGTGAAATTATGATCCCGTTCCCGCTACCCTTGGGAATATATTTCACGGACAAAATGTGGCCTATGAGCGTGTGCAAGACATATTGCCTGTGTTATTCCAGACTAAAAACTATCTTCAAGCGGGCTTATAGGAATCAGACGAAATTCATTTATTATAAAAAAATATTATTAATTATAATCAAAATTAGATTCCAAATATTCTTCACCATCATCCGAGCTGCTTGATCCATCACCAGTCACACTTATAATTAATTATATTAATTAAATAAATATTGTTGAAAAGTAAAAATATCTAATACAAAAGCGAATATTTCTGGATATCGCATCTGATCTGAATCTCGTTAATATTTGATGTGAATACATACAAAGCACTGATCTGTATTATCTATAGATACAAAGTATCAAAATCATAATGTAAAATTGTAAACGCGCAATCACAGAGAAATGACAGAAGGTGACATTTATTGTCTACTAGTGTTGCAAATCAATAAATGTCGTGGTTTAGCTTTCATTAGACAAACTCTACAAACTCTCCGATGATAACATCGGTTGAATGAGGTTGAATGGTACTCAGGATCTGATCATGGGGTGGAAAGGTACCCATAGGAACTCCTTTTTTATATTTATGTTTAGTCCACCTGATTGACTGCACACCGCCTGATAGTAAGCTGGGGTGGGTCCCAAAAGAAGCCCTCCACCAAGCGTTTCCAGTTTTCAGTTAAGCGTGAACCAAGCTACGACAAAGGAAGAAATCACCGAACCGCCTGGTTCGCGGTGGTATGGACTGCACCGTATGTGGATGGTACCTAAGTCCTGCGCGTGTTGTTCACGACAGGAAGTGAGAGGGTGGAATCAGTTTAAATAGCTCATTGGAACACTTACCATGGTACAGACGATAAAACGCTACCGATCCTTAAAGATACCATACTATATTGTTTCAGCTACCAAATTCAGAGGATTATTTAGATAGTTGTCACTCAACGCTATCAAAAAAGAAGAGGTACCTAATCCAGTGAAGATTTCGAAAATGAACCTACTGCAGATAAACAAGAAGATGACATTCTGTAATAGTGTTTATTCGAAGAAATAAAAGAATAGTATATATTATGCTATAGCTTATTTTTTATTTATCCTTAGTATGGGTTCCCAGTGGAAGCGGGAACAGAAACCAAATTCCACGCGGGCGAAGCCGCGGGCAATAGCTAGTAGATCATAAATTACACACGCCGATTTGTAATCCTCTAACATTTTAGACTCAAAATCTATCGATATTGACCAATATTGTCATTATTTTTTGTCACGCACTGGCTTAGTTGCGGTCAATATTTATAATGCTTCAAGGCAATGCCAACCTTATGTTATGGGTTTCAAGTTTCAAATAACTTTCTTAAAATATACTGACATTTAGTATAGAGAGAGAGAGAGATTATCTGAAGTTTTTCTTAAGTCAAAGTTTGTTTGATTCAAAATACGAAACGCCCTAAATATTTTTTTTATCTATAGCAAAGAAATCTCTAACACGAACTAGGAAGGGGTATTTTCGTTTTGCAGTATGCATAATTTAGGCTAATTTGGTATGGAAGATATGCGACAAATCAAAACAATTGTTTACTAGTAGTGCAATGTATTATTAACTGGTTGTATGTGTGAGTTTGGCGACAGCGGTTTCCCTTATGAATAGGTAGTATCACACTTCCATTGTAGTAGGTATTCTTTATTCCGTGGTGGCGACTGTATACGCATACGAAAGTTGGCTGACTATGCAGCGTCACTTTTTTGTTCCCATGGCTCCGTCCATAGTTATTCCTAGGTCCATGACTTGAAGTCCGTAGAAACCATTTTCGACTTTCATTTTTGTTATGATTCAGGTTATGTTACAAAAATGAAATAACAAAAATCAACTAAAGACGCAATCACATTGCTGGTAAAATTTTATTATTAGAGTATGATTTTAATGTTCTACTTATATTTAAGTGTATTGTTTTTTATAAAATGTAGGTAAGTATGGGTATTTCTTATCTTTCTGTCTGATTTCTGTTTTTACATCAAGTTAGTTTTTGTCTGCCTGATTAATCTTTATCTGTTGACAAGTATTTCAGTATAAAGCTCGCCATCAATCATCACATTCATCACTTTAGTTTGTCTGAGAATAATGACTAAGAATATAAGTTCTATATTACGTTTTTTTTAATAAAACAAATGGTAAAAAATATATAGTGTTATATGGCGGAACACCTTATACGAAATCATTAAAAAAGAAATAACATTTAGATTATAATGCGCAATGTAAATGAGGCCTAATATTTCATTTTTGTTATTTTTTTGTTACGCAGTTCATTTTTGTTACATTATCATTTTTGTTTCCTTTTTGTCAAAGGGTCATTTTAAATGATTTTCACCCATAAATGTAAATAATAAAGTTAAATGACATTTGCTAGAGAAATCCAATTACGTCGAAAATACATATAGACCAGTGCAGATAGTGTTTGAGACAAAATAAATTTATAGTAGGATGAAACCTGTTGGAAAAGGATCAGAATATAACAAAAATGAAAGGAAAAATAAATTACGGGCGACCTGAGGTCGGGAAGTGGGGAGGAGGGTGAGTTTTAAGGGTAAAAACGGTTTATCTCGATTTCCGGCAAAACTACAAGTCCTAAGGAAAAAAGTTAAATGACAAAGTTGTAGGTAATAAAGAGACCTACAACTTTTGTATTTACCATTTTTTCACATAACTTCAAAATGTATGTGAAAAATTCAAATAATCAAGTTTTTGGTTTTTATTTTTATCTTAAGCAAAACAAATTTGTTTTCCACGAAATTTGGTAAAAACTTAGCTTTTTATGTCCTAAAGACACTGTAATTTTTTTGATTTGAAATATTCTTTTTTTCAGCTTATTTTGACTAAATATCTAAAAACCACCCTAATTTTCAATCGAAAATTCTCACGTCAAAATATCAGCTTTTTAAAAAAAGTCAAAGAGTTTTTTGTTCTTTGAAATCTCTTCTTTCTGATCAATGATTTTTTACACAAGATACTTTATGTTCATAGTAACTGACTTCTCAAATCTGATCCAACTGTCTATGACATAACTATGAAGTGCACAATAGTTGTCAATTAGCGATAAGTAGTACGAAAGATGGGATAGGCACGTGAGTAAAAAGGATAGCTATAATTCTCACATCAAAAAGTATCTCTGTCCCGTTTTTATCGCGTTTCACCGCCGCCATTATTTTAAAAATATTATTAAACAAATTTTATTAAAATACACTAATAAATCGGTAATATTGTATGTACTTACATGTGATAGGAAATCCCTTGTATTTTATTAATTTTAGTGTCGTAATTTGTACACTTTTTAAAAACACACGATGGCATTTTTATTGCAATTTTAATAAGCGCTTTACAAAATTACACGCGTGTCAACTTGGCGTTTGCAAGACATGTACTAAAGACAAAATGTCCCAATTGGGACTTTTTCGCGTCTTCACCAGGCGCGCTCTAATGACATATCTGCCTCTTTTTACATATATAATATCATTGTTTCTGATGATGTAAAAATATATATACATTGCTATGGTAAATGTTCTCAGAAAATGCAAAGAAGAAAAACTCGAATTCGAAATTAATATTTTTGTATTTAGTCATTTCCTCGCTGAGGTGGGATGAAAAGTTATATGTTGCACTATAACTTCATGGTTGCACTCGAGTGCAAAGATTGTTCACCTTGTGCACTTTTGATACCCTCGCTAAAGCTCAGGGTTGTATTTTGTGATTATTGTATTTAGTCATTTCCTCGCTGAGGTGGGATGAAAAGTTACGTGTTGCACTATAGCTTCATAGTTACACTCAAGTGCAAAGATTTTTCACCTTGCGCACTTTTGATTCCCTCGCTAAAGATCTGGGTTCAATTTTTAGAACCCTTCGCGTGCTCAGTTTTGATGACCGAGCAAGCGAAGGGTTCTTAATTTGAATCACGAGCGCAGCGAGCGATTCACAAAATAGAACCCTGAGCTTTAGCGAGGGAATCAAAAGTGCACAAGGTGAAAAATCTTTGCACTCGAGTGCAACCATGAAGTTATAGTGCAACATGTAACTTTTCATCCCACCTCAGCGAGGAAATGACTAAATACAAAAATATTAATTTCGAATTCGAGTTTTTCTTCTTTGCATTTTCTGAGAAAATTTACCATAGCAATGTATATGTATTTTTACATTATCAGAAAGAAGAGATTTCAGAGAACAAAAAACTCTGTGACTTTTTTTAAAAAGCTGATATTTTGACGTGAGAATTTTCGATTGAAAATTAGGGTGGTTTTTCGATATTTAGTCAAAATAAGCTGAAAAAAAGAGTATTTCAAATCAAAAAAATTACAGTGTCTTTGGGACATAAAAAGCTAAGTTTTCACCAAATTTCGTGGAAAACAAATTTGTTTTGCTTAAGATAAAAATAAAAAACCAAAAACTTGATTATTGAATTTTTCACATACTTTTGAAGGTTATGTGAAAAAAGTGTAAATAGAAAAGTTGTAGGTCTCTTTATTACCTACAACTTTGTCATTTAACTTTTTTCCATAGGACTTGTAGTTTTGCCGGAAATCGAGATAAACCGTTTTTACCCTTAAAACTCACCCCCCTCCCCACTTCCCGACCTCAGATCGCCCGTAATTTATTTTTCCTATCATTTTTATTATATTCTCTTCCTTTTACAACAGGTTTCATCCTACTATAAATTTCTTTTACTTTTTACCATTTTCAAAGCTATCGGCACTGGTCTAATAATTTTGAGTACTGTCCCTAATAATATGGCCAACCACTGTATATTAAAAAAAAGTAGGTAGGTATATACGACCTCGGTACTTGAAACAGCCACTCAAAACCAGGCTAATTAGCCCACCTATTTGTGTGACTAATTACGATTTACGAATGTATTCCGGTACGAACACTACGAAGCCACGACCCAGGCCACTAGTTATTTATTAATTAAATAGCCAAACACAAGTAGGTACCTAATGTTTTTTTTATTTTAATACACTATCAAAAAGATAGGTTTATATTGGACTTGTTGGATTCGCATCCGTACTTTATAATGGAGTCAGTCAGATATTACAATAGGGTGCATTATTAACCCAACAAAATTCGGATGACCGCATAGGTAGAAACGTTACGAGCGCGCGACGGCTGCTGACAACCCGACTGAATAAAGTGTAGTGTAGCAGAGACCGCCGAGAACTCGGTGATTATAGCGCGCAAGTACATACACTGCGTTAGGCCCGCTCACTGCAGGTAAAGGCGCGCGGGCAGCTGTCCGCGGCACGGACGCGCTATGCGGTCTGCTGCGGAGCTGTCAGCGCAGACAGTAGTCTGTACGGACCCGTCCGCAATATTCTAAAACGCTTCTAAAGCTTAATACACATTGGTCTATACGGAGCGATCGGTACCGACGGTCCGCATGACACTGAAACCAGCCTGAAACAAAAACAAAGCCAGCAATCCCCTTGATCCAATCCAATGTTATCTGTTTTTGAATATATTTTTTTTAATAAAGGTCAAATATAATGCTTGTGGTGACACTGGCCAAGTCAGTTTAGCGTCCAGTTACCTAGCAATGCACTCACCTAGCCGGTCGGAAAATTTTTCTTCTTGAGTCCGTGTATGATGTAAAGGTATATCTGCAGCCTAATTTCTTTCTACATTATTACGGGAGGTTTCATTCCCTTTTATTTTAAAATTTAGAAGCGAATTAAAATTTACATTGATAAACAGGATTTTATTTTCTTTTGTGACTAAAGTAACAAGTTATTTACAGTATACAGTATAATAAAAATACATTTACATAATATTCCATTACGATACATACAGTAGCTTCTCTTTCTTTTAATGATTGCAATTCATTTCTTGAACCACAGTGGTACTTTACCCCCCTTTGAAGTCGATGGTTTGTTGGATTTCTGGGAATAGTGAGCTGCGTCAAGTTGTCTCCTACGTCGTGCTCTACAAAAAATAAAATAATTTTATTAAAAAAATATACTACCATGGGGAGTGTTCCGATGAGCTCCACCAACTAGTTCCACCCTCTCCTTTCCTATACAGAACAACACGTGCAAGGGTGAGGCATCACCCTCATACCGTGCAAACAATTCCATCAAGAACTAAGCGGTTTGGTGTCTCTTTTTTGCCGCACCATAAATACCTAGAATTCTTTACCAGCCCACGTGGTACCTTCCTCATACAGTCCCGGGTCCTTTAACCTTTTCACCGCCACGGACGGCTATAGCCGACAAACGAAATCGTGCCCTACACGCCAACGACGGCTATAGCCGACAAGAAAACACCATTTTTTAAGTACAATATAAATAAACTAAATTAAGTTTTCTGTGTTTCTTTTTCCTATTATTTAAAACTACATTAATTTAATATTGTAAAAAGACACAAATATATTTTCATTAGTTACATTTTACTAGACAAAACAAACATTAAAATGTGCTAATCGAAATCCAAATAAAGAGGTTCCTCCCCACGCCACAGTCGGCATGACACGACAGCTAGTGATGGGCAAGTACGGTAAATTATATTTCAAATATATGAAATTTCGTATGAAAAGTAGCATAAATACTTCGACACTTATTTTTTCAATAACAATGATTCGCATCTGAATAGGTATTCCTAAAGTATAATATACCTAATATTAAATAGTGGTTTGTAGTAACAAATTCATAACGAATATCTATCGATTGATAGTTGATTGTCTACTACAGTACTCTCGCCCATCTCTTACCCAACAGCACATACGACGGTAACCTGTAACTGACGGTAACTAAGCCACATGCGGGAAAACATGTCAAGCGGTGAGAAGTCCTTAGCACTACGGAAGACTGCTAGCTTTGATAATAATCAAAGACTGCTAGTGATAGTGACAATAATTGTAACGACATTATTATTATTGCTTAAACATCGGTAAATAATCTGTACTTCATTGACACAACTTCTTTATTTATAACCAATTTGAATAAAACAAACACTAAATGTTAAGTGAATATATTATTATCACATACAAATAATAACAACCGCAACTAAATGGAATTGGTAGCTTTCGATATATAGATATAGTTGTTCCCCATCCCTACCTCGCATGCGAGGAATTTGCCAAAAGTCGTGCCAGCCACGCCACAGTCGGCTATACACGACAGCGGATGACGTCACCAACGAGATTAGTGATGTAGCTTATAATTATTTAATTTATTCGTTTGTAGTTCTAATTTCTGTTTTAGGTTATTTAGAACTTTGTAACTGGTGTGTAATGATAGCATGATACCAAATAGGGTCAAAATAAATAAAAAAATAATGCAACGAGTAATATTTTATTTAAAAAATATGGAACGAAAAGCAATGATTTATTGGTTATCGATAAGATGTTGGAATCACTATTTTTTTTGTAGGTATTTGCGCTACATTTTTGGCTTGGCGTGGAAGGGGCGCCGATGCGTTTACGCTCTGGCGGTGAAAAGGTTAAGCGGGGCGTGAAAAAGCATTTGAGGCCGTCAAGTTGATGGCCACCATTATGGCACTGTCGGTGTAGGGTAAAAATCATTTAAAATGACCCTTTTCATTGCAAAATTTGTCCACACCCGATATTTCATGAAAATATTATTTTTTCTATGTAAAAAGTACCTATTAGTACTCTGATATATATTATCTAGCTATGATACACAAATTTATATAACTTTTGCCCATATTGAACACATTATATTGCTTTTTTTCCATCGAACTCGGAATATCTTCATCTATATCTATACTTATAATAAATCTGTAGAAGTAAAATTTCTGTACATTGAAAATATCAAAAAAATAAGTAGCAGGGGGTGTTACTAGACCGACACCGATCCCAAATATGTGATTAAAAAAATTTTTGTCTGTCTGTCTGTCTGTTTGTTCAGGCATCACGCAAAAACTTATTATACTTTACTTACTTATTATACTTATTATATTATACGATGAAACTTAGTATAATTATTCTTCAATATCCTGGGCAGCACACTGGGTACTTTTTATCCCGGAAAAGTACATACAATAAAAATCAAACTTAATTTTGCTGTTCGATTCCTAGACCCGATTACTGTACTAACCGCAAATAATAAGTTTGTCGTAGGTTACGTCACCCGCAGTTGAGTTCACTAGACGCTGCTGCCTGCGGCCAATCTGGCCGGGGTGGGAGTGGCCCTCTAGAGGGCTGCTCCGAGGCTCCCCATGTGTCCCTCTGACTAGCAGAGGGTACAGTGGGGAGCAAGCGGGGGGCAAGCTGATTGTCCACGCGCCGATGGTTGGGTGACAGGACGGCCGCCTGTCACCCTACACCCCACCGTCGGTGAAGTGGTGAGATGCTCGGGGGTCAAGGGGGCCATCTTAAAACCGTAGATGGCCCAGGGTCAACTGGGGAGCGCGGGATATGCTCTAAGCAATCTTACAACTGAAGACTTGCGACGGCGCGCACGCTGTCAACCATCAGGAGTAGTTAAGTCTGAACTTAACTACTCCTGATGGCTGACGGGGGTGGTATCTGAAGGAACTTACGCACGAAAAAAGGAATTTAAAACGGAATTCGAAATCCACGCGGGCGGAGCCGCGGGCAACAGCTAGTACAAAATAATTTGTCCACTTCACGGCCTGCGTTACAAAAACTATCTAAATAAATATAATCTACAGTATTTCATTATATTGATGAACTTTTTGACAAGATATTGTTAACGCCCATTGATTACGGTAAAAAATATTGTATTTTTATTATTTAAAATATTAAAATATTGGGTTCAAAATGATGTCCAACATTTTGTTCCTTTTTGTTATTCGTTTTTGTAACACCAAAATTTGGCAGTATTTTCAATTTGTAAAAGTCAACATTCAAAATATAACGAGCCAATGAGGATCAGTCACATAACAGAACTTTTAATTTTTAATTAATGAAACGTATGCGCTACAACTTTCTAAGCATTTTGTTTTTTAAATGATTGAAATCCGACAAGAAATGACGAAGTTATCGAAGATTTAAAAACGGCTATTTTAAAACGCACACTCTCGCTGGATTTTTGTCGATGACGTCATGGCTCACATCGTGTACGATGCCCTTTGATAAACAGGCCGATACATCAACGAAGAGCCTAAACCGCTGGACCTACAAACTTGAAATTTTGACAGTAGATGCTTTTTATGTTGTAGGAATCCACTAAGGACGGATTTTTAGAATTTTTACTCCTAAGGTGGCAAAATAAGGCATGAACATTTATATGAAAGTTCTTCATTTTCAATGTTAGACGCATTAAATTTCATATACCTACTTCTGATTAGAAATAAATACCTATACACGTATATCAGCGTTTTTCAAAATTTCATTACTAAAGGCGTAAAATAGGCGACGGCTGGTTGCATGGAAAGTCCGTTATTTTGAAAGTAAGGAGCACGAAATTTGATACAGCTGCTTCTGGTTAAAAATAAACGTACCTACCCCGTGAATAGCGGTTAAGGGGGCAAATAAGGGTAGAGTGGTTGTATAGACATCCGTTATTTCGGAAAGTGTTCCAGTTTTGATGGAATGATGTCCATTACTTTTAGGACTGCACCTCAGCTTACCATCAGCGGGGTGCAGTCAATCCACCTCCGCAAATAAATTATCTTTCTTTATCTTTATCTTTATCTTTATCTTTATCTTTATCTTTATCTTTATCTTTATCTTTATCTTTATCTTTATCTTTATCTTTATCTTTATCTTTATCTTTATCTTTATCTTTATCTTTATCTTTATCTTTATCTTTATCTTTATCTTTATCTTTATCTTTATCTTTATCTTTATCTTTATCTTTATCTTTATCTTTATCTTTATCTTTATCTTTATCTTTATCTTTATCTTTATCTTTATCTTTATCTTTATCTTTATCTTTATCTTTATCTTTATCTTTATCTTTATCTTTATCTTTATCTTTATCTTTATCTTTATCTTTATCTTTATCTTTATCTTTATCTTTATCTTTATCTTTATCTTTATCTTTATCTTTATCTTTATCTTTATCTTTATCTTTATCTTTATCTTTATCTTTATCTTTATCTTTATCTTTATCTTTATCTTTATCTTTATCTTTATCTTTATCTTTATCTTTATCTTTATCTTTATCTTTATCTTTATCTTTATCTTTATCTTTATCTTTATCTTTATCTTTATCTTTATCTTTATCTTTATCTTTATCTTTATCTTTATCTTTATCTTTATCTTTATCTTTATCTTTATCTTTATCTTTATCTTTATCTTTATCTTTATCTTTATCTTTATCTTTATCTTTATCTTTATCTTTATCTTTATCTTTATCTTTATCTTTATCTTTATCTTTATCTTTATCTTTATCTTTATCTTTATCTTTATCTTTATCTTTATCTTTATCTTTATCTTTATCTCCGATGGCCGACAGGGGTGATATCCGTGGGGATTTCCGCACGGGTTATATAAGTATTTGATTTCTAACATGCCTTAAAATGCTATCGAACCACCACAAATGAAAGAATAAATATTTCATATTCTTAATACTATAATAATACGTGGGAGCCGACGGTATCTCCCGTCCGAACTGAGCAGTCCGACTGGGGTAGTACCTCCGCCCTACAGAACACCGCGGCTATAATAACCATCGTGTTGTGTTCCCCAAGGTAAGTAGGGTAGCCAGAGCTCACTGTACCCCTACTCCCCCCCCCCCTCTTCCTAGCCTCTCCATCCCTTCCTAGCCGCCTCCCCCCTTCCCTTCAGGGTAGGCAGAACCCTGGTGACACACCTGGTGTTGCACACGTCCATAGGCCACGATGACAGCTTCCCATCAGGTGGGGCGTGTGCTTGTCTGCCACCTACGTAGTATAAAAAAAGAAAAAATACTTAAATCTATAATTGAAAATAAAAATCATGAAATGTTTTATCCGAAATAGCCCTATATTCTCCATAGCGGCGCGGTGGCGCGGCGGCGACGCGCGACGATGTGAGCGATGACGTCACAGGGTATTTCTACGCGGTGGCGAGCGTTTTTGAGATTACCGCACTAAAATGGCTATAACTTCGTCATTTTTGATCCGATTCAAATATTTTTTTTACAGAATTTATTGTTGTTTTTAGGTCTATAAAACTGCATACTCAACTAAAAAAGTGACTGATCCTCATTATATGCCAGACTCTAATATGAGTCGGCCATTTTGTCTTCGAGTGAAAATAGGGGATGACGCGTGTTTTTTGCCAAAAAGTCGAAAGTCAAACTTTAAATGATCCATTTTGTTTTGTTTTGTCAGCACAGGTAAGTGGGTACATAAATTATTTGATTAACCAATTATGCATGTTGTTGTTGACATTTGTTAAAATGCAAGGCGGTTGGAAGTCATTGAGATTTTTGTTTGACTTATCATACTTGAAGTCCGTAAAAACCATTTTCGACTTTCATCTTTGTTATGATTTAGTCTAAGTTACAAAAATGAACTAAAGACGCAATGACATTGCTGGTAAAATTTTATTATTAGAGTATGAATTTAATGTTCTACTTATATTTTTAACGTATTTTTTTTATAAAATATAGGTAGGTAAGTAGTATGGGTATTTCTTATCTTTCTGTCTGATTTCTGTTTTTTCATCAAGTTCGTTTTTGTCTGCCTGATTAATCTTTATCTGTTGACAAGTATTTCAGTATATGCTCGCCATCAATCATCTCATTCATCACTTTAGTTTGTCTGAGAATAATGACTAAGAAGATAAGTTCTATATTACATTTATTTTTTAATAAAACAAATGGTAAAAAATATATAGTGTTTTATTGCGGAACACCTTATACGAAATCATTAAAAAAGAAATAACATTTAGATTATGATGCGCAATGTAAATGAGCCCTAATGTTTCATTTTTGTTATTTTTTTGTTACGCAGTTCATTTTTGTTACATTATCATTTTTGTTTCCTTTTTGTCAAAGGGTCATTTTAAATGATTTTCACCCGTATGTAATGGGGACCCCCTTCCTGAGACTTTGCCCTTAGCTCATATTGACGTGACCGACATAAAAAAAGTCCAGCAAATCCCGCAGGATTGGAAAGAATGCGGGATTGCGATCCCTAGCTGCGCGAATCAACCAATGAGAGATTATTTAAACTAACCGCGTGTAAATCGTATAGGTCCTGCAAAAAATCTTATTTTTGTATATTAGGTACCTGTATTTTGAAGCTAATATACTGGCGGCATCTGGGGCGGTTAACTTTGAATATATTTCTTGTTTCAAATATGGTTGGTGCGCAATGTCGTCTTTGAGCCATTTGAAGTGCATGAGTACACATGGTACAAACCTTGCTTCCAGTAATGACATTTTAGGCTCCAAAGTTTCCTTCATAGGAGTTGTGACTGTAAACATAGACAAATAAGAATTAGTTCCAGGATTCCAGCCCCCGTAGACAAGTGTCACAGCGTAAATCGCATCCAAGCTCGTCGCGGGCGTCCGATGCGCGCGCCGCGGCGGAAACACGAGCTGTAGTGTGATTGGTCGACCTAATCGATTCTATTCCGTAGCGATTTAGACTTTTGACACTTGTCTACGGGCCCAGATGCGTCAACTACTACCACTACATCACCATTGTGTTTTTTATTTTACTCTAGCATTTCATTAAAGTTTTAAAAGCATTAAAAGTTGTAGGTAATAAAGAGACCTACAACTTTTGTATTTACACTTTTTTCACTTCACCTCAAAATGTATGTGAAAAATTCAAATAATCAAGTTTTTGGTTTTTTATTTTTATCTTAAGCAAAACAAATTTGTTTTTCACGAAATTTGGTGACAACTTAGCTTTTCCCAAAGACACGTAATTTTTTTGATTAGAAATATTCATTTTTGAGCTTATTTTGACTAAATATCGAAAAACACCCTCATTTTCAATCGAAAATTCTCACGTCAAAATTGATTATTAAAAAAAGTCAAAGAGTTTTTGTTCGTTGAAATCTCTTCTTTCTGATAATGTAAAAATATATATAAGTACATTACTATGGTAAATGTTCTCAGAAAATGCAAAGAAGAAAAACTCGAATTCGAAATTTATATTTTTGTATTTAGTCATTTCCTCGCTGAGGTGGGATGAAAAGTTACGTGTAAGCACTATAGCTTCATGGTGCACTCGAGCGCAAAGATTTTTCACCTTGTGCACTTTTGATTCCCTCGCTAAAGCTCAGAGTTCTATTTTCTGAATCGCTCGCGCGCTCGTGATTCAAATTTAGAATTCAATTATGAATTATTATGAATCAAAAGTGTACAAGGTGAAAAATCGAAGCTATAGTGCAACACGTAACTTTTTATCCCACCTCAGCGAGGAAATGACTATAGTGAGAATTTTCGATTGAAAATTAGGGTGTTTTTTCTATATTTAGTCAAAATAAGCTGAAAAAATGAATATTTCAAATCAAAAAAATTAAAGTGTCTTTGGGACATAAAAAGCTAAGTTTTCACCAAAGGGGTTTGGGTAAGTTTTTATGGAGCCGTAAAGTTTGTCGTAGGTTACGTCAATAAAACTTTAGAGAGGTCAATAAAATTCTGTACATTGAATACATTTACAAAATAACTATTTAACGGGGATATAATATGAAACAGGAATGATTGGTGATCGATACCAATGCTAAAAATGCAATCAGTAATTTTTTTCTTTTTCTTTTTCTGTCTGTCTATCTGTATGTGCACGCATGGATCAAAAACTACTGGGAGATTTTGATCAAACTTGGTACGATTTATAGATCATACTTCTCTACAACATAATAATAGCAACCCATTTATGTCCCACTGCCACTGCTGGGCACGAGTCACCTCTCTAACGAGAGAACTGAGAGGGTTTAGACCTTAATCCACACATGATGGCCTAATTTCATACAGGACATGCGAGTTTCCTCACGACGTTTTTTCTTAACCGTCAGCAGATGGTAAATCATGTGATTAACATATAATGTACTGTCCGGCCGGATTCGAACTCGATACCTCTACGAAGAGGCAGCGTCTTTATCCATTCAGCTATCATCATTTACAGGACAACATTATATAGGCTACTTTTTATACAAAGTCGGGGTGCGAGGGAAATTCTCTATAGGCCACGTTACACCCTAGCGTCAGAAGACCCTAGACGGCGTGCGGTTTTAGTCGGTAAGTGTCCGACATAGCCTGCCCCGCTAGCCGTGGAGTGGGTATTCATGAGGATTTCCGCACGGAAAAAATGCTACTTTTTATACAAGCTGATACCCGCGGCTCCGCCCGCGCGTCGTTTCAGGTACCTAGGTCTTCATTTTTGGTTATATCTTCAGTTCTACTTAGCCAATTACAATCAAACATAAGGTAAATTTTAAGTCTAAGCTAGACCTTTCTAATAAATAAACCGCATTAATCTTCGTTAAGTAGTTTTTTACGTCCATCGCGATTATCGACTTTTTTGGGTTTTTTTATTAGAAAGGTACCTATTGGTTAGACGAGTGGAGTGGAGAGTGGAATGTAGAGTGGAGTAGAGAGCTGAATGGAGAGTAGAGTGGAGAGTGGAGGAGTGAGTGGAGTGGAGAGTTGTTTTATTAAAATAAACTTGGTGGCGATACCGACCTCCACGCGGGCGAAGCCGCGGGCGGAAGCTAGTAAAAAATAAAATACGGCATAGGTCATATCGCAGCCGAGGTATTCGACTTTGAAGTCAGAAAAATAGCACCGTCCAATCTATATATATAAAAATGAATCCCTATTTCCCTTAGTCACAGCATCACGCGTAAACTACTGGAACGATTTCGTTAATTCTTTTTTTTGTTGTGTTTGGTATTGTCAGGAGAAGGTTCTTATGAAAGAAAAAGTCAAGAAAGTTGTGCGGGACATAGGGAAATTTAAGAAAACCTAACGACCATATTAACTTTTCTAATTCAACCTTCTTAGTGCTTTTGACAATATAAACTTTTCTAAATTTAAGAACACCTAACGACCATATTAACTTTTCTAATTCAACCTTCTTAGTGCTTTTGACAATATAAACTTTTCTAATATAACCTCATAGTGTACATAACTGTCATGTCAGTTGTTTCAATATTTAGCTGCCAAAATAGACCAGTGCCGATAGCTATGAAAATGGTAAAAAGTAAAAGAAAATTATAGTAGGATGAAACCCGTGTAAAAGGACGAGAATATAACAAAAATGAAAGGAAAAATAAATTACGGGCGATCTGAGGTCGGGAAGTGGGGAGGGGGGTGAGTTTTAGGGGTGAAAACGGTTTATCTTGATTTCCGGCAATCGAGATAAACCGAGAGATAAATATATTTTGTGAATCGCTCGCTACGCTTGTGATTCAAATTAAGAACCCTTCGCTTACTCGGTCATCAAAACTGAGCACGCGAAGGGTTCTAAAAATTGAACCCAGAGCTTTCGCGACGGAATCAAAAGTGCACAAGGTGAAAAATCTTTGCACTCGAGTGTAACCATGAAGCCATAGTGCAACACGTAACTTTTCATCCCACCTCAGCGAGGAAATGACTAAATACAATAATCACAAAATAGAACTCTAGAGTTTTAGCGAGGGAATCAAAAATGCATAAGGTGAAAAATCTTTGCAATCGAGTGCAACCATGAAGTTATAGTGCAACAGTATGCTTTTCATCCCACCTCAGCGAGGAAATGACTAAATACAAAAATATAAATTTCGGATTCGAGCTTTTCTTCTTTGCATTTTCTGAGAATATTTACCATGGCAATGTATATATATTTTTACATTCTTAGAAAGAAGAGATTTCAACGAACAAGAAACTTTTTTGACTTTTTTTGAAAAGCTGATATTTGGACGTGAGAATTTTCGATTGAAAATTGGGGTGGCTTTTCGATATTTAATCAAAATAAGCTGTAAAAAAGAATATTTCAAATCAAAAAATTACAGTATCTTTGGGACATAAAAAGCTAAGTTTTCACCAAATTTCGTGGCAAATAAATTTGTTTTGCTTAAGATAAAAATAAAAAACCAAAAACTTGATTATTTGAATTTTTCACATACATTTTGAGGTTATGTGAAAAAAGTGTAAACACCAAAGTTATAGGTCTCTTTATTATAGTTGTCACAAAATAAAAGGCCCACTTTGACAGTTCGTGCCCATGAAGTTCTTAATTTTTTATCAATTGAAATGTTCTAAAGGTAATTACATTTTTCATTGACAGGTACCGCCCACTCGGCTAAGTGCTGTGCATAACGATTTTTTCATGTAGTCCACAGACTATTAATAATCAGTTAAGGAAAGAAAATATCGAGTGAGATATTTTTTTTCAAGCCCGACGCGCACTTTTATTTTTATTTATTTTAATACTTGTGTTTAGATTCTGAAGACTGATTTAATTATTCTTGTTGTTTTTGTGATTGAGTGAATGTTATTGTAAAAAAAATTATTAAATATAAGTAAATTGACCTTTAATAACATTGTATTGTTTTAAAATACCTACAAAATCAAAGGTTAAGCTAATTTTTCTAATCAGAACTTTAATCCAATGCAGTTTACATACATATTCAAATCGATTAAATCCCCATGCAAACTGGATTCGATTCATCGTGAGTATCGAATACTGAATCGTATAGGTACATAACTAGTTATGCCACGAGGACAAACGTCAAAACGGGCCTTTTATTTTGTGTTGAGTATACCTACAACTTTGTCATTTAACTTTTTTCCATAGGACTTGTAGTTTTGCCGGAAATCGAGATAAACCGTTTTTACCCTTAAAACTCACCCCCCTCCCCACTTCCCGACCTCAGATCGCCCGTAATTTATTTTTCCTTTCATTTTTGTTGTATTCTGGTCCTTTTCCAACAGGTTTCATCCTACTATAATTTTTTTTTGTCTCAAATACTATCGGCACTGGTCTAAAAGTTCAATTGAATTATATTATGATGTTTTGTTATGTTAGGAGTTTTGGCACCAATGCTGAAAAAGATACCTCGGGGCATAGTATCATTTTCTAAAATCAGTATAAAATGTAGTTATTATGTGTAAAAACGGTGGATTTTTAAACATAACATCTTCGACAACGTGCACAAGTTTGGGAAAGTGGTATCATTAGTAGTATTGGTGGGATATCATTACTTTTTGTTTTGTTTTCTCCATAGGACTTGTACTTTTGCCGGAATCGAGATAAACTGTTTTTACCCTTAAAACTCACCACCCTCCCCACTTCCCGACTTCAGATCGCCCGTAATTTATTTTTACTTTCATTTTTGTTATGTTCTCATCCTTTTCCAACGGGTTTCATCCTACTATAATTTTTGTCTCAGAAATTATCGATACTGGTCTATAAATCGATAGCTGCGATTATCATTATACAGGGTGAATTTTTCAAAAGGGATTGGATGGCCAAATCCGAAACTATAAGGAATAGCGAAAAATGGTCAAAGCCTCAAAGGAGTCACGAGCCCGATTTTATTATATTTTAACCAATATACCACCTAGCTGAGAATCGAACGCCGTTGATTTAAAAAAAAACACACCCTTTATTATTACACCATAAGATACTGTTGCTGTTAAGGAACTAATTCTGTGAAGTAATGATATACTTACGGCAAATTTAAGGAAAATTTGGAATTTAATAAAAATCAAGTTTCATGCATAGATGTTCTATTTTACGAAGGCGATTTTGCTTTGGTTGTAGTTAAACGTATATTTACACACTGCTTTCGTGTGCGTAAAGGCTGGAGAGGTCAGTCGGGCCCGTGCCGCAGTCCGGATCACTATAGTCAATCCACTCCATATCTTTGCGTTTGACAGCAGTTTTAGAATGTAACTATTGCATTAATCGTACAAGTAAACTTGGAAATGCGTGACCAAGAAATTACATAAACTGGCATATCATAATGTATCTACCCTATTCATAACTCATTACCAAAATTAAAATGCTTTGTTTCGGTTGATTTAAAATTTACGATTATGTGCTCACTCAATGAAAACAGCTACACTCTACCATATCTAGTGTTGGGATTGAATGAAATCGCTGCAAATTACGAACCCAAAATAATCGTACACACTTACATTTACGTCAACATAAAAGTTGTTGTAACATGTAAGCTTTGTTTTTATAGTGTATATGACTTCTTGTATAATCCGCGCGCGATCAGAATGTGATGCTACCTTTTGGAACTGAGACGTACGTGGGCCGCCGGCTAGCCGTAGCGTCGGCAAACTCATGTCGAAGCTCACAAAACGAAGCTGTATTTTTAGTGCGACTAGATTTCTAAATGAGTTTAATTTTGAATGCGAGGTTTATAATAATTATAATATTGTATAATTGTCTATTTGTCCGCAAATTTTTGTGCGCGCAAAAATCAGAAACTACTGGAGGGATTTTGATCAAACTTGGTACGATTATAGTTCATAGTTTTGGGTGACACATAGGCTACTTTTTATTCAAGCTGAAACCCGTGGCTTCGCCCGCGCTTCGTTTTTAGGTCGTTTTTGGTCATATCTCCGGTTCTACTTAACCAATTACAACCAAACATACGGTAAATTTTTAGTATAAGCAAGACCTTTTTAAAAAAAAAACTGCATCAAAATCCGTTTGGTATTTTTTATCGCTATCGATGGACGTAAAAAGAACTGAGCGGGTTTTGATGCGTTTTTTTTATTAGAAAGGTCTTGGTTAGACTCAAAATCTTACGCATATTTGATCACAATCGGCTGATTAGAACCGGCAATAAAACGCGAAAATCGACGTCCACGCGGGCGGAGCCGCGGGCAACACCTATCTTTAATATACCGCCTTTTCTTATGATCTACATGGATCTATATGTAATCGTGTCAAAAATACCGAAACGACGACGACGAGAGTGATAGGACGAACATCAAATGTTTGACAGGTAAGAACAGTTCAACCGTTCTCGAGTTTTTGCAATACTAACAGAATTGCAATTAATTTTTATTTATATAGATTAAAGATTAATAATGAGTGGAAAAAGGGGTAAAATCTTGAGTAGTCAATCTCGCAAAATAGTTCTGGCATTTGATAGATACTTCAATCAAGAACAAAGTCGGTGTTAAGTTAACAAACGCTACTTGAGAACTGTCATTTTCGATTTACTTTGACAAGGTTCCTTCACATTTTCATCGCGCGCGGATTATACGTGTTTTCAATGGCTAATCATCTCATCAAAATATTGAAGTGTAGGGATAAAAGTTTTCATCATATTATACGTACGAAAAGCACTGAGCCCACTCGTCTTCGACGGCCTTTTAAAACGCAGCCACAGCTTCCTCGGCATTCATAAAACGTTTATCTCGGTGTTTTCTTTCTTTTCGGAAAAAAATAAAAATCGCAAGGTGTAAGGTCAGGGCTATACGGCGGGTGACCCAGTAATTCAGCAAAGAGTTTTTACCATGACAAAAGATATGAGCCTAAACTCGATGGCTTATCTTATTGGCGTAAACACATAACAGATAATCGCTATGAACAGCCTATAAATGTCGCCGAATAATTAATGCATTGTACACGAAAAAACAATGTTTATAACAAAACATAAAATTTTGTTGGAAGATCAAAATAATAGTCATTATTTAATATTATCATTTTAATAAAAATAAAACAATTTTTAACAGATTTTATTGCGAATAATTTTAGTCAGTTACACATCTGGCACTCAAAAGAAGTATATAAAAAAATATAAAACATCGAGCAGAAATAAAATATCGAAGTTTGAAATCGATTGCAACTTCTTCAGAGATAATGTCGATTATTGTTTGAAATCGGTCAGGTTACGCATTTGGACATAACTATTTGACAGAAAATTGAAATGTCAAACGCAAAGATAAGGAGTGAATTGACTATAGTGTATAATGCGTTCGCGCCAAAATCTAAAAAGAACTACCGTCAGCATGCTGAATTCGTTAAGTCGATTTTACGTCTATCGTTCTAGCGATGAACGTAAAAACTATAGCACGGATTTTGGTGCAGTTTCATCATAAATTTATAAGAATATGTAGTGATGGCGATAGCGACACAGATTCGTCAAATTCCTAATAATTGCATAAACATAAAAATATATTCATATAATTAATTTACAGGTTTTTACCCGGCTTCAAAAAAAGAGGAGGTTTTCCATTCGACTGTATTTTTTTATGTTTGTTACCTCAAAACTTTCGACTGGGTGAACCAATTCTGATGATTCTTTTTTAATTTGATAGCTGGCGCTTCCCGTGTGGCTTCCATTTCAATTTGATGCAGTTGAAGTCGGTTTTTTTTTGGAAGAATTATTAAAATTGGCCTTTACCTTCCTCCCTATCTACCTAATCCCATAACATGTTATTCCAAAAAATAAATCGCACTGGACTAATAAATTATTAGTTTATTAATTGTTGGGTAACAAAATCTACAAAAATATTTATGATCAGTATAATTATCAAAAATTAATTACTTGCAATTATTGTTCTACTACCACTACCGCTACATGAACTTCTTTTGACGTGACATCGCGTGACATGAAATTTTCGCACACAAATGCACGCGTATTTACAAGACACTCATACTACTATTGCTCACCCGCCTTCCTGAGATAGAACAACTATACCTAGGTATTTGTTTCGTTCGAAAACCCTAGAAAAGATCGTGACTATTCCATGTTTCATATACTCAGAATGATTATGATGATTGATGTTTTTTTTTAAACAAGATGGAGCTCCAGCCCATAATAGCCGTAAAAGAGATTTTGATTCAGCAGATGTCCATCTTACTAAAGTAATGTAAGGGCATTACTTTCTCTGGGGGTATGTCAAAACGAAATTTACAAAGACACATATAATGATACAGAGATACAGTTGATGACTTGAAACGTACTTTGGAGAATATTCTAAACGGAATCAATTACATTCTAATATTGAATGCAGTACAAAAACGGCTTAATGGATCTGGCTAAAATTTGGTACAGAGATAGATTATAGTCTGGAATAACATATAGGCTACTTTTTATACAAGCTAATACCGCGGCTCCGCTCGCAGAGTCGATCGGTCGGGATTTCTAGATATATCTTTGTTACTCTTTCACGTAAAAATGGCTGAATAAATCTGACTGAAATTTGGTAACGAGATAGATTAAAGTGTGGAATAACATATAGGCTACTTTTTATATAAGCTAATACCCGTGACTCCGCTCACGGAGTCGCTCAGTCGACCCACGGAGTAGATCAGTCGGGATGTCTGGATGTATGTTTGTTACTCTTTCACGCAAAAACGGCTGAATAGATCGGGTTGAAATTTGGTATAGAGATAGATTATAGTCTGAAATAACATATAGGCTACTTTTTATACAAGCTAATACTCGCGGCTCCGCTCGCGAAGTAGATCGATCGGGATGTCCAAATATTATGTTTGTTGCTATTTCACGTAAAAACGGCTGAATGGATCTGGCTGAAATTTGGTACCGAGATAGAGTGTAGTGTGAAATAACATATGGCTAATTTGTATACAAGCTAACACCCGCGGCTTCGCCCATGGAGTCGATCAGTTGCGATATCTGGATGTATGTTTGTTACTCTTTCACGTAAAAACGGCTGAATAGATCAGGTTGAAATTTGGTACAGAGATAGATTATAGTCTGGAGTAATATATAGGCTACTTTTTATACAAGCTAATACCCGCGGCTCTGCCCGTGGGAGTCGATTGGTTTGGAAAGTCGAGTGGAGAGTCGTTTCATTAAAATAGACTTGGTGGCAATACCGAATTCCACGCGGGCGAAGCCACGGGCGGAAGCTAGTTAAAAATAATGGTCTATTTTGAACAATTAATCGGTTAATGTTAGAAAAATAAAATATATTTTGTTAAAGATGAGCTCTTTCCTTTAGTTTGCGGTATGTCATTACTTCCCAGAATTTGATCATTAATAGCAACACTATCGTATGGTGTGATAATATAGGGTGTCTTTTCTTTTTCAAAATCAACAGGTTCGATTCCTATAGTCTGTTCAAAATAAACTTGGATAAAATCACATTGACCCCACCTCTACCACAATTCACACTAGTGCTCACTTTGTCTATCGCTCGCCATATAAACTGTCGCTAACTGCGACCCGTCACGAGTTGGAATATTTGCGATAATTGTCGTAGTGCTTTATCGTATCGTTAGCAAAAATAGTGAAGATTGGTACGCAGGGGGCATTGCCCTTTTATCCAGATTTATTTTGAACAGACTATAGTGCTCACTTTGTCTATCGCTCGCCATACAAACTGTCGCTAACTGCGACCCGTCACGAGTTGGAATATTTGCGATAATTGTCGTAGTGCTTTATCGTATCGTTAGCAAAAATAGAGAAGATTGGTACGCAGGGGGCATTGCCCTTTTATCCAGATTTATTTTGAACAGACTATAGCTAGGATTATTGGTTTTTCAAAAATCTAATGATGAGGTTTTAAGTTTCATCAAAATCGGGCTCGTGACTCCTTTGAGCATTTTTCGCTATTCCTTATAGTTTCGGATTTGGCCATCCAAGCCCTTTTGAAAAATTCACCCTGTAGAGCAGGGTAGGCGAACCAATGGCACGCGTGCCATTGGTGGCACGCGGCGCAATATTTTGGGCACGTCGCCGATCATAAAACTTGTGTAAAAAATGTATTTAGGTATTTTATGACGATCTAACGAGAATGATCCTATGCTACGGAGTGTTCAAATATGTTATAAAACGTCGTATGACACTCGTGAGGTATGAAAATTACTTATCCTCGGCTTCTTATAACCCTCGCCTACGGCTCGGGCTAGCAATATCGTCTCAGCCGTAATTTTCAACTTAGGTACCTCCCTTGTACCATAATGTACTATTATGCGTGTAACAAAAACATCGAGAACTTGGATCGAGAGACGAGCCAAGAGACTCATCAACAACGATGCACTAGTCGAGAAAAGGCTTTAAAGCCTTGCCCATCGACGCAAAGTTGCAGGTCTCTCGGTGTTCTATCGGATACATTTCGGGGAGTGCGCTCTGGAATTGCACAACCTGATACCTCCAAGTCCTTTCCATCAACGAACGACCAGACGAACAGCGTCACGCCACCGCTATATGGTCGATATTCCACTCATACGCACAAAGCGCTTTGCTGACACGTTCATCGTGCGTACAGCTAAGGAGTGGAATTCCTTGCCTGAGTCTGTGTTTCCGGAAAGCTATAACCTGGGAGTATTCAAGTCACGAGTGAATAGGTTCCTTCTAGGCAAGCGTGATTCATGGTAGACCACATCGTCACTTACCATCAGGTGAGATTGAGGTCAAACGTAAGCCTATCATGAATTAAAAAAAAAAAATTTCAAAAATATACCTCTTTTGTTTACATTATTTCATAAAGAGTTTTTGATGGCACGCCAGTGACCCCATGAAACATGTTTCAGAAAAAAATGGCACGTTGATGCATAAAGGTTCGCCTACCCTGCTGTAGAGATATCAAACTTTTTTTTTAATTTATTTATTTAAAAAAATAACGCAACAATATAAAATTAAACTGTTGACATGCGTCGTGTGAGAAAACAGTTTAAAAAACCGAAGCAAGGCGATATTAGCCGATTTTACTTTTCTTCGGTTCTTATAGGTGGACTATTTTGTCAAACTTGCCCCATGTGAAAAACCAAAAGCCAGATACCGTATTGTAAGTGTTTAATATAGCAATACTCACACCGAGCGGGAATCGTATCCGCAACTTCTGAGTTGACATGCCACATTATTTTCAATTAGTTGGAAGAAGACAGATGTGAAAGGAATGTTGAGTTATGTTGAACTATTTAAAATCACTAGGTAATCTCAGCGTTACAAAAACGATAGAATGAAATTTACCACTGAGATAGATTATAATCTAAAATAGCACACAGTTCCCGTGGAACACTTAGTGGGAAAGGGATCGGTATTTCACATGTGCCAAGTTTGTGATTCATATCCCACCAAAAACATAAATGTAAAAAAGGACAGCCAAGTTCAATACAAAAAGTATGCTCGGCTATGGGCTCCGCCGCAAAAAGAATGGAGATCTAAATGAGTGCCAAGTTCTATGCAAAATCGAAATATGTATTTATAGGAACAAAATAACATTATGAACAAGTATTAAACTCTATTTCTTTGCTTTATTGGAACCTATAACAACTGCTGTTATTTAAAATGTGAGATCTTAAAGTAGCCTAGATTTGACTTAGCCAGTTTTCATTACATCAGTCATTTCATAAAGTTATTCAAGATATAATATAATGTTATATTTTAATTCTGATAAAAACTGGCCAAGTCAAATCTAACCTACTTTAAGTTCTCACATTTTTAAATAATAGCAATTGTTATAGGTTCTAATAAAGCAAAGAAATAAAGTTTAATACTTGTTCATAATGTTATTTTGTTCCTATAAATACATATTTCGATTTTGCATAGAACTTGGCACTCATTTAGATCTCCATTCTTTTTGCGGCGGAGCCCATTAGCCAAGCATACTTTTTGTATTGAACTTGGCTGTCCTTTTTTACATTCATGTTTTTGGTGGGATATCATTACTTTTTGTTAAGAAAACTAGGCGGGTATAAGATTTAATATTTTTTCAGGGACACCACTTATTTTTTATTTTTTTGACTTTTCTTTATTTTTAGTTTTTTTCCTACGCATAGTGGACCTACCGTGTCGGCGCGTTAGATGCCCGGTTGTTTAGCGCGTATTTTTTGTATGGGGACACCACTTATTTTTTTTATTTTTTTATTTTTTGACTTTTCTTCATTTTTAGATTTTTTCCTACGCTTACACACAATCACCAAGCTGGATTCCAAATTTCATCCTTCTAGGTCATCTGGAAGTAGGTTAGGTTTAGGTACTATAAGTCAGTCAGTCAGTCAGTCAGTCAGTCAGTCAGTGCTAATTTTTACGACTTTTGGACCTTCATATCTATATAACCGTTTGAGCCAGCTTCATGAAATTTGGGCTTCTACATGTCCTTATGGGTATAATTAAACATACGTAGTTTCACGTGTTTACGTTATATAGGTTTTGAGTTATAGAGGTGTCAAAAGTGGCACCAAGTGGTTCGTGTGAATATACACTTGACTTGTAGCTGGCTAGCCAGTTCCTTTGCTTGAACTTGGCTTGACACGCTCCCGCGTGTCTAGATTGCTCTTTTTCAACTCTCTTTGTACCTTGGTTACTAAAACACATAGAATCTTTTTTACTTACATATGTGGAACATTTCATTAGGATTATGCAAATGCTCTTTTATGCAATTCGTGACGTCCTCAATAGTGTCTGATGGCAAGAAAATTCCCTGCAGTATAATTTGATCTGGGAACTGTATTCGTACTACAACATGCTTGTATAAATCAAGTTTTTCTTGTGATGACTGAAAATCAAAGAGAATTTGAAAATAAAAATCAAGAAGATTTTTGTGTACCTAACTAATTTTTGGATTTACTTTTTTCTGTGGGCCTTAGAAAAACCCTTGGGGTGAATTACTGGGTGCGGGTCGCGGGTCGCGGGAACTTCCACCTGGTGCACCCGGGCAACAGCGGCGAGCAGCGCCTCTCACTCGCCACAGGAGACGCTGCTGCCTGCGGCAAATGCCGACCAAGCCGGGAGTGGCGACGTTTCTGACTAGCACACACAGCAGCAGCATAGCAGAGAGCACAGTAGGGAGCAGGCGGGAGGCAGGCTGTTTCCCCGCGCGCAGAAGGGGGGTCACAGGACGGCCGCCTGACATTCTGCATTCTAACGTTGACGAGGCGGCGCGATTATCACCCCACCTTTCGGAAGCCGAGAGGGCCATCTTAAATCCGTAGATGGCCCGGGGTCTGCTGGGGTGCAAGAGATATGCCTATTGGGTTACCTTATACCCCGATAATTGAGACCCGAGACGACATGCGGTTTTAGTCGGTTCGAATCCGACATAACCACTCCCTATGGCCAACGGGGGTGGTATCCGTGGGGATTTCCGCACGATAAAAAAAGAGTGAATTACCTAGCAGATGCTTCCAAATCTTCCAACATACGATTAAAAAGTATCAACAGTCAAAAACGTCTAATTTGCAGGCCCTTTGGTTTAGGCTCTGTATAAACTTGGCCAGGTTTGGGGTAAGTTCGCGCATTTTGAGCCAAGCAAATGATTCAAAGTACGAACGAACGGAACGTTGATTCGCCACAAGCCGTCTCTCTGAGACATCTGATTGGTCCGTCAAGTGACGGACCAATCATATGTCCGCGGCGGCGCAACCGCGCCTCCCGCCACCCGCTCATACCTCAAAGGGGACCTAAAAATCGACCTTTGCGCATATGACGCGTCTGGCCAATTTACATGCCGGCATCTGTATGTGATTTAGTGCGCTTCTAAACGGGCCATGTTTTTCAGCAATTGTAGGGCAATACCGGTAATCATTTCCCGGCCATATCAAAAATATTTTCATATGGCCGAGCAATCATGGCCAGGCAATTGTTACAATATGTCTGAAATAGTATGGTTCTTGATGCAGATTCAACGGGCTACACAAACCGGCAACAATGGCTGACGAAATCACACATCATAGAAAAGGATAGACTGTGTCTAACAAAGAGAGCGACTGAAACAACAATAGAACTGGTCGAGAAAATTTCAGTAACATCGACCACCTAGCGATTGTCTAGCAATATATCTGGGCAATATTGGCCATATGTGGCTACACAAAACATGTTTAGCTATAATGGCCTGGCCATTACTGAAATATTGCATAGTCTGGCTGGTATTGCTTGAAATGTTGCCGGGCTACAGTGGCCGGCTACATATTGCCGAAAAACATGGCCCGTTTAGAAGCGCCTTTATATAGTGTCAATGGCTGTGTCAATGTTATTAGCTAATTCAATGAAAAATGTTTTGAAACTACACTAAGAAAACATGTTTGATGGTTTAAACATGGCAATGTTTCAACATCAATTTTTAAAAAGAAAAGCACTTATAAGTTGATATACAAAATGTAATGATGAAAATGCAAATAAAGAAATGAGATCTTATTTACAAATAACTTAACTTAAATTTATTTACAAGCCAACCATACCTGTGAGTCTTGATCTTGCTTTTGGGATGCTAACATTAGTGGGGTGTTTTCTAAGCTCAGTCGATTTTGTTGTAACTCGTGGTATAATTTACGCACTTCCTCAACTGATAATTCATAGAAGTCATCTGGAAGATCATCTAGCTCATGATCCATGGAATCTGGCTGCCTAAAAGCTATAGCTTTATAATTTCCAAGCTAAAAATAGCACACAGCATTAATTATTTGTCTTATATCTGACCGACTGACAGAATTTAATCTGACAGCACCATACAATTCAGGATCAGATTAGATGCATTCAAATTAACTGGCAACTGATTCAAAAAAAGGGAAGGCATACCATTATCAGTCTTAAACAACTGCCTGTCTGTTAACAATAATGATAAATTATTTTATATTATTAATATTAATAATTTATTACATCTGATTTTGAGTGGACAACTTGGAATTTGCACAGGCTTACAACACTAGAATTTACAAATATTTTTTCAGACATAATAAAAATGAAATTCTTTGTATTATTGTAGCCATCAGTTTGAAAATAAATAATCTAAGACTAACTTTTCTTGAATCATTTATGTTGCAAATTGTGCCCGTTTCCATACATAATTATATTTGTGGCATTTTCAATGCTAATTTGAAACATATCATATTGCATGATTATAATAATTATGGTCTTGAATGATGATTATGAAGTTTTTGTAGCTCTCTCTCTAAACTCATTCCTATCTAAGTTATTACACTACCTACAAAATGTGGGATCCTAATCAAAAGTGATGAATAAATAACAGACATAACTATATCAAAAATAACTCACAAAAGTCACTTCTTCATCAATTTTAAGTCGCCTTTCAAGATTTTCTTGTGATTGCACTGTTAATGAAGTGGTACTACTGCTACTATCCAACTCCATAGGTTCCACACATACATTTGTAGATACTACTTGTTCAATTGGTTCATCAAGAACTCCTTCTGTATGTTCTATTTTTTTCTCCTTTTCAGCATGTGATTTATGGATATCTTCTTTCAATTTAGTTATAATATCAGGCTGATGATATTTGTCGCATTTAGTTTCACTGACATCGGTGGGGGAATGTGCTGATGGTTTAGTAGGGTTTGGTTCTTTTAAGGACAAATCAGATTTTATATCTGCTTGTGCTTCAATAACTGATTTCCTATAAACTGCAGACACATTAGCTTGCCTGTAAATGATTATTTTATTATTGTCAAATTAATAGGATATGGAAATTAAATGTATGATGATGTTGATAAGCCCAATTAAGTAATACCTTGACTCCTCTTGTTTGTTCAGTAATCTTAAAATAGCTCTGCCTTTTATTAACCCTAACTGCCTCAAAGTTTTTTCTCTAAGAGCAGTCACACCAACTACTTCTTGACGCATATATAATATTGTTGGTTGCTGTATAGCACCCATTTCTGATGGAGCCAATGATATTATAAGATCATATAAGGTTGTAGTAGGTGCAAAGTCCGCTGTTCTTCTTTCACCTTAAAAATAAATAGACAGTAAGTACACCTACTAACACTGAGAACATGACAAAAAGTTTCAGGCTTTGAATTTAATTCATACCATCTTCTAGCTGTAAACCAATCGTAACATTGGATTCCGTCCGTTTCGTATCTGTTTCAACCATTTCAAGCGTAGCTTTATTAGGAAGGTTTGAAAATCTGATAGTGGTAGTCAAATCCAGAATATGGTTATGATGTTTTAAGTCATAATCAGAAGGCTGAAAGCCTTGTTTACTACATACGTCTTCTAAAACCTGAAATATGATACTATTATTATTGGTTCACCGCCTGGAAAAAAAAAGGTTAGTACTTATTATATTTACGATTTAGAAAATTATTCAATACATACCTGTAAAATACTGGTATCAGGGGTACAATGCACTTTTTGCCTCCTTCCATTAGGTGCTAGCACAATAATATCCTTAGACATGATTTAGTTGTAATATCTGGAACTTATTTCATTTAATAGTAGAAAACCACTCTATAATTTTCAATTGTCATCATCTGCTTACAGGCAATATGAAAGTACGAAATATTAACGTTAACGTATATAGTTTAGGTCCATATGTCAAATTCAATTGTCTAATGTCGTTTTTTTTTTCTCCTACTTTGGCAAATATTGTATGAATGCCAGTGTCAAGTAAATTGATAAGTCAAGTTAATTAATGCAATAAGTTCACTGGCCCCCGTAGACAAGTGTCATAGCGTAAATCGCTATCGCTTCGAATAGATTAGGTCAACCAATCAGATCCAAGCTCGTCGCCGGCGTACGATGCGCGCGCCGCGGCGATATCACGAGCTAGAGTGTGATTGGTCGACCTAAACTATTCGAAACGATACGATTCGATCGAATAGAATAATTTTGCCACTTGGCGTCTGTATTATACAGATCCGTAGACATACAGATCAGAGAACCAATGTCCAGTTTTCTGTCAAGTGTCAAGGCGTCCAAAACGTAAATTTTTAAAAAAAATTAATTTAATGACCTGCACTGTGCAACACCAATGGAGTCACACTCGCGCTACCGACCCTGTAAAAACTTCTACAGGCTCTTCTTGAAGAAACCCATAATTGTAGTGGCTAGGGAAAATCAGGTCCATTCCTATTTCGCTTCTTCGCATCAAGTGTACAATTTCTAAATATTATTCGAAATTGAGATAGGGAAACGTTTGGTATTACCAAAAGATGTCTAGATGTAGATAGTAGCAAGGATATTATAACCAAAATGGATATTGCAAGCAAAATCATTGGAGTTAACTTTTAAACTTTCGAGTTCCATGATTATTATACGTAAACGGGAATTAACGCGATCATGGTATAGGTATATACAGATAAAGGCACGTAACTTGGCCAGGTTTGGGGTAAGTTCGCGCATCGTGCACTTTGAGCCAATCAAATGATTCAAAGTACGAACGAACGGAACATTGATTCGCTACAAGACGTCTCTCGGAGACATCTGATTGGTCCGTCAAGTGACGGACCAATCATTATGTCCGCGACGGCGCAACCGTGTCTCCCGCGACCCGCTCATACCTCAAAGGGGACCTAAAAATCGACCTTGCGCATATGACTCGTCCGGCCAATTTACGTGCCGGTATCTGTACATACCTTTGGAATGCCTGACGTTTCGACCAGTAGTCCAAGATCCCAGAGCAATCAGACATAACTTATTTTCACACGGATGAAACCTGCAGTTTTCAGTAGCGTCTCGTGTGCCTTGAATACCTACGCGCTTTGTGAAACTTGCCGAGTGACACCTGGGCAGGTACCAGGTGAGAAAGGTGACTAAAAATAAGTGTTATGTAACTTATTTTCACATGGCTGATTTTTATATATGTCATGTAGAATATTATTTTAAAGTTCATATCATAAGTGTCAGACACTTCTGATGGACCAGAGCTTTTGTCAGACGCTTTAAAGCTGACCAATTAATAAACTTTACTTATTTTCACATGTCTGATTTTTTAATATGTTATTGAAGTACTTATTTAAGTTATATTCAATCAGTCAGACAAATTAGAGTGACCAAACATCCCCTAAGACAATAATTATTCAGCCAGAAGTATCTCGCCCTCATACTTAAAGAGCATAAAATACCGAACGGATTTTGATGCGGTTTTTTTATTAGAAAGGTCTTGCTTAGACTAAAAATTTACCGTTTGTTTGGTTGTAATTGGTTCAGTAGAACCGGAGATATGACCGAAAACGACCTAAAAACGAAGCGCGGGCGAAGCCACGGGTATCAGCTTGTATAAAAAGTAGCCTATGTGTTGCCCAGCACTATGAACTATAATCGTACCAAGTTTGATCTAAATGCCTCTATTAGTTTTTGATTTTATGATATGAACTTAAAAATAATATTCTACATGACATATATAAAAATCAGCCATGTGAAAATAAGTTACATAACACTTATTTTTAGTCACCTTCCTCACCTGGTACCTGCCCAGGTGTCACTCGGCAAGTTTCACAAAGCGCGTAGGTATTCAAGGCACACGAGACGCTACTGAAAACTGCAGGTTTCATCCGTGTGAAAATAAGTTATGTCTGATTGCTCTGGGGTTACACCGGCCGTGGTCACAGGCTGACTGTCTTAACCGCGCACGCCCTCCGTCGTCGAGTCCGTGAGGTAGCCGGTTCTTCATCTACCCACGACATTTTTTATATTATTTTGTCTCCAGGTACCGTCACACTCACAGGGTCCCTATTAAACTCCAAAGGTATGTATATATCTATACCATGATCGCGTAATTCCCGTTTACGTATAAAAATCATTGGAGTGTCTCCATCTAGTTCATTGGTTTTCAACCTGGCGGGCGCGCCTCCCTAGGGGGGCGCGAAGACATGGAAAGGGGGGTGCGAGCAAGGGCGCCGTCGATAGCCCGCGAATAAGTAAATTCTACCCACACGTACTTTCTCTGCTGTGCTGGAATAAAAGAGATATGTACTTAACCCAAAATTGTGCCTTGTCCATCTTTTCAAACTCATATTAGGCAGCAGAATCAAGGTTCTAGTAATGTATCTGGGAGCATGTAGGGTAGTTCTGCCAGTTCTCGGCCAATTAAGCGGAATTTCACCTTCTGATTCGTATATCTTTGCAACCAAACACAAGAAATAAAAATAATTAATACTGTGGGAACGGAAATTTAATTATACTTTTATAGTGTCTAGAAATTATATCGCCATATATTTCTATTTATTTTAAATTATAAAAATATAGAAAAGTAGTAAATATGCTAGTTTTCGGCCATCTATATGAGTTATCGACCGCACTAGGTGCTAGTTGTCGGCCGCATAGTTAAATTACAAAACTGACTAATTAACTAGTTAACATCACTTTTTTAATGAATAAAATAACAACAGTCTCAGCTCAGTCTTCGTGATCTTGGATAAACTTCAATTAGATATTCAGCCACTCAATTTTGTCACAACATTTAGATGAGTTTGTGTTAAAAATCGAATGAATAAGAAGGTTAATGATTGAATAAGAGATGAAGCTGTTGATAAGGATTATTTTTAAAAAGTATTTCAGAAAATAATAAAAATTGTTGTGTGTGTTTTCCTATAGATATACTTAGGCCGAGAAAAGGATACGTGAATGCCTCTTTTCGGCCGCTAAAATTTACCAAATTAAAATACTTAGTTCTCCGTTTCTTTGTATGAGTCCTTGTGGCCGGAAACTGAAATTGGATCTCGATTTTGTTAATACTCTCTACATTGGAACTGACAAACAAGAAAAAAAATACAGTTGTTGAAGATATGAATTAATGAAAACCTTGAAGGAACTGCAGATTGTCGGCCACCTGGCCGAGAATTAAAAATCTTGTTTAATACGCATTGAGTTAGCCGGCCACGTAAATTTTATAAGTAAATTTTATTTATTCTTAAAAAAATGTATCCTAATGAAACTTTAACAAACTTTTAACACAATAAAATCAAATAGTCACAGAAATACATATAACTGACCGTTTAACTTAACTTTGAACAAAATGCTGCGCACTATTTTTTTCGTTGATTCCCGCACACGTTTACACTCTTTAAACTTCAAGGGCACACTGATGCGACTAACAAGATTTTATTAACCTAAAATTTGGCAAGGTCACGCGTAACTACCGTCTTAATAGTATAACATAGACTTTTCAAATTGGTGACGTGTATTTTTCTTATTCCTTTACAAAATATCCTAGATGGCCGAGAACTGGCAGTGGCCGGCAAACTGGCAGAACTACCCTATATAGATGTCGACGTGAAAAGGACGTCAAAATTTTGCGTTAATTAAGATATAGACACACTTCCAGGTGCATTACAAGACCAAGCTTAGGACATTAGAAATGATTCTGCTGCCCAATATGATTTTGAGAACATAGACAAGGCTCAATTTTGGCCTAAATATCTCAAAGTTTATCCCATCGCAGCAGAGGAAGCGCTCAAATTGTTTTTACCTTTTTTCAGCACATATTTGTGCGGGAAAAGGGTAAAAGCCTTTTCTGTTGTTGTGGCTGTTAAAACTAAATATAGAAGTACACTGAATATTGCCAGTGATCTACGATGCGTGCTTTCTTCTGTTGAACCCAGAATTGAAAATATTATTAAAAAAAATGCAAGCTTAATCCGTCACATTGAGAGTTAACTAGTTCAGAATGTAAAAGCTATAATGAAATAAAATGATCGGCACTATGGATTCCGATAGAACCATAGAACCGTTCCACTGGGGATCTTCTAGTCACTAGTGTATGCATTTGGAGTGAGGCCATCGAGAAGCACGGAAAGGCACTTGCCGTCTCCCTCGACATTTCGAATGCTTTGACAGAGTCTGGCACGAAAGCCAAATCACTAAGCTGCCATCATACGGCCTGTTTGCTGGCTTGTGTCTGAGTTGCCAACTTCCTGAAAAACCGGTCAATTCGAGTGGTAATTGATGGCTGCTCATCAGACCAACTGCAAATAAACGCAGTGATATGCGTGATAAGTTACAAACACTTAAGCGAAATTATAACTCCGGTATCTATTAAATACATGACATAGCCGTGACAGGGTAGTTCAAGTACATGCAAGTCTTTCTCCTTTCCCGGTCGCCGGTTGCGTGGTCTTAGTAATTTATATAGGACACGTCAAAATGACTTCACTTAGTCTGATGGTAAGCTAAAGGTAAATTCTCAGGACCGGAGTAACCACTACCAACACCGGTAGTGCTACAGTATCGGCCCTCAGCTTGACCTCCTCATCAAGTGCTTTTTCACGCCCCGCTTAAAGGCCCCGGGACTATAGGAGGAAGGAAACACATGCGCTGGTAAAGAATTTCAAGTCTTCATGGTGCGACAAAGAAAAGAGGCACCGACAGCAAACAGCTTGATTCTTGATGAAATTGAGTACACTGTGTGAGAGTGATTCAGCCTGGCACGTTTAGTTCTGTATAGGAAAGGAGAGGGTGGGATTAATTGGAAGAGCTCATCAGAACACTTGCCATGGTAGAGGCGGTAAAAAACTGCCAAAGAAGCAATGTATCCTACGTAGGGTGTTGGTGACTTCAGGACTCTCAATAATACGAACTACACGTCGCTGCAACTTGTCGAGAGCATCTAGTAAGTACTGTGTAGAGCCATCTCAAAGATGAGAATAGTATTCCACGCCGGAACGAATTTGTGCCTTGTACAGAAGACACCGCTGCTACCGGCGTGAAAAATCGCTTCATCGTGTTCAGGACTCCGAGTTTACGCGAGGCCGTTTTAATTATGCTCTCGATGTAGTTTTTGTTGTTCAGCTTGCAGCAAACATCAATGCCGAGTATTACGGGACTATCCTGCAGTGGCAATGGGTGTCCCGAAGGGTAGGGAGAAGAAAAAAGGAAATACCTTTGCTGTAAACGCACAGGCCTGCGTCTTCTTGGCATTGAAGTCGAATAGGTTCTCAGAACACCATTGGGAAATGTGATTCAGGACCCGGTCAAGCTCAGTGACAAGAAGCTGTGTTTTTTCCTCGATGTCAGCCTGTCTGACCGCAGGGAGACCCGAGATATCGTCCATGAAAGGTAGTATCATCTGCATAGCAATGGATGCTGAATGCTGACAGCATGTCATTAATATGCACAAGAAATAGAGTGGGCGACAAGACGAATCCTGTGGTAGCCAGCATTAACTTGCAAGAACGCCAACGCTTGTCCGTCGCAAAGCACTGAATGCGACGCTCCTGCAGGTAGCTATCAATCCAGCTGCACAATCGAGGAGGCAGACCAAAGGCAGGCAGTTTGGAAAAAAGCGACCTGTGCCAGACTCTATCGAAAGCCTTGGCGATGTCAAGGCAGACTCGCCAGTGACTCACCATGCTTGTCCATAGCGTCATCCCAAAGATGGGTAACGAACGCTAGAAGATCACCCGTTGACCGTTTCGGTCTGAAACCATACTGCCGATCATTATTTCAATTCAATTTCTTTATTTTTCAAAATAGTGTAACGTAATTACATCTTTTTGACGTCAAAAACTACTTAATACTAAGTTTACCACCGCTTCCTAGGCGCTAGTGGAGAAGAAACGGCGCAACAAACTCCACTGCTGCATTTTAAGACGTCAGGTTATACATAGTTATCTTAAGACTAAATATGGACGAATGTACATTTTGTCTCGTGTCAATATAAATAAAGGTATATAAAAAAAAAAATATAATAAATTTTAACCAAAGTTAAACAATAAAATAATTGAAAATGTCAAAAATATACTAATGTCAAAAAAATAGCAAAAAAGGTCGCGTGCCTACCACAATATCAATATATTGTAGTAGGCAAATGCCACAACTACAGCATTATGTAGTTGTAGCACTTTAGCATTCTAGGAGGGGCCTGCACCATGCTAAAGCCAGACATTTTTGTCTTCAAGGTAATCAGCAGTCCTATAGTATGCTTTTTTGCATAAGGTGGCCTTAACAAATGTTTTAAATTTATTGTCAGGCATACCAAGGACCGATTCAGGCAATTTATTGTAAAAACGTATACCTTCCCCCCTAAAAGAACCACTAACTTTGCTAAGCCGATAACAAGGAAGGATTAGTTTATTTTTATTGCACAGATTTCTGACTGTACCTAATGTCACTTACTTTTGTATAGTTGGATATATTTTTCCTGACATACAGTATGTTCTCGAATATATATTGGGAAGCTACAGTTAAAATATTTACCGTTTTAAATCGTTCCCTAAGAGATTCTCTCTTTCCTAAACAATAAATGGCACGAACTGCCCTCTTTTGTAATATAAATATGGTTTCTAAATCTGCTGCATTCCCCCAAAGTAGTATTCCATAAGACATCAGACTATGAAAATAACTAAAATATACCAGCCTAGCAGTAGGTTCATCTGTCAACCGCCTAATCCGTCTGACAGCATAAGCAGCAGAACTGAGTTTATTGGCCAAAGTAATTATATGGTCACCCCATTGCAATTTCGAATCCAATGTAATGCCTAGAAATTAATTTTATTAAGGAGTGATCCTCTAGGTGCCGCATGAGCTGTGCGTTGATGATATGCTCAAAAACCTTGCAATGAGGTGACGGCTATGGGCCGATAATTATCCGGGTCAGACCGGTCCCCTTTCTTGGGGATGGGCTGTACACTCGCCTCTTTCCATGCCGGCGGAACTGTACCCAAGGTGTAAAATGTGTGGTAGAGTTGCGTAAGCATTGGAGACAACTCAAGCAGTGCGCAATTTCGTAGAACCACCGCTGGAATGATTTAGACAGAGACATGGACATTTTTGATAAATTAAAGAATCCTTATTTTTGCCTGATTGCGCCAGCGAGGGTAAAGTGTTTCGCGCGTATGTATGTATGTAGGTATGTATGTATGTAAGTATATATGTATCTAGTTTTCTTTATTCCTCCTATTAGGCCTCTCGGCTGGACGGATTTCGATAAATGAAAGGTGTGTATCTCCTAAGTGTAATAGGGTAGATGTAATGTGAACAAAAACCATAATTTTGATTTGTGGTGCTAAAATGTTGTCAAAAAAAAATTGTACTCAAACTTTTTCGAGTGGGGTATTAAAATGAAGCGAGTTAACAGACGATTTCAATTTCAAAAATATAATTGTTATAATGTCCTAACTACAAAGTATAAAATACAATTAATGATTTTTTTTAATCATTAATTGTTTTTTAATTGTTTTTTGGTTCTACTTTTAAAGTGCCTTTAATTTCCACAGTTTTTTTTGGTAATTATGAAGATTGATTTTATTTTAATAAAGCTTTAACATTACATTTAACCAAAGTATTTTACTGTTTAACAGTACACTTGTAGTCAGACCAATTTAAGGTAACTTATAAATAACTGAGTTTAGCATAACTCCCCCAAAAGGATTTATCACAGCTAACTCGAATATGGGTGAATATTTCATTTCGTGCAGATTACACGGCCGACGATAAAGAATACCTTAAACGTTAAAGAATTCTTTACCTGATATTGTTTTCATTTAGTTAACGTTGCATTCTATTAGGCGCAACAGTGAAAACCCCTTGTATTTTATTAGAAATGCTCCAAATTTCAAAAACCAACCCGAAAATCTAATTACCATCGGTGTCCCTTTCTCCAGATTTTAATACATTAGTACATCTTGGTAAAAAATCTCTTGGAAGAACGATTTATTAAATACATCTTCGGTTAATAGAATAACTAATCTATATTGTAAGTAAATATTGTGTGCGAAAGAACAAATTTAAGTAGTTTAATACGACTTTGAAAAATGTCCCTGACCTGACCCATAATTACCATTCGACGATGTTTCAGATCCGATATTTTCGTATTTATGCGTAACTGTGCTCTAGACTGACCATAGATTAAACGGCGGTAGTCAACACTATACTACAGAGCCGAAGACATGCATCAAAGACCAAGTATGGCTATGTAATTTAAGTTCTCCTGTTCGAAAAGTGATGTGGTCCAAAATATTTCTATATACCATTCGCATTTTCAAAGGTAATTAAATTATTACTTCTGTATAATTATTTGTCAGGTGTATCCAATATAAGATCTTCTACACCCTGGTAAAATCATCAGGTCTTTATCTATTAAAAACTGAACTATTTCAATAAAAATACTTGCAAATCTAATTACTGTTCGTCTAATTACCATTATTTACCATTCTTTTTAACTGGAATGGTAATTAGAAATAACGAATGGTAATGATTTTTCCTTCTTCATCACCAGCTTTAAGAGATAGATTTCTTCATCACTGGCAGTAAGTACATTTTAGAGATGATGATCCACAAGTTTAAAACCAGCAGCGATCACAGACTTGTCCGAGGCTCTCTAAACCCCAACTTCAAGGCTGAAATGTTCCGTATGATAAAGTTAACTCTCCGACCTACAGCACGGCGCTCCAAGCAGCCCTGGGGTCCGAACAGTTCCAACTGGAACTTCAAAATCGTTTCGCAATATTGGAAACCACTGGCACTGTTGATGAGAAGACCGATACAGTGGTCAAAACGCTGTAAGAAGTATCTCGGAAGTTGTTTCCTGGAAAATGCAAACAGCTAGAATCCAAACTCTCACCCGAGACTCTCGAACTCATGAGGAGGAGGCGTGATCAGCCCTTCACTCAGTCATCTTCGTCAGATGGAAGATCCCTCAACCACCTTATTAAAAAACTGATACGACGCGACCTCCGACACTACAACACTTGCCAAATAGAGGCAGCAATCGGGGGTCGAATGTTTCGCTCAGCAGTTTGGGAGGCCCCATTTGACGAAACTTAAAACTGGATGGCAACACCATTACCTCAAAGTTCAAGATTCTCGAAGAGGTAGAGGAATTTTACGGACAGCTGTATGCATCACGCATGATTAAACCAACGAGACACAGTGATGAAGAACACAGAGCCCCATTCATGCGCCACTACACCGAGGAGATATCCGATGGCAAGCCGTGCTAGATAGAGACGGCTCTGAAGCAGTTCAAGAACAACAAGTACCCTGGCGATGACGGAATAACTAAGGAGCTCCTAAAAGCAGGCGGAACCCAAATCCTGAAGGAGCTACCGAGTCTCTTTAATTCCGTTATCCAGGGCTTAACACCTAAGGCATAGAGCGGAAGTGCGGTGGTGGTACTATTCTTCAAAAAAGGCGACAAGCCCTTACTGAAGAACTACAGATCCACTCACTCCAGAGCCATATTTACAAGTTGTTCTCGAGAGTCATCACAAACCGCCTCGCTAGTAAGCTCGGTGAGTTCCAGCCACCAGAGTAAGCCGGGTTTCGAAAATGCTATAGCAACGAAGACCATATCCATACTGTTCGGTAGATTGTGCAGAAAACCGAAGAGTACAATCAGCCGCTGCTGTGTATGGCTTTTGTGGATTACAAGAAAGCCTTTGACTCCATCGAGACCTGGGCAGTTATGGATGCTCTGCTTCAGTGTCGTGTCGATTGGCGATATATCGAGGTAATGAGATGTTTATATGATACTGCCATGTCCGTCCAGCTCCAGCTACAAGACCAGAAGACGAACCCCAAAACTCTACAGCGGGAGTGAGACAAAGCGATGTCATATCCCCTAAATTGTTCACTAACGCACTGGAGGACGTCTTTAAGACGCTGGATTGGACTGGACGAGGACTCAACATAATCGGCGAATACACCGTCGGTTCGCTGATGACGCGTTGCGGAGTCACTGGAGCCAGATCGGCTTTGCAGCATCTCGCCAGCCAGCTGGCGAGATGCTGCAAAGCCTAATTGGGGCCTCTCGACGTGTCGGTCTCGGCAAAAACTTGGACAAAACCAAAATTATGTTCAATGAACACGTCGAACTGAGACCAATTTGACGTCAAAGGGTAGACCCTCGAAGTTGTTCAGGAATATGTATATCTTGGGCAGCTCATCCAGTTTGGCAGAAACAACTTCGAGAAAGAAGTCGCCCGAAGGATTCAGTTAGGTTGGGTAGCATTATTTTGACAAACTACTTCAGGTTTTCATCTCACCCTTACCGCAATTCCTCAAAACGAAGGTCCTCGACCAGCGCGTCCTACCAGTCATGACTTACGTTCTCAATAAAAGGCTGATTTGTCAAACATTTGTTTTGTTTCTAATTACCATTATAATTTAACTCACTACCGTAGCCTGAGATCTAATTACCGTACTTGCACGTCTCACTACCGTTTTCGCAAAAAACAGAAACGTCCATATCTCAAAGGAGAAAAGAGGTATTGCTGTCCCTTCAATATGATTCAGAAGCTACTATTAAATACTTTACAAAAACTACATAAAGAACATATTTTGGCGCAAATTTTTAATTTTTTTCAAAACTGCAAATCTGCATGAAATGAAATATTCACCCATATCTTAACATACGGGGCGTCGCGTGATAGGTAATGTATGGTAGGCTTGCCATGCCTATCTCTGTTATTGAGTTTATTATAATAAATATAGCTATTATTAAAAAAATTCCTACATCCCGATATTAATTACATTAAAATATGTTACATTATTAAAAAATCTCATAGTTAGTTCCTTGGTTAGTTCCATTAATTTTCTTTAAAAACGCAAATATGTGATAAAATCTTTAGGATGCGATTACTCAAAACTATGTTTTTTGAGATAACGTAGATAGGCCTGACACGGCAGTAGGTATGGTTGAGCGTTAGGAGACCAAATTAGCGTCTATTCTCCGCTAGACCCAGGCGTGTCTATTTTCCGCTAAGCGGAACCAATTCCAGTCAATTATTTTACAATATTTAAATGGTACAATTATGGATATTGGCTGCTGTATTAAAGATGAAAACAGTAATTTTGTAACTTATTTATTTATTAATTGAGACTTACCTATGTAAGCATGTAATAACAAAATAAATTATTGACATTATGTAAATGAAGGATTATTTATTTATTTATTTCATACATACGGTGTCATTACAGGCAAACCCAATGCGACAAAGCAGCAACAAAAGGGTGTTTCCTAGTGGCCAAACTAGATTGCCAAACTGTTTTGGTCACGAGGAATGATTATATCCTTGTAGCCAAACTACTTGTCATTAAACTTTTGAGTCAACCTGTAGGTAGGTAGGTATACGAATAAGTTTATACTACCGTGGTCTAAGTATGTACAGTCATGAACAAATAAAAAAGTGTAGTGGTTTTAAGAAACGATCTAACTTAATACCTACTTGAGTAGATATAAGTTATGTCTAGAAAGCAATAAATAATAAGCATCAAAGTTGAAATTATATACTTATTATTATGACTAGATTCCTAGCGATGGACGTAAAAAGTACTGAACGAATTTTAATGCGGTTTTTTTTTTAGAAAGTTCTTACTTAGACTCAAAATTTACCGTAGGTATGCTTGGTTGCAATTGGTTAAGTACAACACCGGAGATATGACCAAAAACGACCTAAAAACGAAGCGCGGGTGAAGCCATGGGTATCAGCTTGTATAAAAAGTAGCCTATATGTTGCCCAGAAGTATGAACTATAATCGTATCAAGTTTGATCAAAATCCCTCCAGTAGTTTTTGATCCATGCGTGCACATACAGACAGACAGACAGAAAGACAAAAAAATTACTGATTGCATTTTTTGCATTAGTATCGATCACCAATTATTCCCCAAATATGTAGGTAGTTATTTTGTAAATATATTCAACTAGCTGTTGCCCGCGGCTCCGCCCGCGTGGATTTCGGTTATCGCGACCAAAGATAGCTTATGTTCATTCTCGAGGTCTAATCTACTCCAATACCAAGTTTCATCAAAATCGGTTCAGCGGTTCAGGCGTGAAAGCGTAACAGACAGACAGACAGAGTTACTTTCGCATTTATAATATTAGTATGAATGTACAGAATTGACCTCTCTACAGATAATATAATATATTATGATGGATATTGTAAACGTGCGGAAAGCATTTGACGTTTTGTGGGACTATGCGATTAATTTATTGCAATGTAGGAGCTTCTAATAGGAGACTATCCCGCAAAATACGGATGGTTGGTCACCTTACGAATTTTTGGTAAACAGTGTTGCTCCTTAATTAAAATGGTTGTCAACGTTTCGGGTCGTTCCTCTTCCACACCAAGAAATTCCCCTTCCACAAGAAATATTCGGACCATGGTGTGAATCGCGGAATGGCCTCTTTTGAATTGGCTGTTTGACACCAAGATCAAAACATGGTCCGAATCAAAACTTCAAAAAGAGACGTCCGTGATTCACACCACACACTACGTAACAAAGTAGCGATAAAAATATTTGTATGTCTTGTGTACTATCGCGTATAGAATTGGTAATAAAACAAATAATTAGATGTAACAAAATATTAACTGGAATCTTTGTTACAATATTAAATAAACTATAAATTAAGGCTCGGCAAGAAAATTAATAAGAAATATCTTTTCACTTAATTATAATCATAAAATCAAAAGTTGAAGGGATATTCGACGTCCATCTTAATCATAGGTATAGTAACCATCGGGACCACTGGCTTTCCGGACATCGAGTGATTGCAGCACTGCACGAACATCGCATTGCCTGATATGAATATCAGGCACTGCGTGGTCGCAAGTGGGCAGTGTCGGTGGCTGCATGCCGCAATCATCGATTCGTTGTAATTGTACATGTTCAAAGTTACATTGCCCGTTTGCTCACAACCTGTCAGGAACGCATTCTTTCAATGATTCTATAATAAATAGAATGTATTATTTTCCTTGTTTGTTATTCTCAGATTCTAAAAGTATGTGGAGTCATTTAGGGTATAGCGAATTAAACAATTTATCGAATTCATCAAAAAAACAATTCAAACTGAAAAACATATCCGTAGTTGTATAGCTTTACATGAGTTCGGGACAACTAGAATCGAAACATTTTTCACGAATACCTATGAAGTACCTACATAATCGAAAAGTAGATCGTAATAGAAATCTAATGAAACGGTTTATGGATACAGTATTTTTTTTAGGTAAACAAGAGTTAGCTTTTCGCGGTCACGATGAAAGTTCAGGTTCTGATAACCGGCCATGGTAAGTTTTATTTTTCGTTCGGCTTCCCTTTTAAAAAATCCACCCTTCGCCACTGGTACCTACCCGGCCCAATTTGAGGCAAATTTATGCCGTCAAACTAAACCACCTAGTTTTCTTGCCGAGTTATTAATACAGTTTATTTAATATTGTAACAAAGATTTCAGTAAACATTTTGTTACATCTAATTATTTGTTTTATTACCAATTCTCTTCGCGATAGTACACAAGACGTAAAAATATTTTTTTATAGGAGCTACTTCTTACCTACATAGTGTGTGATGTGAATCGCGGACGTCTCTTTTTGAAGTTCTGATTCGGACCATGTTTAGATCTTGGTGTCAAACAGCCAATTCAAAAGAGGTTATTCCGCGATTCACACCATGGTCCGAATATTTCTTGGTGTGAAAGAGAAACGACCCCCCACAATCTAAGAAGCGAATATGTGTCAATTTTTTATTAATTTCTATAAATATTACTCAATCAATAATAATTGATATGTATGGTGTTCTGTGAATTTTCATAAAGCTCAACTAGAATCAAAACGAAGCTCCGAAGAACTCGGCTTTTGCTTAAATTTGATTTTGACCGGTTTGGATTGGGAAATTTTAACGTATCATGGCAACTCAGACCAATAAAAAAGTATAGACGGAGCCATTGTGAACTTGTGAACAATGGCGACGAAATAAGTGAAGCCAATTCAGCTTCGTATGCGTCAATTCGGACCGTTTTTTCGTGGTCCTACTAATTTGTCCTACTAGTAGGACCACGAGGGAGACCTACTTCTGTCTGTCCTATTTTTGATTATTAAAGAAGTAAGCAAACAATAGCGAATATTTATACCACCTGTATATTATATTATGAACAAAAGACAAAAGCTAATAAACAAGACTGACAGCCTCATCTATTTTTTTCTAAAAAGTGGCCTACTGATATTTCACCGTGAATTAACTGTAATTGACATTTTAATATAAAATCATCTCGATCTATATCTTCCTTTCGACGACGTGATGCATCGCTTGTCATTTCGCTTTCCATTTCAAAGACTTGAAACTTACGGTACTTGAAAGACAATAAGGATGACATTATATTGAAAAGAAATTATAATCATTTTAAAGTGGCTAGCTATTTAAATCACAAACGAGTTCTTATCATAAGTACCTATACACAGCATATACAGGAGGTAAATTTTTGATTCTTCACGTATTAGGACAGACAGAAGTAGGTCTCCCTCGTGGTCCTACTAGTAGGACAAATTAGTAGGACCACGAAAAAACGGTCGTAATTCGGTGTATGACAGTCGTAGATTTGCGCATGCGTACAAAAGAAAATGTGGCAAGCGTTGTGATGCAATTCCCAAGTGCAAGATACTTTTTAGGGAAAAAAATGTTATTGTTTTACTTTTATTTTTTTATATTTCGTCCGCCCGATTGACTGTATCGCGCCTGATGGTCATCTCTACCCATCAACGTCTCGATAATCTCGATAATCGACAGATGGTCAGAACACTTACCATAATTTATTTGACTTGGTGGTATGTAATTAAAAAGAAATATAGTTTCAAGAGTACTAAGTGTAAAAATAAAAAAATAAAAATAACCTTTTTTTTATACCAGCCAAGTGGTATAAAAAGCGATTATTGGGCAATCTTTTATAATTACTAATCATAAAAATAAAATACCTACCTTATGTACTCAAAATTTAAATAGACCAGTGCCGATAGACTTTGAGACAAAATAAATTTATAGTAGGATGAAACCTGTTGGAAAAGGATCAGAATATAACAAAAATAAAAGGAAAAATAAATTACGGGCGATCTGAGGTCGGGAAGTGGGGAGGGGGCTGAGTTTTAAGGGTAAAAACGGTTTATCTCGATTTCCGGCAAAACTACAAGTCCTATGGAAAAAAGTTAAATGACAAAGTTGTAGGTAATAAAGAGACCTACAACTTTTCATTTACACTTTTTTCACATAACCTCAAAATATAGGTGAAAAATTCAAATAATCAAGTTTTTGGTTTTTTATTTTTATTTTAAGTAAAACAAATTTGTTTTCCACGAAATTTGGTAAAAACTTAGCTTTTTATGTCCTAAAGATGCTGTAATTTTTTTGATTTGAAATATTCTTTTTTTCAGCTTATTTTGACTAAATATCGAAAAACCACCCTAATTTTCAATCGAAAATTCTCACGTCAAAATATCAGCTTTTTAAAAAAAGTCAAAGAGTTTTTTGTTCTTTGAAATCTCTTCTTTCTGATGATGTACAAATATATATACATTGCTATGGTAAATGTTCTCAGAAAATGTAAAGAATAAAAACTCGAATTCAAAATTAATATTTTTGTATTTAGTCATTTCCTCGCTGAGGTGGGATGAGAAGTTACATGTTGCCTATAACTTCATGGTTGCACTCGAGTGCAAAGATTTTTCACCTTGTGCACTTTTGATACCCTCGCTAAAGCTCAGGGTTCTATTTTGTGATTATTGTATTTAGTCATTTCCTCGCTGAGGTGGGATGAAAAGTTACGTGTTGCACTATAGCTTCATAGTTACACTCGAGTGCAAAGATTTTTCACCTTGCGCACTTTTGATTCCCTCGCTAAAGATCTGGGTTCAATTTTTAGAACCCTTCGCGTGCTCAGTTTTGATGACCGAGCAAGCGAAGGGTTCTTAATTTGAATCACGAGCGCAGCGAGCGATTCACAAAATAGAACCCTAAGCTTTAGCGAGGGAATCAAAAGTGCACAAGGTGAAAAATCTTTGCACTCGAGTGCAACCATGAAGTTATCTATAGTGCAACATGTAACTTTTCATCCCACCTCATCGAGGAAATGACTAAATACAAAAATATTAATTTCGAATGCGAGTTTTTCTTCTTTGCATTTTCTGAGAACATATTTACCATAGCAATGTATATATATTTTTACATTATCAGAAAGAAGAGATTTCAAAGAACAAAAAACTCTTTGACTTTTTTTAAAAAGCTGATATTTTGACGTGAGAATTTTCGATTGAAAATTAGGGTGGTTTTTCGATATTTTGTCAAAATAAGCTGAAAAAAAGAGTATTTCAAATCAAAAAAATTACAGTGTCTGTGGGACATAAAAAGCTAAGTTTTCACCAAATTTCGTGGAAAACAAATTTGTTTTGCTTAAGATAAAAATAAAAAACCAAAAACTTGATTATTTGAATTTTTCACATGCATTTTGAGGTTATGTGAAAAAAGTGTAAATAAAAAGTTGTAGGTCTCTTTATTACCTACAACTTCATCATTTAACTTTTTTCCATAGGACTTGTAGTTTTGCCGGAAATCGAGATAAACCGTTTTAACCCTTAAAACTCACCCCCCTCCCCACTTCCCGACCTCAGATCGCCCGTAATTTATTTTTCCTATCATTTTTATTATATTCTCTTTCTTTTACAACAGGTTTCATCCTACTATAAATTTCTTTTACTTTTTACCATTTTCATAGCTATCGGCACTGGTTTAAAATACCTATGTAGGTAATATTAAAATTTAAAAATGCAATTGTAACGTGTTCGAACAAACATCACAATTTCCCTTATTATTTTGAAAAATGAAATGCTCTTGCTCTTAACTTGCAACACTGATACAATGGCGAAAAAATTATGTCATATATTATATTTTAGTAATTTTGTTAAATTAAACAGAAAATCGGTGACCTGCCTATGAAGAGTAATCCCAGAAGCTTTGTTTCGAAAATATGAGTTGTTTTTACAGCACTTTATTACACAGGACGGCATATTTTCGCTGGTATTATTCCAACAAGACTATGTCACACGCTGTCACAAGATCTTCGGCAGACTGCCGACCGTCCGTCATAAGATTACCAAATCGTCATATTATGTTGGTCGGCTTCAAAAAAAGTATGCAATACTCCGTCTATAATTTTTTATTGGTCTGAGCATGGCAATTTTAGGCAGTGTGCGAGAGAGATGACTATATGGCCGAGATTCAAAAAAACCTGGAGACAACCGCTGAAGGCCAATGAATCGTCCAGCTAAAAACAAGGAAATTCCTAATGTTCTTGGTAAAAACTAAAGTTGTCAAATTATAAACCATATAGTGTGGATAACTATAAGTGTACCTACCTATAACAGCCTATAACATAATAAAACACCTGAGTTATGTTCCTCCTACTTCCTACTATCCTACAAATATCCTACTAATATTATAAACGCGAAAGTTTGTAAGAATGTATGTCTGGATGTCTGGATGTCTGGATGTATGGATGTATGTTTGTTACTCTGCCACACAAAAACGGCTTGATGGATCTGGCTAAAATTTGGTACAGAGATAGATTATAGTCCGGAATAACATATAGGCTACTTTTTATACAAGCTAATATCGCGGCTCCGCTCGCAAAGTCGATCGGTCGGGATTTCTAGATATATCTTTGTTACTCTTTCACGTAAAAACGGCTGAATAGATCTGACTGAAATTTGGTAACGAGATAGATTAAAGTGTGGAATAACATATAGGCTACTATTTATACAAGCTAATACCCGCGACTCCGCTCACGGAGTCGATCAGTCGACCCACGGAGTAGATCAGTCGTGCTGTCTGGATGTATGTTTGTTACTCTTTCACGCAAAAACGGCTGAATAGATCGGGTTGAAATTTGGTACAGAGATAGATTATAGTCTGGAATAACATATAGGCTACTTTTAATACAAGCTAATACCGCGGCTCCGCTCGCAAAGTCGATCGGTCGGGATGTCCAAATATTATGTTTGTTGCTATTTCACGTAAAAAAGGCTGAATGGATCTGGCTGAAATTTGGTACCGAGATAGAGTGTAGTGTAAAATAATATATAGGCTAATTTTTATACAAGCTAATACCCGCGGCTTCGCCCATGGAGTCGATCAGTCGGGATATCTGGATGTATGTTTGTTACTCTTTCACGTAAAAACAGCTAAATAGATCGGGTTGAAATTTGGTACAGAGATAGTTTATAGTCTGGAGTAATATATAGGCTACTTTTTATACAAGCTAATACCCGCGGCTCTGACCGTGGGAGTCGATTGGTTGGTAATCGTTTTTTGGTCATATCCCCGGTTCTACTTAACCAAATGCAATCAAACATACGGCAGATTTTATGTAAAACCAAGACCTTTCTAATGAAAAGGCGACATCAAAATTTGTTCAGCAGTTTTTGCGTCCATCACGAACAAACAGACAAGGATTGCAAAAAAATAGATATTTGTGGTCAACATAACCAATAAATAAGGAAAAAAAAACTTTTGATCTTATCACCAAATTTTAGGTCTGACCAAGAAAACCGCACTAAAATCCGTTTAGTACTTTTTATCCGAAAGGTTTTGGCTAGACGAGTGGAGACCAGTGGATTGGAGCGGAGTTGGGAGTGGGGTGGAGAGTGGAGTGGGGAGTGGTATGGAGAGTGGAGTGGAAAGTGGAGTGGAGAGTGGAGTGTAGTGGAGATTGAAGTGGAGAGTGGAATGTAGGGTGGAGTCGGGAGAGGGGATTGGACAGTAGAGTGGAGGTGGAGAGTGGAGTGGAGAGTGGAGTGAACAGTGAAGTGGAGTGTGGAGTGGAGTGTGGAGTGGAGTGTGGAGTGGAGTGTGGAGTGGAGAGTGGAACAACGGAGTGGAAAGTCGAGTGGAGAGTCGTTTCATTCAAATAGACTTGGTGGCAATACCGAATTCCACGCGGGCGAAGCCGCGGGCGGAAGCTAGTTATAAATATGAAGATTAGTAAAGATGTTTAGATGTTTGTTACTCAATCACATGGGTAGGGTAGGTAATGCCGCGAGCTTACACATCGAAAAATGACTCAGAAAAAGTTACTTTGTGAGTGTTTGGTGGACTAGCGCCGGTGTCTTCGCTTTTTTTTATATACCACTTAGGTGGCAGACAAGCACATGGCCCACCTGATGAGAAGCGGTCACCGTGGCCTATGGACGTGTGCAACACCAAGGGCGTTACCCACGCGCTGCCGACCCTGAAAGGAAAGGGAGAGGAGGCTAGGAAGGGGCGGGGAGGAGGAGGGGTACAGTGAGCTCTGGATACCCTACATACCGCAGGAAACACAACACGATAGTTATCATGGCCGCGGTCTTCTGTAGGGCGGAGGTACCTCCCCAGTCGGACAGCTCATCTCGGACGGGACACACCGTCGTGTCCTACCTCACTACAGCTTGCACAAATCTGGCCAAACGATTACAGCAGATATCATCTAGGTATTGTCAGCTACTGCAAACCATGAAGGAAAAAAGAGCTGCTAAACAACCGAGATTGGTCTATCGCTCTAGGCCACTGCTGTTTCATTCGTATACCTATTCGTAATTAGATCGTTCTTTCGTACTCTACTTCATGAATGAGATTTCATCACCATACCCGTACCTAATGTATTACCTACGGGTAAAGTTCATAACCTGGCAACTTTAAAAAACCATTGCTATCACTCTCGGGCAAGGAAATTTCTAATGTTCTTTCTCTCGGGTATACTCTGACAGCGCGTCTATTTCCTTCTCTGTCTACGTTTGAAGAGATAGTGGTGAATTATGAACAAAATAAGGAATGAGTAGGTATATGCGAGTGTTGGAAAGTTGCACCAGTAAACGAAACAATGAGAAGCGAGCGACTGTCGTGGCAGGGAAATGTTAAAAGAGATGAAAGCTATGTTAACAACATTGCTTCAGCAAGAGGTTCAAAATATGAATGCTTTAGGCGCAGAGGTAGGTCTAAGAAAAGAAGGATGGGATGCGAGAAAGAGGATATGGCAAGGCAAGGGACTGAGACGGCATCTCACACGAATGAGAATGACATGTTGCGCCGACCCCAAATACCTAATTATACTCCGATTTTTAATTCTAGGCAAGAAAATGACAAGTGCAACTGTCACTGATACAAAAAATTAAATTAAAAATTTAAAAAACCCCCGACTCCCAAAAAACGAACAATAAAGAACCTGTAAAAAGTAAAAAATAACTATTATATTATGACCTATCTACCCTAAGTATTGAACCTTTATTATTATTATAGGTATCTATATTTACGTATTCATATTTTTAACTAACAGTTTGTCTCGTGGGGGGGACCGCAAAACATCTACAGTTAGGATCTTGCGAGACAGACGTACGATTAGGTGAGCGGTCCCCGACGAGACAAACTGTTAGTTAAAAATATGAATACGTAAATAATATAGCTACCTATAATAATAATAAAGGTTCAATACTTAGGGTAGATAGGTCATAATATAATAGTTATTTTTTACTTTTTACAGGTTCTTTATTGTTCGTTTTTTGGGAGTCGGGGTTTTTTTAAATTTTTGATTTAATTTTTTTATTTCATGCTTTTTATAGGGGTAACTTAAGTATAATAGCTAATTCATTAGTTAATATCAATATACGTATAGTCTATCAACAATTATTCAGAGCTAATGCGAATTGCGCGGAGTGCGGTTACAGAATTAGAAATACATTCCACGCCTCATATCTTTCGAATGGCTAAACCAATTTTCATAAAACTTGCGGTATCGTAATGTATAAGTTATGACCTTTCATTTGATACCCAACACGAGTATATTTGAACACATTCAATTTTTCATCACCACTTCCACCCCCCATATCTTTGAAATGGCTTAACCGATTTTTATAAAACATAGCTAAGAACACTCTCCCCCAACCCATCTTTCAAACAAAAGAAACAGAATCAAAATCGGTTCATCCGTTTGGGAGCTACGATGCCACAGACAGACTTACAAACACACACACACACACACACACACACACACACACACACACACACACACACACACACACACACACACGTCAAACTTATAATACCCCGTTCGGGTTTCCGTCGGGGGTTAAAAAGGGTGACCCGCTACAATAGTGATGTTCGGCAATCAATAGACTTAATACTTTAGTCATTCTTTATTTTTATCAGTGAATGAACCTCTTTGCAGTTTATGCTCGCCTAGTACATTACACGACGGAAATATTTTTTATAGAATACTAGCTGTGTCCCGCGGCTTCGCCCGTGGCATACTTTGTCCCCGTGGCAGGATAAAAAGTATCCTATTTCCTTCTTCTAGTTCTAAGCTACCTCCCCATCAATTTTCAGCCAAATCGGTCCAGCCGTTCTCTAGTTATAGCGAGATTAACGAACAGCAATTGATTTTATATAATAAGTATATAGATTTAACTAGTACGGCGCGTGGGTGCGCGGCCCGCTAAAGCGGACCACGTAGATGAGTGGACAACAGGAACCTGGAACAGGGGTCCGTTTGGATTTAAAGTTTTGGTGTGTAAGTAATTATGTAACAGTTTTTCTTGGTTCTGTACCAGAAAGGTTCCAACCGGGCCCCATTACTAAGCCTCCGCTATCCGTCCATCCTTCTGTCTGTCAGCGGGCTGTATCTCTTGAACCGCAATAGGTAGAGAGTTGAAATTTTCACAGAATGTGTATTTCTATTGCCGCTATAGCATGAAAATTTAAAAAATAAAGTGTTATTATCTTATATTATAGTTATATAGTTATCTTCGTTATCTTATACTATATAATTCAAAGTCCTGACTGACTGACATAGAGACAACGCACAGCCTAAACCGCTGGTCGTAGAGACTTGAAATTTGCAGAATATGTGTGTTTTGATGCGTAGAGGTGTACTAAGAAAGGATTTTTTAAAATTCGAACCCTAAAGCCCTAAAAAGGGCTAAAAACGTGCTTTTGCCAGAACTCAAGAACGGCTGAACAGATTTTCATGATCTATGATTTGTTGGATTTGTCTCCGCCTTGAATAGCATATAACATAATTAAAAATATATGATTCATTCAGGAAATTTAGTAATAAAACGAAAATTAGATGTTGCAAACGTTTTTATCGCCATCTATAATAGTTGTCATAGCAACAGGAACTAAAATTGACTTTGTCTAAATTTTCATAGAGTAATATTCTTTACTTATTTTTCCTCAAAAGTAAATAGAATATATTAATTTTTAGGGTTCTGTGCCTGATTAGGAAAAAAACCTTATCTCTTTGTTATCCGTCTACCTGTCTGTCAAGACCTCTTTCTTAAGAACACGTACCTAGAGGAATCAAGTTGAATTAGATAAAAGGAATGTTGCGGATAATGCTTGGCATTACACGAAGCGTAATATCCAAACTGTGGTCTCACTATCGACTAATAGGTGGTTTGACCTACCATCTCCTGGCCTGCACTCATGGAGGACGGAGGTCGTTAAGTTACCTTCGGCGACGTTAGTGAGTCACCTGCACCGCAATCGGAGAGTTTTAGGAAGCTGTACCTTATTTTTCGTGCGGAAATCCCCACGAATCTCTCCCCTCCTCTGGCCAGTAGGGACGTAATATCCGACTTGACCGACTAAAGTCGACCTCCATCTTGGGTCTACAGACGCCGAAGTTTAAGGTAACCCTTGACCCTGAGCTATCCAAGGTTTACTGATGGACATGGCTGTTTTAGTGAGTTCCTGCATTGAGTAGGCAGGGTGCTGACGTTTGAATGCCACCATTGCCGGGGCTGATCCGTGGGCACACCACCTCTTCATACACTGGTAGAGTCTCCAGAGTAGATAGAGTGGCGCCATGTCCTAGAAGCAGACGTCGGTGGGGCAAACCTCATGGTGAGGTCCCTGGTGCCGACCATGGTCATCATAGAGAGTATGTGGAACGCCACCGCTTTTTTTGTGAGGCAGTAATGCGCGCAGAAGTGGTGGTGGAAAAGCTACGGGAGAAATCTAGCACTCCCCCGTGCCGATGAAGGCGCACCGGGCGGCGTAGTTCGCGGAACCATCTCCGTCCTCCATGAGTGCGAGCCTAGGGTGACGGTCGAGGCTAACCGTCCGTAAGCGGACCCAGGGTGGCAGGGTGTTATATTTCCACGCGCGCTTTTTTATAGAGATGGGGTATTTAGATTCCTAATAACACGTCGAGGTCGCCAGTGCTGTTGGGGTTTCTGGGATATCCTTTCTAGGACACACCAGATTCCTCGATCACACAGGCATTGGTAGGACTCCGACATACCAACCTCTCCGCTGGCTCCATTGAGGTGGAGCCCGACGGGGTTTTTGCGCACGAAAAAAAAGGGGTATTTCCCTTTGGGCTAGAATCCAGATATTTAGCAGAAAGTAAAATCTTATAGCATAAGTACAGGGAAAAGTCCGGAAAGCATCAACCCAATTTTGTACGGAACTGCGTGCACGAGCCCAATTTGCACTTGACCGGTATTTATTAGTATATCCTCTTTCTTTACTTTCATGAACTTCTTGAATGTTAAATTAGGTTGTCAAATGTCAATGTCTGTAGCAAGATTTTAATAATAAAAAAATCAGATTTTCGCGATTTTCGGAATTATATAATGTTCACTAATTTGAAATAGTGCATCGAATGTGAAAGTGTAATGCAACTATGATGAAAGGGTTTTTCAAAGGGCCTCTTCCGAGTCACACATACTTTGGCCAGAGCAGCTATCTAATCCCCATAAAATCTAGAAGACAATGAAAAAGGATAATGTTGGTAAATAAACGGGCTTTGGCCGCGATGCATGGCACTGTAATTTGAAGGGTTTGATAGAACTTGAGATGAAATGAATACGTTTAGCTGCAACCACTGATTGCGAAGGAATAGACATTGAAAGTTAGTACGGGCAGTCCCTCAGCTTAAAAAAGACTTGGTGGCAATAGCCAACATTCACGCGGGCGGAGCCGCGCGCGGGTACGCTAGTATTATATATTATTTTGCCAGCACTGATTCTTTTCAAGAAACACTAAAGTACCGCTAGCGGTACCTACTACAGTAGTCACGGGTAACTTAAGAAAGGTGTTTTTAATGCGTAAAAAATAACTTCTCACCCGCTATTTTAACTCTATGGGTCAACTATCATGTCAAAAGTACGGTTCATGGTTCACCTTTAAATTAAGAACTAAAATTGTACTTTTAACATGAATTTTAACACAAAAAGTTAAAATGGATCGTGAGGAGTCATTTTTAGGGTTCCGTATCTCAAAAGGAAAAAACCGGCCAAGTGCGAGTCAGGCTCGCGCAAGGAGGGTTCCGTATTACAGTCGTATTTTTTCGACATTTTGCACGATACTTAATTCAAAAACTATGACGTGTAAAAATAAACAAAAAGCTGTTTCAGAATGCACAGGTGAAGCCCTTTCATATGATACTCCACTTGATATAGTTATCTTACTTAAAATACTAATTATTAGTTCATGACCACAATTTAGTTTTTTTTGTGTAATGTAGCCACAAATTCACGGTTTTCAGATTTTCCCCCTAACCTACCTACCTGCCAAATTTCATGATTCTAGGTCTACGGGAAGTACCCTGTAGGTTTCTTGACAGACCGACAGACAGACAGACAACAAAGTGATCCTATAAGGGTTCCGTTTTAGGGTTTGAGGTATGGAACTCTAAAAAGGAACCTTTATAGGATCACATCGTTGTCTGTCTGTCTGTCTGTCGTGTCGTGTCAAGAAATCCTCGAATCCCCATGGTTTAAGAGTTCAGCACCTTGCAGCATCAAGATTGCGGAGTCGGGATCCGAAGTTCAATTATGTAGTCTATGCTTGGTACTTAAAATATTATTGCATTGCACCATCCGCAGTTTCTGAATCACTATAGTTTTTGAGCGCAGCTGTACCCTGCATTATCAGGGTTGAGGGGTTGGGACTTGAAATCTAACCATGAAGTCGTTGCTTGGTACCTATAATATTAATTCACAATGAACACTTTCTGAATCTTGATAACCTAGGGCCTAGGCGGGCAGTAATCTTTCAGCATCAGGATTAAGGAGTTGGATCCAGATTTTTTTATGGGACCAAGACGAAAACTTCTACTGTTTATTTAAAAAAATCTTTGCAAAAAAATGAAAATAAACGGGCCGTTTTGAGAACCACCTCTTTTTTGGAAGTCGGTTAAAAGCATATCAAAGTCTTGCACATTTATTTTGTCTCTTCAAAATTCGCCTTATACACTCGAGAGCAATGAATCCGGGTCACTTAAAGAATGTTAAAAATCTCGGAAACTAAAAATGATAGGTTAATGCAATAAATTGTATTTAATAGACAATGTAATACTCCTTAAATGAAAGTAAAAAAAATATGAGTCACCATACATTTTATTAACACAAAATTACATAAAGAAAAAAACTGCTGATCTCTCCTTAAAACAAAAATAGGAAACAGGGCATATCTTAGTCTCGAAATACGATGCCCACGCTCCAGTTTAGGGCCGTTTGCAGGTCTAAGGGGTTTTAAGTTAGATTCAGCAAGCCGACGTCTTACTGTCCATGCACTTGGGTTACTTCCTCCGAGGCTTCGAAACTGATTGGTGAGTTCAGTTCCTGTGAGAAAGCGATTTCGAAGCATGGTGTTCACCAAGTATCGGTCTTCTCGTGCTGTGGTACACCTGGTTCTGCCCGTTCCTGGTCTGCGTAGGTTAGAACCAGTTTCTTCGTTTAAGTGACCCGGATTCATTGCTCTCGAGTGTATTTTGTATGGAAAAATAAATTTCGCCATTTTGAATTTTTTCTCTATTCATCGAGTAGACCTCTAGGCTAGGTCCTTATCATCTTTTGCCAAAAAACCTCTCTTCTATCTTCTATTATACTTTGTGAGATAGACGCTGTCGAAAATTGTATGGGCGCCATCTTGAATCTGCCATTTTGGTTATATTTTTAGCTCACTGACAATTGGATGAGATTCCAAGTGGTTTTTATTTGAGCACTCCCTACCTCTCTTCAATACCTTGGCCGTGCTCTTCACCCGTCTCCAGAATCGCCATATTTTTCCTCCGAATGAATTTTCGTCCTTTATATGAAAGCATCAGGGAAAAAAAATACAGCAGAGGTGAACCGAAACACAATTCATCCATCTTTAATACTTTCTGAGAGAGACACCCATGACATTTGTGTTGAGGCCATCTTGAATCCGCCATTTTGGATTTATTTCCATCTCCCTGCCAATTGGATGAGGTTCCAAGTATTTTTTATTTGAGCAGCCCTCACCTATGTCTAATACCTTGGCCGTGCTTCTCACCCATCTTCCAAACCCTCGATCATCATCTATCTACATATTTCTGACTAAGAGTTCTTCCACAAAAACATTTTAAAAAGAAACTATGTATAAATCAAAGTCTTGCATAGTTCAAAACTTGTAGTCTATTCAATGTTCGCCATACATTTTCTATAGAAAAATAAATTCCACCATCTTGAATTTTTTTTCTATTCATCGAGTAGACCTTTGGATCCTGATCATCTTTTGCGAAGAAACTACTCTTCCATCTTTTATACTCTCCGAGATGGACACCGAGGAAATTTCTATGGCGGCCATTTTTTTTTCGCCATTTTGAATTTTTTTTCAGGTCACTGGCAATTGAATGACGTTTCGAGTGACATTTGCTCAAGCACCACCAACCTATCTTCAATACCTTAAGCGTGCTCTTCACCCGTCTCCGAAATCCTCCATCATCAGCTCTCTCCATATTTTTCCTCCGAATGAATTTCCATCCTCTATACGTAACCATCGGTGAAAAAAAAAAATTTCATACAAAATTGTTCAGGAGAGGTGACCAATGAGTGAGTGAATCAGCACGAGCAGCTATATATATATTAACTAGTAGGGCGCGTGGGTGCGCGGCCCGCTAAAGCGGACCACGTAGATGAGTGGACAACAGGAACCTGGAACAGGGGTCCGTTTGGATTTAAAGTTTTGGTGTGTAAGTAATTATGTAACAGTTTTTCTTGATTCTGTACCAGAAAGGTTCCAACCGGGCCCCATTACTAAGCCTCCAACACTTAAAAGTTTAATACGAAATACTACCAAATTGAAATATGTAATTAGATAATAATAATTTTATGTAATTAATTAAACAATAATAAATAACTTCTTGAGATTGATAAATCTCTAAAAATATGTTTAGAACAATTAGAACACTCCACGCAGAAGAAATACAACATAGAACGAAATCTGAAAGGTAAAATATTTGTACCGCCTTTTGTTTTTTTCACTCCGGATTTAAAAAAATAACATCGTCCGTATTCGTCTAAAAATTAACAAACATTCTACTTACCTAAGTGTTATGTACTATGTATAATATTATAAACCTATTATTTTAAATGTTAGAATTTAAAACCGTTTTTATTATTATCAACAAAATAATAAATACCTACTTAGACATTTAAATATTCGATTTTCGAAATCATCCTGACAATTTTTGTTCACTCTAACACTTTGTCGTTTTATAGTGCTTATTATTTTTTTTAATTAAATCTTTTTTTTTTTTTCAAAACATTAACGCCGAAAAAAGAATTCTGATTTTCTGAAGATTTTACTGGGCTAAACAGCGGTCCTTTAGGGCTAATTATTAAACTGCCGCAACCGGTAGGATAACAATTACCCATTATTTTGCCAGCACTGATTCTTTTCAAGAAACACTAAAGTACCGCTAGCGGTACCTACTACAGTAGGTAGTCACGGGTAACTTAAGAAAGGTGTTTTTAATGCGTAAAAAATAACTTCTCACCCGCTATTTTAACTCTATGGGTCAACTATCATGTCAAAAGTACGGTTCATGGTTCACCTTTAAATTAAGAACTAAAATTGTACTTTTAACATGAATTTTAACACAAAAAGTTAAAATGGATCGTGAGGAGTCATTTTTAGGGTTCCGTATCTCAAAAGGAAAAAACCGGCCAAGTGCGAGTCAGACTCGCGCAAGGAGGGTTCCGTATTACAGTCGTATTTTTTCGACATTTTGCACGATAATTCAAAAACTATGACGTATAAAAATAAACAAAAAGCTGTTTCAGAATGCACAGGTGAAGCCCTTTCATATGATACTCCACTTGATATAGTTATCTTACTTAAAATACTAATTATTAGTTCATGACCACAATTTAATTCTTTTTGTGTAATGTAGCCACAAATTCTTTCTTCTTTCCACTTTGACATATCTACCTATCGGTATGCCTTATAGCAGACATAGGGGGAAAAATCTGAAAACCGTGAATTTGTGGTTAGATTGAAAAGTTGGGACTTGGAATTCAATACCTAACAAAAGTCTATGCTCGGCATTTACAATAGGTAAAGCTTGTCTATTTAGTCGTGAAAAGAATGTTTGAGGAACTAACATTAAACATGTGAGTGGCAACCAGTGGCAACACCAAACATAAGTACGTCAGTTGTCAATAGTATCGTCAAGTTATAGTTTTCTTCTCTTATTTTTAATTGTTTTCATTAAACTGCAATACATTGAGACCAAACTACGCATAAAAGGTTGAGAAATGAGTAAAGGAAATCAGAGTGGTGCGTGGGAAGTGATTTTCAAAGTTTTCCAGCAATGAATCACGGATTACTAAGCTGGACAATTTTATGGGATTTGGAGGACATTAATGAGCGAACAGCATCTTTGATGGGTATGTAATCATGTTATTATTTGTTTTGAATCTGTCTGAACTTACAAATTTACTGAATTTACGATTTAAAGGCAAAAAAGGCATTGTTTACATTGCAAATTTTTAGGTTAGATTAAAAACTGTCAGTAGGTCATTTTTATAGTGCGATCAAAATTTTTGATATGATGGTACAACTCGTTCAATCTGTACCAATTTTTTATTTGAATTAATTGCTTCAAGTCAATAACTTGTTGCCATTCAGTAATTAATTATTAAATTATTATTTTTACTCTTTACAGGAAAATCAGAGTATAGTTGGCGGATAGTTAACGAAGGTTTTAAGAATGATGGAAAGTTTGAAACTCCTGGGAAACACATGAAAGGTCGGCCGAAGAAAGAAATGGATAACTTTAATATTTGTGGTGACAGTGGTGACTGTACTGCTGAAAGTGGCGATGAAACGCATTTCAATATTTAATATTTAAAATTCGGAGTGATTATTCTTTGTAACTGATTGAATTTATTAAATGATTAAGTTTGAGTTTCAACTAGCTTTATTCTGGATCTGGTTCAATAACTTTATTCTAGATCTGGTTCAAAACTTTATACTGCACCTGGTTTAATAAATAAAACAGAAACAATATTATGACTGTATAATGTGTTTTATTTTATTAACTCATTTTACTAGGAACGAACTTCTAGTATCAAGATCATTTTAGTCGCACTATATAGGGTTGCTACATGAAGTTCAGCAGCGCCCTCATTTAATTTCACGACTTTATAGACAAGCTATACCTATTATTTCACCAGGAACAGTTCCTTACCCAACTAGCAAATTTGTCTTGCAAACGAGTCCTTTTAAGTGCTACAGTATTATAAAAAGCTTATGGGTATCCTGACTATGAGATTAAATCTTATTAATGCATAGATTAAAACATTTTGCACTCAAAGAACATTCGAACTTTCAAGCTACTTTTATAGATGTATATAAGAAGTCATTTAAAGATATTTATCAGAAGAGAGGATTTACAAGTACCTTAAGTAAGACTTCTTGCTCTTCAGGATTAGTGTACACTTAAATAAGCATTTAAGAAGGGAATATATTCTTAGTAAAGTCTCCACTACGTACCTCATAATACTTTTATTCTTACTAAATTCCTGCTTAAAACTGTTATAAGGGCAACAAACAATAAGTTCAATTTGTCTCACCAAAGTCATATTTAAGAACTAAGGTATGAAAATAGAATTGGTTAAGGACAGTTTGTCTAGGAAGAGTCTCTGGAATTCTTTATTTTGCGTTGCTTGAGAACTTTTTATCTAGCTAAACTCTTGTAAATTCATTCATAAGAGTTTTATGAGAATATCCTTACTTAGGAAAGAATTCACAAGACTATTGAGTCTTGTGAACTCTTTCATAAGTAACAATCTGCCAAAACATGTATAATACGTAAAAACGTAAAATAATAATAATAACGTGATGGTTCCGTACAATATAAAAGTGAAGAGTTAGATAGTTCAAGTTATAACGAAGTTGAAAATGATAGTAGTGAAGATGATTCGACAAAGATTTGATGTTTCGGGTAAATATGTGATCTGAAATAACATACCGCATTCAGCATGCAATCAGCTTTTTGAGGTTACCTACACACGATGTAAAATAAAACAAAAGTAAAAATTATGAGTTGCTTTATTTTTAGCTATACCTGTAGGTAAATAAATAAAAGGTAGGCCCTACCTTCACGTCTTGTTACTCTAATCTACTGTCGGTTACATACTTCACATTCATCAGACAGATAATGGTCGTAAATTGCATATTCGTGACAGTATTGACACCAGAAAAAATGCATGTCCAATAATTTTAGTAAATCATTGCGACCAATTTTAAAATGTAATGGTTTTTCAGGCACGTTGATTTTGTACGTTGTAGTATCACAACCACAAGCGATACATTTTTCCGATAATATGAAGTGCGTTATTTTCCAGGGCCACTTCGCGTTGTTGAGCATTTTAAATTTTTTCTTGCTCATAAAACAGTCAACATCCATTACGACAACCATTTTAATAATCTTGACTCGGCTTGGCGGTATTTACTGTCAAAACCACATTAAAACAATTTAAACATTAAACAATAAAAAAATAAACAAGAAATCACATGTATGTACCACCTTTTTTTTTATCGTGCGGAAATCCCCATGGATACCACCACCGTCGGCCATCAAGGGTGGTTATGTCGGGATTGAACCGACTAAAACCGCACGCCGGCTCGGGCCTTAAGCTCGGGCATATCCCTCGCATCCCAGCTGACCCAGGGCCATCTAAGGTTTTAAGATGCCCCCTCGAAACTCACTTCGCCGACGGTGGGGTGTAGAGTGACAGGCGGCCGTCCTGTCACTCAACCGTCGGCGCGCAGACAATCAGCTCGCCCCCCGCTCGCTCCCCACTGTGCCCTCTGCTAGTCAGAGGGATACGTGGAGAGCCACGGAGCAGCCCTCTAGAGGGCCACTCCCACCCCGGCCGGATTGGCCGCAGGCAGCAGCGTCTCCCGTGGCGAGTAGGAGGCGCTGCTCGCCTGCGTTGCCCAGGTGCACCACGTGGAGGTTCCTAATCAAAATTTGTATTTGTGATAGTGATAGCTTAAAAAAGCGGAACCCTAAAATTATTAAAATGGCTACAAGATTGAATTTGTCTCATCCAAGAGTGTTATGCAAGCGACATTCTTTGAGGCGACTTAATAAGTATTACAAAAGATCTATTACCTTATGCTTATCTTAGAGAAGAACAGTAAGTCTTATGTATGTTCGGCCATATTTTCTTTTTGTTAACATTACAAATTTTATAAATTATTATTCTACTAATATATATTATGAAGAGGGCCCGTGAAAATTTTAACAATTATTTTCTATAACTACTCGAAAAAATTTGCTCCGCAAGCTCATTAGTTGCAATAACAAGGACATAAATAATTAAAAGCATGCAGGACATAGATACAATGATTATTAAAATGGAGATGAAAGTTTTATTATTAAAGTAGAAAATACTTACATTTTCATTTAAATTTATAGCTCCAACACAGCACGCTTTCTGTCAATCGTTTAGTAAATAATACACTTGCAATAAACTTACCGAGAGTATCATAAGTGAAATCACACTTATGATGGATTTAGTAAGAGCTTTCATAGACTAATCGCCCTTACGACATCCTAAAGCAAGGCACTCCTAAGTAAGATTATTTTTACAGTGGAATGAACAAAATAGCAGTAAGATGAAATAATCTTAAAGAAAACCACTGTAAAATATTCATAAGAGTAAATTCCCTTATAAAGTGCGCCCAAAGCCACACTTACAGATATCTGTAAGTGTATTATAAGTATCTATAACTTTTGGTCTTGAGATATTTTTAAGACAACATTTTGCTAGTTGGGTATTCTCTATGGTTTAGGAGTGTTGTACCCTGCATCATCAGGTTTGTGGAATTCAGACTTGAAGTGTAATCATGAAGCTGTTGCTTGATGCCTAAAATGCTGTTATGTTATTCTCTATGCTATGCTATGCTATGTTATTCTCTACACCACCTATAAGGTTGACTGGTAGAGAATGCCTGTTGCATATGTGCATGAAGTTTTTATAAATAAATAAAAATATAAGAAATTCTCGAATCCCCATGGTTTAAGAGTTCAGCACCTTGCAGCATCAAGATTGCGGAGTCGGGATCCGAAGTTCAATTATGTAGTCTATGCTTGGTACTTAAAATATTATTACATTGCACCATCCGCAGTTTCTGAATCACTATAGTTTGTGAGCGCAGCTGTACCCTGCATTATCAGGGTTGAGGGGTTGGGACTTGAAATCTAACCATGAAGTCGTTGCTTGGTACCTATAATATTAATTCACAATGAACACTTTCTGAATCTTGATAACCTAGGGCCTAGGCGGGCAGTAATCTTTCAGCATCAGGATCAAGGAGTTGGATCCAGATTTTTTTATGGGACCAAGACGAAAACTTCTACTGTTTATTTAAAAAAATCTTTGCAAAAAAATGAAAATAAACGGGCCGTTTTGAGAACCACCTCTTTTTTGGAAGTCGGTTAAAAGCATATCAAAGTCTTGCACATTTGTCTCTTCAATATTCGCCTTATATTTTGTATGGAAAAATAAATTTCGCCATTTTGAATTTTTTATCTATTCATCGAGTAGACCTCTAGGCTAGGTCCTTATCATCTTTTGCCAAAAAACCTCTCTTCTATCTTCTATTACCTATACTTTGTGAGATAGACGCTGTCGAAAATTGTATGGGCGCCATCTTGAATCTGCCATTTTGGTTATATTTTTAGCTCACTGACAATTGGATGAGATTCCGAGTGGTTTTTATTTGAACACTCCCTACCTCTCTTCAATACCTTGGCCGTGCTCTTCACCCGTCTCCAAAATCTCCATATTTTTCCTCCGAATGAATTTTCGTCCTTTATATGAAAGCATCAGGGAAAAAAAATACAGCAGAGGTGAACCGAAACACAATTCATCCATCTTTAATACTTTCTGAGAGAGACACCCATGACATTTGTGTTGACGCCATCTTGAATCCGCCATTTTGGATTTATTTCCATCTCCCTGCCAATTGGATGAGGTTCCAAGTATTTTTTGTTTGAGCAGCCCTCACCTATGTCTAATACCTTGGCCGTGCTTCTCACCCATCTTCCAAACCCTCGATCATCATCTATCTACATATTTCTGACTAAGAGTTCTTCCACAAAAACATTTTAAAAAGAAACTATGTATAAATCAAAGTCTTGCATAGTTCAAAACTTGTAGTCTATTCAATGTTCGCCATACATTTTCTATAGAAAAATAAATTCCACCATCTTGAATTTTTTTTCTATTCATCGAGTAGACCTTTGGATCCTGATCATCTTTTGCGAAGAAACTACTCTTCCATCTTTTATACTCTCCGAGATGGACACCGAGGAAATTTCTATGGCGGCCATTTTTTTTTCACCATTTTGAATTTTTTTTCAGGTCACTGGCAATTGAATGACGTTTCGAGTGACATTTGCTCAAGCACCACCAACCTATCTTCAATACCTTAAGCGTGCTCTTCACCCGTCTCCGAAATCCTCCATCATCAGCTCTCTCCATATTTTTCCTCCGAATGAATTTCCATCCTCTATACGTAACCATCGGTGAAAAAAAAAAATTTCATACAAAATTGTTCAGGAGAGGTGACCAATGAGTGAGTGAATCAGCACGAGCAGCTATATATATATTAATTACTTACTGTGTATGTTTTCTGTTTATTTACCTCAAATTACATATTTTTATTTATATAAAAAATTTTAATAAAAGAATTATAATCTCGACTCACGACTAACTTATAATTGGAAAACTCGATTCAACCACATCACTATGTATTTGATACAAAAAACCTGGAACACTGCAAATGTCATTTTCTTGCCTAGAAGAATTAAAAATCGGAGTATAGGATGAAGATTAGTGAGGAGAGAATAATGATACCAGGAAATAGGGAAATAATATTTTAAATGCTAAAGATACATTTATTTTTATAATATAATTTTTAAAGAAAAATCGAAGGAGTACCTACGTACTACAAACAAAATATAATAATTGTTTACCCAATGTATTTATGTATTTATTCCATATAATATACGATTCAAATGAGAAGATAATCGCGTTCGCGGCAACTTCATTCTGTACTCATCAAAATTGTACAGCTAGCAACAAAATTTCCAGGGCGCGTCGCATAGGTTCAATACCTGTATGGTAACGACTTAATATTTGCTTAGTAATAGTTTAAAATAATAGTTCATAATTGATTCGTGTCATAGTGTGCCGCTAGCTACGTTTCCAAAGCCATTGATATATAATTGCCGATGTTTCGCCATTTTGTTGCGTTCTTGTTGACCTTTGTTGTTACGTTGTGTTTGTTATAGACTTTTTTTGTTGTTTTGATAAGTTTATTTTGTTAGGCACAGTTACATTTGTTGCTTAAAATGAGTAGGGAAGGTACAGTGGTACATTCACGAGCACGTGAAATTGTTCGTGCGACTCCGATAACAGTGCAGACGATAAAAGTGTTACCGCCCGATTAAAAATATATAAATATAAAAAAAAGAACTGATAGTTTATTTCGTACTTATCATCATGAATTTACTTCCCTCAGTGGGAATAGTGATGTAGAAAAATGTATTTGCTGACCTTACTTTATACAATGAGGCAAGCAACGGGAATCAAAATGTCATTAAGACAGTTATCAACTCATTTGAATCGCATAGTACAATGAACTAGACACATGTATTTAGGATACAATGTGCCCCTTATAGATTGGACAATAGTTTTGTTACTTATACCTAATATCCTTATTGCACTGCACGAACAATAAAATATTCATAAATAATATTCACAAATTTAAGAATAATTAAAAACTCTTAAAAAAAATTCACAAATGAGTTGTTGTGTATTTCGTTATTCAGCATCGTCGTAACGCACTCTGCAACCACAATATTAAAATTAAATTAGTTTCATTCATGCTACTTTGTCCAACATTTATTTACCTATTGAAATGAAATTTTCTTCATCAAATAGCTGTCATATATTACCTATATCCTATAGTCTAATGCGTAACCTATTCAATTTTACACAGTGTAAAATCGAATAGGTTACGCATTTTTTTTTGTGAAGGAGTTGCAATCTAATTATATAGGTATTGATATTTTTAAGTACCTACCTACTATCCATAGTAGCCTAGTCATATCAACTTTCAGATAAATAATTATGTTGGCTGGTCCATTTCTATTAGCTGGCATCCAATTTATCTTACCTCTGACGTTGCCCACGGCGTTTGCTCAGTCGACGTCCACTTGAAGGATCTTGTAACGTGTAACGACTAGTAGTACTTGGAGCGACTCTTAAATCTCGAGCATCCACAGAACGAGCTTTGCTAACCTGTTAAAAATACAAGATACCTATGTATGTCATGAACACTGTTAGCTAGATTATTTTGGGAAACTGATGGCCGTGTAATAATGTGTAAAATATAACTTAATTTGTAGTAGGCACATCATATTGAGTATTTTTTTAGCCTAAATCAATCTGATCCCAACTGAATACACGGAGTATCATAATCGTTTATTAAACATTTCTCTTACTGCTCATTTTAAAGTTCGCTATGTTATGTACAAAGCTAATAGTTTATATACATTATATAAAATGAATACATTTAACTTGCACTCTTATAGAGTAAGATCCCAGAGCAATCAGACATAACTTATTTTCACACGGATGAAACCTGCAGTTTTCAGTAGCGTCTCGTGACGCGCTTTGTAGAACTTGCCGAGTGACACCTGGGCAGGTACCAGGTGACTAAAAATAAGTGTTATGTTACTTATATTCACATGGCTGATTTTTATATATGTCATCTATCTATACTTATACTTATAATAAATCTGTAGAAGTGAAAATTCTGTACATTGAAAATAAAAAAATAAAAAAAAATAGCAGGGGGTGTTACTAGACTGACACCGAACCCAAATATGTGATTAAAAAAATTTTTGTCTGTCTGTCTGTCTGTTTGTTCAGGCATCACGCAAAAACTACCGGTTCGATTACGATGAAACTTGGTATAATTATTCTTCAATATCCTGGGCAGCACACTGGATACTTTTTATCCCGGAAAAGTACATACAATAAAAGACAAATTTAATTTTGCGGTTCAATTCCTAGATCCGATTACTGTACCAACCGCAAATAATAAGTTTGTCGTAGGTTACGTCACCCAGTTCAAAATTCAAAATTCATTTAAAGGTCACAGATAGATAGTTATAAAAGTATCACCGTAGCATGTCTGATAAGACGTATGTACAATATTATAGTATACCTATAATATGAACCACATCACACTAGGTACAAATTAAATTGTGACATCATCATCACTACATAGTATAAAACAAAGTCGCCTTTTCTGTCCCTATATCCCTATGTGCGCTTAAATCTTTAAAACTACGCAACGGATTTTGATGCGGTTTTTTCCAATAGATAGAGTGATTCAAGAGGAAGGTTTATATGTATAATACATGCATCATATACTAAGGCAACATTGCTAATTTTAGAGGTTTCTAACGTGATGTCGTAAATTAACCTATTTTTTTGGGCTTATTTAGCAATTTAGCAAAAACGCTGCCTAAACCCTACGAGTTAGATCAAATTAATGTACTACAGTATTGTACACCATAAAAAGGTCTACAAAAAAGTCCGCGATGGTATATGTTTATCTTTTAGGAATAACTCACATTAACCATTTTTATTGTTTACTTTTTACGTGAAAAAATGGCTTATTTACGAAGCTATTTTAAGCAATACGGCATTAATCCTTATCGAATTAAGTACCTTAAATACAGTGTGCAATTAATATAGACAAATATAGTTCCTTACAGCATGTAAATTAAACAAATATTTTCGGAGATATTACAAATTTAAAATTTGCGTTTGCGGCGGGCGGTACCGGTACCGGTATCTTTTGTTCTTGATGATTGTAGATTATCTTTTGTTTTTAGTCACACGAATGGCAAATTATTTTTTAGGTGTTTTTAATTTAATTAAAATCGTATTTTAAGTTGATTTCATTAAAATCGTAGTTTAAGTTATTTCAGTAAAAAAAATGTAAAAAGTAAATAAGTAAAAATGTGTAATGTAATAAAAATTGTATGAATTTAGATATTCCAAAGATAGCAGGAAATCTTCATAGTAAGTATAGGGAAAGAGGAATTGTTTTACTCCAAATTTAATGCGTGCAGGCCAAGGGCAGTAATGAATGAATCAAAAATACTGGATCGATTTTAATCATGTTTTCATTGAGTGACATAGGCATATATATTTTATGCCCGTGCAAAGTCGGAGCGGGCCGCTATGTTTTTATATACAACGTTCATAGTTTTTCTGTAGTGTATTTAATTTAGTATCAGCATTGCACCCGTGCGAAGCCGGGGCGGGTCGCTAGTATATAATAAATTGTACTTCCACCTTCCGTTTTCTTTACTAATTAACATTGTGTGTGCATATTAAATATTAATATAATAAATATTAAATAAATAAATAAATAAATACATCATTTAGATGAAATTATATTTTTTCATGAGTAGGTTAATTATGAGTGGGGTTCAAGTAAGTAGTGGATAATGGTGTTATTAGTTTTTAGGGATTTTGAGTTTTTTTTTGTATTTATTAACAAAAATATTACATTTTTTGAGTTTAGATTAGTTATCATCAGAAATAGGTTTATGGGAGTGGGAGTGGGATTGGGGTGGGCGTGGGAGTGGGGGTGGGAGTGTGAGTGGGAGCGGGAGCGGGGTGGTAGTGGGAGTGGGAGTAGGAGCTGGAGCAGGAGTGGAAGCAGGAGTGGGAGTGAATGCAATAAGCGACTTCCACGCGAGCGGAGCCGCGGGCAACAGCTAGTGTAGAATACTATTTTAAAGTAATATCATAAGTGTCAGACACTTTTGATGGACCAGACAGGGCTCGAAAACGTTATTTAAAATAACGGTTTTAATTCGTTCGGAACAGTTCATTGCAAGGACTTTTCTTGGGAACGAAACGAAATGAGAACGTTTTGAAAACCCAAATAAAACGGTTAAATCCACACAGCAGTAGGTACCGCGCGCATGCAGCGCGTCCGCGTCGACATGAATGAACTTGTTTCTATCTCAGGAAGGAAAGCGGGTGAACAATAATAGTAGGTAGTACGAACTATTAGGTAATCGGTGGTAGTACCTATAGATGTTCTATTTTACGAAGGCGGTTTTGCTTTGGTTGTAGTTAAACGTATATTTACACACTGCTTTCGTGTGCGTAAAGGCTGAAGTGGTCAGTTGGGCCCGTGCCGCGGTCCGGATCACTAGTGTACAATGCATTCGCGCCAAAATCTAAAAAGAACTACCGTCAGCATGGTAAATTCGTTAAGTCGATTTTATGTCTATCGCTCTAGCGACGGACGTAAAAACTACACAACGGATTTTGGTGCGGTTATATAAATTTTTAGTTTTTTACTAATAATTTAATAAATAATTGTTTTGACTTCTGACTGTTGGCTTCACATGCGATACGAAATGTACCTAAATCTAACAAGTATCTAACTTTATTTAGGTAGGAACCTACGATAAGCGACGTTGCCAAATGGGCATTATTTTCATAAAATTTCGAAACATAATAATATAGAAAGAGACAAAATTCGCTTTGATATTGCCGCCTACAGGAATCACCATCATTTTGAGGCGCTGGTCTTTTAAAATAATCGTAATATTTAATTAATTTAAACATCTGATAAAAAGGCCTCCTTGTTTTTACGATTAATTTGTGCCCTCAGACTAGAAGAATAATTCTTCTAGTCTGAGTTTGTGCCGTAAATATTTTTTTTTATTGTTAACAATGATGAAATCATAACAAAGACATAGGTAAGTACCGTGGTAAGTACTAAGTATTTTTTATTCCAATAAACGTGATAGAGAATTTCATTCTTTTTAAAGTTGGTTAAAATCTTCTTGGTTCACCAAAATTCAAAGTTCGCTAGTTAACAAGGTACGTTCTTCAATCTGCCTGCACCAGAGTCTCGTCCGTCATAATCAGTACCGGCTAGCTCAGGTGAGGTTGACTCGAGCCCCGAAAATATTGGAGACACCCAACCTCGTGAATCTTATAATGCGTGTCATGTAATAAGTAGGTACATATTATCACCTCACATTCATCAGGAGGAGCAGGGGGTTTCGTGGTACCAGAATCTAGACGCGATGACTCCGCAAAAAGAGAGGCAAATAAATTTGCTTTCTCCTCAGCAGAGTGGGCCAGCGACCCGTCAGGTTTCAGCAGTGGAGGTAGTGAGGGACGGCAGAAATTAGTCTCAACCGTCTTGGCCAGGGACCAAAACGCTTTACTGCCCGCTGGGTATGATGCAAGTTTGCTCCCTATTCGGCCAATATGGTCATAACGAGCCTTACGCAGAGTCTTTTTGCAGGCCTTGGCAGCTCTAGTGAAGGCCTTCTTCCTCTTGGATACATCCCCAAACTTGCGGTTACGAGCATCGACCCAAGCAAGGTAAGCCGCGTGTCTTTGCGCTTCGGCGCGACCACACTCGGCACCAAACCAAGGCCGCGCTACGCCAGACATTGTGACGTCAGAGAATGGAATGTAATACTCCATTCACCGCCGCACAACATCCGCTACGGCGTCCGCGCAAACAGATGGATCAGCAGAGGAGAAGCAAGTAGGCCGCCAAGGGTAGGATGCGAAGAAGGACCGTATCTCATCCCAATCTGCTGACCTGTACCGCCATATCCTTCGAGAGCTCTTAGGGCTAGCATCGTGTGGGGAGTAGACGGATACAGATTTCACCAGACAGTGGTCGGAACTTCCCAGAGGGGAAGATACCGACACAGAGTATCGGTCTGGATCCGTTGTCAGTAGAAGGTCCAAGCAATTAGCTGTGTGCGTATCAACATCTGGTACCCTCGTTGCCTCCTGATGAATGTGAGGCCCGTATGGTGGATGTTAGCATCCGTAAGAAGGAGGTGCGTAAAGTGTTGAGCGGTCTGGACGAGAATAAGGCCAGTGGGCCCGACGGGATTCCAGCAATAGTGCTGAAAAAATGTGCGCCTGAATTGTCTCCTGTCTTGACACGCCTATTTCGTCTCTCTTATGAGGCCGGTCAAGTGCCGAAGGGTTGGAAGCAGGCAAATGTGCAACCTGTGGCCAAAAAGGGCAGTAGGGCTGACCCTGTCAACTATAGACCCATATCGTCCATACTTTGCAAAACTATGGAACGTGTGCTGAACCATAAGCTCCTGGCATACCTGGAAACGAATGAACTCCTCAGTGATCGGCAATATGGGTTCCGCCAGAACCGTTTCCACTGGGGATCTTCTTGTGTATGCTACTCACATCTGGAGTGAGGCCATCGAGAAACACGGAGAGGCACTCGCTGTCTCCCTTGACATCTCGAAGGCCTTTGACAGGGTCTGGCACGAAAGCCTAATCAACAAGCTTCCAGCGTACGGCCTGCCTGCTGGCTTGTGTGCCTGGATTACCGACTTCCTGAAAAACCGGTCAATCCGAGTGGTCATTGACGGCTGCTCGTCGGATCAACTGCCAATAAACGCAGGGGTCCCTCAGGTGTCGGTTCTCTCGGCCACACTTTTCCTGCTGCTCTTCGAGAGGCTATGGTTGAGCGTTTGGACTTGTCCTTGAAGGCTGTCTCCGATTGGGGAAACGCTAACTTGGTCAACTTCAACGCGAAAAAGACCCAGGCGTGTCTATTCTCCGCTAAGCGGAGCCAATTCCAGGCAAACCCTACTTTCCGAGGTGTACCAGTGCCGATAACCGACCACCTTGAGCTTCTTGGCGTGACTCTCACTCCTACCCTCAACTTTGGTCCATACATTGAGGCAAAGGCTCAAGTAGCTGCCAAAAAGCTGGGTATTATTTCAAAGGTGCGGCAATATTTCACACCGGAACAGCTGCTCAACCTTTACAAAGCGCAAGTTCGATCGTGTATGGAGTATTGCTCGCACCATCAGCTAAATGTGTATGTGTGTGTAGACTCTCATGGTTTGTACAGATGGTTTCATTGTTTAATTATTTTTTTACATTAATTTTGTTAGAAAATGTAGTTTTTTTCTAATCAAGGAATTTAATTAAATTTTTAATTTAGTTCAACTTCTATGGACTAGGATGCATTGAGGTGTCAGTAATTGCCTATGTCTGAGAACCTTACTGTATATAACAATTACACCCACACAACTCTCCCTTTAACCTATTCCTTAATAATTTCAAAAAGAGGCCGAACAGACGAGTGCTCAGGTAAAATACCTCTCCCGTTTGACTACTAGGGCAAGGCGGCCTCAGCAGGCTTTCAACTCTCAAATCTCAACGCCCTCCGCTGTCGATCCATCCATCATCAATAATTCAAACAGTAGTATAAAATCAAAACATTTAATGTAATAGTTGCTACTCAACTGAAGTTAAATGATCCATGTTTAATAATCCTTTTTCTACTCTCACACATCAAAGCCGCATGGCCGCGATCCCGCGAAAGAATGACCGAAGAATAAAATTTTTTTGTTCTATACATATAAACTATCGGGGAAATGGGAAAAACCAGTTAAAAACGTTTTAAGGATCAAAAACAAAAAAAATCATAACGCTCTTATAAAACGTTATGCATAGCGTTCCGTTCCGAACGAAACCAAAACATAACGTTCCGTAGGCATTTAAGGCGATAACGTTTCGAAAAATATAACGTTTTTCGAGCCCTGGGACCAGAGCTTTTGTCAGACGCTTTAAAGCTACACAAAAAATGAATGAACTTTACTTATTTTTACATGTCTGATTTTTTAATATGTTATTGAAGTATTTATTTAAAAGTTATATTCAATCAGTCAGAAAAATTAGAGTGACCAAACATCCCCTACGACAAAAATTATTCAGCCAGAAGTATGAGGGCGATAGCATTATGCACATGCGCCTCAAAGTAATGGTAGTTTATTCCAGGGATAAAATTAATCTATAGCTTGTCTATAAAGTCGTGAAATTAAATGAGGGCGCTGCTGAACTTCATGTAGCAACCCTATATAGTGCGACTAAAATGATCTTGATACTAGAAGTTCGTTCCTAGTAAAATGAGTTACTAAAATAAAACACATTATGCAGTCATAATATTGTTTCTGTTTTATTTATTAAACCAGGTGCAGTATAAAGTTTTGACCCAGATCTAGAATAAAGTTATTGAACCAGATCCAGAATAAAGTTAGTTCAAACTCAAACTTAATCATTTATTAAATTCAATCAGTTACAAAGAATAATCACTCCGGATTCCAAATATTAAATATTGAATTGCTTTTCGTTGCCACTTTCAGCAGTACAGTCACCACTGTCACCACAAATGTTCAAGTTATCCATTTCTTTCTTCGGCCGACCTTTCATATGTTTCCCAGGAGTTTCAAACTTTCCATCATTCTTAAAACCTTCGTTAACTATCCGCCAACTGTACTCTCTGATTTTCCTGTAAAGAGTAAAAATAATCATTTAATAAAATTAATTACTGAATGGCAACAAGTTATTGACTTGAAGCAATTGTTCAAATAAAAAAATTGGTACAATAACAGATTGAACGACTTGTACCATCATAATATCAAAAATTTAGATCGTACTATAAAAATTACCTACTATAAAATATTTTTCTAACCTAAAAATATTGAATGTAAACAATGCGTTTTTTGCCTTCAAATCGTAAATTCAGTAGATTTGTAAGTTCCGATAGATTCAAAACAAATAATAACATGATTACATACCCATCAAAGATGCTGTTCGCCCATAAACGTCCTCCAAATCCCATAAAATTGTCCAGCTTAGTAGTCCGTGATTCATCGCTGGAAAACTTTAAAAATCACTTCCCATGCACCACTCTGATTTACTTTACTCATTTCTCAACCTTTCATGCGTAGTTTGGTCTCAATGTATTGCAGTTTAATGAAAACAATAAAAAATACGAGAAGAAAACTGCTCCACTATACGATATTCGACGATAGTGTTGACAACTGACGTACTTATGTTTGGTGTTGCCACTCACATGTTTAATGTTAGTTCCTCAAACATTCTTTTCACGACTAAATAGACAAGCTATATGTGTTATTCCAAACTAGAGTTTGTCTAATGAAAGCACGACATTTATTGATTTGCAACACCAGTAGACTAGAAATGTCACCTCCTGTCATTTCTCTGTGATTGTGCGTTTACATTATGATTTTGATACTTTGTAGGTAGGTATGTATTCACATCAAATATTAACGAGATTCAGATCGATGCGATATCCAAAAATATTCGCTTTTGTATTAGATATTTGTAGTTTTCAATTTTATTTCATTATTATAATTAATTATAAGTGTGACTGATGATGGATCAAGCAGCTCGGATGATGGTGAAGAATATTTGGAATCTAATTTTGATTATAATTAATAATATTTTTTTCTAATAAATGAATTCCGTCTGATTCCTATAAGCCCGCTTGAAGATAGTTTTTAGTCTGGAATAACACAGGCAATATATCTTGCACACGTTCATAGGCCACATTTTGTCCGTGAAATATATTCCCAAGGGTAGCGGGAACGGGAACATAATTTCACGCAGGCAACAGCTAGTCTTAGTCTATATCTTCACTACATCTGCGGTTTTAGTCGGTTCGATTCCGACATAACCATCCCCAATGGCCAACGAGGGTGGTATTCGTGGGGATTTCAACATGAATAAACCTGCTACCTTTTCCCCCGATATTCCCACAGTACCAAACTCCCACGAAGGCGAAGTCGTGGGCAAAGCATAGTATTTAATAAAGAAATCAATATAAATAAGAATAACACCAAATAAAGCGCAATAAAATTCTTTAAAAATATCAGTTAAACTATAATAGGTACATACTTTTATTTCACGATCAAAATGTTTTTATCCAACAATAACTGGTGATACCTGCCCTAAATTTTTTAAATTTGCCGCGGTTTTGTTGGTCCAGCTTTCATTAGACAAACTCTATAAATCTATCCCTGTACCAAATTTCAGCCAGATCCGTTCAACCGTTTTGGCGTGAAAGTGTTTTTTTTTTATATCGGACACGTCAACATGACTTCATCTCGCCTGATGGTAAGCTAAGGGCAAAATCTCTGGAATGGGAGTCACTATTGCAAATACCGATAGTGCCAATGGTAGCCACCATTTGTTCGTAACAAAATATAGGTTATAACCATAGACTTAGGAAAAGTATGGACGGAGTGCCTAGAGTAACTAGTCTGTGTCAAAAAATGGCGGGCAGCAATCATTGTGTGAGTAAATTGTAGGGATGCGAGGTTTTACCTAAATTTCCCCATTTTTTATTATTTTAGTTGAGGAATAGGGAGAATTATTTGGTAAATTTTAAAATATATAAATGAACAATCATTAAAGGTGATTCGTGCATTATTATTAAAAATATTATTTTATCATAAATTAATGAAAATAATATTTTAGTTATTTTTTACATTATTTTTTTCATTATACCTAAGTATATAAAAAAAAAACTTACATGGATGGTAATCGTGGGGAATATTCACACGATTAAACTAGGTACCTAATTGACAAAAAAAATTAAAAAATTCATATTTAGTTACAATTTGTATTTTTGCGATTCCTAATCCCATGTATTTATAAAAAAGAAGTTAAATCACTACGGTTATCACTACTAATAAATAGTTTATGCTATTTCATCATAAAGTCACACAATTTACAGATTTCCCCAAAATATGGGGAAATTTGCACACTTTTATGTTGGGATCACTGGTTTTGTACCGAACAATTGAATTTTGTTTTGAAATATTGAATGAACATTTATGTATAATTATTAGATAAACATTAAGTGATTGAAATATTGATTAACCTGTGAAATATGATCCCTGGATTTATTTTCTTCCTGTCACTACGGTTTTTACACCATTTCACTGCACGAGACATGTTGTATTTGATTTTTTTTTTCTTCCCGCTTAAACTGACAGATCGACCGATTCGGCCGACGTTTGCCGCGAAGTGGCTGACTATGATGTGAGAGTGTGCGTGGCGACTGTATACGTATATGAAAGTTGGCTGACTATGCAGCGTCACTTTTTTGTTCCCATGGCTCCGTCCATAGTTATTCCTAGGTCCATGGTTATAACAAACATTGTTATAAAAAAATCTCACCGAAATGATACAAAAAAATCACCCTATATAGTGAAAATATTTGACATACCTACCTACCTAATTATAATTTACCAATTTCAATAAAATTATGTACCTAAGTACTTTGAAATCTGTACAATAATTATCATCCACTTTTGACGTTGCACAACTTACGTAGGTAAGCAACTTACAATACTATTACGTAAACGGGAATTAACGCGATCATGGTATAGGCTTAGACCAGGCCTAACGCACTGTATGTACTTGCGCGCTATAATCACCTATTCCGCGCGGGGTCTAGGCGGTCTCTGCTATACTTTATTCGGTCGGGTTGTCAACAGCCGTTCGCGCGCTCGTAACGCATGTTGTACCTACTATGCGTTCATCCGAATTTTGTTAGGTTAATAATGCATGCTATAATTTTATTGTAATATCTAGGTACTCCTTGTAAAGTACGGATGTGAATCCAACAAGTCAAATATAAACCTGTCTTTTTGATAAGTACTGTATTAAGATAAAAAAAAAAGAATTCATTAAGTACATACTTGTGTTAGGCTATTAAACTCAGACTAGAAGAATAAGATAGACGGAGCGATCAGTACTTGGCTAGTGTAACCGCGAAAAAGGAGACTTATAGCAATCTGTCTCCTTTCGCTCGCCACTCCTTGTGAGCAGCGAGTGACGTGCGCACGTGCGAATACGCTTAAACAAAATATTAAAAATATGCCGTATTGTGTGGTTAAAAGATGGAAAAACACCTCAACAATTCATAGGAAGACTGATGGATTATCCTTTCATAAGTAAGTAACTATTTCTTGATAGATTTCATAACATTTTTCTAAATATTTGAGTTACACAAACAATGTAAACAATACGTCCGCCATATTCTACAGTGTTGCCATATTTTTTTTTCCATGAAATATGTTGCAGTATTTATGGGAATTTATAAAGTACTGGGTAAAAAAATCTGTGCTATGAATCAATGTCAAGCTTGATGTTTCTAATCATCATCATCATCATTCTTGCGTTAGTCCCGAACTCTCGATCACATCAGCTGTGTTCGGTATCTACTTAATATTGTGGCTTGGGTTTATCGGCAATCTTGTAATTGATTGCGATCTGACTGAATCACGATTACTTACTTTTAACTACTTTTTTAACATCATTGCGAAGGTTCCCGAAAAATGATATTTTTATTTTTAAGCTTTTATTTAACTTCCTCTGTAGTAGGGTCTGTTTGTAACGTATGCGTGCGGTTTTAATAGGTTCGTATGTGGATAAATTTTACTGTACCTTGTACTTATACTGGAATGAAAGTTTTTCAATCATCTTTAATCTTTCTTTTAATTATCATAAATATTTTGTAAGCTAGTAATTAAAGTATGTTTACTCAGTGTTCATCACGTTTTCATTTATTTTAACACTCCCCTATTTTAGGCACTTATTATATAATTATCATTTTGCCTAAATGATATATAATAATTCCAGATAACATTTGCTACAGGTAACTAATATTAATTTTCCTTAATTATGTCCATTATATAGAGATTTTTTTGGGAGATTTTCTTTAGCTGGCAACCGTAACTCACACGCTGTTAGTGGTATCGGTACACGGAGATCCGAGTTCACACGCACACATTGAAGAGTGTTTCGCTTCACATGTTTGTTAGAAACACTCCGTCTATCTTATTCTTCTAGTCTGAGCTATTAAATTAATGAAATAATCTGGCCTAATTAGGTATATTATGAATGACCAGCGGCCTGGGTCGTGAGTTCGCACCGGGATACATTCGTAAATGTAATATACCTACCTACTTCTTTTTACCCGACTGCCAAGAAGGCTTATTAATATAAGATGAAGAATGTCCTACTCGTACATAGCTTCGTGTGAGGCAAGGCTATATTTGTTTGTCTTTTTATTTTGTTAGACTTGAATACACACGTGAGTAGGTACCTAGGTACAGTCGCCATCAGATAGGGTAGTTTCGCCTGTTTTCGACAGACGCCAGTTCCCGACTTTTTTACCGACCTGTTTGCCTAATCGGCGTAGAACAGCAATACCGATACGATTAGAAGCAAAACAAAAATACTGTGGCAATCTCAAATAGTTCGGTTGTAGACACAAATAGATAAAGTGCATATGTGCAAACAGAGTAGGGAGTAAAAAAATACTGAAATATGTGGTTCGCTAAGAACATGACAGAAAGCGTGCTTCACTACGAAAAGAAAAGTGAGGAGGTTCTGCAGTTGACCCTAGATTTTTAAATTGTCGTTTTATGTTTTGGACTTATTTGTTATTTGTACAGATAGATAATGAAATAAATAAATATAGGAGTTATTGTAAATTTATTTGAAAAGTGTGTATAATTGGATGGTCGGTAACTTACCTCATTTTTGTAGAATACCTAATTCTCGACTCGCACCGTCGAGAATTGGCGTCACCGAGTTCAAACACTTGCATGTTTTTATACATATTGTTAAAGAAATTACTGAACTTAGATTGTGAGTTTGAATCTTATTTACATGAGAATCATGTCAGCCAGTTCGCGACCAGACTTTTTCAAGCACGTTAACAATATGACGTGTTGTAAAACCTTCTAGGTCGAGAACAGGATAGTGCAATTAAATAGGCCTATACCATATTCCGACTACTATTTTCGGTGGGTACATATAGGTATGGACATTAACGGTGAGTACATCTCGCATCATCAGTACGCCGACGACATCATCATAGTTACAGAGTTGCTGGAGCAGCTGAGCAAATTGCTGCACAGCCTAAATGGATCCTCTCGGCGCGTCAGTATTGGTGTATACATACGCCGGAACTGGTTACACCAAGACCAATTGCCATTGAAGGGAGAGTTGTTCAAGAATAATGTCTACCTTGTGCAGGTTTTCCAGCTCGGTAGAAACAACTTCGAGTTAAAAGTCACCTTAAGGATTGAATTGGGTAACCTAATTGAATCCTTTTTGTGACTTTTATTTCACAAAGCATTTGGCAAATTACTTCGGCTTACCACATGGCCTCTTCAACCAGTGAATTCTATCTGTTAAAATATACGGTGCCGAAGCGTGGACAACAGTAAGGTTCGTCCACAACCTAGTCGTGCAGCGGGCTATGGAGCAAGCTATGATCCTTTGAAGGATAATAATCCTGATTCTTTGAAGGATTCGTTATGCCAATGGACTAAAATTGCCGAGATAACTCGCAGAATAAGCAAGCTGAAGTGGCAATGGGCTGGCTACATCTGCTGAAGGACTAATAATGATCGTAGAGTTCTATAGTGGAGACCGCTGATTGGCAAACGGAAGATGGAACAGTACCTAGGATGGACATAAATGACCTGAAAAAGGTGGCTAGGATAGACTGGAGGAAGGTGAAAGATCGAGTGCTATGGCGCACATTGGGAGAGGCCTACTGCCAGCAGTGGACTGCAATAGGCTAATGAGTGCCATTAAGAAATAAACTTTAATTTTAGTTAGCAAAGGTTGATAAAGCAGAGGAAGAACACTGATTTGTAAATATTATAGTCGTGTTATCAACTTTATAATGATTATTTAACATCAGTTTATTGTAAGAACATAATGTATATTAAATTTTGTCAAAATACGGGTTTCATTAGATTACAAATTAATTATTACTAATGTTTTACTTCACATATTTGCCATCTCACCTAATAGTCGAGAACTGGCGAATATAACGTCGAGAACTGGAAATTTCGGTCGAGAACTGGCGAAATCGGCATTTTTGGGTTTATTATTTTCTGTAAAATTATTGCATGATCTTAATGGAAGATAAAGGATGTTAAATGAAAATAGACTATATTTACTATGTATCAAAAATATTCTCTATCAATAATTCATATTAATTCAATTTTATTTTTCGTTCCGAAGTTGACAACTCCACTAAACGGTCGAGAACCGGCGAAATGACCCTATATGGTAGCGGTCAAGGTACTCAAATACTTCGGACCAACTCTATTTTTCAATATATTAGCTACGCTAAATACGAACTATAATATCGGACCATACAATTCATCAAAAATTTAAGAGCAGTGACTTTTTAATAAGTTCGTGACATATAAGTATGTGTATAATGTGGTGTGACTACGAGTCGGTAAGGTAAAATATTACTTTACGTTTCATATAAAATAAGCACGATTTATACCTAATTTTCACAATAATTATTTCGCGGACATTGGTGTGGGTTACAAGTTCATTCACTTTCTTTTTAACAATGTACTTAACGTGTAACTGTTTAATGTCTCTACGAATAAATAAATAAAATAAATAAGTAGTATAACTCGGACAGCACTAGTTCGGAAATAAATACATTACATGGTGTGTAAAAATCAGCAGTGTGACAAACGAGAAAAAAAATACCGTTTGTCATACTGGTGTGATAATGTGGTGTGACTACGAGTCGGTAAGGATGAAAATAGGTATTTAATTTCATCTATATATAAAAACTAACAGTAAAGGAACGGATTGTAATTTATATTACTTTATATAAAAGTTTTTATGATGTTTAATACTATTTTTCAACTTTTTACTGTTAACGCTTTTTAGGTATAGCTACACCGACGCCTTATCGATACCCTATCGATACTGTGATTTTGTCACTGCACCGCTCTTCAAAAACTTAAAGTTGTGATTAACTAATGAACCCTTAAATTATGTCTCTGGGATGTTCTATCACTTAACAGATTTAATGATAATTAGTTAAGTATCATTTAGGACTAATTTAATGAACCTTTCTGAGTGCGGCAGTAATAACGCTTACTGCCGCACTCAGAAAGGAAACCCAAACAGATTAATACGTTTTCCAGAATTTGGATAACTTCTTAGTGGGAAAGAAATTCAATACTCGAGAGGCAGTACAAAATGCCTTTGAAGAATTTATTGCCTCCCGGCCAGCCGATTTCTTTAAGAAGGGCATCAATAAACTGCCGCTGCGTTGGCAAAGATGCATTGATTTACTACTTCGATTAATACAAATAAAAATACATGAAAATAAAATCGTTTAATTTTTTTCATACATAACGGCAATTTCATAGGTAAAGACCTAATTGGGGCACGTCGTTATAGCGGCAGTAAGACCCGTCATGGAGGACTGGCTAGCCACGAGGTGGGTATCCATGAGGATTTCCTCACGAAAAAAAAAGATAAAGACCTGATACCTATTTGATAATTCTGTTTTTTAGATGTAAAAATCAATCCTTAAAAGTTAAGTAAGGGTTTTGTATCACTTAACTTTAAAGTGTCATTAGGGGTGTTAATGATAATTTAATCCGATCGCGGTGGCGCGTGGCGGTGAAATCGGGTTTATAGTTTATTTTCGAATTAATTGACCAGTGATGCCGGGATCCGGGCCTCTAGTTTGTAATAATGTACCTTGCTAGATTCTAAATACAAAAATTGCAAATAGGTAATTATAATACAAACACGTCACCTGAGCATGTTGTTACATGCTCGAACTGGCAACGTCACGATGACCGACCGCAGTAACAAAGTATGCGTGAATTATTATTAACCTATTAAAACTATCTACAGGTAAATTAGCTTGGAGAAATTTTTGCGTTTTTAGTAGTGTATGGTCAGCAAATAAAAAAAACAACATTTTATTTTTAGTTTTTATTTTTTTAAAGGTAATATACGTTTGTGGCTGGAGCACACCAAATGCGTACACGTCACCTACGCATACGCACTACGTACTAATACGGACGTGAAAATGTGTATCCACTGCATTGTGATCTATGGAACTCTATGAGGCAGACAAGCCAGTTCCAAACATTACAAGCAGTGAATGCCGGTTTTCTCTTCAAAAAAAAAAACCTAATGACATGACGTGTTTTCGTAACGTGCTGACACAACCTTTATAATCGATATCTTCTTTCGATTTTGCGTGCAAAGTTTTCAAAGTGGGAACTTCTTTATTTGTGATGTGGAAGTCATGAATTTGTTCTTCTGATAACTTGCTGATCAAAGTTATCGATTACTATTGTAGGTTTACGATTCGGTTTCTTTTTAGGAGATTTAAATGTTACTCCCTGATCTGAAGGACGACATTTGCTTTCTGATACTACCTTTCTGACGGATGCTATTGAAATTCTTGTTGATTTAGCAACTAATTGAGTGGGGGTCATAATACTGCTCGAGTTGTTATTACACTAATTTTCGAGATATAACATTTTCGACAAACATTACAAAACTTCTTTAGTTTGAGAAGTCAAAGGCTTGCCTCGACCATATTTTAACACCGGAGCCATTTTGAATTAACAATATAAAGTTACAACATTACACACAAATTAAACACTTCAACAAATATTATAACAATAATAACAAACAATAACAACAATCAACAAATACAAAATTTAAAAATTAAACTAAGTAATAATTATAATTTTTCAATGAAATGTGTGCTTTATGTTCTAACAGTACCAAGCGACTGACGCCGGACTGCAGTCACATGAATAGCTATGGTAGTCGTACAGAAGGAAATCTTCCTAAGAAAGTTTAAATCTTACATAGGGGTGCCAATATTTTCATTATACAAACCATTTTGACAGTTTTTCTAATAGTTTGTTATTTTGCAATTTAATCACAGAAAGGTTTTGATTGCTTCTGGTAAATTTATTCAGGTTGTAGATTAACAAGTAAAAGCTCTGAATTTGTTTAATTTATAGGAGTCGTAAGGCGAGACATTCATTTTGGGCCTCTTGAAGATCCACCCTCGCGCCGATTGAGATTCTAAGCCTATAAATTCTTTGGGTATAATACCTTTGGAATGCCTGACGTTTCGACCAGGTTACACCTGCCGTGGTCACAGGCTGACTGTCTCAGCCGCGCACGCCCTCCGTCGTCGAGTCCGTGAGGTAGCCGGTTCTTCATCTACCCGCACATTTTCGACATTTTTTATATTATTTTGTCTCCAGGTACCGTCACATCACATACCACACTCACAGGGTCCCTATTATCTGAGCAAACGACTCGATGTCTATCCGACCGCGCAGAAAAGCGAGGTAGCAAGCTTTTAATCACTGGATTCCATGTCGCAGATAACTTGAAAACGTCTTCACGATTGAAATTCTTGTACGTCTTGATTTCAATCGCTTCACTCAGGCAGGCAGGCAGGAGGTACAGGAGGTACTCAAAAATAACGGATAAGCTGTTGTGAACGGAAGACAGAAGCAGCAAACATTGAGGCGGGGGCATCCAAAGGTGAGCAGACAGCCAGCGTATATACCTTATGTCAGGGGAATAACGGATAAAATCGGCTCCGTGCTAAAAAAGTACTCCATCCCGACAGTTTACACACCAGGCATCAAAGTAAACAACATCGTGGGCACACCGAAGGATGTCTTGCCGCTTCAGACGCCAGGGGTCTACAAGGTGGATTGCAGCTGCGGTAGTTCGTATATAGGCCAAACAAAGCGGACCATTGCTGATAGGGTCAAAGAACACATTGCAGCTGTAAAGAACCGCCGGACGAGCAAATCAGCGATTGCAGAACATCTTTTAGAAGCAGGCACGAATCACTGGATTGAATTCCACAATACGCAAGTCCTCTCCACCGAACGTCACTTCTATTCAAGAGCTGTACGTGAAGCGATTGAAATCAAGAAGTACAAGAATTTCAATCGGGAAGACGGTTTCAAGTTATCTGCGACATGGAATCCAGTGATTAAAAACTTGCTGCCTCGCTTTTCTGCGCGGTCGGATGGACACCGAGTCGTTTGCTCAGATAATAGGGACCCTGTGAGTGTGGTATGTGACGGTACCTGGAGACAAAATAATATAAAAAATGTCGAAAATGTGCGGGTAGATGAAGAACCGGCTACCTCACGGACTCGACGACGGAGGGCGTGCGCGGCTGAGACAGTCAGCCTGTGACCACGGCCGGTGTAACCTGGTCGAAACGTCAGGCATTCTAAAGGTATGTATATACCTATACCATGATCGCGTTAATTCCCGTTTACGTATAATAATCATGGAACGCGAAAGTTCAAAAGTTAACTTACAATATTATTAACGCATCAGCTTCTTATTTAGAATACATTTTCAGTAGGTACATACGGGATGGTTATGGTAAGTATGGTTACTTACCGGAAAATGGGAACCAAACCTAAAGTAAGTATGAATGTATGGATGTTTGTTCTCCTTTCCTATACTGAACAACACGTGTAAGGCTGAGATATCACCCTCATATGGTGCAAACAATTCCATCAAGAACCAAGCGGTTCGGTGCCTCTTTTATTTGCCGCACCATCAAAACCAGGAATTCTTTACCAGCTTACGTGTTTCCTTCCTCATACAGTCCCGGGTCCTTTAAGTGGGGCGTGAAAAGCATTTGATGAGGCCGTCAAGAAGAGAGCCACCATTGGCGCTATCGGTGTTTGCAATGGTGACTCCCATTCCAGAGATTTTGCCCTTAGCTTACCATCAGGCGAGGTGAAGTCATGTTGACGTCTCCGACATAAAAAATACACTTTCACGCAAAAACGGTTGAACGGATCTGGCTGAAATTTGGTACAGAGATAGATTTATAGTTTGGAATAACACATAGATTAATTTTATCCCTGGAATAAACTACCATTACTTTGAGGCGCATGTGCATAATGCTATCGCCCTCATACTTCTGGCTGAATAATTTTTGTCGTAGGGGATGTTTGGTCACTCTAATTTGTCTGACTGATTGAATATAACTTTTAAATAAATACTTCAATAACATATTATAAATCAGACATGTAAAAATAAGTAAAGTTCATTCATTTTTTGGATAGCTTTAAAGCGTCTGACAAAAGCTCTGGTCCATCAAAAGTGTCTGACACTTATGATATTACTTTAAAATAGTATTCTACATGACATATATAAAAATCAGCCATGTGAATATAAGTAACATAACACTTATTTTTAGTCACCTTTCTCACCTGGTACCTGCCCAGGTGTCACTCGGTAAGTTCCACAAAGCGCGTAGGTATTCAAGGCATACGAGACGCTACTGAAAACGGCAGGTTTCATCCGTGTGAAAATAAGTTATGTCTGATTGCTCTGGGATCTTGGACTATTACCTATCTTATTTACTTCTACGCACAAGAATTCTTTTACAAAATCGCTCGTAATCGAAAGAAACGTGTAAAATTTTATATTAAAAGCGACATTTTTTTTTCCAAAATATATTTTCTTACAAAGTCAAAGGAAAAGATTACTGTGTAATTTGAAATATAAACTAACCGTCTCGTCTCCATAAAATGGGATAGAATGTGGTTAGTAGGTCAATGGTTGTATGTACCTACCTACTCGTAATTATGTAAAGAATATTTGGGAAACGAACTAAAAACTGTCACATTTTTTACTTTCAAGTATCGGAATTAACACAATATTGACCCTGGGAGCGGAGAATGATATGAGACAGATTGTAGAAATAAATCTTTAGCAGGATGCATGACACACTCTTTGTGATAGCATTAGCATTGTAACCTTATTATTTCACAAATAAACAAAAGAAGTTGGCTGATTGACAAGGGATACTTACGTCAGTGCGAAGGCCATTTCATCGAATTTCGTTTCTTCGAGCACTTTTCGTCGATCTCTGTACTGCGACGGCTTGTTACTGCGATGTTTCGATACATGTGTCCATGGGAAGAATGGTAAGATAATGAAAAAAAAAAGACATCGATTGAACGAGGCTTCACAGTACAGTTTTTCGATGTTTCGAAACATCGCAATAACAAGCCGTCGCAGTACAGAGATATCGACGAAAAGTGCTCGAAGAAACGAAATTCGATGAAATGGTCTTCGCACTGAAAATGCCAACAGAAAGAAACTGGTCCAATGCAGAATGAACATTTTTTTCTTATTTAGCTTAGCTAGAAATTCAGAACAAATGCTGAAAAAATAAAGCTTTTTTTACCCGACTGCGCAACGCAAAGGAGTGGTAATGTGTTTAACAGCCTATGTATGTATGTTCCTTTGAAGCACTATACAGACCAAACGCCTGGGCCGATTTTTATGATTCACGTCAATCGATTCCTCTTTGTCCGGCGAGTGTCACTAAAGACATGAGTTAGTGAAAATTCAATATGGCGACTACTGGACGCCATATTGGGAAAATTAAAAAAATGAAATTCAACAAACTACCTATGTCAAGTGGGGTATCGTTGAATAAGTATTTAAAAATCAGTTTTAGTTTCCTCTCAACATTTTTCGATTCGATTGACCGTTTAGAATATATATCGATTTAAAATTGCGTAACAACCATTTTCACAAAGGGGTTTTTATTAAACAGTAGAAAGTCCAATCGGGTACAAGCTAGCTAGGTACCTACTCATAACTGAAAAGTTTAAAATAAAAAAACTATAATTTAAAAAATTAAAAAACCCGACTGCGTAAAAAACTAAAAAGAAAAAAACAAGCACTCAGATGTCCGGTGGTCTAGAAACATAACAACTTAACAGTCGGGATCCATTGAAAAATTAGATTGGCTGTCGAATAATGGATCCCGACTGTTCAGTTGTTATGTTTCTAGACCACCGGACATCTGAGTGCTTGTTTTTTTCGTTTTAGTTTTTTACGCAGTCGGGTTTTTTAATGTTTTAAATTTTTTTTTTAATATCTCGGTCACGTCAACATGACTTCACCTCGCCGGATGGTAAGCTGAGGCAAAATCTCTGGAATGGGAGTCACCATTGCAAACACCGATAGTGCCACAATGGTGGCTCTCAGCTTGACGGCCTCATCAAATGCATTTTCACGCCCCGCTCAAAGGACCCGGGACTGTATGAGGAAGTAAACACGTGAGCTGGTAAAGAATTCCAGGTTTTGATGGTGGGGCAAAGGAAAGAGGCACCGAGCCGCTTGGTTCTAGATGGAATTGTTTGCACCATATGAGGGTGATATCTCAGCCTTCCACGTGTTGTTCTGTATAAGAATGGAGAGGGTGGGCCTAGTTGGTAGAGCTTGTCGGAACACGACCAGGTTCTCAGAGCCCCATTGCGAAATGAGATTCAAGACACGATCAAGCTCAGTGACAAGAAGCTGTCTTTTTTCCCCTACGTCAGCCTGCTTGTTCACAGGGTGACCGTGATATCGTCCGTGTAAGGTGCTTTCATCTGCATAACAATGAATGCTGCCTACTGACAGCATGTCATTGATATGCAGAAGAAACAGAGTAGGCGACCAAAAGCAGGCAGCTTGGAAAGAAGCGACTTGTGCCAGACTCTATCGAAAGCTTTGGCGATGTCAAGACTGATAGCCAATGACTCGCTATGCTTGTCCATAGCCTCACCCCATAGATGGGTGACGTACGCTAGAAGATCACCCGTTGACCGTTTCGGCCTAAGCGTAAGCTCTCTTGCATACCATTGTGGCTTTGTTGTACGCTGCCTTAAACCGGCCTACGCTAGGATCGCGTTGCGCGGCTGCTCTGGTCCAGGCGCGGTACACAAGCTGCTTCTGGTGAACAGCCTCAGCGCACTGGCGCCCAAACCAAGGACGCGCCCTGCAGGTACCAGTGACTTCAGTGTAGGGGATATAATATTCCATACCCAAACGGATCTCATCGATGACCGCAGTTGCACTTTGGTCATGCGTGAGAGCGAATGCGTGGGCGATGGTCAGTTTTGGCGGAGCCCAACCAGCAGGGCTATTGCCTATCTCCGTTGACAGCCAAAGTTCTTATAATTAATTAGCACTTTTCGCAGTGATATTAAATTTGGCTGTCGAACAGTTAATTTCGTATTCTCTATCTGCAGTGCAAAACAGTGCCTAGCTAAGATGACGTCACAAACACCGATTGCCACCCGTTTGCCACCGGAACAAAATTTGACAGATGTTTTCGTATCGATAGACTGAAAAATGCGATCACGTAAGCTGAGTGGCGTTAAGTGTACATGAAAATTGTATGCATTTTATTTTCTTGAAAGACACTACTCAAGAGTAGTGTTTAACGTAATGTATTGATGCAATGTATTGAACGACACCGGTGGCAATGAAGATCAGTGCTCTTTCGGCAGCCATAAAGCCATTGGCACTGCGAAAGATACGCAATAATCCTGCTGGTCTCATGGTGGGCGTTAAAATCCCCCAAAAATACCAATTCCGCGTTCGGAAACCGCTCCTGCGCATCATCTGCCGCCTGAATCAGATATTCGAAGAGTCGATTTGTCTCGGCATCTCCTGTGTGGGAACGGTATAGGCACACATAAATCTGGCTTGAAGAGCCATGATCTAAGTGTACCCATAGGACGGAGAGGGAGGGGTCCTCTAGGCAGCGCGAACGGCAACAGCAAACATCCGCCCTAACAAACACGCACACCCGGCCTTCGCCCGGAAACTTTCCTCAATAACATAGCCGGGGTAAAGCAAGTAGGTCGTGTCGTCAGGGCGGCGTATTTGCGTCTCCGTTAGAAAGGGCATGGCTGGCTGCGCCGTCTCAAGGTGGTGGTGGACGGCGTTGAGGTTTGTATAGAGTCCACAGATGTTCGTGGACTCCACCTCAAAAAGTGTATTAGTGGGAAAATGTCGAGCCGCTGTATTGCCATTGTCTTTATTTTGCGCTGCCATGGATAAGGGAAGAGAAGGCGTGAAAGGGAGGTGATTGTTGTCGCAGCACCGCGTGAAAAAGCGCGGAGATTGGTTTCGTCCATGGAAATGAGGCACAGCGGAAACCGATCCGCCGGACGGAAGGGCCCCCTTCCCTCCCGAATATGGTCGCCGGGTTCCCACTCCGGTCAACAACCGGCACGACGAACCATATCGGGATTATGCGCAACCTGGTGGGGCAGCCTTCCGGGGTGGTTAACCCCAGTTGGACCCCTGTACTATGCCGCGGGCGGCCAGCGGCACCACCGTTTCTACGGGTCTCCCTGTCCGGCGGGTCGACCCACGCCATAGACTACACCAATACCCACTGATCCCACAAGTGCTGCAAAAACCATCACCTCAAGCCCCGGCTATGCACCTGCTGAACCCTAAACGCAACCCAACCGGGGTTGGATTACTATGGAGGGTTTTTCGCAAAGTGCACGGTGGTACCTACCCGGCCCAATTTGAGGCAAATTTGTGCCATCAAACTGTACCAGCTGCTAGGTTCTAAAGGAATTGTGAAGCTTACCTTCTCCATAAATTTCTGAATCAACTCTGGGCAGTTAAGATTGCTTTCAGGTTCCCATGAATCGTATTTGCTGGCCCATCCTTTCCAATGAATGAAAAACTCCCTCTTGCTATTCTTCTTGATACGAACTTCTAAGATACGCTCAACCTAAAAAAAATTAAACAAGTTAGATTATGAAAATTTATGAAAAAAAAATAGATAAGGCAAATTGTTCTATGATGATGGCGATTCCCATTAAAATTATTATTTTGATTGATATTAAAAAGGGTCTGAATACCTAATGGTGTAAAATACCTAAACCACAAATACCTAAGTACTTAATACCTAAATTTGAAATACCTATTGGACTAATTACCTAATGTTCAAAATACAATATATATAACTATAATACCCGCCTACCTATACAATGAACTTAACAACAAATGTTCAATATATAGCATGCAACTCCATAAATGTAAACAAGAAGTTGTACAGGAACTTGAGACGCTTGGGTACAATGAAACTGAGAATTTACTATTTAAATACAAGTGTTAGTTTTAAGTTTATGCAAACCCATTAATCATTCTGGTGGTATCATAAGGTAGATAATTCTGAATAAAAGCGATAGTCACACAAGCTATATAACACACACACACACACCCACACACACGCGCACACACACACACACATACATACACACACACACACACACACACACACGCACGCACGCACGCACGCACGCACGCACGCTCGCACGCACGCACGCACGCACGCACGCACGCACGCACGCACGCACGCACGCACGCACTCACACACACACACACACACACACACACACACACACACACACACACACACACACACACACACACACACACACACACACACACACACACACACACACACACACACACACACAGTCGTACCAGTACTATTATTATCTTTCTTTTGTAATTAATTTCGTTAAGTACCTAAAATAGTTTAACTATGTGATGACCTGTAATACCCTTACCACCTTAATTATGTAGCCCTAAGGAAGAGCGGGATGACCCAACACAAGCATTATTACATGCTTCCTGGGTTGTTCCGGTAACTGAATAACTTTGTAAGAGAAATGTTAAAGAAATAAACTATTTTTATTTTTATTATTTATTTAAAATGCTTAAAGTTAAAACAACACTTAATACTTATACCAAACGGTCAAAATACCTAAAAATAATATCCACACACACCACCATATTATAGACCAGTGCCGATAATATTTGAGACAAAAAAAAATCATAGTAGGATGAAACCTGTTGGAAAAGGACCAGAATATAACAAAAATGAAAGGAAAAATAAATTACGGGCGATCTGAAAGGGTTGATCTGGCATCTGCGAGGCGGGTGAGTTTTAAGGGTAAAAACGGTTTATCTCGATTTGCGGCAAAACTACAGTGAAATAAAATTAGTCTCGAGAAATTTTTGCATATGTAGTGGTGTGTATATTACTCAGATCTTAGAGCGCGTTTCCACTATATCGTTCTGGCCTATACAAAAATGTTTCGATATCCTAACATTACTATTTGATTTTATACTTATCCCTAGCAACACTTTGATTTTTGTTTTCAATAAAAACAAGTTTTTATTTTAAAGAAAAAGGTTTTGACTTTATAAAAAAAAAAATTTCATTCAATTTCACGTCCTTGAGCAAACGACAAGGCGACTACCGTGAAACAATAAAATATCGTGTCGTTCTTTAGATGATAGTAGTTTAGCTATAGGTAAAAAGTTTTGACCATAATAATTTCGAAACAAAACAAATAAATAAATCGTCACTTGATAGTGGAAAGTGGAAACACGCCCAAAACCAGAATAAACCAGTTTACGCTGTCCGCATGTGCCACTGCAGTCCGGCGTCAGTCGCTTGGTACTGTTAGAACCACAGAACAAAGAAAAATCCTTAGGACTAGAAATCGTATGGGGGCGTGTTTGTGTCGCCAAAAACCTAAGTGTAATTGCATTTACCTCACACATATACACTTGTGTATGTGCACAACGTAGGCTAAAATAATCAAAAAACAAGTTTATGCGATTGATTTTAAGGTTTATTTTCCTATAAGTTTTCACGAAATATTTACTTCATTATTCTAGAAGTTTCTATACCTGTCCAATTCAGGATGCTAAATGATAATTTTGACAGTTCACGTCTATGAAGTATCGTATTTTTATATACAAAATAATACCTCTAAAATTATCGTAGCACATTGACAAGTACCGCCCACTTTTCATAGTGAAGCGTCTAGCAAGAATTCAGCACAATTGACTATGACACACAGGAATCGAATGAATCGAACTTAAATTAATTTATTGAAATTTTTAAGTACTTATCTACTACAATTTTTTGTAATATAGCTAATAATAATCACTACATAGTATAAAACAAAGTCGCCTTTTCTGTCCCTATATCCCTATGTGCGCTTAATTAAATCTTTAAAACTACGCAACGGATTTTGATGCGGTTTTTACCAATAGATAGAGTGATTCAAGAGGAAGGTTTATATGTATAATACATGCATCATTTAATTTAGTATCAGCATTGCACCCGTGCGAAGCCGGGGCGGGTCGCTAGTATAATATAATAATAAAAGTGGCTAAGTATAATGCAAGACATAATTACGGTAGGTACCATAAAACTTCTCTTTTATCATTCTGAAATAAGTTACCTAAAATAATAAAAAAATAAATGCTTTTGTGTTTTTATAACTATCGATTCCATATTCTACGGGAACGATAATCGAAAATCGATTAGATTCATTTTCGATTATACTATATGGGGTACACTACTTAGAGCTGTCAAAATTATCATTTTAGGTAAGTTTGTGAAAAATGTACGACAGAATGTGGTGTCCGTATTTTGAGTTAAGTTAATTTCATCCTTACCATTGTTATATTTAAGGACTGATTTGCAATACAATTCAATTTTAGACATCTATTGGTGAAAAGCAAAACTATAATGTACATTGATTTTGCTATTGACCGCTAGATGGGGTATTATTGGGATAAATAAATGTGTGCTCTATTCCAACGTGGCTTAAACATAATTTTGTTGTATATTACTTTAAAATGGGGGCAGATTTGATGGTACTCTGTAAGCATCATTGAAGTTTATACCTTGTCAAAACGTACTTTAAATTCATTTTCAGTAAAATAAGGTGTGTAGTTCTGCTCTTCTTATATTTTAAGGTAAAATGTATGCAACCAATAAGACGTCCTATAAGTCTGTGTGAGTGTATTTTTTGGCGACAGCTATTCCTTTGTATTTTTACTTAATTACTACTTCTATGGTTTTTTAATGTTCTGTGGTTAGAACATAAAGCACACATTTCATTGAAAAATTATAATTATTACTTAGTTTAATTTTTAAATTTTGTATTTGTTGATTGTTGTTATTGTTTGTTATTATTGTTATAATATTTGTTGAAGTGTTTAATTTGTGTGTAATGTTTTAACTTTATATTGTTAATTCAAAATGGCTCCGGTGTTAAAATATGGTCGAGGCAAGCCTTTGACTTCTCAAACTAAAGAAGTTTTGTACTGTTTGTCGAAAATGTTATATCTCGAAAATGAGTGTAATAACAACTCGAGCAGTATTATGACCCCCACTCAATTAGTTGCTAAATCAACAGGAATTTCAATAGCATCCGTCAGAAAGGTAGTATCAGAATGCAAATGTCGTCCTTTAGATCAGGAAGTAACATTTAATACTCCTAAAAAGAAACCGAATCGTAAACCTACAATAGTTATCGATAACTTTGATTAGCAAGTTATCAGAAGAACAATTCATGACTTCCACATCACAAATAAAGAAGTTCCCACTTTGAAAACTTTGCACGCAAAATTGAAAGAAGATATCGATTATAAAGGTTGTGTCAGCACGTTACGAAAACACGTCATGTCATTAGGTTTTTTTTTTGAAGTGAAAACCGGCATTCACTGCTTATAATCTTTGGAACTAGCTTGTCTGCCTCATACACTTCCATAGATTACAATGCAGTGGATACACATTTTCACGTCCGTATTAGTACGTAGTGCGTATGCGTCATGAAGCTATAGATAAACATGGAGGCCTCACTTCCAATACCTACTTGATGCTCAGTCTGTATTTACTATCTTGCTCTCTGTGGGCCGACTTCTCTTTCTAAGTATGATAACCTTCTAAGCAAGAAATCACCATTTAAACAAGTTTAAACACTTACGCGTGGAATTTTATATCACATCCTTGACGCCACGTACTACCGCAACCACGCACTATACAATTTTGCACCATTTTTTGAGTTTATACTTATAATTAACTTTAAATATGTTAAAAACCAAAACAATAATAAACAACCGCCATATTGTTTATTGATAGTTGACATGTAGTACTAATGTTGCCACATTACGTACTGAATCCATAGACAATGGGAATTTAATTCACTGATTTCCTGATTCAACAACCCAATCATGCATAATAAATGGCATATAATTTTTCAATTTCCACATTAATAATCGTAGTCGAACTATAGAGTCATTTATAAATCATTTTACTTGCATTTTTGGTTAGTATGGTCTATTTCTATAATTTACTAGGAGATACTAATAAGAAGATAGCAACATTATACAAATACACGAAAGAGAAGTCGGCCCACAGAGAGTGAGATACAGACATGTAGGTATTTGGATAAAGCTGTTCTTCCCGGTTTGGCCTCCATGTTTATCTATAGCTTCATGGTATGCGTGTACGCATTTGGTGTGCTCCAGCCACAAACGTATATTACCTTTAAAAAAATAAAAACTAAAAATAAAATGTTGTTTTTTTTTATTTGCTGACCATACACTACTACAAATGCAAAAATTTCTCCAAACTAATTTACCTGTACAAGTCCTATGGAAAAAAGTTAAATGACAAAGTTGTAGGTAATAAAGAGACCTATAACTTTTGTGTTTACACTTTTTTCACATAACCTCAAAATATATGTGCAAAATTCAAATAATCAAGTTTTTGGTTTTTTATTTTTATCTTAAGCAAAAATTTATTTGCCACGAAATTTGCTGAAAACTTAGCTTTTTATGTCCTAAAGACACTGTAATTTTTTTGATTTGAAATGTTCATTTTTTCAGCTTATTTTGGGTTAATATCGAAAAAATACCCCAATTTACAATCGAAAATTCTCACGTCAAAATATCAGCAGTCAAAGTTTCTTGTTCGTTTCGGATTCGAGCTTTTCTTCTTTGCATTTTCTGAGAACATTTACCATGGCAATGTATATATATTTTTACATTATCAGAAAGAAGAGATTTCAACGAACAAGAAACTTTATGACTTTTTTTAAAAAGCTGATATTTTGACGTGAGAATTTTTGATTGAAAATTAGGGTGGTTTTTCGATATTTAGCCAAAATAAGCTGAAAAAAAGAATATTTCAAATCAAAAAAATTACAGTGTCTTTGGGGCATAAAAAGCAAAGTTTTCACCAAATTTTGTGGGAAACAAATTTGTTTTACTTTAGATAAAAATAAAAAACTAAAAACTTTTCACATACATTTTGAGGTTATGTGAAAAAGTGTAAATACCAAAGTTGTACTTAAGTCTCTTTATTACCTAAAACTTTGTCATTTAACTTTTTTCCATAGGAGTTGTAGTTTTGCCGGAAATCGAGATAAACCGTTTTTACCCTTATAACTCACCCTCCTCCCCACTTCCTGACCTCAGATCGACCGTAATTTATTTTTCCTTTTATTTTTGTTATATTCTCGTCCTTTTGCAACGGGTTTCATCCTACTATAATTTTCTTTTACTTTTTACCATTTTCATAGCTATCGGCACTGGTCTAATATGTGGTCTAATATCAGTAAAAAATATTCTGTTTTGTATGTTTACCTAAAATCTAAATATCTAATGGTCTAAAATACCTAAGCCACTAATACCTACGTACTAAATATCTACCGGAATCTAAACGGAATCCACCGCTCGGCGGCCACTGCCCTTTATTTTCATGTTACACAATCCAAATGAAATTATGTATCTAAATTATTTATCATGACCCTTACACATAATTCACCAACAATAGAGGGGATCTAGCGTTCGGCGGCCGCTGCCGCGGCACGCTCGCTTCGCTCACTCGCCTACACGCGTTTTTTTTATTAACTCATTTTACTCGGAACGAACTTCTAGTATCAAGATCATTTTAGTCGCACTATATAGGGTTGCTACATGAATTCAGCAGCGCCCTCAATTAATTTCACGACTTTATAGACAAACTGTACTTAGCCATTTTAAACTTTCGGTATTTTAAACTTAGGTCAATCCACCATTAGGTATTTAGATTTTAGGTATTTTGAATATAGGTTAATTAACTTTAGGTATTATAATTTTAGGTATTCAAATGGGTACCCTATTAAAGACCTTGTTAAGGTGAGAGACCTAATATTTTAATGTCAATGAACCTTCAAACAGAGCACAGGCTGTAAATTCAAATATTTTTTCACAGTATTTATTATTTTTTAAATTAATGTATATAAATTAAGTGACTGATCTGACTGACTGATATTTTGTGTATTTTGTATAATTTAAAAAACAAAATGCTTAGGAATTTGTAGCACATACGTCTCATTAATTATTGAAAATTAAAAGTTATGTATGTGAATGATCCTCATTGTATATTTTGTTGACTTTCAAACTAAACTTTTTATTTAGTGCAGGTAAAGCTCTGTGCACATGTTTTGAGCCAATATTAAAGTGTTGTTGTTATGATTAACTTGCTTTTAGGTAATAAAGTTCTGTGATATATTATTAAGTGTTTTTAATTTATTTATTTTTGCAAACCCTATCAATCCACACGTAAGTTGCAAATAAATAATCATAACTTTCCAACTGATATAGTCATGAGGCTGAAATTGAAAGGTGAGTAGGTAGCAATTATTGAAGCAAAAACAATAGCTCAACTCTGTTTAGTTTACTCAAACTAAGCGCTGACCAGCCATTCTGACGTCGGAATGGCTAGTGACATTATTATTCCTTATATTTTAAAAATTAATGAGGTAGCAATTATTTAATTGTAGGTAGCAAATAGTATCAATTAGGTAGCAATTTTTAATCACTGTCTTGATGCTAAATGAGGTAGGCAACCAGCCATTCTGACGGACACCTACTTATCCCTTGGGCTACTTCTCACTTGAGCTACTTCTCAATGTGCCTAATCCCTAGGTTTCAATTTTTTTGGCATACATATCAACCCCAGACAGTCTTATTTAAAATGGAATATTCAAGTGATCACAAAAGTATTAGATAATAGATTATTGATTTACGTTTTTATTACCTCATATTCTGCATTTATGTCAGCATTTTTACCATCCCAATCATTTTTTGGTCGCTTAGAGGGAACTTTGGTGTCTTTCTTAGCTTTTCTCTTATTATTCTTCTTCAATGGCTTGTCATCCTCATTTTTTGAATTCTCTTCCTTAAATTAAAAACAATCAATTACAGAATAATAGTGGATACTTGATATGTTCCTTATGAGTTATTTAAACATATATAAAAACTAGTTACTTCTTCATTGAACTTGTTAATTAATTCAGGGCATGATAAGGTGTTTTCGGGCTCCCAAGTGTCACTGTCAGCTGCGTATCCCTTCCAACGTATCAGATAATGGAGTTTACCCTTAATCCTCTTTGAGTCAACAATTTTTTGAACCTAAAAAGGAACAGAATTTGATAGAAATCATTGTATGTATAATAGAATCTTCTACTCACAATAACAATATATTATGGTTTAAATGTAATGATGTGTTATAAAAATTTCAAACTTGTAAATTAATTGATGGATTGCCATCATGCTCCACTTATTTCTGCAGTTCCACAATCCTTTTTAGAAATCATTTGTGATATGTATAAAGTTATGCTCTTTGAAGTCTAGGAGATTAGTAAATCATTAATCAACACAGTTTCATTAATTGTTATTTGTTACAAGTCAATAGGAGTTTGAGAGAACATGAGTATTACAATATTTAGCTAGCATATTGTGAGAAATTACAGATATGACATGCTTCCAATCCACAAATTATGGATAGGATATGCATATTCACAAAAGGAGGTCACTCACTAGTTATACAATCACATGAATGAATGTTTCTTATTACTTTTGCATGTTGTATCTTATTGAAATAGCCCGTAGTACCTACCCACATGCTATTTCTGCAAACATTAAAATAAACTCAGACTTTTTCTTTAAGTCCGTCGTCGTTTCGAATTTTCAACAATAGATTTATTTAGTGTTAAACAGTTTATAGTTCACGGCATCTAATTTGGCAAGATTTTGGAGAAGTGGAGCCCACACTAGGTACTCCAAAATCTTGTCAAGTTAGATGCCGTGAAGTATACGTGCCTAGAATTAACAATATTTGTAGGCTTGTAGCACAACATATAATACCTACACATAGTAAGATTATTCACACAAACTTAAAATAACTATGTAGGTAGGTACTAAAATACTAAAATTATAAACCTCGTATTCCTCTTCAGCAACATTTTCATTATTTTTCTCTTTGGCTGGTTTCTTCTTTTTACTTTTTTTGTTTATGGATTTACCCTTTTTAGGAGAAGTTTCTTTTGAAACACCTGAAGATGCGTCTTCATCTAAATTTTCATTAGATTCAGTTTCGGGCTCTTTGAATTCTTCCTCATCTGGGTCACTTTGGCGCTTCGAGTCTGGTAGCCCTTCGTTAACTACAGATCCGTTGGTCGAAGAAACCACATCATCATCTGCACGATTCTTAGATATCTTACGCATTGTGTACTCGAGATTGTTGATATTTACGCACTTATTCTGATTCAAAAGCAATCCAAGAGCTCAAAAGGAGCCAAGGAGGGAAGATCTCAGCATTTTCTTAGAATCTGTCTGTCTAATTTTTTTTTTTCTCCTTTGGCAAATATTGTATGAAGTTGCCAGCGTTTTCGTCATTTAGTCATAGTCAAGGTCATTCAATAGTCAAATCAGTCAGTCATAGTCTTACTACAGTAAAATAGTGGAGATTTTACTATAGGCTTCTATGGAGTTTTGGAATTAACGTTGAAAAGCACAATTCACGGTACCTAATATAGACTTTGTCTAATGAAAGCTGAACCACGACATTTATTGATTTGCAACACCAATAGACTATAAATGTCACCTCCTGTCATTTCTCTGTGATTGCGCGTTTACATTATGATTTTGATAGGTACTTTGTATGTATTCACCAAGAATATTATAACCAATGGATACTGCAAGGACATACATTGCAGTGTCTCCATCTAGTTGGTTGGGTTGTGTACCTTTCTTTGCGGTGACCATGTTTAATTGTATGTAGTGGGATATATGATGTAGTTTACGTCTATGCTCATGAAAATAAATGGTATAGTCTATAGTTGAGTCAATTTAATAGGCCACATTTGACGTTTGTCAGTTTTATATTCATAATGAGGTGAACTGTTAAAAAAGGTCGATTAAAACGAATGAATCGATACGGACTTGAAAGATAATGTGAATTTTTAAAATCCTCAAGGTGAATCCCTGTCCCATTATTATACTTTCTTTCGTAAATTTAAGGAACAAAATAAGACAAATACATGATCTATACTTATAATAAAACTGTAGAGAGGTCAATTCTGTTCATTGCATATATTTACAAAATAACTATTGGGGGATGATTGGTGATCGATACTAATGCAAAAAATGCAATCAGTAATTTTTTTTGTCACAACGTGGTTATTAATTTTATGATGATATTTCTTCACAAGTAATCATTGCATTCGATTCTACTTATCAGCTTTCGATTTTTAGAGTAACATGCCTAATTTTTAAAAAGAAAAAGGATTAACTGACACAATATTGTAATGACAAGGTAATGACGTTCAGTTCTATCAATCAGAAATTGTTTATTATGTTTAGAATGGTTTATTGGTGAAAGCAAAACGTAAAATTACTTGTATCTGTCATTATTACAATAAATATGTAATAGTAATTAAAAAAAGTTAAGCAATTGTGCAGTTCTAACAAAACGAAAAATATATAATTTGATGCCCACCGCGGCGCGTCGCGTAAAAGGTTGCGATGTTGAATTTTGATGAATTGTCAAATGTGGCCTATTAAATTGACAATGGTATACGTTTCCATATTTACTAATATTATAAAGAGAGACCAAATTCATTAAAGGTTAATTTAAAAGGTATTAAAGATGAAAACAGTAATTTTGTAACTTATTTATTTATTAATTGAGACTTACTTATGTAAGCATGTAATAACAAAATAAATTATTGACATTAAATGAAGGATTATGTATTTATTTATTTTATACATACGGTGCCATTACAGGCAAACCCAATGCGACAGAGTAGCAACAAAAGGGTGTTTCCTATAGTAGCGTCACATTAATAGGTAACATTTGACGTTTGTCAGTTTTATATTCATAATGAGGTGACCTGTTAAAAAAGGTCGATTAAAACGAATGAATCGATACGGACTTGAAAGATAATGTGAATTTTAAAAATCGTCAGGTGAATCCCTGTCCCATTATTATATTTTCTTTCGTAAATTTAAGGAACAAAATAAGACAAATACATGATCTATACTTATAATAAAACTGTAGAGAGGTCAATTCTGTTCATTGCATATATTTACAAAATAACTATTGGGGGATGATTGGTGATCGATACTAATGCAAAAAATGCAAACAGTAAATTTTTTGTCTTTCTATCTGTCTGTATGTGAAGAATAATAAATATATAATAATATTTTGAGTCAAACTGTATACAGTAAGTTTATACTACCGTGGTCTAAGTATGTACAGTCGTGAACAAATAAAAAAGTGTAGTGGTTTTTAGAAACGATAACTTAATACCTACTTGAGTAGGTATAGGTTATGTCTAGAAAGCAATAAATAATAAGCGTCAAAGTTGAAATTATATACTTATTATGACCAGCTTCCTAGCAATGGACGTAAAAAGTACTGAACTACTGAACGAATTTAGATGCGGCTTTTTTATTAGAAAGGTCTTACTTAGACTCAAAATTTATCGTATGTTTGCTTGCAATTGGTTAAGTACAACCGGAGATATGACCAAAAACGAACTAAAAACGAAGCATGGGTGAAGCCATGGGTATATCAGCTTGTATAAAAAGTAGCCTATATGTTGCCCAGAAGTATGAACTATAATCGTAATCAAGTTTGATCAAAATCCCTCCAATAGTTTTTGATCCATGCTTGCACATACAGATAGACAGACAGAAAGACAAAAAAAAATACTGATTGCATTTTTTGCATTAGTATCGATCACTAATTATTTCCCAATATGTAGTTATTTTTTAAATATATTCAACTAGCTGTTGCCCGCGGCTCCGCCCACGTGGATGTCGGTTATCGCATATGTTCATTATCGAGGTCTAATCTACTCATATACCAAGTTTCATCAAAATCAGTTTAGCGGTTCAGGCGTGAAAGCGTAACAGACAGACAGACAGACAGAGTTACTTTCGCATTTATAATAATTTAGTATGGATGTATAGAATTGACCTCTCTACAGTTAATATTGTAATATAATATATTATGATGGATATTGTAAACGTGCGGAAAGCATTTGACGTTTTGTGGGACTATGCTATGTATTTATTGCAATGCAGGAGCTTCTAGTAGGAGACTATCCCGCAAAATACGGATGGTTGGTCACCTTACGAATTTTTGGTAAACAGTGTTGCTTCTTTATTAAAATGGCTGTCACCCACAATCTAAGAAGCGAATATGTGTCAATTTTTTTATTAATTTCTATAAATATTACTCAATTAATAATAATTGATATGTACGGTGTTCTGTGAATTTTCATAAAGCTCAACTCGGAAATCCTCATGGATACCCACCCCGCGGCCAGCGGGGCAGTTTATGTCGGACTCTTACCGACTAAAACCGCACGCCATCTATGGTCTTCTGACGCCAGGGTGTAAGGTGGCCCACAGAGTAGGTATTTCCCTCGCACCTAGGCTTGACCCGGGCCATCTCCGGATTCTGGATGGCCCCAAACCCGTTTGGGAACCACGGTATTCCCGTCATGTCCCTGGAATAGGAGGGGGTGCGCCTTAGCGCGCCGCCACCTCGTTCTGCTTCTGCTAGGGTAACAGGCGGTTCCACCCGTCACCCCCAGGTCTGCGCTCATGGAGGATGGAGGTCGTTAAACCTCCGACACATGCGGCGTCTGCGCGCATCACCGTCCGGGAGAGCTCTGTGTAGCCTCTCCCAGACCCTTTCCGCCGCGCCGCCTCCAAGTCGAGCATCACTTGCTCCCAGAAGGAGGCGGCGGCCGACCACGCATAATTGTGACGTGCCCTAGTTAAGAGTATACCTAGGTGCTATTGAGCTAAAAACAGCGGCACGTACTAATTAGGTGGGTTAAGATATGCCTCTCCAAAAAAACACTCCCCAGAACTCATTTGTGTACCTGTATAATAAAGTATTTTTTTTTGTTTATGTAAGAAAAAAAAATTGGGCCAAAATTGCCGCCCCCTAAAATCTGCCGCCCTAGGCTCCAGCCTACTCAGCCTACTGGTAAATCCGCCACTGGTCGACTACCCACCCGGTTCACTGTGTACCCATGCTTGTACACAATGAACCAATTGCCGTTTTTTAGAAAAATGGTAATAACTCTTATTTTGATACAGGTATAGTCGAATTTTGTATACAAAACAAATATTTAATATATTTCATGTCGTCTAATAAAAATAGTTCTTTAATATTGTTAGATAGGGTGGATTTTTGAAGGTTCAAACTTTTACTGGTTCATTGTTAACCATGTTACCCTACATCAAGTTAGTCGTGATTTTCATAGATTGGACTATTTTTTACAAGAATACATCATTCAATTTTATCCAAAACTTAAAATGTTTGGATAATAAAGGTTTTTGAATCCAAAAAAATATATATTCAAAGTTACCCAAAACTCGTGCTAACTTTGAATGTGAGTTTTGTGGCAAATTTTGGGCAGCATTTTTGATTTTTCCATAAATTTGTGGGTTTAGACACATAAATCAACTCAAAAGAACACTATTAATTGTATAAAATAAAGATATAATAAATATAATCAGAGAGTATTCATTAATAATCCGGTAAAAATGTTCAAAGTTAACCAAAATGACTGTAACAGTTTTGCTTGCAATAATTGCCTAGCAGAGCAAGAATGTGACATGTAGTTTAGACGATGCAAGTCAATGTATTCAATAAAAACTGCACTGGAATGTACAAGAAAATGGCATCGTGTAAATGTGACTTAACGTCCATGCGGATGATCTCATTATGAAACGTCTTTCTTAGAAATTACCCATCATGGCCTAGTAGTCGTCAGTATTACCTGCAATAGAGGAAGTAGGTAACGTTCAGTTAAGAAAACAACAAAAACTATAGCGAATTATCTTTTTTATTTCTCAATATATTTTTCTTACCTTACAATAGTTTAAGGAAAAATACACACATTAAACCAAATTAATTTCTTACCACCTAATGTTTCGGCACTAAATAGTTACAGAATATTTGGTAACATAATAATTATTATGTACCTACTATTTATACCACCTGCTGCGGGATCAACAAAGTTTGTACGTAGTGTACTATAGAATATATTATACAAGTGAGGACCGGCGTCTCTAACTATGGATCATGGACATTTCCTTGAAAAGTAGTGAGTTATGAGTGTGGCGTCTATTGCACGTTTTGGAACTACGGGCAAAAGTTCTTTGATCTCAATAAATCATCATCATTCTCTGAACCTTTTTCCCAACTCAGTTGGGGTCGGCTTTCCAGTCTAACTGTGATGCGGCTGAACTTCGATATTTTCCGTGGAGCGACTGCCATCTGACCTCCACAACCAATGGTCGTTATGACCAATGGCGATATCGAAGTTCCAAGTTAGACTGGTTGGACTTTTGAGGGCTCCAACTACCCGTAACGACTGCCATAGATGTTTGTATGGCAACCGGGACCGACGGCTTAACGTGCTCTCCGAGGCACTGATAAACCTGCGATAAATACACACATAACTTCGAAAAGCATCGAAAAGTCATTGGTGTGTGCCATGGTGAACCTGGGATCGAACCCGAGACCTCGTCTCAGCAGTCCATTACCCAAACCACTAGGCTACCGCGGTTATTAATAATAGATGGAGACACATAAATCAATATAATTATATGATCTCAATAAATGCAACTTATCAATTAAACATAAAACAATTTTACGGACTACTTACCTACCTTAGATTATAAAAATGATTCAGCTTACAGTGTGTAAATAACAATTTTAGATACCTATCAGAATCTACCTTGTACACTTTGAAACATTTAATCGAGTATCATTATGAAGGTTTTCATTCACTACAATTTTTAGATTGTAGACAAATGACTTCGCAATAAAAAAAAAGAATAATGTGTGCCTTATTGCGTGATTCGGTGCTGGCGACGCTGGGAACAAATGGGACACTAGGAATAGGGATGCCAACCATACTCTTAAAACATTATTATACCTACTGTTTTTCACCACATTATACTGTTTACTGTTGAACAAAAAAACAGTATCCAAAATATTGTTTTCAGCATCAAAATGCAAACACTATGAGGTACATTACACTATTAAATGTCTGACTTAACGGTAAAAGTTTTATCTAATTTGACTGCAGTTAGTGCTGTAAATACTGTTCAAAATTCTTCTCAGACCTAAATAGGTATACTTTTTTCTAAAAAAAAAATGGCAACCCTAGCTGGGAAGTTTTCCATTAAACCAAAATCACGTTAAGTAGGCTAGGCCCGTAAATTGATTTATGTGTCTCCATCAGCACTTAATCAGGTAGTCGATCAGGACATGGGGTTGGAAATTTCTAGTAGGTATCTAAAAACTATGGTCATAATATTATCATGTCATTCAAGTGAAATCACAATGTTTTTTTTTTATATTGGACGCGTCAATATGACTTCATCTCACCTGATGGTAAGCTAAAGGTAAAATATCAGGAATTGACAATAATATACTTACAGTAAATCTGTAGAAGTGAAAATTCTGTACATTGAAAATATCAAAAAAATAAATGGCAAGGGGTTTTACTACACCGACACCGAACCCAAAAATGTGATTAAAAAAAATTGTCCGTTTGTCTGTTTGTTCAGGCATCACGCAAAAACTACCGTTCCGATTACGATGAAATTTGGTATAATTATTATTTAATATCCTGGGCACCATACTGGGTACTTTTTATCCCGGAAAAGTCCATACAATAAAAAACAAACTTAATTTTGCGGTTCGATACCTAGACCCCGATTACTGTACCAACCGCAAATGATAAGTTTGTCGTAGGCTAAGTCACCCGCAGTGGAGTTCACTAGACGCTGCTGCCTGCGGCCAATCCGGCCGGGGTGAGCGTGGCCCTCTAGAGGGCTACTCCGAGGCTCTCCACGTGTCCCTCTGACTGGCAGAAAGCACAGTGGGGAGCGAGCGGGGGGCGAGCTGATTGTCCACGCACCGATGGTTGGGTGACAGGACGGCCACCTTTCACCATTTACCCCTCCGTCGTCCGCGTCGGTGAAGTGGGGGGCCATCTTAAAACCACTGATGGCCCAGGGTAAACTGGGGAGCGCGAGATATGCTCTAAGCAATCTTACAACTGAAGACTTGAGACAGACTTAACCACTCCTGATGGCTGACGGGAGTGGTATCCGAAGGAACTTCCGCACGAAAAAAGGAATTTGAAACAGAATTCGAAATCCACGCAGGCAACAGCTAGTTGGTTAAAATAATTGCTTCATATTTTATATTTAACGTCACTACTGTTAGGTGTGATAAACATGTGGAAGAAACAGTGTATGTAAGAGTTTCAGAATTTAAACTATATACTGTCTAATGTAGGATGATAAAAATGACAGTTCATGTCTATGAAGTATCGTATTTTTTTAGACGAAATCATACCCCTATTGTATTACATAGACAAGCCCCGCCCACTTGTCATAGTGAAGCGTCTTGCCAGAATATAGCACAATTGACTATACACAAATGAATCGAATTGAAAATAATTTATTAAAATTATTAAGTATACTTATACTACTAAACTTTTTATGATATAATTAGCTAAATATGGTACGAAACATAAATACTATACCATAAAACTTCTCTTTTGTCATCCTGAAGTAAGTTAACTAAAATAATAAAAAATAAAAAGTTTTTGTGTTTTTCTAAATATCGATTCCATTCAAAAGATTCATTTTCGATTATACTATATGGTCTACCCTATTTAGACCTGTCATTATTAGCATCCTACATTAGACAAAGTATAGAGTAACTGAGTCTCATAAGAGTACGCGTCCATAGACACTAGATTAATATAAAAAACAGTACACCAAAACACAGCATAAGTATATAGTATGTTCACTAATTCTGTTTTGTTCCTTTGTTTGGATGTACCGAAGCTTCTTAATTAATTAGGTATATTAATTGTATGTTATTTCAACATATTTATATTATTACAAGACGATATGGTCATATTTTCGAGTATGTAGTATTTTTAATTATAATGTACTCGATAAATAATCTGAATGAGTGTTTCTATAGGTACTGATGGAATACAAGATCTTATGTCTGTTTATCCTCTTTACAAGTTATTTTTCATTAAAAAACCGTGTTCCTAACCTAGTATACAAACAATCAATCATTTATTTATATTAATTATAGTTAAAAAATTATAAACACTATAATATTTCCCTAGTAGCCTTCTTGTAACATAATTATAATATTCTTGTAGATAGTAAACTATATAATAAGTTCTATAAAGTAAACACTTTTCCGAGAACGTCTCAAACCCTAAAACTAAAATGGTGGCTTTTATTAATAGCTTCTTGATGATGCACACAGTTCCCGTCATCAATTGTATCACTAGATGAAAGATAAGCACCTCCTAGTCGACATCATAAGCAATATTCAATTGCAAATAAATGTAAAAATCTTGAACAAACATCAATATTCGAGCATATGCACTAACTGGCCAACCAAAACACCATTAAACGGACTGATCAACCAATGACAAACAACTAATCATGCGCTTATAGTGGAGTCAATTTAATAGGCCACATTTGACAATTCATCAAAATTCAACATCGCAACCTTGTAACGGCCCGCCGCGGTGGGCATCAAATTATATATTTTTCGTATGGTGTAATAATAAAGGGTGTGTTTTTTTTTCAAAATCAACAGGTTCGATTCTCAGCTAGGTTTATTGGTTTTTCAAAAATCTAATGATGAGGTTTTAAGTTTCATCAAAATCGGGCTCGTGACCTCCTTTGACCATTTTTCGCTATTCCTTATAGTTTCGGATTTGGCCATCCAATCCCTTTTGAAAAATTCACCCTGTATAATCGTATCAATACAGCCTCATTGACGTAGCTGTAGTGAACGCGGCCGCTGCGCAGGATGCGCGGTTTCGATCCCCATTCAGTGCAAATATTTGTATGCATGAATAGGGGTATCTGCATTGGTCTGGTCGTGCCTCAGAGAGCACGTTAAGCCGTCGGTCCCGGTTGCCATACAAACATCTATTGCAGTCGTTACCACGCGTCCTAGCTACCACGCGCGAATGCTCCAGTCGCCGCCGCGGTGCTCTGCGCGCCGCCGCGGGTAGTGCGGCGGCGCGCAGAGCAAAAATATATGAAGTAGGTATTAGTTTTTTCGTGTTAATCAAAGTTGTCAATCAGCACTAAATGCCATGCGGCGAGCTTTGTGTTGCGCCGCTCGAAGGCTCTTGAAGCCGCTCAGTGCTTTAGAATCCGCCCGCGTGTATTCAAGGAAATGCGCCCCGCCGCGCCTCCACCTGGGTGTGTTGGGCCAAAGGGCCAGCGCAAACCGCTGGAGGCGCGGCGGAAAGCATTTTCAAGTCAAAAATTTAATATGAACATAAACGAACTTGATCAAATTGTCTGACTCGGATCTGATAAAAACCGCATGCCGTCTTAAGTCTTCAGTTGCCGGGGTGTAAGATTGCTTGGAGTATATCCCGCGCTCCCCAGCTAACCCTGGGCGGCTATCTACGGTTTTAAGATGCCTCAGGAGTTGGAAGTATGATGTCCCTACCGAACCCCGGAAAAGAAGAGATAGGGTGACAGGGATAGGTAGGTACAGTAGATCGCGGCCATAATGGCCATCGTGTTCTTCCCGGAGCCGCGCCGGCCGGTAAGTAGGGTAGCCAAGGCTCACAACCCCCCCCCCCCCCCGCCCCAACTCCCCAATCCCCTCCAATTTCAATAACTAAAACAGTCTTTAAACTAATTATAGTTGAGTCAATTTAATAGGCCACATTTGACGTTTGTCAGTTTTATATTCATAATGAGGTGACCTGTTAAAAAAGGTCGATTAAAACGAATGAATCGATACGGACTTGAAAGATAATGTGAATTTTTAAAATCCTCAGGTGAATCCCTGTCTCATTATTATTTTTTCTTTCGTAAATTTAAGGAGCAAAATAAGACAAGTACATGATCTATACTTATAATAAAACTGTAGAGAGGTCAATTCTGTTCATTGAATATATTTACAAAATAACTATTGGGGGATGATTGGTGATCGATACTAATGCAAAAAATGCAATCAGTAATTTTTTTGTCACAACGTGGTTATTAATTTTATAATGATATTTCTTCACAAGTAATCATTGGATTCGATTCTACTTATCAGCTTTCGATTTTTAGAGTAACATGCCTAATGTTTAAAAAGAAAAAGGATTAACTGACACAACATTGTAATGACAAGGTAATGACGTTCAGTTCTTTAGATCAGAAATTGTTTATTATGTTTAGAATGGTTTATTGGTGAAAGCAAAACGTAAAATTACTTGTATCTGTCATTATTACAATAAATATGTAATAGTAATTGAAAAAAGTTAAGCAATTGTGCAGTTCTAACAAAACGAAAAATATATAATTTGATGCCCACCGCGGCGCGTCGTTAAAAGGTTGCGATGTTGAATTTTGATGAATTGTCAAATGTGGCCTATTAAATTGACTCCACTATAGTTTATTTTAATTTTGAAACAATTGGAACAGTCTTGATTAAGAAATAATTTATTTGGATGGAAATACAAAGATATACCTCAGGAAACATAATATCTTAGATAAAATTCGCGAGACAAACGACGACGCGACGTCCTGGCGCGAGCGGATTGTTTTGCATTAATCTATGATTGGTGCATTTGAGCTCCTCTAGGGTGTGTAGCAACCAGTGCTATCCTCAAAAGACACCCAAGAAACCAGCATAGTGTACCTATATAGAGCATAATTTATTTTGAGCACATTTTAGATACCTACCTACGTGTATTATGTACCGAAGTATATTGGTCTGATTTACGTCCGCATTTATTTCGCCGCGCAATATTTTTTCATATTGCGATAGCTCTTACTATTATTATAATTCTATAGTGTGAATGGCAATTTTGATCTACATTAAATGTACAACGTATCTAACGTATTTAATTGGATAAGGAATAATACTGTATTGTTATAAATAGCTTCGAAAATGACACATGATTTTTTTGTAATTTGTAAAGATAAAAATGGTTACTGTGGGCTACCCCTTATAAGATAGACATATCGTCGTTGCGACTTTAGTACCTCTTATGTGTCATTTTTAGTTAAATCGACTTTTTAATGCAGATTGATTCTAATATTAAAGGGCTACCGTATGCAAAAACTCTCATTTGTGTACGACGTTTTAATCGCATTTTATAAACGATATTCAAAATCTCTTATGTGACCCCTCATGAAAAGTTGTTCCATAAAATATCTTATGTGTTAATATACATATAGGAGATACTATTGTACTCTATACTTTTGAGATAATGTGATATTATTATACACATAAGAGACTATAGGTAATGCATTGGAACACACCTAAAATTAAATTGACTGTTAAAAGTTATAATATCGTTGCATAGAGTAATAAGTAGTAGTTTTTTTTTGCTCCAACGCGGAAAAGGTCGCATCGCGGCTCGCGGCTTTATTTAATTTTTTATACAATTGGTATAGATTCGAATTGTGTAAATATGACTGATTGTTAGACAACGCACATAAGAGTAGGAAAATGGTATATTACCGTGAATTGTTATATATAGATTATTGTCAAAATGTACCACCTCCTACAAAACGCATTATCATTATTTCTGACGGATGCTCCCACCAAAATCGGAATCGAATCTTATCTAGCGCACTGAGTAATTTCGCCCAAATAAATAACATTATTATTGAATAGCTTTACCTAGAAAAGGGGCATACAATGATGGAGGTTGATAGTGTTCACTATACCATTGAGCAGTATATTAAGCCTCCAATAAGTATATGCTCCCAGTGATTTTCATAACCCGGATGAGACAAGCTAGGCTACAAAACCCATACGAAGTTAAGTCAATCCATTATGATTTTTTCCTAAATTTTGAGGCACTCGAATCGAATTTGAAGTCTTTACGGCCTGGCAAAAAAAGGAGATCCTGTCGTGGTGGATATAAGGGGTCTTAAATATTTGCCGAATGGATCTATTTTTTATAGATTGAGACATATCTTAGATTAGTGGACCATACTTCCACAGGGAAGATGTAATCAGAGGGGCCTAGTGTCACCAAACCGATTTCAAATTTAAACATTTACAGGAATTAAAACTGGTGATTGATCGAGATTATCATCCATTTTACAACAATTTATATTACAATCCAGGTACTTGAGTAGGTTGTAGGCGTTATTATTTGATTTATTTTTTATTTCGTACTCCGAATTTTCTTTCTTCAATTAGTTACCTACTTGTTATTTTATTACCAATAGCGACCCGGGACCCGGCTTCGCCCGGGTGTAAATTCCAGTTTTTCCAAGGATCCCTAATTTTTTTCAAAATGAAATGTAGCCTATGTCAAATTGGAAGAATGTAGCATTCTATTGGTGAAAATTTTTTTTAAATCGGCCCAGTACTTTTTGAGCGTATTCATTACAAACATACAAACATACAAAAATAGGTACAAATCTTTCCTCTTTATAATATTAGTATAGATATAGATATAGACATGTTCAATTCTCATAAAAGCAATTTTAGATGTGTAAAAATAACGATTAATTACTTAATACACTGTTTTTTTTACTTTAATTTATATCATATTATAGATCAAAAACTCTTATGTAACCTAAAGTCGCAATCAAAATCTCTCATGTGCTCAAAAAGAGTAAAAAATATTTTTTATACTATAATGACTATTTATTTTTTAACACAACTATCAAAATAAAACGTAAAAAAGTATATAGTAGTTACCTATATTTGTTATTTTAATCGCTGTCATTCAAAATTTTTCATTAGACAGTTTTTCTCGATTTTCTCAAAATTAACATTTTTACACATAAGAGGTCTTAAAGTCGCAACGACCATTATATATGCTATCGCGGACTTTTATGTAGACCTTTTTAAGTTATACATTTCCACAGTACATTATTTGATGTAAGGAATTTTTAAGTAAATTTTTTACACCTTGGGTTACATTATTGAAGTTTTAGTAACTTTTTGAAAATGTAATATAGCCTATGTTCACCGGAGATAGTGTAGCTACCCAACAGTGAAATAATTTTTCAAATCAGTCAAGTAGTTTCCGAGCCTATTCAATGCTAACAAACAAAAAATCTTTCCTTTTTATAAATATTAGTGTAGAAGTGTAGATAAAGCCGCGCGTGACGTTCGGTGAGCAAGCGGCTTTATTCTTGATATACAATATACATTATTGGCCGTATGTCAAGACTGTTAAGGTTCATATAAAATTGTTGACTTCAAATGCGCTCCGTCGCGCCCCCCGGTGTGAAAGAAAAAAAACGGAACCCTTCAGCCCAGCCCAAAGGGTTCCGTATTTTTTCTTTCAAGGTACGAAACCCTAACAAGTCATTTCATTATATTCGCCTACATTACAAAAACAAATGCCCATGTCGTTGGTGATTTGATTTAAAAAACTATTCCTACTTATCGTAATATGTCAAGTAACTATTACAAGAAATATTATAATATAACATAATATCAATTCAAATCAGCAACACAAGCATAAACATGTTTATAAGTAAGTATTTTCTATCGAGCCTCAATTACCGTAAATCCAGGACAGTCATTTGTCTACAAATACAAGGGAACTTGTTTTCGGCTCTCTCACATACATAACGTGTAGGTATTTAGAAGCGTTCTTGTATTGCACGGAAAGTAAAATACATTTAAAATAACATTAACGACATTAAACACGTTTAAAACCTTTCTCAATTTATTGGTTAGATATGGTACCTTCGGAAGTAGCTTAACACTAACAAATTTACAAACGTTCTTTAAATTGAAATAAATCAATAAATAATTGGAGTAATATTGGGTAAACTGAGGGTACTTTAACCCAAAATTCTGTCATTTTTGACGTTTCTTCTCATTTATAGATAAATTATTATAGGTCTAGACTACAAGCCCATGAAGAAAAATAACCTGTGAAATGAAACATTGTGAATAACGCCTTGAAGGCTGTTACTATATCATAAAATAACTCTGAGCGCTATGCCGTCATTTCTGAGCGGTACAGGTGAGTACGAGAGTAAATGGAATGTCTCAGGTACAAGTGAGTAATTAAGACTAATTATTAATGTACGGCTTTTTATAGCTTACAGATGATAAAAAATAAATGTTGAATAACCTAAACCTAACCCCACTACTCCAAAACCTTGCCAAGTTAGATGCTGTGCACTGTACCTATAATAATATTGTATTTGGAATCTGATGACAAATTTAAAATTTTTGTTCATTATTTTATGTAAACTTTTAGAACTAGTGATCTGAAACTTGGAATGTGTTAAGCTAATACCAATGGCAACTGTGCTGCGAAATACCATGTAACTTGAGATGTCAGGAATCTGTTATTCAGCATCGTCGTAACGCACTCTGTAAACACAATGGAAAGGTTATATCAGTTTAGCTATATGCGTAGAATTCGTATTTCGTACCTATTTCGTAGAATTAAATTGTCAGCAGCAAAAGTTGATAATAATTTCAGAGATTTCAAACTTAAAATAATTCATTATTATTGTAATCTCATTTTAAAGGTCAATACTAGCTTTACCCGCGAGTTCGCCAGCGTGGATATCAAATTTTTAGAAATTTTGTTAGTCGCGCGGGACAACATGACGACAATTAATAATGTAATGACAATTCTCAAATCTAACATTTGAGTGACTTTTGCATTTATAATATTAAGTTAAATTTTTATTCTCAGTCAGTGCAATGCGAATTAATTACAGTCAGTACAGCAGTATAAGTGATAAAGATGAGTGGTAGAATCAAACGGAGTAGTGGCTCCAGGCCTTAATCGGGTTGCACGTCGTTATAAGCTGCTTTATCACGACACGTTGCCCGATTATTAAGGCCTGGAACTACTGCTCTGTTTATGACCTAACCAAACGGGTCGTCGCTGTCGCAGCGACGAACCGTTTGGTTAGGTTTTTTTTTAACGTCATCGTAACTTTATACTCGTCATCTACTTTTGAAACTTTGTCGCAATGCCTTGTTTTATATTTTCACTAGAATTAAGAGATTGTAAAATGTAAACTGTTTTTTTGGGCAAATAAACGATTAAACCTTTGACATCCTTTAAACTTTGACGCTCTCTATAGCATCATCTAATTATTGACGCTTTTGACGCAGACTGTACGATATTACCATTGCTAGTTCAAGCAGTCTGCAGATTGCTCCATTATATTCAATTTGTCTTACCTCTGGCGTTGTCCACGTCGTTTGCTTAGTCGACGCCCAGATGAAGGATCTTGTAAAGTGTAACGATTAGTAGTAATTGGAGCCACTCTCAAATCGCGAGTTTCAACGGAACGTGCTTTGCTCACCTGTTAATAAAATAAAATATACTTTTTATAATCAGTGTAATAAGATGGCACCATTAGAAAAATACACTACATTGCTGATATTTATATTGACACGTTGAAAGTTAAGGTTTGAATCATGTTTGAGAGTAAAGAATCCCACCAAAAACATAAATGTAATACAAAAATTATAATTAAAAAAATCAAAAACCCGACTGTGTAAAAACTAAAATGAAAAAAAATAAGCACTCAGATGTCCTGTGGCCTAGAAATATAACAACTTAATAGTCAGGATCCATTGAAAAATTAGATTGGCTGTCGAATAATGGATGTCAACTGTAATAAAAAAGTCATGAATACATACATACAGATACAGGCACGTAACTTGGCCAGGTTTGGGGTAAGTTCGCGCATCGTGCACTTTGAGCCAATCAAATGATTCAAAGTACGAACGAACGGAACGTTGATTCGCTACAAGACGTCTCTCGGAGACATCTGATTGGTCCGTCAAGTGACGGACCAATCATATGTCCGCGACGGCGCAACCGCGTCTCCGGCGACCCGCTCATACCTCAAAGGGGACCTAAAAATCGACCTTTGCGCATATGACGCGTTTGGCCAATTTACTTGCCGGTATCTGTACCTACAAACAAGATACGCGCGAAAAACATAACCCAAAAAGGACCTTATGTTTTTCGCGCGTATCTTGTCGGCAGTCGGGTAAAAAAGGAGAGCCAAGTTCTATGCAAAATCGAAATATGTATCGATAGGAAAAAAAACATTATGAATAAGTATTAAACTCTATTTCGTTGCTTTCTTGGAACCTATAACAATTGCTGTTATTTAAAAATGTAAGATCTTACACTAAGCTAGATTTGACGGTGTGATTGTTTCTAATACGAACCGACTAAAACCACCATGCCGCCGTTCCGAATTTTTTTTTTTTATACCACTTAGGTGGCAGACAAGCACAAATATTATGAATCAGAAATTTTTTGAAAGCTACGTTACGTTTTCATTTATTTTAACACTTCCCTGTTGAGGCACTTATTATAATAATCATTTATCTAAATTATATAAAATAATATTGCAGATAACATTTTTTTCCATACGAACATATACTATAGATATTTTTGGGGAGATTTTTTCATTTGCTGGCAACATTACGCACAAGCCGTTAGTGGTATCGGTACAGGGAAATCGGAGTTACACGCACACATCGAATGTGTCACTTGGCTTCACGTGTTTGTTCGATACATTCCGTCTAGTTAGTCTGAGAGCGCGTATTACAAGGTTTTTGTACGGGTTTACCACTTATTTTTTTACTTTTATTTTTAGATTTTTTCCTACGCTAACACACAATTAGCGAGCTGGATTCCAAATTTTATCTTTCTAAGTCATCTGGAAGTAGGTTAGGTTTAGGTACTATAAGTTAGTCAGTCAGTACTAAAATTTACGACTTTTTGACCTTCATAATCTTTGTAACCGTTTGAGCCAGCCTTATGAAATTTGGGCTTCTACATGTCTTTATATCATTGAACACACGTAGTTTTATGTTTGGTTTTGCGTTATAGAAGGGTCAAAAGTGGCACCAAGTGATGCTAGCCAGCACTCGGTGCTGGCTAGCCAGTTCCTTTGCTTGAACTTGGCTTGACACGCTGCCGCGTGTCTAGGTGACACTACATAAGTATTTTGATCCATTTTAATGTAAAATATGCATAAATCTAATGGCAAATTTGTTCAGTACAGAACTGCAAGCTCTTTCATATTTACATTTATTAAGAATAAACGAACCTTCTCCATAAATTTTGTGATCAACTCTGGACAGTTAAGATTGTTTTCAGGTTCCCATGAATCGAATTTGCTGGCCCATCCTTTCCAGTGAATGAAGAACTCCCTCTTGCCATTCTTCTTGACTCGAACTTCTAAAATACGATCAACCTAAAAAATAGAACAATACATTGTGCTAATATTATAAAATAATTAAAGTTTGTGAAGATATTTGGTATGTTTGTAACTCAGTTACACTCTAACGTCTACATGGATCTGGCTGTTTGGTACATGGATAGATTATTATAGGTGGCAAGGCAATAACTTTTATTTCTGGAATAGGTTTTTACGGGAAGCGAGAACCGGAACAAAATATCACAGTAGTGTAACAGTTATTTATATACCTATAGGACGTTTTTTTAATTCTAGTTAGTAAAATGACATTTCCAGTGTTGCAGGTTTTTTCTATCAAATAAATAGTGATGTGGTTGAATCACAGAACATTAAAAAACCATAGAAGTAGTAATTAAGTAAAAATACAAAGGAATAGCTCGATACCTCTGGGCTCAAAGGTCGTAAAGGACAAAATGGGACTTTTCAGGAGAAGCAAAAAACTAAAAAAAAATATATACTTTTTACTCTAACTTTTTTGTTTCTTGAGCTATTTTAATGAAAACAAGGAAAAAAAGTGCTTAGAATTTATAGTACTTTGTAAAGCAGTTTACAAAAAACTCCCTAGTACTATATTTACCAAGATAGATTTCCTTTACGACCATAAATTTGAAAATAAATGTCCTTTACACCCGTCAAATTTCCATCCTAAAATTAAAATTAAAATAGTGAAGGGTGTAAATCTACTTTACTACACAATACTGAAGAAAATAAGGTAATAATCGACTATTGTAATAAATTTTAGGTCATAAGGATCACTAACTTGTTAACTCATTTTAGCATTAGTGGGTGAAATAGCGGTCATGGCCGCATACTTCAAGCCATGTCGAGGCCAAACCATCGATGGGTACGAGCGATCCCCTATTCCATCTATCCCTACCAGGTTATCCCTACCGGTAGGGATACTTGAAATTTTTTTCCAAGCAGCCCTACCGGTAGGGATACTTTTCCACCTATCTCCACTAGAAATGTAAATGCATATTTGCGAACAAAAATCAAGTAGTTCGAGTATGTGCTACGTGACTATGTTATTCAAAACGCGCAGGTGGAACTTGTTACGGGTAAAGTACGATAAAGTATTGAAATTAACGGGAGCTCCTTGTTTCGCAGACAGAAATTTCATAGATATTGGTTTCTCAGAAAATGTTTCATATAATATTTGGTCCTTGTATTTGTATTAACCTAAACATAAACTGGATAAATGTAGGTGCTAGCATCCCTGCGTACCCCTTCGGGGATATAGGCGTGAGTTTATGTTATGTTATGTTATGTATTTTTATTTCGAATATTATTATCTCAAATCAAATTTAGTAGAATGAAATTATGTATAACTATTTCACAGAAACATAATTTAATGAATTTTTTATCACATTTTTTTGTTTTTAAACTAATCAAACAGTAGAATTATTTTTTAACGAATATCAAACCACCACCACTAATTATTTCGAAATGTAACATTTTTAACACCCCGACTCAGACAACCTCAACTCGGATAGAGCCTTAGCCTTCGTGGTGATTTTTTTTCAAACCACCCATAAATAGGAGCCCCGTCAGACGGTGCTCCGTCGAATTGTGTTAACGCAATAAGTTTTATATCTTTTAAACAATATAATAAAAAATAATATTTGATTTGGTATCCTATGATAGAATTATTCTAACATAAAGCTTTATGTGAAAAAAAAATCAATGATTTAAAAATCTAACTAATGATTTAAAAAAGTAAGTATCTTGTGTACTGATTATTCTATGAAACGAAAATATGGGGAAAAAAAAATTGTGAAACGAAATTCTATAAAATAATCAGCTATAGAACAACTTACATCCGAAATGAACCCTCCTGATCCGTGATACAACTAAGATTAATTATTACAGTGGATAAAATATTGCTGCTAATATTAGAATTCATTACTTATTATTAAAATTAGGCTAGTCGGGCTGATTCAATTTCATTCATAATAGTGCAATTACGCAGTGTAGATACTTCTACTTCTGTTATCCCTACCAGTACCTAGGGCTACTTGGAAAAAATTTCCAAGTATCCCTACCAGTAAGGATAACCTGGTAGGGATAGATGGATTAGGGGGAGCGGGATCCGTGGGGGCGGCCCTACCGACTGGTTCAAGGCAAGCTGCGCCCCCAGGCCCCACCGCTGACCGAGTGCCTCCAGCCAGATCTCCTCGGAGGAGTAGTTAGCCACAGGACACTTATGTTTCTGTAAGGGTGTATAAGACAATTTCCAAAGACGATGTCCTTTACACCCAAAAAATTCTTAATAAATTTTCCTTTACTACCAAAATAATTTGACAATAGTAGGTAAGTGTTATTTACTTCCATATTTTCACGGTAAACTTTGCTTAAAGTGTCAGATTATGTGGGTCGTAAAGGCCTTTTTTTGCGAATATCGCAAAATGAAATATACAGATCGATAGAGAATTAAAAACTGAGTAAAACTGTATCAAAAAGTCATTTTCGCCCAAATGTCCTTTACGACCTTTGAGCCCAGAGGTATCGAGCTGTCGCCAAAAAATACATTCACACAGACTTATAGGACGTCTTATTGGTTGCATACATTTTACCTTAAAATATAAGAAGAGCAGAACTACACACCTAGTTTTAGCGGTCAATAGCAAAATCAATGTACATTATAGTTTTGCTATACACCAATAGATGTCTAAAATTATTGTATGGTATTGCAAATCAGTCCTTAAATATAACAGTGGTAAGGATGAAATTAAATTAACTCAAAATACGGGGAACACTAGAATCGACCCCCATGGTGTCGATTCTGTTGTACATTTTCACAAACTGATAGTTTTGACAGCTCTAAGTAGAGTACCCCATAAATTAAATCGAAAATTAATCTAATCGATTTTCGATTATCGTTCCCGTAGAATATGGAATCGATAGTTACAAAAACACAAAAGTATTTATTTTTTTATTATTTTAGGTAACTTATTTCAGGATGATAAAAGAGAAGTTTTATGGTACAGTAATTATGTTTTGCATTATACTTAGCTAATTATATGACAAAAAATGTAGTAGATAAGTATTTAAAAATTTCAATAAATTAATTTAAGTTCGATTCGTTCGATTCCTTTGTGTCATAGTCAATTGTGCTGAATTCTTGCAAGACGCTTCACTACGAAAAGTGGGCGGTACTTGTCCATGTGCTACGATAATTTTAGAGGTATTATTTTGTATATAAAAATACAATACTTCATAGACGTGAACTGTCAACATTATCATTTAGCATCCTGAATTGGACAGGTATAGAAACTTCTAGAATATTGAAGTAAATATTTCGTAAGAACTTATAGGAAAAGAAACCTTAAAATCAATCGCATAAACTTATTTTTTGATTAGAAGAAAGTATTTCTTTATATTTTAGCCTGCGTCATGCACATACACAAGTGTACCTATATGTGTGAGGTAAATGCAATTACACTTAGGTTTTTGGCGACACAAACACGATTTCTAGTCCTAAGGATTTTTCTTTGTTCTGTGTATAAACCAAAGTCGCTGTCGCTGTCTGTCCGTCCCTATGTATGCTTATGCTTATAGTGGAGTCAATTTAATATGTCACATTTGACAATTCATCAAAACTCAACAACGCATCCTTGTAACGGTGCGCCGGCGCCGCGGTGGGCATCAAATTATATATTTTTCGTTATGTTAGAAATGCACAATTGCTTAACTTTTTTCTATTACTATTACATATCACTACATAGTATAAAACAAAGTCGCCTTTTCTGTCCCTATATCCCTATGTGCGCTTAAATCTTTAAAACTACGCAACGGATTTTGATGCGGTTTTTTCCAATAGATAGAGTGATTCAAGAGGAAGGTTTATATGTATAATACATGCATCATATACTAAGGCAACATTGCTAATTTTAGAGGTTTCTAACGTGATGTCGTAAATTAACCTATTTTTTTGGGCTTATTTAGCAATTTAGCAAAAACGCTGCCTAAACCCTACGAGTTAGATCAAATTAATGTACTACAGTATTGTACACCATAAAAAGGTCTACAAAAAAGTCCGCGATGGTATATGTTTATCTTTTAGGAATAACCCACATTAACCATTTTTATTGTTTACTTTTTACGTGAAAAAATGGCTTATTTACGAAGCTATTTTAAGCAATACGGCATTAATCCTTATCGAATTAAGTACCTTAAATACAGTGTGCAATTAATATAGACAAATATAGTTCCTTACAGCATGTAAATTAAACAAATATTTTCGGAGATATTACAAATTTAAAATTTGCGTTTGCGGCGGGCGGTACCGGTCGGACGGGGCAGTGCGGGGAGTGGATGGGGGGAGCGGGGGAGGGGCCGCTATGTTTTTATATACAACGTTCATAGTTTTTCTGTAGTGTATTTTAATTTAGTATCAGCATTGCACCCGTGCGAAGCCGGGGCGGGTCGCTAGTTTATTATAATAATGACAGATACAAGTAATTTTATGTATTGGTTTCACTAATAAACCATTCTGAACATAATAAACAATTTCGGATCTAAAGAACTGAACGTCCTTACAATGTTGTGTCAGTTTATCCTTTTTCTTTTTAAACACTAGGCATGTTACTCTAAACATCGAAAGCTGATAAGTAGAATTGAATGCAATGATTACTTGTGAAGAAATATCACCATTTATAACATTAATAACCACGTTATGATTATAATAACATATTATTTATTATTCTTTTAATGCATCCGTGCACATACAGACAGAAAGACAAAAAAATTACTTATTGCATTTTTTGTATTATTATCGATCACACATCATCCCCCAATAGTTATTTTGTAAATATATTCAACTAACTTCCGCCCGCGGCTTCGCCCGCGTGGATGTCGGTTATCGCGACCAAACCTAGCCTATGTTCATTCTCGAGGTCTAATCTACTCCTATACCAAATTTCATCAAAATCGGTTCAGAGGTTCAGGCGTGAAAGCGTAACAGACAGACAGAGTTACTTTCGCATTTATAATATTAGTATGGATTAGTATGGATGAACAGAATTATTTTATTATAAGTACTAGCTTCCGCCCGCGGCTTCGCCCGCGTGGAATTCGGTATTGCCACCAAGTCTATTTGAATGAAACGACTCTCCACTCGACTTTCCACTCCGCTGTTCACTCCACTCTCCACTCCACACTCCACTCCACTGTTCACTCCACTCTCCACTCCACTCTCCACCTCCACTCTACTGTCCAATCCTCTCTCCCGACTCTACCCTACATTCCACTCTCCACTTCAATCTCCACTCCACTCCACTCTCCACTCCACTTTCCACTCCACTCTCCACACCACTCCCCACTCCACTCTCCACACCACTCCCCACTCCGCTCCACTCTCCACACCACTCTCTACTCCACTGGTCTCCACTCGTCTAGCCAAAACCTTTCGGATAAAAAGTACTAAACGGATTTTAGTGCGGTTTTCTGGGTCAGACCTAAAATTTGGAGATATGACCAAAAGTTTTTTTTTCCTTATTTATTGGTTTCACCTTACACCATCTTTACAGGTTTCACCTAAGGCGACAGTGTGGACATCATATCCCTTTATAACAGTACTTTTAGTTGTAATAATAGATTTAAAAAAAAAAGACTTGGTTTATCTATTTTTTTGCAATCCTTGTCTGTTTGTTCGTGGATTGGACGCAAAAACTGCTGAACAAATTTTGATGCCGCCTTTTTATTAGAAAGGTCTTGGTTTTACATAAAATCTGCCGTATGTTTGATTGCATTTGGTTAAGTAGAACCGGGGATATGACCAAAAAACGATTCCCAACCAATCGACTCCCACGGGCAGAGCCGCGGGTATTAGCTTGTATAAAAAGTAGCCTATATATTACTCCAGACTATAATCTATCTCTGTACCAAATTTCAACCTGATCTATTCAGCCGTTTTCTACGTGAAAGAGTAACAAACATACATCCAGATATCCCGACTGATCAACTCCATGGGCGAAGCCGCGGGTATTAGCTTGTATACAAATTAGCCTATATGTTATTTCACACTACACTCTATCTCGGTACCAAATTTCAGCCAGATCCATTAAGCCGTTTTTATGTGAAATTGCAACAAACATAATATTTGGACATCGACTTTGCGAGCGGAGCCACGGTATTAGCTTGTTTAAAAAGTAGCCTATATGTTATTCCAGACTATAATCTATCTCTGTACCAAATTTCAACCTGATCTATTCAGCCGTTTTTGCGTGAAAGAGTAACAAACATACATCCAGACATCCCGACTGATCTACTCCGTGGGTCGACTGATCGACTCCGTGAGCGGAGTCGCGGTATTAGCTTGTATAAAAAGTAGCCTATATGTTATTCCAGACTATAATCTATCTCTGTACCAAATTTTAGCCAGATCCATTAAGCCGTTTTTGTGTGGCAGAGTAACAAACATACATCCATACATCCAGACATACATTCTTACAAACTTTCGCGTTTATAATATTAGTAGGATAGTAGGATAGATCATGTACCTACTATTACTTGCCTAATTTTGAAAAAATAATAATGGGACAGGGATTCACCTGAGAATTTCCCACCTGTTCTGTTGAGTTGTTTTGTTGGCAGAACTAGTGGGATTTTTTTTCCCATTAGTTCTGTCCACAGAACAAATGGGAAAGCAATTCCCACCTGTTCTGTTGGCAGAACTAGTAGGTATTTTTTTCCCATTAGTTCTGTCGACAGAACAATCAAACGAAGAAAAAATAAAGAGATCGAAAACGATGTGATGATTAGAGTGTATCAAATGCAATTGATTAAACGGTGACATCGGAATGAGTTTGTTTTTAAAAACTGCGTTAATTTTTTATCCCACCAAAAACATACCTGTTAATAAAAACTGAAAAGAAAAAAACAAGCACTTAGATTGATGTCCGGTGGTCTAGAAACATAACAACTGAACAGTCGGGATCCATTATTCGACAGCCAATCATGGACCTAGGAATAACTATGGACGGAGCCATGGGAACAAAAAAGTGACGCTGCATAGTCGGCCAATTTTCGTATACGTATACAGTCGCCACGCACACTCTCACATCATAGTCAGCCACTTCGCGACAAACGTCGGCCGAATCGGTCGATCTGTCAGTTTAAGCGGGAAGAAAAAAAAAAAAAATACAACATGTCTTGTGCAGTGAAATGGTGTAAAAACCGTAGTGACAGGAAGAAAATAAATCCAGGGATCACATTTCACAGGTTGATCAATATTTCAATCACTTAATGTTTATCTAATAATTATACATAAATGTTCATTCAATATTTCAAAACAAAATTCAATTGTTCGGTACAAAACCAGTGATCCCAACATAAAAGTGTGCAAATTTCCCCATATTTTGGGGAAATCTGTAAATTGTGTGACTTTATGATGAAATAGCATAAACTATTTATTAGTAGTGATAACCGTAGTGATTTAACTTCTTTTTAATAAATACATGGGATCGCAAAAATACAAATTGTGACTAATATGATTTTTTTAAATTTTTTTGTTAATTAGGTACCTAGTTTAATCGTGTGAATATTCTCCACGGTTACCATCCATGTAAGTTTTTTTTATATAGGTATAATGAAAAAAATAATGTAAAAATTAACTAAAATATTATTTTCATTAATTTATGATGAAAATAATATTTTTAATAATAATGCACGAATCACCCGTAATGATTGTTCATTTATATATTTTAAAATTTACCAAATAATTCTCCCTATTCCTCAACTAAAATAATAAAAAATGGGGAAATTTAGGTAAAACCTCGCATCCCTACAATTCACTCACACAATGATTGATGCCCGCCATTTCGTGACACAGACTAGTTACTCTAGGCACTCCGTCCATACTTTTCCTAAGTCTATGCAGCCAATCTAATTTTTCAATAGATCCCGACTGTTCAGTTGTTATGTTTCTAGACCACCGGACATCAATCTAAGTGCTTGTTTTTTTCTTTTCAGTTTTTAGGCAGTCGGGTTTTTGAATTTTTGAATTTATTTTTTTATTTAGGCGAACCTTTAGCTGATAGAAACTTGGCCCCCTTTTTAACAGGTATGTTTTTGGTGGGATTTCAATAACTTTTTCAAGAATTTCAAGGATTCGATTGAGCCAAGTCACGCTTGACCAATTTCTTAAATGTCTTAATTTTTTGTTATTCTACATAGGTATACAGAGTGAATTTTTCAAAAGGGATTGGATGGCCAAATCCGAAACTATAAGGAATAGCGAAAAACGGTCAAAGGAGTCACGAGCCCGATTTTGATGAAACTTAAAACCTCATCATTAGATTTTTGAAAAACCAATAATCCTAGCTAGGAATCGAACCTGTTGATTTTGAAAAAAAAAGACACCCTATAATATTACACCATACGATAGCGTTGCTATTATGGATCATATTCTGGGAAGTAATGACATACCGCAAACTAAAGGAAAGAGCTCATCTTTAACAAAATACATTTTATTTTTCTTCATTAACTGATTAATTGTTCAAAATGTAGACCATTGTTTTCAATACATAGCTGGATTTGAGACTTCAAGGATCGTACTGCATTCAATATTACAATCTTATTGATTCCGTTTAGAATATTCTCCAAAGAACGTTTCAAGTCATCAAATGTGTCTTTATAAATTTAGTTTTTGACATAGCCCCAGAGAAAGTGATCTAAGGGAGTAAGATCAAGGCACAGGACCATGCTTTGCAATAAAATTGTCGTCAAACTGCTGAACCCAAATCCCTTTTATTAGCTATTATGGGCTGGAGCTCCATCTTATTTAAAAAAACATCAATCATCATAATCATTCTGAGTATAATTTAAAACACGGAATAGTTACGATCTTTTCTGGAATTTCGAACGAAACAAATACGTAGATGAAATATAAATTTTATTAAATTCCATAATTTCCTTAAATTTGCCGTATATCATTACTTCGCAGAATTTGATCTTTAACAGCGACACTATCGTATGGTGTAATAATAAAGGGTGTGTTTTTTTTTTCAAAATCAACGGGTTCGAGTCTCAGCTAGGTTTATTGATTTTTCAAAAATCTAATAATGAGGTTTTAAGTTTCATCAAAATCAGGCTCGTGACTCCTTTGACCATTTTTCGCTATTCCTTATAGTTTCGGATTTGGCCATCCAATCCCTTTTGAAAAATTCACCCTGTATAACACACGACCTGTGTGCCAAATTTCACAACTCAACAGAACAGGTAGGAATAGACGATAACAGAACAGGTGGGAATAGCTAAGACAAGTCCGGTGTAAAGCATAGTTTTATAAGTCACAGAACTAATGGGAAAAAAATTCCCACTAGTTCTGCCAACAGAACAGGTGGGAGTGCCACCCTACGGCACACCAGCAGTAGTATCAGACCAAGATGAATAGGTGTCATCCAGTCGGACGCGCTGCCGGCGACCAGACAGGTAACTTCGAAAAAAGTCAACAGCCGAAGGAGATATGTTGAGAGAGCTTAAAATGGCCAGAAGAACGTCAAAATCTACAGTGTTAAATGCGTTGCTAAAATCTAGTAGACAAAGAATTGTAAGATGACCTTTCTCCATGCCGGACCTTATATCATTACCAGACAGAGTATAGTGTTCCTTGAATATTTTATTAATTCTGATTCAAAATGGATTGTGATAACTCTAATGACGAACTCCGCTTACACTCGGACCCTGTATCTGTTTTGAACGTTGACCTGGCAATTCTTTATAAATTGTACCCGCTTTATGTGGAGACTTACGATGATTGGATATGGATAATTCCGAATTTCGAAATGTTGATATGGAACTTATACATTGTATTATTTGTGGTGCTGATGTGACACACAGAAGAAGACACAATATTCTGAACTTAGATGAAGTGAGACATGTAATTCTACAATGGATTGTACCACAAGTTGTATTTTGCATGTTCGGTTGTTGCTCTCATTATTATGTCTGTAATCTGGTAAGTACTTAAGATGAGCAAAGCGATGAATCTGTCACTCCACCAGCTAGGCACCTGGATATAATTTTAGTACCTAATGTACAATAGTTATTAAGAAAATTAAATAAAAATATTCACACGAAACGAGTTTTTTTCCTTTTTTAAGAAAGCCTGGGTACTAGACTATTTATATTATTGGTTTCTACATAGCTTCAGCTACTAAATAGTAGTACTTTCATTTAAATAAAAAAATGTCCACGCCTGAGCCGAAGTTTCATACAAAGTGGTCGGTGTCCTTTATTTTGAATGTTATTTTTCCGGATTTTAACCGGTTTACTACTAATTACTAATTACTGAGTGTTGCAAGTGAATCTTTTGAAGACTGAATGCAGTTTAAATTGATTTTAAAATTGAAACGAAGTCTTCATTCAGTAAAATTGTCTATCTACATTATTTAAGAAACTGGGGGTAAATGTGGCTGTAGGACACCCTGTATAACATAATGATTGATCACACCACATTTACGAGATCTTACTGACTTTCTGCAATTTTGACAGATTTGTAAATTAGATAGGTGAATTAATTTTAGAATATTTTGTTACCTCATAGTCTGCATTTTCATCGGCATTTTCGCCATCCCAATCATTTTTTGGTTTCTTAGAGGGTACTTTGGTGTCCTTCTTAGCTTTTCTCTTATTATTTTTCTTTGCTGGCTTGCTATCCTTGTTTTTAGAATTCTCCTTCTATAATTTAAGAATTAAAAATAGTTCAATGAATAGAGTATTTAATGTTCTTTTGCTCATCCAATGGGCACCCAAGACAATAAAAGCAGAAATGTTACTAGGGATCAATACAATACCTTTTGTTCTCTAGAACATAGGAGACATCATAGTGTCAGTTAGGGCATGCAATCTCGTTCCCGCAAGATCTCGGCTTTTTTTAGCGAGATTGATCTCGAACGAAAAAAGGAGATTTCGCGAGTTTAACGAGATTGCACTCGAGCATAAAAACGTCTTATCCGTACGAAAAAAGAAGAAATTAGAGATTTACATGTAAGTTTTAAAAATGTAGTTAAAAGGAAAACCCCCAAAAAGCATACTATAAAATTCAAAATTATTTAGACAATAAACAAGCTTGGAAATGAGCTGTTCACTCAACATGTTAACCAATAACTGTATCTAGGCTAAGGAAATTATTGTAAATAGAACAAATAAAAAAAGAGCCCACTGACTTTTTTGCCGGAGTCTTCTCAAGTCTGGGCCGCGTTTCGAACCGGTGCGGTGGTCCATATAAAATTTGTATATTTTTGATTTTGACGTTTTTAAGGGGTCGTGTTCATAATATCGACAGTCACTACATCGATGGTCGCTGTATCGAAAACGTTCCATCGATGGTACGCTACATCGACAGTACCCCAAATCGATGGTACGCTACATTGACAATACTCCAAATCGATGGTACGCTACATCGACAGTACACTAAATCGTTGGCACGCTACATCGTTAGTACCTACACTAAAACGACGGTATGCTACCAGTGGCGTAACTATACCATCTGGGGCCCGTGGCAAATTCTGTTGATGGGGCCCTATCAGTAAAACTCGTCACGTTGTACTCAGTTTAATTTTAATATTTATGTAACCAAAACCAATGTCAAAATAATTACACAAAGAATACGCAGTCAGTTCCTATTTTTTTTTTAATTCAGGATAGGCTTACGTTTGACCATTATCTCACCTGATGGTAAGTGACGATGCGGGCTATGATGAATCACGCTTGCCTAGAAGGATCCTATTCACTCGTGACTTTGGCCCTTTTTTACATACATACATACTACATACAAATCACGCCTGTTTCCCATTGGGGTAGGCAGAGATAACATCTTTCCACTTGCTACGATCTTAGCATACCCCTTTCGCTTCTTCAACTTTCATATTTTTTTTCATACACGCACGCCGGTTGCGGGTACCTACTATTGACCTAGGCCTTTCTCCAAAACGTCTTGGATCTGATTAAAATATGTACGCCTAGGTCGGCCTTTATCGGGTTGCCAATTCACCCTCACCTCATATAGGTATCTGTTTTGTCAATCTTCTTTCATCCATCCTCTCTACATGTCCAAACCATCTAAGTATTCCTTTCTCTATCTTGGTCACTACATCTTCAACTATACCGCAACGTTCTCTTATCACACTGTTCCTCACTCGGTCCATCAGCTTTACTCCAGCTATCCTTCTTAGACTTCTCATTTCTACAGCATTCAATCTACTTTCATGCTTCTTCTGCCACACCCAACATTCACTACCATACATACCCATACATCGATGTGGGAACGAGAACTCCTCTATGAACAGCAAGTCGTGCCTCTTTAGACATTTTCTGTTCTGACTGCTCATAAAATTATGCAGTGCGCCATTCACTTGATTACCTGCCAAAACTCTTCGCTCAGTTTTTCCCCTTTTTTTATGGTGCGGAAATTGATACCACGGAGATGGTTATGTCGGGATCGAACGCCGTCTTGAGTCTTAATTACCAGGATGTAAGGTTACCTAATAGGCATATCCCTCGCACCCTTTCTCGTCTCCTGTGGCGAGTGGGAGGCGCTGCTCGCCTAGGTTGCCCGGGTGCACCACGTGCCCTCATAAAAAAATCCCGGAGGAATCCCGGATGCCCGGGATTCCTCTTTTTTTTCCGTGCGGAAATCCTCATGGATACCCACCCCGCGGCCAGCGGGGCAGGTTATGTCGGACTCTTACCGACTAAAACTGCACGCCGTCTAGGGTCTTCTGACGCCAGGGTGTAAGGTGGCCCAAAGAGCATTTCCCTCGCACCCCGGCTTGACCCAGGCCATCTCCGGATTCGAGATTGCGCCGCGCCGCCGCCGCCTCGGCCTGCTTCTGCTAGGGTGACAGGCGGCTCCACCCATCACCCCCAGGCCAGCGCTCATGGAGGTCGGAGGTCGTAAGACCTCCGACGCCTTCGGCGTCCGCGCCCGCCGCCGTCCGGGCGAGCTCTGTGCAGCCTCTCCCGAACCTTTTCCGCCGCCTCGAGCATCACTTGCTCGCAGAAGGAGGCGGCGGCCGACCACGGGTGCGCACTCGGCAGCATCGCTGCGATCAGCACCGGCAGTGTGAGGACTCCCACCCCGAGGGCTGCCAGGAGGGCCTGTCTCGACACCTCCCACGCCGGACACTCGGCCAGCGTGTGCAACCCTGAGTCCTCGCCCGCATCGCAGTGATGGCACTCGGGCGTTGGCTCCTACCGAATCAGACACAAGTGATCCCCGAAGCACCCCTTACCAGAGATCAGCTGCGTCAGCCGGTACGAGAGGCCCCCGTGAGGCCTCTCCAGTCAGTCCTCCATGACGGATCTTACCGCCGCTACAACGGCGTGCCCCGCGCTTGGTTGCCCAAGTCGGTCCTTCCACTCCAAGTCGGTCCTTCCACTCCATGCCCGGGATTCCCCTAACATAGTGTTTGCTAGCTCGCCTGCGCTACCAACGGCAACGTACTGCGACAAAATATTTGTAGAAACCTATGGATGCGTTCTAAAATGAATAGGAATGTGCTATTTACAGGTATTTTGATTGACGGTTTTTGACGGTCATAAGTGAAATTACTCGTCACTGGTGGTAATATGTAGGTACAAATGTACATCTCTAAAAATGAATTAACATCTTTTTGTTGAGGTTGGTTGAAATGCTTAACCATTAACTTGAAATTGTATGGTCTTTAGTTGTCTCACTTTAGATTTAAACAGGGCCTCGATTCTGTTAAAACAAGCTACTGTCATACTACTGACACTACAAGAAATGCCATTTAATTTTGGTCTTTATTGTTATCAGGTTAAAGTTTAAAATTACTTAAATGATATTTTGTAGAGCGAATCGAAAAGTTTAATGAACTCTTTTCATTTGATTTTAGATTTTAACTGTATAACGGTAAAGTCTACAATTGAATAGTATCAGTGACATGACAGTGGTTTGCATTTAGCACAATCTAGGCCCAGAAATTATAAAAATATACATTTCAAATAAAATAAAATACTCAGGTAAAATGCTAAAAAATATTTTTGCGCTCGCGGCCTCTTGGGCCGGGGCCCCCTTGGGTCGGGGGCCCGTGGCATTTTGCCACCCCTGCCACCCTATTGTTACGCCACTGTATGCTACATCGATAGTAAACCAAATTGATAGCACGTTGCATCGACTACCCGACCCAAGCCAGATTTAAATAAAAAACACAGGATTTTTTCAAGCATGCTAGGCCTTAAAATCAAAGACAGAATCAGGAACTTAGACATGAAAACGAGAACAAAACTCACGGATATTCTTACCCGGATAGACATCCAGAAATGGAGGTGGGCTGGACATTTGCTACGCCATCCCATTAGCAAATGGAGCAAACAAGTCACCCTCTGGCAGCCAAGAGACAGCAAAAGAGATAGGGGTCGCCCAGTCAGGAGATGGGAAGATGACTTGAAACAGACAGCGGGACCTTTCTGGCTGAGAGTGGCGAGAGACAGAACCCACTGGAGGGAGTTAGAGGAGGCCTATGCCAAAAGGCCACCGAGCTTAGGGATCTTTTGTAATCCTAAGTTCAGGAATAAAAGGCTATTATTATTATTATTCTCGTTATTTATTTTGTAAACATATGAATTACATTTTTAAATATATTATATATATAAAAAAAAACAATACATTTAAAAATATAAAAAATAGTACCCCACCGGTGTCGGGTACAGGGACCAAGCCACCGGTGGTTAGGGCTCCAGAGAGAGGAATCTCCGCACAATACGCGCCGTGTCGAGGAGTACCGCCTTCTGCATCAAGCCCTTGACCCAACTGCCTAACGTGAGCCTCTTGAGATGTTGGTCGAGGCTCTTGGCAATTAATCCGTGGACCGATACGACTATCGGAACAATAATTGCCGAGTCCACACTCCACATGCCGACAACCTCGTGAGCCAAGTCCAAATATTTTATTTGTTTGTCTTTTTCGGCTTTCACGAGATTATCGTCATGTGGAATGGTGATGTCGATGATTATTGCGCGGCGCTCTGATCGATCTATCACCACTATATCAGGCTTATTGGCTACAATAGTCCTGTCAGTGATGATAGATCGATCCCAATACAACGTGATATGATCATTTTCGAGAACTGGGTCGGGCACATACCTGTAGTACGGTACTTCTGATTCCACAAGTTTGTACTTTAGAGCAAGTTGTTGATGAACGATCCTGGCTACTTGGTTGTGTCTATGCAAGTACTCGCTGTTGGCAAGATGAGAACAACCAGAAATTATATGTCTTAGGGATTCTCCGGGACGGTGGCACGCCCGACAAATGTCAACCGTACCATCCTTTATAATATACTTCCGATAGTTATTCGTCATCACAACTTCGTCCATAATTGCAAAAACAAACCCTTCAGTTTCCCCAAATAGGTCACCGAAGCGTAGCCAAGATACAGATGCTGGTAAATCTATATCAGGCCCATGGAGAGCCCGATAGAAACGTCCATGCAACTCTTTGCTCTTCCATACATCCCTGCGGTCATTAATACTTAGTACCACAGGTTTGCGCCAGTTCTCTTTAGCCAGCGCGAGCGGGGTGAGTCCGTTATCCACCATCACTACATCACGATGCATATCAGCGTCATTGTGTAGGAAGTATTCCCTGAGGTTGTACACCTCACGGTTATGGAGGGACTTGGCATTTAAAAAGCCACGTCCACCGCATTTCCGCGGTATGTACAACCTCATCACAGATGAACGCGGATGATGCATCCGGTATGCAGTAAGAAGCGTACGAACTCTCCTATCCAGAGCGTCTAGTTCGGTCTGAGTCCACCTGAGTATGCCGAAGGAGTACATTAAAACCGGCATGACCCAACCGTTACAAGCACGCACCTTATTGCCACCCGACAAAAGACTTTTGAGGACTTTCTTCAGGCGACCAAAGAAACGCTCCTGCAACGATTGCTTCATACTGGCCTCTGTAATGCCTAACGCCTGCGACATACCCAGGTATTTATAGGTGTCGGTTGCAGAGAGAGACGTGAGTTTTGTGGAATCTGAGAGCTCAACGCCATCAGATTCCAAAATCTCACCTCTTTTCACATGCATGACCGCACATTTGTCCGCACCAAAATCCATCCTGATAGAGTTACTAAAGGTTTCGGTAACCTTTAATAACGCTATCAGTTGGGCATTGTTGGGGGCAAATAATTTAAGATCATCCATGTAAAGGAGGTGAGATATTACTCGATCACCTCTCCGCAATCGATAACCTAACCCTGAACTCTCCAGCATGTGACTGAGAGGGTTCAGTGCCAGGCAAAACCATAAAGGACTAAGACTATCGCCCTGGAATATACCCCGCTCTATCCTTATTGGTTCGCCGTTCTCGCAGCCCCGTCGATGTCCTGGATAGGAAAGGACGGTACTCCATTGCCCCATACATGCCTTCATGAAGGTACATAGAGTTGTATCTATTTTATACAACTCTAGCACCCTCAAGAGCCACGTATGTGGCACGGAGTCATAGGCCTTTTTATAGTCTATCCAACATGTCGCCAGGTCCTTACGATTACGGGGTACCTGTTGGCAAATGGTCATATCAATTATAAGGAGCTCTTTAGTGCCACGAGCCCCACTTCTACATCCATTCTGAGAGATTGACATGATGGAATTATCAGTTAAATGTGAAGAAATTTTTTCTCTCAGAATAGATGTAAGAAGCTCATAGACCGTAGGTAAACATGTAATCGGTCTATAATTTTTAGGGTCCATAGCACTACCGGACTTGTATAGTAGGTGGGTTGTACCAGTGGTCATAAAATTGGGAATCGATCCTGACTCAAGGCATGATTGGAATTGAGATGCCAAACGACCATGTGAGCTTTTCAGACATTTCAACCAAAAATTATGCAGTCCGTCTGGTCCCGTTGCCTTCCAATTAGGCAACAGACGGACTGCATCAGTTACATCCTCCGGTAGGATGGTAACTGTATTCATGGTCTTGATAGGCTCACACGATCGTTCGACATCCCGTATCCAATCACCCTCTGTATGACTGACGGGTATCGACCAGAGACTACGCCAAAATGTATTTGTACTATCATCATCTGGTCGACACAAGTCAGCCACGGTGGAATCAGATCGCTCCCAATTACGATAGACCCACCTTTGGTCCCTTTGGAATGTGCGGTTCTGCGAATATCGGTCTACTCTTTTTTTATACCGTCGAATCCGGTTTGCCCACGCATAAACTTTCTGTTTCAGGAAGTCGATGCGCTCTGTGACTCGAGCCATAAAATCTCGAGGCCTTATGTCAGTCCCCGAGAATGCTCGACTCACAAAGCGCACCACTCTGGGGCGTGTATTGCCCGCCCTGAAACAGATTAGCTTTCCAATGAGTGCCCTGGTCTCGGCAATACGGCGCTCAATTCTATATTGCCAAGCCGGCACAGCAGATTTCGATTATTATTATTATTATTATTATTGCTTAGACTAAAATTTTACCATATGTTTTGTTGTAATTGGTTAACCTTCTATTTAACCAACTACAACAAAACATATGGTAAAATTTAAGATATGTGACCAAAAACGACTTAAAACGAAGCGCGGGCGAAGCCACTGGTATCAGCTTGTATAAAAAGTAGCCTATATGTTGCTTAGCACTATGAACTATAATCGTACCAGGTTTGATCAAAATCCCTCCAGTAGTTTTTGATTTTTGCGCGCACAATAATTTGCGGACAAACAGACAAACAGACGAAAATTTCTAAAAATCATTGTTTTGGCATTCATAAAGTCCCCTAATATTTTTTTTCTCATATATCTTCCATGTACAGACACCGATCAGTTACAGATTTATTATATGTATATAGATATATAGATTTCAAACAATGTTTGATGCAAAGTGTACCGAACACCTTTATATTTTTTTCCTCACTTATTCAAATATTGTGATTATTTCCAAAAAAAAACCACAAAACTGCCCATTGCGTGAGATCTCGCAGTATTGTTATTCATAAACTCGCGGAATCTCGCTTGAGCCCCAATGTCGCATTTCCTAGTGTCAGTCAATTAAACTTCCATATAACCAAGTTGTAAAACCAAAGGTATGGAGGCTAGTAAATTTGTTCTGGCACAGGCTTTCCTCTTGGGTTGTGTTAGGATAGGCACATGAGCTAAACCAAATGCAGGAGGAATAAACAGACCCCAGGATCCGAGATGAAAGCCTTGGATGCAACCGGAAACAACAGTAAGACATTGATGTTTGGATGGAATCAAAGTAGAGCTGACTGCAACCCAGAAAGTGGCATGAACTATTAACCAGACTATGGTTGTAAATGCTTACTTACATTTTTCAGAAACAATGCTTATTGCTATGATATTTAATTATAATTTTTAAAATGTATATAAATTGTAATTACTTCTTCATTGAACTTGTTAATTAATTCAGGGCATGATAAGGTGTTTTCGGGCTCCCACGTGTCACTGTCAGCTGCATATCCCTTCCAACGTATTAGGTAATGAAGTTTACCCTTAATCTTCTTTGAGTCAACAATTTTTTCAACCTTGAAAAAAAAAACTTAATGACAAACTGAACATAACTGAAAATTATATGTATCAATAAATTAATGTACATACCAATATTTAATTGATTAATAATGAGAACAGAGGGGATAACTGTGTTTATTTAATAAGAGCTAAGAGGATCAAGAATGGGGATGAGTCACATAATAGAACTTTTAATTTTCAATGAATGAAACGCATGCGCTACAAATTTCTAAGCATATACTTTTTTAAATTATTAAAATCCGACAAGAAATGACGAAGTTATCAAAGATTTAAAAACGGCTATTTTAAAATGCCCACTATGCTCTTTGATAAACAGACCGATACATCAACGAAGAGCCTAAACCGCTGCACCTACAAACTTGAAATTTTGACAGTAGATGCTTTTTATGTTGCAGGAATCCCACTGAGAAAGGATTTTTAGAATTTTTAATCCTAAGGTGGCAAAATAAGGAATAAACGTTTGTATGAAAATTCTCCATTTTCAAAGTTGTAATTTCGCACGCATGTAATTTCATACACCTACTTCTGATTATAAATGAGTTTTTCAAAATTCCAACCCTGAGGGGGTGAAATAGGGGTTGGAAGTTTATTTGGTAAGTTCCTCAGTTTCAAGATTGAAGCATAAAAAAATTATACAGTTGCTTCTGGTTAGTAATAGCTGTACACGTATCATCAGCGTTTTAAAAATTTCACTACTAAGGGCGTAAAATAGGCGATGTCTGGTTGCATGGAAAGTTCGTTATTTTCAAAGTAAGGAGCACGAAATTTGAAAATAACGGACTGCTTCTGGTTAAAAATAAACCTACACTTGAAACCCGGTTTTTCAATATTCTACCCCTAAGGGAGCAAATAAGGGTAAAGGGTCATTCCATTGTGACGGGTGGGACACTTATACTCCCTTTTTGCCTACACTTTGCTTTATTTCTGCCAAACTGCAACGATTTGTGTATTGAATATGATACTATCATATACTTGAATAGTCATTGCATACTGTAACATTGAAAAAAGTATGAAAATGTCATTATTATTATGCGAAATTGATGGTATAAGAAGTGTGACGGGTGGGACTTGCAAAGTGCCTCCCCTCTTCGATTTGACTTATACAATTCGCAATTCGTAAGAAACTATGAAACTTTTGTTAAAACAACCTATTTTTATATGGTTCCTGATATTGTATATATTACAATACCGCGGGCAACAGCTAGTAAGCTGTTGCCCGCGGCTCCGCCCGCGTGGATTTCGAATTCCGTTTCAAATTCCTTTTTTCGTGCGGAAGTTCCTTCAGATACCAACTCAACCAAGCTTCCAAGTTCAGACTTGACCTCATAAAAACCGCACCGCGCCGTCTCAAGTCTTCAGTTGTAAGATTGCTTAGAGCATATCCCGCGCTCCCCAGTAGACCCTGGGCCATCTACGGTTTTAAGATGGCCCCCTTGACTCCTCAAGCATCGCGCCATTTCACCGACGGCGACGGTGGGGTGTAGGGTGACAGGCTCACCCAAGCATCGACGCGTGGACAATCAGCTTGCCCCCTACTTGCTCCCCACTGTACCCTCTGCTAATTAGAGGGACACATGGGGAGCCTCGGAGCAGCCCTATAGAGGGCCACTCCCACCCCGGCCGGATTGGCCGCAGGCAGCAGCGTCTAGTGAACTCCACTGCGGGTAACGTAACCTACGACAAACTTATTATTTGCGGTTGGTACAGTAATCGGGTCTAGGGATCGAACCGCAATATTAAGTTTGTTTTTTATTTTATGTACTTTTCCGGGATAAAAAGTACCCAGTGTGCTGCCCAGGATATTGAAGAATAATTATACCAAGTTTCATCGTAATCGAACCGGTAGTTTTTACGTGATACCTGAACAAACAGACAGACAGACAGACAGACAGACAGACAGACAAAATTTTTTTTAATCACATATTTGGGATCGGTGTCGGTCTAGTAACACCCCCTGCTACTTATTTTTTTGATATTTTCAATGTACAGAATTTTCACTTCTACAGATTTATTATAAGTATAGATATAGATTAGTATAATTTAGGCAACTAACTCATAAAACAAAAATAATTTTTCGTCTCAATGCTTGTGACGGGCGGGACAGCACTTTGTGACGGGTGGGACGAGTAACATTTGGGCTTGTAAGTGTATGAAAAATATGAACACAGTTCTTTTGTATTTACTTTTAATCAGCTCTTTCTTGAATTAGGTATTTCATTTTACAATTAATCATTTCGGTTGTTTTCTTAGAGCAATAAGCCAAAAAATGAAAATATTTGTGGAGTTAACTTTGGATTTTATTTTTTTTAAATATTGGTAGTTTTGTCTCCTTCCGGCATCACATGTCCTTTCTTTTGCTAAAAACTCTTGGATTTTTTCTGGATTTCCTTTTAATTTTTCTCTTGACTTGCATTTCCTTTCCGTAGCATTCATTGTGTTGTAAAAAGGGATACCACCACTGAACTATACAATATAACTATACAATAGGGTATGCAGACGACCTAACTATCCTTATCTCAGGAAAGGTGGCGGGAACAGTATGCAACCTTACGCACAGGCCTTACGCACCGTGGAAAGATGGTGTGGAGAATTTGACCTATCGGTTAATCCGACCAAAACAGAGTTAGTTATGTTTACGAACAAAAGGGTCTTAGGTGAATACCGACTACCCAAACTCTTTAATACTGAACTCCAGCTGTCAAAAGAAGTCAAATATCTTGGTGTTATTCTAGACAGCAAGCTGAAATGGAACAGTCACCTAGACAATAAACTAGAAAAGGCCGCAATAACCTTCTGGCAATGCAGAAGGATGATCGGCAAAAAGTGGGGGCTTACACCAAAAATCATCCTATGGATTTACGAAACAGTGATCCGCCCCATGATAGCGTATGGCGCTATAGTGTGGTGGCCAAGAACTGTAAACAGCACAGCATCGGCTAAGCTACAAAAAACCCAAAGACTGGCCTGCATGGCAACCACCGGATGCATGAAAACCACCCCTACGGCGGCAATGGAAGCCATGCTTGGGCTCCCACCTTTGGACCTGTTCATCAGACAGGAAGCGACAGCTGCTGCTATACGCCTAAGTGCACTCAACTTGTGGAGCGAAGGGCACACACAACACAACTACTGCTCTCAAACCTCATAAAGGAGGTGCCGATAATAGGAGCAATAAACGACCGAGTACCAAAACAGTACATCTTCGACAAGAAATACAAAATCCAGCTCTATGAAGACTACCGATGCGAGGCATTATGCCTAACGGAGATGCGTATCTTCACGGACGGATCCAAGACCGACAGAGGTACTGGCGCCGGAGTCTTCTCTGAAGACCTAAATATCGCCATCTCAAGACCATTAGGGACCCACAACACCGTATTCCAAGCAGAATGCATGGGGATTACCCTGGCAGCCTCAGCAGTTACGGCCAGGAAGGTGAAGGGTCACTCAACAAGAATACTCTCGGACAGTATGGCCGTGCTACAAGCGTTGAACAGCCATATCATAAACTCAGGACTGATACTGGAGTGCCACTACAGGCTGAACCAGATAGGCAGCACGAACAACGTAATCTTACAATGGATTAAGGGACACAGCGGCTCGCGAGGCAATGATGCAGCAGACGAACTCGCGAGAAGAGGGTCTGAGATGACCGCAGTGGGACCCGAGCCCATCATACCAATCCCCTTCGTATATCTACGAACCATCGTGGAGAGACGGACAAGGGACCAACACAGCGACTACTGGACTAACCTAAGCGTATGTAGACAGGCCAGGGAAGCCCTCCCTGTGCTCGAGAAGAGACTGACCAGACGTCTCCGGCTCCTGTCTAAGCAACAACTACGCACGGCTACAGCTGCCATCACGGGACATGGCACATTTAATAAACACCTATTTACTTTAGGCATCACCGACAGCCCTCTATGCAGAGCCTGCATGAGGGAGGAGGAAACGGCAGCACATGTGCTCCTGCACTGCCCTGCAACCGCCACATACAGGGTCAAGTACTTCAACAATACAGGTACGCTCCGGGAGATCACCAGCAGTATAAAAAGCCTGCTGGCGTTCTTCCAAGAGGTTGGGTGGATCGAATAACGTGCCCACCCACACGCAAAAACCGCGCCAGGACGTGGAGTTGCGGATAACAGCCCGTTAAACCATACCATACTATACAATATAACACAAACATATAATTTACTTTAGTGTAACCCAGCTAGGTTTAATTAAAGTTAAAACAATGATTTTATGTACCCACAAGTCAGTTTTACCAGATATTCCATTTTGCTCACCCGTCACTGTGATGGGTGGGACATACTTTGAAAAGCGTTAAAAGCTATTTTTATTTACAAATGCAACGCGTTTTTTAGCAAAAGTAATCCCACTCAATCTAATTGTTTCTTTCACAAAGTAAGACAACTCAGATATTATTAAAGTTAAACAAGAAAAAACATTGTTTTACTGTGATCACCCACGATCACAGTAAAACAGGCATGAGTTAAGCATTTTGTAAAAGTGCAATAAATCCACACCATGAAACTTTATTTAAGTATAGAGTTTGTCTAATGAAAGCTGAACCACGACATTTATTGATTTGCAACACCAGTAGACAATAAATGTCACCTCCTGTCATTTCTCTGTGATTGCGCGTTAACATTATGATTTTGATACTTTGTATCTATAGATAATACAGATCAGTGCTTTGTATGTATTCACATCAAATATTAACGAGATTCAGATCAGATGCGATATCCAGAAATATTCGCTTTTGTATTAGATATTTGTACTTTTCAACAATATTTATTTAATTAATATAATTAATTATAAGTGTGACTGGTGATGGATCAAGCAGCTCGGATGATGGTGAAGAATATTTGGAATCTAATTTTGATTATAATTAATAATATTTTTTTATAATACCTAAATGAATTTCGTCTGATTCCTATAAGCCCGCTTGAAGATAGTTTTTAGTCTGGAATAACACAGGCAATATGTCTTGCACACGCTCATAGGCCACATTTTGTCCGTGAAATATATTCCCAAGGGTAGCGGGAACGGGATCATAATTTCACGCAGGCAACAGCTAGTCTTAGTCTATATCTTCACTACATCTGCGGTTTTAGTCGGTTCGATTCCGACATAACCATCCCCAATGGCCAACGGGGGTGGTATTCGTGGGGATTTCAACATGAATAAACCTGCCTTTTCCCCTTTTCCCCCGATATTCCCGCAGTACCAAACTCCCACGCAGGTGAAGTCGTCGGCAAAGGATAGTATTTAATAAAGAAATCAAAATATAAATAAGAATAACACCAAATAAAGCGCAATAAAATTCTTTAAAAATATCAGTTAAACTATAATAGGTACATACTTTTATTTCACGATCAAAATGTTTAAATCCAACTATAACTGGTGATACCTGCCCTAATTTTTTTAAATTTGCCGCGGTTTTGTTGGTCCAGCTTTCATTAGACAAACTATAATTACTTACCAATATAGCCCTATATTCTCCATAACGGCAGCGGCGACGTTGTGACGACGTTATAGGATATTCCGGCGCGGTGGAGAGCGTTTTTGAGATTACCACACTAAAATAGCTATATCTTCGTCATTTTTGATCCGATTGAAATAATTTTTTACAGTACCTATTTATTGTTTCTTTAATGTCTATAAATCTGCATAGGTACTCACCTAAAAAAGTGACTGATCCTCATTATAAACCAAATTTTAAAGTTCTTTTGTCGTTGACTGTACAATGCAGTGACCGCCAGCTCAATTTACATTTTAAAATAATTAGCTAGAGCCCTAAATATTATAGTGCATCAAATGGCTTTTCTTTACATTATTTGCCGTCGATTTAAAGGCTGGGAGCGGGGGAGGGGGGGAGGGTGTACTGTGTGTAGATTGGGTCAGAAGCCTTAGCCTTTGTGGTTTTTTTTTTTTCAAACCACCAAGAATTCTTGTTTATTTTAAGCGAAAGTTAGGGTAAAAAGGGGGGGCTACCGCGGTTTTTCCTTCACAGGGGGGGGGGGTCTACACCCCTCTCCCGCTCCCGGCCCTTAAATCGACGGCTAATACAGGAAAGGTGGCTTAACTTAAAGGAAAGGTAACCAGTTAGGTTGGGATATTACAAAAACCGTATCTCAAAAAGGGGGGCTTCCGCGCTTTTTCCTTCGCAGAGCGGGGGGGGGTGTACACCCCCTCCTTCCTCCCCAAATACAGTACCTAATGTTTAACCCAATAAACTTAACACGACCAAGTATAGCAATGTACCTACCTCGTACTCCTCTTCAGCTGCCTTTTTATCTTTGTTAGATTTTCTTTTTTTAACCTTATTTTTTGCTTTACCCTTTTTAGGAGTAGATTCTTTATACTCGTTATCTGATTCATTTTCCGGATTACTTTCAGGCTCTGCTTCATCAGGGTCAGTTTGGCGTTCTGCATCTGGTTGCTCTTCATTAACTACAGATCCGTTTGTTGAGGATACCACATCATCATCTGCACGGCTTTTAGATATTTTACGCATGATGTAACCGAAATATTTACAATAATGCACTTATTACAATCTGAAAGTGAATAGGAGGGAAAACAAAACTCAACACCACGGCTTGTGGCTTGGAAAGACGCTTGTTTTTTGCTTTGCTTTGCTCTTTGCTCTATGCTTGTTAATGTGCTATAGATAATACAGATCAGTGTTGTTCATGAAGCTATAGATAAACATGGAGGCCTCACTTCCAATACCTACTTGAAGCTCAGTCTGTATTTACTATCTTGCTCTCTGTGGGCCGACTTCTCTTTCTAAGTATGATAACATTTTAAGCAAGAAATCACCATTTAAACAAGTTTAAACACTTACGCGTGGAATTTTATATCATATCCTTGACGCCACGTACTACCGCAACCACGCACTATACAATTTTGCACCGTTTTTTGAGTTTATACTTATAATTTTAACTTTAAATATGTTAAAAACCAAAACAATAATAAACAACCGCCATATTGTTTATTGATAGTTGACATGTAGTACTAATGTTGCCACATTACGTACTGAATCCATAGACAATGGGAATTTAACTGACTGATTTCATTCAACAAAACCCAATCAATATCATGCATAATAAATGGCATATAATTTTTCAATTTCCACATTAATAATCGTAGTCGAACTATAGAGTTATTTATAAATCTATTTACTTGCATTTTTGGTTAGTATGGTCTATTTCTATAATTTACTAGGAGATACTAATAAGAAGATAGTAGAGGTGAGTAGTTCCGGACCGTTATAGCTCCAGGAACTATGTCCTTTCCCGGAGCTATAAAGTTCTGATCTGACCGCTCCGCCTAAACAGTTCCACCATGTTCATGTCCGGAACGAGTAAGCGAACTCGGAGCATGGAATGAATAGAGCGCGCCGCGGCGCGCGGAGCGTGGAGCGCGGAGTATCGGGAGTATACTCCAATGTGCATGTGCAGGTTCGGCCGGAGCGGTTCGGGTTTGCGAACAGCAGCCGACTACTACCGAAGCACAGCCGAACCGGACCGAGTCGCATTTCGTGTTACGTAATTATATACTTGCGCAGTGACTGCGGCAACGTTCGTATTTTAGCGTTTAGGTGCATTTATTTATTATAGTTTGTCTAATGAAAGCTGGACCAACAAAACCGCGGCAAATTTAAAAAATTTAGGGCGGGTATCACCAGTTATAGTTGGATTTAAACATTTTGATCGTGAAATAAAAATATGTACCTATTATAGTTTAACTGATATTTTTAAAGAATTTTATTGCGCTTTATTTGGTGTTATTCTTATTTATATTTTGATTTCTTTATTAAATACTATCCTTTGCCGACGACTTCACCTGCGTGGGAGTTTGGTACTGTGGGAATATCGGGGGAAAAGGTAGCAGGTTTATTCATGTTGAAATCCCCACGAATACCACCCCCGTTGGCCATTGGGGATGGTTATGTCGGAATCGAACCGACTAAAACCGCAGATGTAGTGAAGATATAGACTAAGACTAGCTGTTGCCTGCGTGAAATTATGATCCCGTTCCCGCTACCCTTGGGAATATATTTCACGGACAAAATGTGGCATAAGAGCGTGTGCAAGACATATTGCCTGTGTTATTCCAGACTAAAAACTATCTTCAAGCGGGCTTATAGGAATCAGACGAAATTCATTTATTAGAAAAAAATATTATTAATTATAATCAAAATTAGATTCCAAATATTCTTCACCATAATCCGAGCTGCTTGATCCATCATCAGTCACACTTATAATTAATTACATTATTTAAATAAATATTGTCTAAAAGTACAAATATCTAATACAAAAGCGAATATTTTTGGATATCGCATCTGAATCTCGTTAATATTTGATGTGAATACAACAAAGTATAGCTTGTCCATTTAGTCGTGAAAAGAATGTTTGAGGAACTAACATTAAACATGTGAGTGGCAACACCAAACATAAGTACGTTAGTTGTCAATACTATCATCGAGTTTAGTTTTCTTCCCGAATTTTTAATTGTTTTGAATAAACTGAAATAAAATTGAGACCAAACTACGCGTAAAGCTTTGAACAATGAGTAAAATCAATCGGAGTGGTGCGCGGGAAGTGATTTTTGAAGTTTTTCAGCGTTGTTTCGCGGAGTACCAAGCTGGACAATTATTGTGGGATTTGGAGGATGTTTATGGGCGAACAGCATCTTTGGTGGGTACGTAATCGTGTTATTATTTGTTTTGAATCTCTCTGAAGTTACAAATCTACTGAATTTACTGACTGGAGACGAAAAACGGCATTGTTTACGTTATAAATTTTTAGGTTAGACTGCCAATTGTCAGTTGGTTGTTTTTATAGTACGATCAAAATTTTTGATACTTATGATGGTACAAGTCGTTCAATCTGATATTCTACCAATTTTTTATCTGAATTAATTGCTTCATGTCAATAACTTCTTGCCATTCAGTAATTAATTATCAAGTTGTTATTTTTTCTTTACAGGAAAATCAGAGAGTACAGTTAGGCGGATAGTTAGTGAAGGATAAACAATAGACGATAAACAAGCTTGAAAAGGAATCGTTCACTCAACTATGTTACTCAAACCAATAACTGTACCTATTTAGATTAAGGAAATTATTGTAAATAGACCAAAAAAAACAGCCCGCTGAGTTTCTTGCCGGAGTCTTCTCAGGTCTGGGCCGCGTTTCGAACCGGTGGTCCATTTGCTTACTAGTTTTAAATATTTTTCATTTTGACGTTTTGTAAGTTCCGCTTGTAATGGTCTTTAGAATAAATGATTATTAACTTGGACTTTGATATTGAAAACAAAAACAAAATCATGACTGCATAATATGTTTTATTTATTAACTCATTTTATTCGGAACGAACTCCTAGTATCAAAATCCTTTTAGTCGTACTATATAGGGTTGCTACATGAATTCAGCAGCGCCCTCATTTATTTTCACGACTAAATAGACAAGCTGTATCAAAATCATAATGCCAACGCGCAATCACAGAGAAATGACAGAAGGTGACATTTATAGTCTACTGGTGTTGCAAATCAATAAATGTCGTGGTTCAGCTTTCATTAGACAGAGTCTAGTTGCGAATGCGTGCGTGTTCCGAATACTTTATTTACACCATACTTTTCAATTATTTTTAACAAATTACACTGTCTTTGATAAGTAATAATAGTTTATTGAGTTCTATAGTGAATAAGTGAATAGATTTAAATAGTAATTTAATTTGCACATATAGCTTGTCTATAAAGTCGTGAAATTAAATGAGGGCGCTGCTGAACTTCATGTAGCAACCCTATATAGTGCGACTAAAATGATCTTGATACTAAAAGTTCGTTCCTAGTAAAATGAGTTAATAAAATAAAACACATTATGCAGTCATAATATTGTTTCTGTTTTATTTATTAAACCAGGTGCAGTATAAAGTTTTGAACCAGATCTAGAATAAAGTTATTGAACCAGATCCAGAATAAAGTTAGTTGAAACTCAAACTTAATCATTTAATAAATTCAATCAGTTACAAAGAATAATCACTCCAGATTTTAAATATTAAATATTGAAATGCGTTTCATCGCCACTTTCAGCAGTACAGTCACCACTGTCACCACAAATATTAAAGTTATCCATTTCTTTCTTCGGCCGACCTTTCATGTGTTTCCCAGGAGTTTCAAACTTTCCATCATTCTTAAAACCTTCGTTAACTATCCGCCAACTATACTCTGATTTTCCTGTAAAGAGTAAAAATAATAATTTAATAATTAATTACTGAATGGCAACAAGTTATTGACTTGGAGCAATTAATTAAAATAAAAAATTGGTACAGATTGAACGAGTTGTACCATCATATCAAAAATTTTGATCGCACTATAAAAATGACCTACTGACAGTTTTAAATCTAACCCAAAAATTTGCAATGTAAACAATGCCTTTTTTGCCTTCAAATCGTAAATTCAGTAAATTTGTAAGTTCAGACAGATTCAAAACAAATAATAACATGATTACATACCCATCAAAGATGCGGTTCGCTCATTAACGTCCTCCAAATCCCATAAAATTGTCCAGCTTAGTAATCCGTGATTCATTGCTGGAAAACTTTGAAAATCACTTCCCACGCACCACTCTGATTTCCTTTACTCATTTCTCAACCTTTTATGCGTAGTTTGGTCTCAATGTATTGCAGTTTAATGAAAACAATTAAAAATAAGAGAAAAAAACTATAATTCGACGATATTATTGACAACTGACGTACTTATGTTTGGTGTTGCCACTCACATGTTTAATGTTAGTTCCTCAAACATTCTTTTCACGGCTAAATAGACAAGCTATACCTAGGTAGTGCAGCTTTTATTTATGACAATTATTTCGAAAATAATAAGGCTTTGAGAACTTTCTAATTATTAACTTCATCTGAAAATGCCATCTCATAGAAAAATCAGCATACTTTGGGACATGAAGCTATAGATAAACATGGAGGCCTCACTTCCAATACCTACTTGATGCTCAGTCTGTATTTACTATCTTGCTCTCTGTGGGCCGACTTCTCTTTCTAAGTATGATAACCTTCTAAGCAAGAAATCACCATTTAAACAAGTTTAAACACTTACGCGTGGAATTTTATATCACATCCTTGACGCCACGTACTACCGCAACCACGCACTATACAATTTTGCACCATTTTTTGAGTTTATACTTATAATTAACTTTAAATATGTTAAAAACCAAAACAATAATAAACAACCGCCATATTGTTTATTGATAGTTGACATGTAGTACCAATGTTGCCACATTACGTACTGAATCCATAGACAATGGGAATTTAATTCACTGATTTCCTGATTCAACAACCCAATCATGCATAATAAATGGCATATAATTTTTCAATTTCCACATTAATAATCGTAGTCGAACTATAGAGTTATTTATAAATCATTTTACTTGCATTTTTGGTTAGTATGGTCTATTTCTATAATTTACTAGGAGATACTAATAAGAAGATAGCAACATTGTACAAATACACGAAAGAGAAGTCGGCCCACAGAGAGTGAGATACAGACATGTAGGTATTCGGATCAAGCTGTTCTTCCCGGTTTGGCCTCCATGTTTATCTATAGCTTCATGATCGGGGCATTGTATCATTTTCTAAAATTTGTGTAAAATGTAGTAATTATGTGTAATAAAAACGGTGGATTTTTAAACATAAAACATCTTCGGCAACGTGCACGAGTTTGGGATTGAAAGTGGTAATTACCCATTATATCGTGAAAATGGTTCTTTTCAACGTTATTTCCAAAACTCCATAGAAGCTTTTAGTAAAGTCTCCACTATTTTACTGGGGTAAGAATATGACTGATTTGACTATTGACTGACCTTGACTGGGATTATACTCCGGTTTGACCATAAAGCTATAGATAAACATGGAGTCCAAACTGGGAAGAACAGCTTGAGTCAAATACCTACATGTCTCTATCTCACTCTCTGTGGGCCGACTTCTCTTTCGTGTATTTGTACAATGTTGCTATCTTCTTATTAGTATCTCCTAGTAAATTATAGAAATAGACCATACTAACCAAAAATGCAAGTAAAATGATTTATAAATAACTCTATAGTTCGACTACGATTATTAATGTGGAAATTGAAAAATTATATGCCATTTATTATGCATGATTGGGTTGTTGAATCAGGAAATCAGTGAATTAAATTCCCATTGTCTATGGATTCAGTACGTAATGTGGCAACATTGGTACTACATGTCAACTATCAATAAACAATATGGCGGTTGTTTATTATTGTTTTGGTTTTTAACATATTTAAAGTTAATTATAAGTATAAACTCAAAAAATGGTGCAAAATTGTATAGTGCGTGGTTGCGGTAGTACGTGGCGTCAAGGATGTGATATAAAATTCCACGCGTAGGTAAGTGTTTAAACTTGTTTAAATGGTGATTTCTTGCTTAGAAGGTTATCATACTTAGAAAGAGAAGTCGGCCCACAGAGAGCAAGATAGTAAATACAGACTGAGCTTCAAGTAGGTATTGGAAGTGAGGCCTCCATGTTTATCTATTGCTTCATGTATATTACCAATTTATTGTTCGTTTATCGCCATTCGTTTATCGTTATATTAGCCTAAAGTCGTAGCCAAGAATATTAGAACCAATGGATACTGCAAGGACATACATTGCAGTATCTCCATCTAGTTGGTTGGGTTGCGTACCTTTCTTTGCGGTGACCATGTTTAATTGCAAGGTTGGGATATATGATGTAGTTTACGTCTATGCTCATGAAAATAAATGGTATAGTCTACGTTTCCATATTTACTAATACTATAAAGAGAGGCCAAATTCATTGAAAAGGTTATTTTACTATAATATATTTAAAAGCTATTAAAGATGAAAACAGTAATTTTGTAACTTATTTATTTATTAATTGAGACTTACTTATGTAAGCATGTAATAACAAAATAAATTATTGACATTAAATGAAGGATTATGTATTTATTTATTTTATACATACGGTGTCATTACAGGCAAACCCAATGCGATAGAGTAGCAATAAAAGGGTGTTTCCTATAGTAGCGTCACATTAATAGGTAACATTTGACGTTTGTCAGTTTTATATTCATAATGAGGTGACCTGTTAAAAAAGGTCGATTAAAACGAATGAATCGATACGGACTTGAAAGATAATGTGAATTTTAAAAATCGTCAGGTGAATCCCTGTCCCATTATTATATTTTCTTTCGTAAATTTAAGGAACAAAATAAGACAAATACATGATCTATACTTATAATAAAACTGTAGAGAGGTCAATTCTGTTCATTGCAGATATTTACAAAATAACTATTGGGGGATGATTGGTGATCGATACTAATGCAAAAAATGCAAACAGTAAATTTTTTGTCATTCTATCTGTCTGTATGTGAAGAATAATAAATATATAATAATATTTTGAGTCAACCTGTATACAGTAAGTTTATACTACCGTGGTCTAAGTATGTACAGTCGTGAACAAATAAAAAAGTGTAGTGGTTTTTAGAAACGATAACTTAATACCTACTTGAGTAGGTATAGGTTATGTCTAGAAAGCAATAAATATTAAGCGTCAAAGTTGAAATTATATACTTATTATGACCAGCTTCCTAGCAATGGACGTAAAAAGTACTGAACGAATTTTGATGCGGCTTTTTTATTAGAAAGGTCTTACTTAGACTCAAAATTTATCGTATGTTTGCTTGCAATTGGTTAAGTACAACCGGACATATGACCAAAAGCGACCTAAAAACGAAGCGCGGGTGAAGCCATGGGTATATCAGCTTGTATAAAAAGTAGCCTATATGTTGCCCAGAAGTATGAACTATAATCGTATCAAGTTTGATCAAAATCCCTCCAGTAGTTTTGATCCATGCGTGCACATACAGATAGACAGACAGAAAGACAAAAAAAATACTGATTGCATTTTTTGCATTAGTATCGATCACTAATTATTTCCCAATATGTAGTTATTTTTTAAATATATTCAACTAGCTGTTGCCCGCGGCTCCACCCACGTGGATGTCGGTTATCGCAACCAAACATAGCCTATGTTCATTATCTAGGTCTAATCTACTCCTATACCAAGTTTCATCAAAACCAGTTTAGCGGTTCAGGCGTGAAAGCGTACTAGACAGACAGACCGAGTTACTTTCGCATTTATAATAATTTAGTATGGATGTTCTATACATCCATACTAAATTATTATAAATGCGAAAGTATATATTGTAAAGTATAGTATATATTGACCTCTCTACAGTTAAAATATTGTAAAATATTATGATGGATAGTGTAAACGTGCGGAAAGCATTTGACGTTTTGTGGGACTATGCTATGTATTTATTGCAATGCAGGAGCTTCTAGTAGGAGACTATCCCGCAAAATACGGATGGTTGGTCACCTTACGAATTTTTGGTAAACAGTGTTGCTTCTTTATTAAAATGGCTGTCACCCACAATCTAAGAAGCGAATATGTGTCAATTTTTTTATTAATTTCTATAAATATTACTCAATTAATAATAATTGATATGTACGGTGTTCTGTGAATTTTCATAAAGCTCAACTAGAATCAAAATGTAGCTTTTATTCATTTTATTTATACAGAATTATTATTAAACTATCTTAGAAAATATTAAGTATGTACAAATTTTAAAAAAAAAAAAAAGTTTAGGTGTCGAAGAATTCCTCCCCATCGATGTCGACTGGTAACGTACCCAAAAGGCTGGCGGCATTGCCACGTTGGATGGCAATGCCAATTCTCTGAGCAAGAAAGAAGCCAGCCCTTTGATCACGTGAAGCGTCGACCAGTCGCTTTGCGATTTAAATGTAGCTCCGAAGAACTCAGCCTTTGCGTAAATTTGACTTTGACAGGTTTGGATTGGGAAATTTTAACGTATCATGGCAATTTTAGGCAGTGTGCGAGAGAGATGACCTCCGGCCGAGATTCAAAAATCCTGGAGACAACCGCTCATTCGAAATGAATCGTCCAGCTAAGTACAAGGAAATTTCTAATGTTCTTGGTCGTAGCCTAAAGTACGTAATATTGACAGCGTTGATGACATTTGACAAATCTGACAATGACTGAAGAATAGTGAAGAATACTGAAGAAAGTTACTTTTTTTTTTACTCCGTTGTTTGATAACAGGTTATTTTGCTCGGCCATAGTGCAATATTAAGTTATTTTTTAATATGGCAATATTTAAACAGTTCACATATATATTCGACTTGACATTGTTGACAACTGACACTGACAGGAGTTTCTATTGGTTTCTATTTCTATGAGTTTTATGACCTCACCTCACCTTAACACGCCTGAACTCAACACACTGGATGAAAGTGATTACCTATTCAGTTGTTATACAGCTTTGTCTCTAAAAATATAATACTCATGCTTGATACATCTCACCTTCACCAAAAATTTTCTTAGTGTCGCTTCATTCTTTCCTGAGGCCTACTTTAATGCAGATATTATAATATTAGCAGTAATATACTATGATTATAGGCGTATATTGAAGTGAAAACTCCTGAATCATGACAAGCCGAGGAAGTTCTAAAGGCGCCCGAATGAACTTTAAAGTGCCAAATGAACCATTTGAACCTAAAGGTACTAAACCTACCCGTGAAGAATCATCAATATTAGAAATATTAGTCTTGATGATAGTGCACCTTTGTAAAAAAATATTATTCTTCGACACCAATTTAAAAATAGCAGTTTACTTGGGAGCTTTGTTCCTACTATCGATAGTTGCAGATGTACTGACATTTCCAAAATCATATTTCTCAAGGAGTGACAACATATTTAACCAATATTTTGTGAAAATAGGCTGGTTTTGGACATTATTTATGACTTTGCCATATGTTCTATTGACATCATATACAACATGTTGCGGGAAGCGTCAACTTATTGTGACAGCACATCTAACTAGATTAGTGATTGCAACTGTGTTTTGGTATTTTTGGACTTCAATTTTCAATATAATTGAGACCAGCTATGGACGTTGTAATACAAAAATGTATGATAACAAAATATCATGTTTAAAAAATGGACATTTTTGGAATGGTTTTGATATATCTGGCCATTGTTTCATACTAATATACTCAAGTTTGGTCATGATAGAAGAGGCCAAAGCTATTAATGGTTGGGAAAGGATAAAGGACTATATAAGAGATGAAAAGTATGCTCGAAGCATAGAAGACAAATCAGCTAGTATAAATCCTCTAAAGAATATCACTACAGATGAATTGCATATTTTAAAAATGTGCTATGAAAATTTCACCCCATATGTGCGAGCTTTTTTAATAGGCATAGCTGTACTGCAGCTGCTATGGGATGTAATGCTGGTTTCAACAATATTGTATTACCACATTATGGTGGAAAAGTTTATCAGTGGAGTTATTGCAATTCTCACATGGTTCGTGACTTATCGGGTTTGGTATACTTTACCTAGCATCATGCCTAACTTACCTGGAGAAGGTTTATTTAAGTATAATAGTAAAGATAAACCACCTGCAGCCCCTGTGTACAGGAAAAGGAGTGCTACCAATGGAAAACATTTTATGGGTATGCCTATTGGCACAAACTTAGATACTGAGAGCACCAAAGAAGATTCAAGATAATAAAGCAAGTAGCTACTCAAATAGTTTTACTTTGGTGGGATGTAACTTATGATATGGTAGATATGGGAAATGGGTTTGTAGATTAGGAAAACAAATGTTGTTTGAATCTTAATATGTTTGTTGGTATTGAAGAAATGGGTAACTGTGGGGATGTGGGGTAATATAATATTTATTTAAAATTGCACACCAATTAGCAGACAATGTATGTCATGGCATGCAATATGTGAGGCTTATTTTGTTACCTATTTCTATTGAATAATCCTATAAGCATTATAAATTGTATTTATGATTTTGGTTTTCGTGTTACAACACTTCATCCTGATAGTTTGTTACATTATTTAACTAATGTGGGTATAATCATTAATAATCGGGTTGCAAAAAGTTATTCACTACTAATTTATGGCACATACCTACTTGTTCAAAGATGTAATTATACCTTGTCTAATTTAGGATGATAATTTCAACAGTTCACGTCTGTTTCAGTAAATTAATTTATTGAAATTATTAAGCACTTGTCTAGATACTACAATTTTTTTTATAATATAATTAACTAATTATAATACAAAACATAAGTACTACACGTGCGCTATAAGTTGAGACCTGACCGCTAGACGTCACCGGCGCGTGTTTGTACAGCGCACAAAATAATGTCGGAAACAAGCTTCTGCCCGAGTCGTTACCTAGCTGTCTACCTATTTTTTTTGCGAACAGTACATCACGGGCGACTGAGGGACAGTGCAGGGGGAAGTAGGCGGAGAGCCCAGGTCTCAACTTACAGCGCACGCGTTATACTATACTATAAAACTTCTCTTTTGTCATCCTGAAGTAAGTTGTTGTAACTATCGATTACATATTCTACGCCGGGAACGAAAATTGAAAGATTCATTTTCGATTAGGTATACTAATGGGGTACCCTACTTGGAGCTGACAAAATTATCATCCTAAATTAGACACATACCTTACCTTAAAATTAACACAGTATATTTATAAAATAAAGAACTTGTTAGTGTTATCAGTTTAATAAATACATCAAAAAATAATACTGTTTGTTTTATTAACACTAGAGATAGAGAATACAAGAAAATATACATTATTTAATGATGCTATTAAATTTTTGATTACAAATTTGAGTAAATAATTAGGAATTTATCAAATTTAATAAGTACTGGTTTCTTGTTACATTCGAGATCGAGAATTTAGTTCTAATCAACTACTAATTTGCACCAATATTAAAATAATGTCTTATTAAGTACAGGAGGAGGAGGGGTTATACGTCAGTCGCGTATATATATGCATATAACCATATTAAAAATGTTCAAGTATAACCTAATTCTTACCCGTATCGGGCCGTACCGTATCGCAATCAGTCTCCAGGACCTGATTTTTTTTTATATCACTTAGGTGGGCTCCCTTTCCCCTAAAGTGGAGCCCACGTGGCCCTCTCCTAGTCAGAGGGACACGTGGAGAGCCTCGGAGCAGCCTCCTAGAGCACCACTTCCACTCCGGCCGGATTTGCCGCAGGCAGCAGCGTCTTCCATGGCGAGTGGGAGGCGCTACTCGCCTCTGTTGCCCGGGTGCACCGCATGGAGGTCCTGGCCCGCACTCATTTTGACACCACTGGTGTTGCACACGTTCATAGGCCATGTTGACCACTTCCCATCAGGAGGGCCGTGTGCTTGTCTGCCACCTAAGTGATAAAAAAAAAAATCAGGTCCTGGAGACCGATTGCGATACGGTACGGCCCGATACGGGTAAGAATTAGGTTATACTTGAACATTTTTAACATGGTTAAATACGCGACTGACGTATAACCTCCCCTCTACATCACATCTGACGGTTATTTCTCAGTTGAAAATGACCTCAGGAATCACCGTATAAAGTTTCACGTGGCAAAAAATTGGTCGGAGCGTAATTTTTTTTGACAACTTTCCCTGCCACCTTCGACTCCACCGCGGGTGCAGGGTCTGACGGTAAATTCTGGTATGTGTTAATAAAGATCTATTATCGTAAAGAATATCAGCTGGCTATCGATTGGTAAAAAAAATTAACACTACCTCCCATACTATTAGAGCAAGAGCCCGTGAACCCCAGACCTTCGTTATTTTATAAAAGCTGAAAGTTTGTCAGCGCATGCTCCCAACACAGGTAAGAATGATGGCCCATTATGAAGTTCGGGTCACGGTGGCTTTGGCAGATACACGGTACTAAAAGGTAACTGTAGGAGCGAGCGCAAGGCAGTGGGTGCGAGCAAGACGGCAAGTCAGGTCTATTGCGATCCTTCACTGCCCATGTATTGGAATTATGCAATTGGCATTATAATCCCAATTATATAATGCCAATACATGCGCAGTGAGGGATCGTAATAGACGTTAAATTGGAATTAAAAGTCCAATTTTATAATTCCAAAATATGCGCAGTGAGGGGTCGCAATAGACTTGACTCGCCATCTCACTCGCACCCATTGCCTTGCGCTCGCTACCTTTTAGTACCGTTTATCTGCCAAAACCATCATGACCCGAACTTCATGATGGGCCATCGTTCTTACCTGTGTCGGGAGCATGTGCTGACAAACTTTCAGCTTTTATAAAATAACGAAGGTCTGGGGTTCACGGGCTCTTAGTCCATAAATATAAATTTCTCATATCTTCCATGTACAGACGCCGATCAGTTACAGATTTATTATATGTATAGATTATTATCACTTTGTAGTTTTAATCTTGTATACTCGTATAATGTGGAATACAAGACATCTGATCCATGGGATAAAAGGAGGAAGGAGGATACTGTCCGATTTCGATGTATGTAAAACATATGACTTGTCGATCTATGTGTTTTCGAAATTGGCTACATGTCGAAGTATTGTACTGTCTAAATTCAGTCCGTAACTCATTGCCCCGTTAAACCGCACCAACTCGATGTGGTGTTGTTTTGTTGTCGTGATTTCATATGGCGGCAGATACCTACATTTGTACGTCAGTTCAGTACGTCGGCAGACTCGTTACCGATCGCACCTACACATTACAACTTCTCGTTACTTGTACCTACACGTAATATTTGCAAGTGCTTCCCAAGGTTTTTTCTTATTTTTTCTTTACGATGTTCGCGTGCAAACGGTGTGAAACCGAAGCTCGGGATGGCGCCACATGCTCTGTGTGTCGGGGTCAGTTTGACTTTCCTTGTGCCGGAATATCGGAGGGTGGATGGAGAAAACTTGGAGAGAGGAGATCAACCTGGAAATGCTCTAGTTGCAAGGCCGTGGGTGTAGCTAGTCCGAGGAGCGTCCCGGGCGCAGTTTCGGATACCATCCTGGCCGAACTTAAACGATTATCGTCGCAAATGGAGGATATACCAGCCTTGATTAACAGTGTGAGGGCGATTCAGGCTGAATTAGTGGACCTAAAGGCTATGAGAGATGAGTTTTCGGACGTGAAAGCATCAATTGATTTTGTGCATGATGCGGTTGAGGCTTTAAATATCAAAGTGTCTATCCTAGAACAGGATATCGAAACTGTTAAGAAAACTAGAGAAGATGTGTTGGGCCTTCAGGATCGTGTTAGTAAATTGGAGGAATTGCAGCATGAGAGTGAACAAAGATCTCGCATGAACAATATTGAGATTAAGGGTGTGCCTATGACGAGTTCTGAAAACTTATTTAATATTTTGGATAAGGTCGGGGAAGTAATCAACTGCAAAATCCAAAAGGAACAGGTCAACTACATAGCCAGAGTACCCACGCGTAATGATAAGCATACCAAGAACATAATATGCTCCGTCCACAACAGTTACCTGAAAAATGAATTTGTAGCAGCAGCAAAAAAACACAAGTCCCTCAAAGCAACGGATTTAGGACTGCGGGGCGATAACAAGATCTACGTGAATGATCACTTGACTTTGGAGAACAAGGTGCTACTGAATAAAACCAAAGCCCGAGCAAAAGAACGAGGTTACGAACACGTCTGGGTCAAAGGGTGCAAGATTTTTCTACGAAAAAACATCTCTTCTCCGAAATACCATATAAATACAGAAAGAGATTTAAAAAAATTCTTGCCGTAAAAGTAAATAAACAACATTCCGACGTTTTACATTGTTGCATTGGCTTAGTAAGTTTGAGAACCACAGGTACCTTTTTTTGCTATTCATTTCAATGCTACCGGCCTTTTGTTCGCTTATCTCTGGGCGCTAATGACCCTGCATTAGTTTGGTATCACTATATTAAACATTATTTATTTAAACGTAGAATTGCTTTTTGCTTGATCAGGCTGATATATTTGTACGCTAGTTATTTTATATTTTATTTTACCCAATATTTATGCTTTCGAATTTGTGTGCTTATCTTGGGTAGTGTTAACGGTCTTATTGGCGTGCAACATGTTTTTTCAATTTACTTTAAATGTACCTTACATTATTGCTATTTTAACTTTACCTTACAATATTTTTATTTTATCCAATATTTACGCTTTCGAATTTGTGTACTTATCTTAGGTAGTGTTAACGTTCTTGTTAGCGTGCAACACGTTTTTTCAACTTGCTTTGAATGTACCTTACATTGTTGCTATTTTTATGTTAATTTCTATAACATCTGTGATGGCACCTCTTAGCATTTTTTATCAGAATGTTCGGGGTCTACGAACGAAAACTAGTATTTTTTACAGAAACGTATGCACTAATAACTTCGATATTATTTGTATTACTGAAACGTGGCTGCTTGAGGGTATATCTGATACTGAATTGTTTGACGATCGTTATCTTGTGTGGAGACGGGATCGTAATTATGCTATTACCGATCAAGAAAAGGGAGGAGGTGTTTTAATAGCTATTAAAAGGGAATTAAATGCTAATGTTCGAAGTGAATGGTGCTCGTCGGCCGAGGATTTGTGGATTACACTTACCGTATGTCACGGTAAGCCGAAAGCTGTCTACAAAATGCACATCGGTGTTGTATATATTTGCAACGAAAACTTAGGGAATACATTAGCAGTCCAGTTAACTAATTTTTCTAACAACGTAGTTGATATCGTACTTAAACATCCGGCTGATTCATTTTTAATACTAGGTGACTTTAACCAACCGCACATAAAGTGGTGTCCGTCGATTGACACCCCTTCCCTCATACCGAGTAACCTACAGGGCGATGTACAGATTAATTTTATTGACAATCTGAATATATGTAGTTTGTCACAATATAATAGCTTTCATAATATTAACGATAGGTTGCTGGATCTGGTACTTTCCAACAACGATGTCTCCGTTGCTCACTGTGATGATCCCCTTGTTCGCGAAGATCCTCAACATAAGGCACTTTGCGTTTCGGTCGAGTTTGTTCAGTTGCATGGCCTATCGACTCGTCCTCATTCTAGGTACCTGTATTTCAAGGCGGATTACGATTCCATAAAGCACGAGCTGGATTCCATAAACTGGAACTATGAACTAAACCTCAGAACCCTTGAAGATGCTGTAGCGTATTTTTACAATGTCCTTAACGATTTACGTAACACTTACATACCTTCGAAAACTGTAACCGTAAATTCGAAATATCCTATCTGGTATAATACTGTGTTAATTAAGTTAATCAAAGAAAAAGCTAAATATCACTCAAAATTCAAAAAATACAAAAACCTTTCGGATCATTATTCATTCATTATGTTGCGTCAGCGTGTAAAAGATATGGAGAAGGAGTTATTTGAAAGTTACACTGATAAGATTGAATCCAACATACATCGCAATCCTCGTGCTTTTTGGGCTTACGTAAAATCTAAAAAGCATTCTAACTGCTATCCCTCTGTTCTACAATATGGTCAGTGTTCCTCTGGAGATGGCAATGTTATATGTAATATGTTTAGTGATTACTTTTACTCTAACTTTCTTGAACCGAGCAGTAACATTCACAGTTCCACAAATCGCACACACCCCGCTCAAGTCGCTAGCGAGGGTGATGGTCGTGTTGGCTCGGATATCGGTGCCATTGAGGTGGACAGGGATGAGGTCAGTAGACTGTTGAAGCACGTAGACCTGAACAAATCTTCAGGGCCAGATAACATTCCTCCAGTTTTTATAATAAACTGCGCGGAAAGTCTGTCTGTACCGCTCTCAGTGCTATTTCAGTGTTCGCTTGCTACTGGAGTGGTGCCCACTATCTGGAAGTCTGCGTATATAACACCTATTCTAAAGAAAGGATCAAAGACAGCCGTGGAAAATTACAGACCAATTTCTAAGTTGTGCGTGTTCGCTAAAATCTTTGAAAAAATTGTTTATAGGCAGGTGTATGCCGCACTTAAACTCAACTTCAGCGAATACCAGCACGGTTTCTTAAGGGGGCGGTCTACTACAACAAACCTTGTTCTATGTGGTGATTTTCTATCCTATTCCATGTCACAGAGATCCCAAGTAGATGTTATATATACGGACTACAGCAAGTGTTTTGACAAAATCGATCATAACATACTAATGGACAAGTTATCATCTATGGGTATCCGGGGTAATCTCTTCAGATGGTTTACATCGTACGTAGAGAATAGGTGCCAGACGGTGGTACTAAATGGATACTCATCAAGAGCCATGTGCATACCCTCGGGGGTTCCTCAGGGATCGCTTCTAGGACCTCTCTTGTTTAATATTTTTGTCAATGATATCTCCTGTTGTTTTCAATGGTCTAAAATCTTACTGTACGCTGACGATATGAAAATCATGAAGGAGATTAACAACCTCACAGATGCTCTCTCGCTTCAGGAGGATCTGGACCGTTTCCAGAATTACTGCATATTGAACAAGCTCGACTTAAATGTGTCCAAGTGCTACACTTGTACTTTTACGCGTAAACCAAGGCCTATTAAATTTTCTTATACACTTTTTAATATTCCCTTAGCCAGGGTTACTTCTGTCAGGGATCTCGGAGTTACTTTTGACAGCAAACTTATTTTCGATGAACATATCAGCAACATTGCTGGCAAGGCCACGAAAGCGCTTGGGTTTGTTCTAAGGGTGTCAGCTGATTTCAAAAGTATCAAAACTATTAAAATTTTATATTGCTCTTTCGTTCGTAGTCTCCTTGAATATGCCTCTCAGGTGTGGAACCCGACTTATAACACCTATATTGACCGTCTTGAGAGTATACAACGGAAATTTCTAAGGTACATTCAATTCCGATCAAATTGTTATCTGCCTGATTACCATAGTCGGTGTAAAAAATTTCACATGTTGCCTCTAGTTGAGCGTCGCAGGATAGCGGACTTAGCATTCTTAGTGTCTATCTTTAATGGATCAACAGATTTACCAGAACTAGTAGAAAAGGTGGGCCTGTATGCACCACCCTTGTTTCTGCGTAGACCTAACCTGCTTCACCTTCCGATGGCAAGAACTACCTACAGACAAAATTCTTATCTGCTACGAGCTTGCCGTACGTACAATGTAACATGTCGGGATGTTGATATAGATATATTTGTCACAAGTATCGCCAAAGTAAAGAAAGTATTATGTGATCACTACTTTGAGCAATGAAACCACTGTGTTGTTGTGGGTGTACAGGGACTAAGTCTGCTTTTTTTCTATGTTAAAAAGAGTTTTAAGTGTGAAAACTGATAATTGGCCTTCAATATGTTAGCCATAATCTCATTGTTAATTTGTTAGCTGTAAGTTTTCCGAAAACATTAAAATAAAATAAAAATAAAATAAAATTGAGTGAGCGGTTGAAAATTCTGATAAATCCTAGCTCTTCTAAATAGGTACCTACCTACTCAGATGTTATTTAACGCCAGTTTTCTATCTTGAAGGTATTTCCCCAATCAGGTAACTCCAATTTAGTTTGTTTTAATTAAATATTTAGATATAATAAATAGATAAAATTCGTGAATCTGTTTTTTTATTATGTAGGTGTTACGTAAGATTTCCGGCTATACCTATACATATATTATTTATTATTTTAGTGAATAATTTTTTTGAAAATATATAAAATTGCAAGTACCACACCCACAGATGCGGCACCTGCGGCTCCCAAATAAGCAGGTGGTTGAGACATAATAATCATTTTCAGATGGACCGGTAAGTTAGGGATTGTGCGTTTAAAAGAATCTCGTTGCTTCACACGGTCGTAGTAATTTTCTAACAGAGGACGTTTGCCCTCTGTCCAAAATCTTCCTTCGAATCCAAGTTCCCAAAGACGTTGCAGAAGAACGGCTAAATTGATATCTGCTATACTGAAGTATTCGCAGCACAACCAATTACCTAAAACAACGAATTCTAGTATTATATCGAATTTGAATTTACTTACAATATTTTTGATAAAATTTACCATCGAGTTATTAGTATACAATGTGTTGATTTGCATTTGATCATCCTTTACGGGGGCTCGAGCTACCTATACTCTCTTAGAATTCGTGAAAAAAAAACAGTCTTAAAAAAACATAATTCTTTTTTAAATTTAACTTGTCTATTATTTACGGAACTACCTCTATCGAGTTTAATCACTAGCACACAAAAAATGAAGTCGTAAAAAAACCGTGTTATTTTAATAGTACTTTCATGAATTTCAAAAAATAATTCCAATAAAACAAACTGTGTGTATCGGTCTCCAATCGACGCAATCCAAGCGGTATGTTTACGCGCCTCTTGCGCCGATCGAAAGTACTTACATTTCGTTAGTGTGTGTGTGCGGCTATCGGCTATCGGCCGAGCGCGGTGCAATAGGTACAACTGCAACCTCCCGCACAGGCCATTGGGCCTCTCGCTCGTTCCTGCGCGGGCGCCGGGCGCTCAATCAAAACTATTTTTTGAGCTATTTTAGTTGCGGAAATGCGCGCGTCGAGAGATATCGCTTACGTTGCATTTCTCCCGTGGCCACAATAATGACGACGGAGCGCTATACTAACATCGAGTTAGTAGAAATGGTGCGCTTGTACGCGATGTCAAATAATAATTTAAATTTAGCTGTGCAAATGTTCAGTGATATGTACTATCTACTCATTCCCCGACCCCTTCTAGACGTGTAATGCTGGCTGGCTGGCTGCAACGCAACGATTAAGAGACCATCGGCAGTTCGATGTGCCAAACCATGCCCAAGGACGAGGCAGCGCGGGTCTTTCTGCCGATTTACAAGACCAAATTCTTGATTTTTTTTAAAGAGAACCTCGGGCTAGCACACGTGAAGCTGGTCGCCGTTTTAAAATTCACCATACCACGGTTTGGAAGCTCCTGAAAAGGGAACCACCAAGATCACCGGATTTAACTCCTTTAGATTTTTATTTATGGGGAGATATTAAAAGGATTGTGTACAGTGAAGAAATTACGTCTCGTACACAGTTGCGAGAAAAAATAATTAGTGCCTTTGAACAAGTTAAAACACAGACATTCGTGTTATTGAACGTTAAAAAATAACTTAGTGCGTCGGCCCAACCTATGTTTGCAAATTAATGGTGGTCATTTCGAACAATTATTGCGTGTGACGTGATTAATCCCAGACAATTGAAAAAAGATCTGTAAGTAGTGTGTGATTAATAATTAATTCTGTAAATCCCTAAGCTGGTTTAAAATTTTTAACTACGCCAGAAATACCTACAACTACCAGGCGTACCAGTAGGAGGTAGGACACGACGGTATCTCCAGTCCGAAATGAGCTGTCCGACTGGGGTAGTACCTCCGCCCTACAGAACACCGCGGCCATAATAACCATCGTGTTGTGTTCCCGCCGGTAAGTAGGGTAGCCAGAGCTCACAGTACCCCTCCTCCTCCCATCCCTTCCTAGCCTCCCCACCCCTTCCCAGCCCTTCCCCCTTCCCTTCAGGGTAGGCAGCGCGTGTGTGACACCCTTAGTGTTGCACATGTTCATAGGCCACGGTGACCGCTTCCCATCAGGTGGGCGATGTGCTTGTCTGCCACCTAAGTAGTATAAAAAAAAAGGCGATATTTGCAATATCAGTTGACCTTACTGACTAGTAGGTACTAGTTACTAAGGTAATCTGACGGTCCTAAGCCCATAAAAGTAGGAAGGAAAATTTTAAATCAACTTATCACAAGAGCATCCGATGGATGGAGCACCCGAGCACGGACGAACCAGCGCGGCGCGGCCGACGACGGCGACGCCGCCTACCGGGCTGTGCGCGTCCGATAATCAAGGTTATCGGCCGTAAACGTGCGGCTGATACATACGGAGTGCTTCTTTTATGTCATATTTTTTAAAACTTGTGAGCTATGAAACTAATTAATTTTTTTAGTCTTAATATTCAATGCGCTAGTGAATTTGTGATGACTATAAGTAGCTCATGCCTCCCCGTGAATGATGCTCAGATGCAAATCAACATATTGTATAGGCAAAACTACTTCGTTTGTCCGCTAGCCAGGAATACTACCCAGTACATACTTTTCACACCCACAATACACCTTCATACCCTCACACACAGACACACACGCGCACACACACAAATTTGTTGGAAACCCCAGCCCACCCCCTTTTTTTTCCGTGCGGAAATCCTCATGGATACCCCCCGCGGACAGCGGGGCAGGTTATGTCGGACTCTTACCGACTAAAACCGCACGCCGTCTAGGGTCTTCTGACTCCAGGGTGTAAGGTGGCCCAAAGAGCATTTCCCTCGCACCCAGGCTTGACCCGGGCCATCTCCGGATTCGAGATGGCCCCCTCGGGTTTGGGAACCGCGTGGTTCCCGTCATACCCCCGGAATAGGGAAGGGGGCGCCGCCTCGGCCTGCTTCTGCTAGGGTGACAGGCAGGATTTAGAGGACATTCTGTACAGTCCAGACTAGACCCAAAGTAAGCATAGCTTAAATAGCTTGTAATGTTGGTTTAAAGATGTAGATAAACATGCGGGCCATAAGATTTTTTCATTATTAATGTCCTTACATAAAATAATTGAATTTAAAGCTACCTACATAAAAAAATTGCCATGACGGCTGAAAGCTTTTTCGCCTTTTGCTATCATTTTCGTCCATCCACTCACACTACAAATCGTTTCTCTGGACAAGGACGAAAGAAAGAAGAACTTGGCTATTCGCCTGGACCGGTAAAATTATCCAAAATCGAATCGAATCGTATATTTAGGGGATATGTTCGATGAGATGTTTATTTGAACTCAATTAGGAGAGTGTCTGTATAAAGGACCAACGGGTTCGTGACACGAACCTATTTAGTTCGTAAGTATCTGCTACTTCTTGTTTTAAAGAATATTAGTAACCGAAATTATTACTCCTCTCCAGCTTAGCTAGATTGGTTGTTTAAGGAATGAGTTCACGTCGGTAGGGTACTGTCCAAGATTCGAACCCGGGACCGCCCGATCGTAAAGCCAATCCTTAACCACTAGCGCAACGTCAATTTTTTTTTGATCTTTCAGGAGTTTAGTTAATTCATCAATACTTTGGAAAAACAAAAAAAAATTTTACGGCAAGCTTCACGACGCTATTTAGTAGCAGTCGAATAGGTACTCTATTACCACGCCACATCACACAGATCCATTTTTTTAACGTGTGGAAATCCCAACGGATTCCACCGCATCAGGGCTAGTGAAGTAGTTATGACGGGATCAAACCAACTAAAACCACATGGTGTTCCATCCACTCACCTGCTAATTGACTGACTATGGCGCTGGTTTTCCTTTTGGGATTGGTAGGTTAGACGACCAATCACCCATATAAAAGCCGTTATAGTCAAAAAGGAGAAGGTGTATACATGCGACCACTAGCTCAAAGCCTCGGATACAGTGAGAACAATCCTAAAATGATGATTAATACTATAATTTACCTTCTGGTTGTTTTTTTAATTGGTCTTCAACATGAGTGAATACTTGATCTATGATGTTCAAAACTTTGGTATATTCTTCTTCATTACTTATTATTTCATGCTTTCGATCTTGTATTTCAGCTTTGTACAGCAATATACTTTTAGCTTTGGGATTTTCATCAGCCAGTTTCCGTAAATTTGCCGAATTACTTAAATCTCCACCTATAAAATAACATTGTTTCATTTCTACTTCAAGGGGCATGTCCTGGCTCCACACGGGAAAAACTCACAAATAAAGTAGCAGCGCCACCTACTGGGTTCAATCTGTACATCTATATCTATATTTTTTTATTTTGCTTTGCTTGGGTTTTGTTTTTCAGAAAAAGGAGTAAAATTTAGAGTGTTGAAATTGAAAGTCCGACACTCCATTTTTTAAATTTTAAAATAATTATGTATTTTTCTTAAATGAGTGTCATTAAAAAATTAATGATAAGAAGGACTTAAAATAAAGACAATAATTACGTTGAAATAATAAAAATATACTAATTATTTCCTACACCAGAAATTATCATAACACGTTATCAAAATATTGTAGGTACTTACTGAATTGTACATAATAAATATAATTAACATAAAAATTAAGAACCCCTACAGCCGCAATGGAAGCTATGTTTGGCTCCAAACCTTGGATCTGTTCATCCGCCAGGAAGCGACAGCTACGGCTATACGTCTATATTTACTTATATTATGTACGTATATTTGTCTCATTTATGTATATGTATGTAGGTATGTGTGAGTACCTACTTCATTGCATTAATATGTTTATGTGTTTGTTCTGTTAGGTATGCCTACGAGTACATTATTGTTTAGTCCTCTTCTACCTTGTGTTTTGAGACAAACTTTGTACATAAATAATATTATTACTACGTTTAAAAAACCGACTTCACAAACAACAACCTCAACGAATTGGCTTGATACGTAAGCGTTTATTAAACGGGACTGTAGAAAATCAATTTTACCTATTTTATATTACGTTTCATTAGTAGTGGAAATTCTGCGGAGTGCGTGTGGTAACCGCATAGTTAAATGCATTGCAAAAGTTAAGGAACATCTAGCCTGACCGGTCGTTGGATGCGCCATCTGAAGTGCGAGTCGGACTCGCCCATGAAGGGTTCCGTAGCAGCAAGTGCCTATAGGAGCCCATATAGGCTTGTGATAGCTAAACAAGCTAAGATATAATATCAGTTTCAAAGGAAATATTTAATCCAAAAATATTGTCAAATGACGTATTAAAGAAACTACATTCTCTCATTTTTCCGTTTTGGAAGTGTCTCTCGCGCAAACTGTTCTGTTTAGAAAAAAATGATGTTAGAAACCTCAATAGTATTTTTGACCTAACTACAACCTATCTATAGATGGTGTCCGAATATTTCCTTCTAACCATTTAATTTCCAATTTTATAGCATTACAACACTAGGTTATTTTGTTGTTAACTTTTCTAGGTTTATGCCTAATGGACCAAAAATAATTGGAAAGTTTTGGTAAACTGAAAATTCAAGCAAAAATTTTATTATATTATTAATCATAATTTATTTAGGTACACACCTACTTACTTTTAAGTATTTCTCGCACTGGAAGAATGAATGGTAATTTAGGTGTTCCACTCAAGTGAGGCTGGAAGAATGACCCCACTGTTATCAAACCTGCTGGCAGCGCTTCTATCATATCACGAAATTTTGTGATGTCATCCAACACTTTACTGTCCGTTGAAAAATTTATTAATGGTGGTATTTCTATAAATAAATAAGTCTCGTATAATCAATAGGTACAAATTACATAGGTACCTACACTTTTTATATATGTTAATGATTACCTGAGATGGATTGCAAATACAAACCTCCATCCATATAAAATTCCAAGTAATCCAAGATTCTCGTAGAGTCAGGGATTATTTGATCATTTACTTTCAGCACTGGAATTTCACCACGAGGGTTAATATCTAAGAACCATGATGAATACTGTTCTCCTTTAGTTATATCGACAATAATAGGTTCGAAATCAATATTTTTTTCGTAAAGTGCCATTAATACCTGAAAATAACATTATTGCTTTCATATTATTACACAATTTCAACAACTTTATTAAAAGATGTTAGCACAAATAATTATTATTTAACCTATAGCTTTATTCTTATGAAACCTATTCTATATTTTATTTTTAAATAATTTTAATAAAAAATGCCTACCTTTTGAGAATAGAAACTGTAATAATTACAATAAAGATAGATGTTCGATTTATTCACAGAAGTAGCATTATTATTAACTTTGGGTAGAGGTATTTTTTCCAAATACTTTTGCACATAATGCATTTTAATTGGAAATTCAACTGACGAGGTAAAAGAACTGTAATTTGATAAATAATACTTAGTGGAACTCCATTTACGACAACAATGATCTTCAAACTTCTACGCGGTTTTTCAACTTAAACAAGAGCTACCAACATAAAAAATAAAAAATCAGCTGACTGACAGAAGTTATGCATAATCTATAAAAAGTAAAAGGCGGAAACATACCTACTTTAAAAACGTTGTTAAATATAATGTGAGCATTTCTCAAAATTTTTGACCATAGCCATAATGACGAGGTCCCAAGTTTTTGCCTTTCATTATTTTATTACTGAGATAATATATAATAAAAATCGTGATTTTCGTATAGCTTGTCTATAAAGTCGTGAAATTAAATGAGGGCGCTGCTGAACTTCATGTAGCAACCCTATATAGTGCGACTAAAATGATCTTGATACTAGAAGTTCGTTTCTAGTAAAATGAGTTAATAAAATAAAACACATCATACAGTCATAATATTGCTTCTGTTTTATTTATTAAACCAGGTGCAGTATAAAGTTTTGACCCAGATCTAGAATAAAGTTATTGAACCAGATCCAGAATAAAGTTAGTTCAAACTCAAACTTAATCATTTATTAAATTCAATCAGTTACAAAGAACTCCGGATTCCAAATATTAAATATTGAAATGCGTTTCGTCGCCACTATCAGCAGTACAGTCACCACTGTCACCACAAATATTAAAGTTATCCATTTCTTTCTTCGGCCGACCTTTCATGTGTTTCCCAGAAGTTTCAAACTTTCCATCATTCTTAAAACCTTCGTTAACTATCCGCTAACTATACTCTGATTTTCCTGTAAAGAGTAAAAATAATAATTTAATAATTAATTACTGAATGGCAACAAGTTATTGACTTGAAGCAATTAATTCAAATAAAAAATTGGTACAGATTGAACGAGTTGTACCATCATATCAAAAATTTTGATCGCACTATAAAAAGACCTACTGACAGTTTTTAAACTAACCTAAAAATTTGCAATGTAAACATTGCCTTTTTTGCCTTCAAATCGTAAATTCAGTAAATTTGTAAGTTCAGACAGATTCAAAACAAATAATAACATGATTACATACCCATCAAAGATGCTGTTCGCTCATTAACGTCCTCCAAATCCCATAAAATTGTCCAGCTTAGTAATCCGTGATTCATTGCTGGAAAACTTTGAAAATCACTTCCCACGCACCACTCTGATTTCCTTTACTCATTTCTCAACCTTTTATGCGTAGTTTGGTCTCAATGTATTGCAGTTTAATGAAAACAATTAAAAATAAGAGAAGAAAACTATAGTTCGACGATACTATTGACAACTGACGTACTTATGTTTGGTGTTGCCACTCACGTGTTTAATGTTAGTTCCTCAAACATTCTTTTCACGACTAAATAGACAAGCTATAACTGCGTCAATATTATTATATTATCAGATTATATTATATTTTTGACATTTTCAATTATTTTATTGTTTAACTTCGGTTAAAATTTATTATATTTTTTTTTATATACCTTTATTTATATTGACACGAGACAAAATGTACATTCGTCCATATTTAGTCTTAAGATATCTATGTATAACCTGACGTCTTAAAATGCAGCAGTGGAGTTTGTTGCGCCGTTTCTTCTCCACTAGCGCCTAGGAAGCGGTGGTAAACTTAGTATTAAGTAGTTTTTGACGTCAAAAAGATGTAATTACGTTACACTATTTTGAAAAATAAAGAAATTGAAATTGAGATAAATTTTCATAACATGGTACAAATTAATAGTTTAATTTAAAAATTTAATAATCTGATATACGGAAATTTTCGTAGTATGGATAATAGTTTGTCCCATTGTGACCTATAGCTTGTCTATTTAGTCGTGAAAAGAATGTTTGAGGAACTAACATTAAACATGTGAGTGGCAACACCAAACATAAGTACGTCAGTTGTCAACATTATCGTCGAATATCGTATAGTGGACCAGTTTTCTTCTCGTATTTTTTATTGTTTTCATTAAACTGCAATACATTGATACCAAACTACGCATGAAAGGTTGAGAAATGAGTAAAGTAAATCAGAGTGTTGCATGGGAAGTGATTTTTAAAGTTTTCCAGCGATGAATCACGGACTACTAAGCTGGACAATTTTATGGGATTTGGAGGACGTTTATGGGCGAACAGCATCTTTGATGGGTATGTAATCATGTTATTATTTGTTTTGAATCTATCGGAACTTACAAATCTACTGAATTTATGATTTGAAGGCAAAGAAGGCATTTGTTTACATTCAATATTTTTAGGTTAGAAAAATATTTTATAGTAGGTCATTTTTATAGTACGATCTAAATTTTTGATATTATGATGGTACAAGTCGTTCAATCTGTTATTGTACCAATTTTTTTATTTCAACAATTGCTTCAAGTCAATAACTTGTTGCCATTCAGTAATTAATTTTATTAAATGATTATTTTTACTCTTTACAGGAAAATCAGAGAGTAAAGTTGGCGGATAGTTAACGAAGGTTTTAAGAATGATGGAAAGTTTGAAACTCCTGGGAAACACATGAAAGGTCGGCCGAAGAAAGAAATGGATAACTTTAACATTTTTGGTGACAGTGGTGACTGTACTGCTGAAAGTGGCGACGAAACGCATTTCAATATTTAATATTTGGAATCCGGAGTGATTATTCTTTGTAACTGATTGAATTTAATAAATGATTAAGTTTGAGTTTGAACTAACTTTATTCTGGGTCTGGTTCAATAATTTTATTCTAGATCTGGGTCAAAACTTTATACTGCACCTGGTTTAATAAATAAAGCAGAAACAATATTATGACTGCATAATGTGTTTTATTTTAGTAACTCATTTTACTAGGAACGAACTTCTAGTATCAAGATCATTTTAGTCGCACTATACAGGGTTGCTACATGAAGTTCAGCAGCGCCCTCATTTAATTTCACGACTTTATAGACAAGCTGTAAGTGATTTCAAACTATTTTTTTTTTCATCACATTGTATGAAACCCTAAGTGTGTTATGGTCTTAAAACACTGCTTATGGCACAGACATATGAAGAGAAGCAGACTAAACATAATTATACGCACACATTAACCATGTAAAAAATTACCGTTGTCACTTTCACTCTAACCTAATATAGTATATCTTTATCTCTTTTTTTTCCTGTATGGCTACAATAACTCACACATAGACACATCGGAGATCGTGCCCTTTTTGCTGCAAAATAAGCCACAAATGGCCGCAAAATAAGCTACACAATGGCGGCTTGACGTTGTGCTGTGGTGTTTTTATTTTATTTTATTACTACAAACTGCAAAAAGAACTAAAATATAATGGTGAAATGTTGTGTCCCGAAGTGTGCCAACGCATCTTACAAAAAATCTCCAGAAATAACCTTCCACCGGTATGTAAATATCGTTTTATTATTGTTTACCTATTATTTGTGTTTAAATAGTTAGCCATGCCTTTGTTTCCCTTGAAATTGGAAGATTACGTTAGGTTCTTTAGAAAAAAAGCTGCTGTAACTAGATTACTATATGAAATACATAAGATTTTATTAAAGAAATTTCTTAAAGACGTAGTTTGACATTTTAAGTACTAGGGCATTTAAAAGGGTCGAACTCAGAGTGAATTTTTAGGTTTATTGATATTTTGGTATCTACTAAATAGTTAGCTTGTGTAGCGTCGTCGGTAAAACAGAAAAAACGTATGTTATATGTTATACTCACTATACTTCCCTCTTTTTACAGATTCCCCAAAAATGAGCACTTAAAAAACCTGTGGATTAAAAATCTAACTAAAAATAACTGGCAGCCTAAATCGAGCAATGTGATATGTTCAGCACATTTTGAATCGAACTTATTAAGTAGAAAAGGCGACTGCACAATTTTGGCTCCTGGTGCAATTCCAACATTATAGACAAAACCATACAAGATGTGAGTTTATTTATCTACTATGTACTTACTCATATTTAATTACTGTACACTTTACTGTTACATTATAAACATAAAAGCTGTGGAAGATGTTTGACAAGAAAATCATTTGAATAATCTGTAACTTGTAGTGTTTTTTTTTGTTATTTACAGAATAAAGAAAATGTGCAGGAAGCTCCAGATAATTTGATGACAAAAAGGACAGCCACTCAGGCTTCCCACTCTCAAATTCACAATTTATTACCTGTAGCATCAGAGACAAAAGGAATAGATCAACCCAGCTGTTCTTACAAGTCTATTGTAATACCAACCTCGGATGCTACTACTGCACATGTAAGTTTATATGATATAAAACATTTTATAGGTGCAGTAGTTGTAGCTAATGTATAAATTTGAATACTGATATTATGTTTTACTTGATTAATATTTTAAGATTTTATAAAATGTGTATACACACATACGGTGGGTATATGTGTATACACATACTCGAGCATCATGATCAAGTCCCACACACTTTAGCTTGTTGAGACAGACTTGTTGAGGATATCAAATTAATCTAAGAAAGCATTTTCTTCTTTTAGATTCTCAGTAAACACTCATTTAGAAATCTTTTTAATGAGATGTTAATAAAATCATCCCTTTTCATTTCCAGCATTCAAAGAATTTGACCGAGAGTGCTGCAGTCACTAAATTGCAGGACAAAATCATGATGAAAAATAAAAAAATAAAAAGTTTACGAGAAAAAAACAGAAGAGTTAAAATAAGGTGCAACAATTTTCTGATATAATTGCAGAATTAAAGAAAAATTATGATTATCCTATCAGAAAATAATGTAAAAAGCCTCATGAGATTACCTATTATTTACACTCAAACATGCATAAATATCTATTTCTTGAGAATTTCAACTACAAAAATGTAATATATTTTAGATTTATTGTCTGTGGTGAAAACGCTCTGGGTTTGGTGACAGCGCTGATTACATCATGTTCTAGCAAACACGACTTACATGAACAGACACAAATACTTTTTCTCGGGATTTATATACAGATATTTGTACAGTGTGACACTTTATACATCACTTGGCCCACTAAAATGTTGAAATTGCATTGTTTTTTAACTGAAATATTTATGTGATATCCTACTTCCTACTAATATTATAAACGCGAAAGTTTGTGAGAATGTATGTATGGATGTATGGATGTATGTTTGTTACTCTGCCACACAAAAACGGCTGAATGGATCTGGCTAAAATTTGGTACAGAGATAGATTATAGTCTGGAATAACATATAGGCTACTTTTTATACAAGCTTATACCGCGGCTCCGCTCGCAAAGTCGATTGGTCGGGATTTCTAGATATATCTTTGTTACTCTTTCACGTAAAAACGGCTGAATAGATCTGGCTGAAATTTGGTAACGAGATAGATTAAAGTGTGGAATAACACATAGGCTACTTTTTATACAAGCTAATACCCGTGACTCCGCTCACGGAGTCGATTAGTCGACCCACGGAGTCGATCAGTCGGGATGTCTAGATGTATGTTTGTTACTCTTTCACGCAAAAACGGCTGAAAAGATCGGGTTGAAATTTGGTAACAAGATAGATTAAAATGTGGAATAACATATAGGCTACTTTTTATACAAGTTAATACCCGCGACTCCGCCCATGGAGTCGATCAGTCGGGATATCTGGATGCATGTTTGTTACTCTTTCACGCAAAAACGGCTGAATAGATCGGGTTGAAATTTGGTACAGAGATAGATTATGGTCTGAAATAACATATGGGCTACTATTTATACAAGCTAATACTCGTGGCTTCGCTCGCGAAGTCGATCGGTCGGGATGTCCAGATATTATGTTTGTTGCTATTTCACGTAAAAACGGTTGAATGGATCTGGCTGAAATTTGGTACAGAGATAGAGTATAGTCTGGAGTAATATATAGGCTATTTTTTATACAAGCTAATACCCGCGACTCTGTCCGTGGGAGTCGATTGTTTGGTAATCGTTTTTTGGTCATATCTCCAGTTCTACTTAACCAAATGCAATCAAACCTAAGGCAGATTTTATGTAAAATCAAGGCTTTTCTAATGAAAAGACGGCTTCAAAATTTGTTCAGCAGTGTTTGCCTCCATCACGAACAAACAGAAGTGTGGAGTGAAGAGTGGAGTGAACAGCGGAGTGGAAAGTCGAGTGGAGAGTCGTTTCATTAAAATAGACTTGGTGGCGATACCGAATTCCACGCGGGCGAAGCCGCGGGCGGAAGCTAGTATGTTTATATTATAATGTTTTATGGATTATGTAATTTTAAGTAGTTTTCCAAAAATAGTCAAATAGCATATTATTTTGAAAGAATTGTAATGTTTAAAAATAAATAAGCACTTATCTAAAAGTTTTTGGTTTTTGTTTTATTTTTTACTAGCTGTTGCCCGCGGCTCCGTCCGCGTGTTTTTGGAATTCCATTTCATACTTCTTTTTTCCTTCGAGCAGCCCTCTACAAAGTCGCCGTAGCACCCCGTTCTATCCTCAAATGCATGCATAGCCGGGCAGGGGGGGTTTGTGGTCGCAGCTCTAGTGGGACCGCTGGGTGTTACGTGGTGCTGCGACGACAATCCTCTTTTGACGAGGCTAATAATCTGAGTGCAACCATTGAACATGATACTTACGTGTATGTAATAGTGACCATCTTTCCTGAGACTACCTTTCGCTAACCATCAGGCGAGGTGAAGTCAACTTGACGTATCCTATATAAAAAAAAAAATATTCTCGAAACTAAATACTAATTTGAAGTGCATAATAATAAAAAAACTAAATATGCATAGAACTAAGTGTTGTTTTATTTTTTGTTTTTTCTTCATACCTACCAAACAATTTGCATGTAAATACTCTGAATTAAACATTCGAAAGATCTATCCATCGATTAAAAAATATTTGAAAAATCGTTCAGTCGAAGCAGCGTTTGGCGACAAAAAGTTGTTTCGCAGTAAACTCTATTCGCACAATCGTTCAGTCGATATTCCAATAATCTAACTTAATGTCTCTCGAAATTAAGTTACGGACCCTTTATAATGCTGAATTCGGCCTTGTGTTTTGTGTCTGTGTGAGTAATGTTTGTTTGTAGTGAAATTAGCCACGCATTTTCATGGGTTGTGTTTAGTCTGCTCTTCTTCATATGTCTGTGGCTTATGGTCAAAATCCATATTAAATTAAGTTTATAGTAAAATACGTCTTAAGTTTAATAATAATAGAATTAAAATTCTGTCCCATAAAAAATTCCAAAATGGAATTCCGGATTTTGTTACCGAATTTCTTGTCGAATGATTGTATAAAACCACCAATTATTAAGATTTTCGTTCTTGGCAACACTATCGGACGACATACAGTCCGCCATTTTACTGTAATGTCATTTCTGTATCGACAACAGCCGCGATAGCCCAGGGGCGGAAGTCTCGACAGATCGTTAAGGACTTTGCGATGACATTCGGTCGTTAAATTCGTAGCGACGTAAACTTATCAATATTTGCAAGTCGCGACTGTCAAACTTATCAATTTTTGTCGTTAAGTTTACAAATTTCATCGCAAACTTAACAATTCATCGTTAACTCTTTGCGAGCATTTTTGACAGCCCGCAAAGTGCTTTACGATCGTTAACTATGTAATTTGTTGATATTTTTAGGTTATTAAATATGGAAATTGAACAATATAATCATAATGGAAACGTATTTGGTACAGGATTTCATTGTGCTTCAACGCAGGCGCGTTACTATCATCATCACATTATTTAACTACTACTTGCTGGCACTTTAGAGCCCGGTATAACGTATACGGAACTCCAAATAGGTTTCTGTGGGTTACACAATACACAGGCACCTATTTTAGGGATTAAAGTAATCTGTGTGCTATTTCAAACTATAATCTATCTAGTACCACAGGTTCACTCAGTAAAAATACATCCATCCATACAAACTCAAGTATTTCTGACAGTCTGTCTTTAGAAGATTATTTTCCATTAGGTAATAAGTGTTATGCTATATCACAATGTTTCATCATCTTAGCGTTGGATCCCGATTGCATCTGTAGCCTACATCTAGGTGCCAGGGTCTGCTTAGATCACACCGTTAGTTTCATTAATAAAAATATCAGACAAATGTTAAATTGTCATGTTTTTGTTATAGGGCTAGTTACTAGCATAAAATCAGTGACTGCTGATTGTAAACAAATATAGGTAGTACCTAGTGTTATATAGCTATTCCATGAATTAAATAAAACTAGTATACACATCATAATTATGCTTATTTTATTTCAAAATAAAAGTTATCTGTCATTTTCTTTATATGGAGCCTTTGCAGACAATAAGAACTTCTCACTCTTCACTTGGGCTAGATACCTCAGCCTACATCTTGGTACCCACTAACTACATGGGCTTGGGGAGCAGCTGCTGGCATCTGTAATGAAAGAGTATTTTTATTTTACTATATAAAACTTACATATACAATACCTTACTTGTACAATAATTATTACAATTATAAGAAAAAGATCAGTTACAAGATTTAACATAAAGATAAGACAAATTTTATTATATAATACATGACCTATCTATTATTATCTATATATATTATATACTGTCTCTTATCTTCTATACACATTATTCACTTATTTTCCACTTTTCAAAGTCTCCTACCGCAGGTCTGCTGCTGTACATCTTTTTCTTATTATGTATTTTTATCTAGTTGTGTGTGTGTACATAAATATGTATAAATAAATATTACTTTCATAACAAATTTGAAGAGGAAGAAAGCACAACAGAAAGAAACAAGGCAAGTCTAAGCTATATAAATTAACGGAGCACTTCAACCGTTCCCACCTAGTGCTAGTCCCCAAGGAATAGATTGCTTTGGGTCTATTGTGTCAATTAGATTAAACTATTTCAATCTGGATATTATGTTTTAACTAGCATTCGTTAAAACATTTTTTTGATACAGCCTTGATGCTACTGTATTGCAATAGGTCATAATATTTAGTTAGTAGTAGTACTCTTCTGATTAAAAGTGAATTAAAAGAAACGATACCTTGCCTTGATATCCATTACCTCTTCAATATTGATGCCAGGGCTACTTTTAGGTGAGAAGTTTTCTCCATTTTTCTTTCCAATCAGTAGCAACCTTTCATCAGCCAATTCCAAAATGTGCTAGGTGCTGCTATGCAGTGGAACGTCTGCAGTGAATCTATAAATTTAAATCATAAAATATTAATATTAATACTTTCAAGTACGTTTAACAAATTGGATTTGAAAATAAGATTGTAATCTATACCTACTTACTTGATTCACGTCGGACGGGAGCCAACGTGCTTTGATATAAAAATCCGGATTGTTGGATCCGGATTGATTTGTGGTTGACATTATTATAATTTATTGCAGTTCACAGTTTACATTTTTAAATTCGTAAAGTATCCAACAATTTCACAATTTATTAAGTTTATTTAAGCTGACAGCTGACATGTTTTTTTTTATTATTCTGTTTGACATGCAAAAATGTTGCAAGGAGGTAAACCTTAATTTCCTTTCATATTTTACAAAATAATTAAATCCTTTGAAATGGTTTGAGTAACTTAAACAATTTGATTAGAAGGCAATGTCACAAAGTTAAAATACATAGTTTCTGTAAAACTTTTCCGTTAAAACTATTAATATCATGAATAAGTATGTAACAAATATTCCCCACTGACTGAAAATGTTATTACACGTCAACATTTTTTGCTCAAATTTACCAGACTATGAATACGAATTTCGTTAAGCTAACTGTCATCGTAAAGCACACATTTTAACAATTTTCGTCGGTATCTCAATTGAGCAGACTACCGTCTGTCGCAAGCGTCGTTACTGCAACCGAATTTTGTCGGTATGTTATCTTACGAATTCGGTAGCAAACTCGTAGCGATTCATGTACAGACTGCCGCCCCAGGGGCGGAAGTCTCGACAGATCGTTAAGGACTTTGCGATGACATTCGGTCGTTAAATTCGTAGCGACGTAAACTTATCAATATTTGCAAGTCGCGACTGTCAAACTTATCAATTTTTGTCGTTAAGTTTACAAATTTCATCGCAAACTTAACAATTCATCGTTAACTCTTTGCGAGCATTTTTGACAGCCCGCAAAGTGCTTTACGATCGTTAACTATGTAATTTGTTGTTATTTTTAGGTTATTAAATATGGAAATTGAACAATATAATCATAATGGAAATGTATTTGGTACAGGATTTCATTGTGCTTCAACGCAGGCGCGTTACTATCATCATCACATTATTTAACTACTACTTGCTGGCACTTTAGAGCCCGGTATAACGTATACGGAACTCCAAATAGGTTTCTGTGGGTTACACAATACACAGGCACCTATTTTAGGGATTAAAGTAATCTGTGTGCTATTTCAAACTATAATCTATCTAGTACCACAGTTCATTCAGTAAAAATACATCCATCCATACAAATTCAAGTATTTCTGACAGTCTGTCTTTAGAAGATTATTTTCCATTAGGTAATAAGTGTTATGCTATATCACAATGTTTCATCATCTTAGCGTTGGATCCCAATTGCATCTGTAGCCTACATCTAGGTGCCAGGGTCTGCTTAGATCACACCGTTAGTTTCATTAATAAAAATATCAGACAAATGTTAAATTGTCATGTTTTTGTTATAGGGCTAGTTACTAGCATAAAATCAGTGACTGCTGATTGTAAACAAATATAGGTAGTACCTAGTGTTATATAGCTATTCCATGAATTAAATAAAACTAGTATACACATCATAATTATGCTTATTTTATTTCAAAATAAAAGTTATGTCATTTTCTTTATATGGAGCCTTCGCAGACAATAAGAACTTCTCACTCTTCACTTGGGCTAGATACCTCAGCCTACATCTTGGTACCCACTAACTACATGGGCTTGGGGAGCAGCTGCTGGCATCTGTAATGAAAGAGTATTTTTATTTTACTGTATAAAACTTACAGCTAATAAGGAAGGTACAATAATTATTACAATTATAAGAAAAAGATCAGTGACAAGATTTAACATAAAGATAAGACAAATTTTATTATATAATACATGGCCTATCTATTATTATCTATATATATTATATACTGTCTCTTATCTTCTATACACACTATTCACTTATTTTCCACTTTTCAAAGTCTCCTCCCGCAGGTCTGTTGCTGTACATCTTTTTCTTATTATGTACTTTTATCTAGTTGTGTGTGTGTACATAAATATATATAAATAAATATTACTTGCATAACAAATTTGAAGAGGAAGAAAGCACAACAGAAAGAAACAAGGCAAGTCTAAGCTATATAAATTAACGGAGCACTTCAACCGTTCCCACCTAGTAGGGTAGTTTCGCCTGTTTTCGACCGACGCCAGTTCCCGACTTTTTTACCGACCTGTTTGCCTAATCGGCGTAGAACAGCAATACCGATACGATTAGAAGCAAAACAAAAATACTGTGGCAATCTCAAATAGTTCGGTTGTAGACACAAATAGATAAAGTGCATATGTGCAAACAGAGTAGGGAGTAAAAAAATACTGAAATATGTGGTTCGCTAAGAACATGACAGAAAGCGTGCTTCACTACGAAAATAAAAGTGAGGAGGTTCTGCAGTTGACCCTAGATTTTTAAATTGTCGTTTTATGTTTTGGACTTGTTTGTTATTTGTACAGATAGATAATGAAGTATAGTATCTATTAAATATAGGAGTTATTGTAAATTTATTTGAAAAGTGTGTATAATTGGATGGTCGGTAACTGTTACCTCATTTTTGTAGAATACCTAATTCTCGACCCGCACCGTCGAGAATTGGCGTCACCGAGTCCAAACACTTGCATGTTTTTATACATATTGTTAAAGAAATTACTGAACTTAGATTGTGAGTTTGAATCTTATTTACATGAGAATCATGTCAGCCAGTTCGCGACCAGACTTTTTCAAGCACGTTAACAATATCACGTGTTGTAAAACCTAGGTCGATAACAGGATAGTGCAATTAAATAGGCCTATACCATATTCCGACTACTATTTTCGGTGGGTACATATAGGTATGGACATTAACGGTGAGTACATCTCGCATCATCAGTACGCCGACGACATCATCATAGTTACAGAGTTGCTGGAGCAGCTGAGCATATTGCTGCACAGCCTAAATGGATCCTCTCGGCGCGTCAGTATTGGTGTATACATACGCCGGAACTGGTTACACCAAGACCAATTGCCATTGAAGAGAGAGTTGTTCAAGAATAATGTCTACCGTGTGCAGGTTATCCAGCTCGGTAGAAACAACTTCGAGTTAAAAGTCACCTTACGGATTGAATTGGGTAACCTAATTGAATCCTTTTTGTGACTTTTATTTCACAAAGCATTTGGCAAATTACTTCGGCTTACCACATGGCCTCTTCAACCAGTGAATTCTATCTGTTAAAATATACGGTACCGAAGCGTGGACAACAGTAAGGTTCGTCCACAACCTAGTCGTGTAGCGGGCTATGGAGCAAGCTATGATCCTTTGAAGGATAATAATCCTGATTCTTTGAAGGATTTGTTATGCCAATGGACTAAAATTGCCGAGATAACTCGCAGAATAAGTAAGCTGAAGTGGCAATGGGCTGGCTACATCTGCTGAAGGACTAATAATGATCGTAGAGCAAACGAGTTCTATAGTGGAGACCGCTGATTGGCAAACGGAAGATGGAACAGTACCTAGGATGGACATAAATGACCTGAAAAAGGTGGCTAGGATAGACTGGAGGAAGGTGAAAGATCGAGTGCTATGGCGCACATTGGGAGAGGCCTACTGCCAGCAGTGGACTGCAATAGGCTAATGAGTGCCATTAAGAAATAAACTTTAATTTTAGTTAGTAAAGGTTGATAAAGCAGAGAAAGAACACTGATTTGTAAATATTATAGTCGTGTTATCAACTTTATAATGATTATTTAACATCAGTTTATTGTAATAACATAATGTATATTAAATTCTGTCAAAATGCGGGTTTCATTAGATTACAAATTAATTATTACTAATATTTTACTTCACATATTTGCCATCTCACCTAATAGTCGAGAACTGGCGAATATAACGTCGAGAACTGGAAATTTCGGTCGAGAACTGGCGAAATCGGCATTTTTGGGTTTATTATTTTCTGTAAAATTATTGCATGATCTTAATGGAAGATAAAGGATATTAAATGAAAATAGACTATATTTACTATGTATCAAAAATATTCTCTATCAATAATTCATATTAATTCAATTTTATTTTTCGTTCCGAAGTTGACAACTCCACTAAACGGTCGAGAACCGGCGAAATGACCCTACTAGTCCCCAAGGAATAGATTGCTTTGGGTCTATTGTGTCAATGAGATTAAACTATTTCAATCTGGGTATGTTTTAACTATACTCCGATTTTTAATTCTAGGCAAGAAAATGACAAGTGCAACTGTCACTGATACAAAAAAGGGTGACCCGCTACAATAGTGATGTTCGGCAATCAATAGACTAGATACTTTAGTCATTCTTTATTTTTATCAGTGAATGAACCTCTTTGCAGTTTATGCTCGCCTAGTACATTACACGACGGAAATATTTTTTATAGAATACTAGCTGTGTCCCGCGGCTTCGCCCGTGGCATACTTTGTCCCCGTGGCAGGATAAAAAGTATCCTATGTCCTTCTTCTAGTTCTAAGCTACCTCCCCATCAATTTTCAGCCAAATTGGTCCAGCCGTTCTCAAGTTTTAGCGAGACTAACTAACAGCAATTGATTTTATAAATAAATAGATTTAATTACTTACTGTGTATGTTTTCTGTTTAATCACCGTAAATTACATATTTTTATTTATATAAAAAAATTATTTATATATTTAATAAAAGAAATTATAATCTCGACACACGACTAACTTATAATTGGAAAACTCGATTCAACCACATCACTATTTATTTGATACAAAAAACCTGCAACACTGCCAATGTCATTTTCTTGCCTAGAATTAAAAATCGGAGTATAGCATTAGTTAAAACATTTTTTTGATACAGCCTTGATGCTACTGTATTGCAATAGGTCATAATATTTAGTTACAAGTATATAGTACTATTCTGATTAAGAGTGAATTAAAAGAAACGATACCTTGCCTTGATATCCATTACCTCTTCAATATTGATGCCAGTGTTACTTTTAGGTGAGAAGTTTTCTCCATTTTTCTTTCCAATCAGTAGCAACCTTTCATCAGCCAATTCCAAAATGTGCTAGGTGCTGCTATGCAGTGGAACGTCTGCAGTGAATCTATAAATTTAAATCATAAAATATTAATATTAATACTTTCAAGTACGTTTAACAAATTGGATTTGAAAATAAGATTGTAATCTATACCTACTTACTTGATTCACGTCGGACGGGAGCCGACGTGCTTTAATATAAAAATCCGGATTGTTGGATCCGGATTGATTTGTGGTTGACATTATTATAATTTATTGCAGTTCACAGTTTACATTTTTAAATTCGTAAAGTATCCAACAATTTCACAATTTATTAAGTTTATTTAAGCTGACAGCTGACATGTTTTTTTTTATTATTCTGTTTGACATGCAAAAATGTTGCAAGGAGGTAAACCTTAATTTCCTTTCATATTTTACAAAATAATTAAATCCTTTAAAATGGTTTGAGTAACTTAAACAATTTGATTAGAAGGCAATGTCACAAAGTTAAAATACATAATTTCTGTAAAACTTTTCCGTTAAAACTATTAATATCATGAATAAGTATGTAACAAATATTCCCCACTGACTGAGAATGTTATTACACGTCAACATTTTATGCTCAAATTTACCAGACTATGAATACGAATTTCGTTAAGCTAACTGTCATCGTAAAGCACACATTTTAATAATTTTCGTCGGTATCTCAATTGAACCGACTACCGTTTGTCGCAAGCGTCGTTACTGCAACCGAATTTTGTCGGTATGTTATCTTACGTATTCGGTAGCAAACTCGTAGCGATTCATGTACAGACTGCCGCCCCAGGGGCGGAAGTCTCGACAGATCGTTAAGGACTTTGCGATGACATTCGGTCGTTAAATTCGTAGCGACGTAAACTTATCAATATTTGCAAGTCGCGACTGTCAAACTTATCAATTTTTGTCGTTAAGTTTACAAATTTCATCGCAAACTTAACAATTCATCGTTAACTCTTTGCGAGCATTTTTGACAGCCCGCAAAGTGCTTTACGATCGTTAACTATGTTGTAATTTGTTGATATTTTTAGGTTATTAAATATGGAAATTGAACAATATAATCATAATGGAAATGTATTTGGTACAGGATTTCATTGTGTTTCAACGCAGGCGCGTTACTATCATCATCACATTATTTAACTACTACTTGCTGGCACTTTAGAGCCCGGTATAACGTAGGTATACGGAACTCCAAATAGGTTTCTGTGGGTTACACAATACACAGGCACCTATTTTAGGGATTAAAGTAATCTGTGTGCTATTTCAAACTATAATCTATCTAGTACCACAGGTTCATTCAGTAAAAATACATCCATCCATACAAATTCAAGTATTTCTGACAGTCTGTCTTTAGAAGATTATTTTCCATTAGGTAATAAGTGTTATGCTATATCACAATGTTTCATCATCTTAGCGTTGGATCCCGATTGCATCTGTAGCCTACATCTAGGTGCCAGGGTCTGCTTAGATCACACCGTTAGTTTCATTAATAAAAATATCAGACAAATGTTAAATTGTCATGTTTTTGTTATAGGGCTAGTTACTAGCATAAAATCAGTGACTGCTGATTGTAAACAAATATAGGTAGTACCTAGTGTTATATAGCTATTCCATGAATTAAATAAAACTAGTATACACATCATAATTATGCTTATTTTATTTCAAAATAAAAGTTATGTCATTTTCTTTATATGGAGCCTTCGCAGACAATAAGAACTTCTCACTCTTCACTTGGGCTAGATACCTCAGCCTACATCTTGGTACCCACTAACTACATGGGCTTGGGGAGCAGCTGCTGGCATCTGTAATGAAAGAGTATTTTTATTTTACTATATAAAACTTACAGCTAATAAGGAAGGTACAATAATTATAACAATTATAAGAAAAAGATCAGTTACAAGATTTAACATAAAGATAAGACAAATTTTATTATATAATACATAACATATCTATTATTATCTATATATACTATATACTGTCTCTTATCTTCTATACACACTATTCACTTATTTTCCACTTTTCAAAGTCTCCTCCCGCAGGTCTGTTGCTGTACATCTTTTTCTTATTATGTATTTTTATCTAGTTGTGTGTGTGTACATAAATATATATAAATAAATATTACTTGCATGACAAATTTGAAGAGGAAGAAAGCACAACAGAAAGAAACAAGGCAAGTCTAAGCTATATAAATGAACGGAGCACTTCAACCGTTCCCACCTAGTACTAGTCCCCAAGGAATAGATTGCTTTGGGTCTATTGTGTCAATGAGATTAAACTATTTCAATCTGGGTATGTTTTAACTAGCATTAGTTAAAACATTTTTTTGATACAGCCTTGATGCTACTGTATTGCAATAGGTCATAATATTTAGTTACAAGTATATAGTACTATTCTGATTAAGAGTGAATTAAAAGAAACGATACCTTGCCTTGATATCCATTACCTCTTCAATATTGATACCAGTGTTACTTTTAGGTGAGAAGTTTTCTCCATTTTTCTTTCCAATCAGTAGCAACCTTTCATCAGCCAATTCCAAAATGTGCTAGGTGCTGCTATGCAGTGGAACGTCTGCAGTGAATCTATAAATTTAAATCATAAAATATTAATATTAATACTTTCAAGTACGTTTAACAAATTGGATTTGAAAATAAGATTGTAATCTATACCTACTTACTTGATTCACGTCGGACGGGAGCCAACGTGCTTTGATATAAAAATCTGGATTGTTGGATCCGGATTGATTTGTGGTTGACATTATTATAATTTATTGCAGTTCACAGTTTACATTTTTAAATTCGTAAAGTATCCAACAATTTCACAATTTATTAAGTTTATTTAAGCTGACAGCTGACATGTTTTGACGTGACAACGTCTTATAAATTGGTTTGCCGGGTGACACTTCAAGAAACTGCGTTACGCTCCGCTCACCTCCACCTTGTAAAGCTGGGTCCGCAGCGCCAATTTTCTAACATAACTTGATAGCAAAACACGTTATCAAAACAAGGTAGTAAAACCGCCCGTCCGCTGCGTACATTCTTGTTATGATAGTTGTCAACGGCCCATTTTGACAGTTCGCGCCCATGATGTTCTCAATGTTAAGCTTTTGTATAGCTTTTATCGCGGAATTTGAAGAGACCCAGTCAAGAAATTCCATAACGAAAATTAAAACCTAACACCTCCCATTGTCGCCCAAGTTTCAACCTTATTACCAACTTTGGTAACATTTGTCGGCAAGGTACCTCGAATGGTAGCTTGCTTGGGGTTCATAAGAGCGGCTAATGCATCATCCAATCACGTAGAGTACATGTTACCAGGATCGCACCATCTGTAAAGTAATTAGCATATGTGTGAAGTCAGCAACATCCTTTATCGTGACCAACTCAGACCACGACCACAACATACTTTATCGTGTCCACCTCAGACCACGGCTACAACCGAAATCTCCAAAATATATAGAAGAAATTACTTTGAAGTCCACATAGATCAGTGCGGAATAAAACACTTACATACTATTCATACATGCCTTGGAACTGCTGAGTTCACGTTAATTGTTACTTATAATCAATAATCCGGAAAATGTCTACATTTTTCTCCTCCGATAAATTTTTATAATATTATATCACTTTAAAATACCTACAAAATCAAAGGTTAAGCTTTTTTTCTACTCAGAGATTTAATCCAATGGAACTTTACAAACAATTCAAATCGATCAAATCCCCATGCAACTTGATTCGATTCATCGTGAGTATCGAGTACCGAGTCGTATAGTTACATCACTATACTCTGTCTAATTTAGGATGATAAAAATGACAGTTCATGTCTATGAAGTATCGTATTTTTTTACACAAAATTATACCCCTAAAATTACCTATAGTAATACATATACAAGCCCCGCCCACTTGTCATAGTGAAGCGTCTTTCAAGAATATAGCACAATTGACTCTACACAAATGAATCGAATGAATCGTATTTAAAATAATTTAATGAAATTATTAAGTTCTTATACTACTAAAATTTTTGTGATATAATTAGCTAAATATGATACGAAACATAAATACTATACCATAAAACTTCTCTTTTGTCATCCTGAAGTAAGTTAACTAGAATAATAAAAAATAAAAAGTTTTTGTATTTTTGTAAATATCGATTCCATATTCTACGGGAACGATAATCGAAAATCGAAAGATTCATTTTCGATTATACTATATGGGCTACCCTACTTGGAGCTGTCATTATTATCATCCTACATTAGACAAATTATGAGATAAATTATATGTCAAACAATATGACGTCTTCGTCTAGTGAGCGCGAACACAAAATGCGTTACTTCCCCTCCCCGCAGGCGAACGCGGGGGATGTTATTCGTCGTCTCGGCAAACATGTTATTTTGTTTTTGCTAACGAAACTGGGGCCTTACTCCGAAAAACGAAAATATTCGTATCCGTTGACGTTTTGACCATTTAGCTACCCCGAAAGTGTTTCGTTTCGGATTTTGGATCCGTCTTCGATCGTTTGACATTGAGGTTGTCGATCGTTATCAGTACACCTCCTACTCCCAAAATACATTTGACGTTTTCACTGTCGTTGTTTGACAAATGGTCTGTTTTCGTTCGATCCGAAACGTTCATGTTCGATTTTCAGAGTAAGGCCCCTGTTACGCCACGCCCCTATTCCGTTAAAATGTTAACATGTTTGCAAACACGAAAGCACGTCGCAGCGGACCCGGCTTAACAGAAACCTGAAAGCTTCAAAAAAATTTGAAAATGTGTCTGGCAATTTGCTTAACCAGGAATCAACCCGTTGTTTTTCGAAGTAAAGCACATGTATTATTACACCGCTACAGGGTATGACATCTGTCGGTGTCGGTACATTTTGAGATCGCGATAGTTACTTACCTTACCTACTTGTAGTATTGATAAAATATAACACACCTACCTCCTTTTAACAGGAGATGATTGATTTTTGATATGAAATCTAACGTGTCCATTATGCTAGCGTATACAAGAGCTATATCGAGTTGGTTACTATGCCATTAAACTCTGCGTAAATACTGCCTAATTAGTGTAAAAATTTAAAAAAAACTGCTTTTAGTTTAGGAAATAAACACCATTTTCACTGTGTACGCTGGCGTCACGATCAAGCTAGCGTACACATGGCCGTTCTCGAAAACGGCTAATTGTAAAGCAACAGAGTTCACACACAAAAATAGTGCGCAAATACTGCTCCCGCTATGAAAAATTTCATAGCGATTGCTCTTGTAGGAAGAGAGATATTGAACAAGACTTTTCAATGACATTCAATGCTGGCGTTATGGCAGCGTACACATAATAGTTCTTATAGAAAGGGAACTCTTCTTTCAATAAATGCTATACCTATGTATAAATAATACGTGAAATTCTGACTCTATTAGTGTCAATACTTTATGCGAATTCGCAGTAGAATAATTAAAAAATCCATGTTAATTTCTGTTCATACACTAATTATGCAGTATTCATGCAGAGTTTAATGTCATAGTAACCACCTCGATATAGCTCCTGTGTACGCTAGCATAACGGACACAATCTTACAATATTTGTGTATTATTTCAGGATCCATCATTTCATATGAGTGTACTTTGGGTTCATGGCAATAAGAAGTCCGAACTCAATGACATAACTGAGTCCTTGAATGAAGCTTTAATTCATGTAACTGCCAAGTCATTAAGAACTACATTAGTGGAAAGTATCAATTGTAAAGTTGGAAACAAATTATTTCAATACTCATTAAATTGATACCCAATACAATTAATTGGAAAAAATGTCCAGCAACTGTGATATAGATAAAAGCAGAAACAAAGTGTATATAAACCCCAACTTCAACAGATCTTCAGTTAATAATAATCATCCCATGCATGTGAATCCTAGATTTTCTCACCTTTTGCCAAGTGCTCAGTCTAATTTTATGTACAACCAGGCCAGAATTCATATTAATCCCAATTTTATGACTTCTAAAAAAGCTGCTGAGTTTGTTCAAGTTGACAACCCAAGTGTAACTAGTGTTCATCCTAACACAATTAGTAACAAATCAAATCTGTTGTCTTGTCATGAAAAAGTTACAATAGAGAATCCAAAGCACACTGCACCGTTGCCTGTTTCAAAATCTCGATACTGTTTAGTGAGGCAAACTACAAATACGCTGTTTGAAGAACCAGTGCTAGATACACCTAAAACAACTTTTCAATTAAATAAGTACAAATCTATACCACTAAAGGATATAAAAAGGAATCTTGATCATATTAAAACATCTATAAATAAACAGAGAACTGTTATAGCTTCCCAATCTGAACTTCTTCACTCACGACCTATTTACAAAAAATTTTCTTCAACGAATAGTACAAAAAGAAGTCAGTTTAATTTAGTAAATATTAATAAGGGTCAAGTGATCAACGCCAAGATTAAAACGCGAACATTTGTTGATCCACACAAAAAGGCACTAACGAATCAACCAAGACTTAATAAAATTAAAGGCAATTTAAGGAAAAATAACATCCCATGTCCTATGTTCCGTAAATTCGGAAAATGCTTAAGAAAAGAACAAGGGAACTGCGTTTTTCTACATGATAAGAAACATGTTTCAATATGCCGAAAATTTATTAAAGGTCTTTGCCACGACAGAGACTGTCTGCTTTCTCACGATTTGACAACGAAAAAAATGCCTACTTGTTACTTTTATTTACAAGGAACATGCACTAAACTGGATTGTCCTTACCTGCATGTTAAATTAAATGAAAAAGTCAAAGTGTGCTCAGATTTTCTTAAAGGATATTGTGAAAGAGGCAGTAAATGCTTACAACGACATGCCAATGTACATACCGCACAAAAGGTTAAAGACTCCGTCGTCTCTAGATCATCTTTGAGTACACAAAAGAAATATTGTAAATTAAATGCAATAAAATTAGATCAAACAAAGTCCAGTGCCGCACAGAGTACTTGCCATCAACCACTCACTGAGAAAAATGAAAACAACATGGACAGATATTATCAAGCAAATAAAGGTGATTTGATTGTTACTGAAACTTATGAAATCATAAAACCTATGAGATGTAAGTTAGGAACATTACCATCGTTTATTCAACTGTAGGTTTGTAAGTGATATCATAATTTGTATGCCCATTATTTTGTGTTAGATGCCGTTAGAAAACTGCTATTTTTTTATCTTATTTCTTCAATTTTTGAATGCAGTTCAAATTGTATTTTTAATTCAAAATGAAGTATTCTTCAATAAAATGGTCTATCTACCTTTTTTAAGACACTTCCCGTCCACGTGGCATCATCATGGGATACCGGTACAATAATATACAAAATGGTGCCCTTTACACGTACGATCTATCGCGAGTGCTATCACGAATGAAAGCTGATTCACGTGTGAAAGAACGCGCGTGTAAAAATGTTGTAAGAGAAAGGGAAAGAGCGCGCGCTGCAGGACTGTCATCTACACGCAATGGCGTCCTATCACTGACCTGAATAAGTACTCTGGACTGGCGATCAGTCCCACTACAGTGTGCCTAATTGAAAATCGCCATTTTGGCGCTGACAGCAGCCGTGAGTGTACTTGGAACTAATAATAATGATGGACAACAACTGTCTTGGTATCGATGAAACTTTTTCAAATGTCACTGTTTCGACTACCTATAGTTGAGTCAATTTAATAGGCCACATTTGACGTTTGTCAGTTTTATATTCATAATGAGGTGACCTGTTAAAAAAGGTCGATTAAAACCAATGAATCGATACGGACTTGAAAGATAATGTGAATTTTTAAAATCCTAAGGTGAATCCCTGTCTCATTATTATTTTTTCCTTCGTAAATTTAAGGAGCAAAATAAGACAAGTACCTACATGATCTATACTTATAATAAAACTGTAGACAGGTCAATTCTGTTCATTGAATATATTTACAAAATAACTATTGGGGGATGATTGGTGATCGATACTAATGCAAAAAATGCAATCAGTAATTTTTTTTGTCACAACGTGGTTATTAATTTTATGATGATATTTCTTCACAAGTAATCATTGCATTCGATTCTACTTATCAGCTTTCGATTTTTAGAGTAACATGCCTAATGTTTAAAAAGAAAAAGGATTAACTGACACAACATTGTAATGACAAGGCGTTGACAAGGTAATGACGTTCAGCTATAAATCAGAAATTGTTTATTATGTTTAGAATGGTTTATTGGTGAAAGCAAAACGTAAAATTACTTGTATCTGTCATTATTACAATAAATATGTAATAGTAATTGAAAAAAGTTAAGCAATTGTGCAGTTCTAACAAAACGAAAAATATATAATTTGATGCCCACCGCGGCGCGTCGCGTAAAAGGTTGCGATGTTGAATTTTGATGAATTGTCAAATGTGGCCTATTGAATTGACTCCACTATACCTACTTCAATTTGAAGTGTTTATTAATGATAAATATCATTTTAATATGTTCATAAAATTATTTATAGTACATATACCAAGCCTTTTGTTTTTAAAAGTATACCTACGAATTATGGCATTGGATAGAAAATTATCGATATACATTTTGACATCCCTATTAAACATTATTGGTTATGAAAATATTATTAAAATCCCCTAAACTCGAAGGGTATTCGCTTATCATAGTAAAAATAACCTAAATTACGGTTTTATAATAATAGTTTAAGTGTTAAATTCTTATATTTACTTACTTGTGACAAGACAACACCACTGCCCTTCTCTTATCTGGTTTTTACAATACACGCACGATCTCATAACGAATACCTACTTAATTATCCAACATAAACCAACTTTATATATTAAAACACTTCAATTTGTAGCACAAACACAATAATTACTTAAAAAAACTTCGAATTTCACACAGACTCCATTTCAGATAGGTAAACAAACAACGGCCATTTGCAAACTGATTAGTTCTCAGTACACTCGTCTGTCAAACGCGGCGCTTCAAATCGGCACAAAAAATAATTGTCATTTTCTATGGAATAGCCAGTCTAGCGATTATTATAACAGGTCAGTGCGTCCTACATTGTTGTCTCTCTTCCCCATACACAGCCTATATACACCGATTTTCCGATACGTCAAAAAGGACCGCACGTAATCGCGCGCGAAGATTTAGTTCACAAAGATAATTACGCACGATTACCGTAACGAGCATTCCGTTGCGCAAGCCTGGACGCTCCAAGAACGCGCGATAGATTGTGTCGTGTAAAGGCAGCTAATGAATGAAGTAATGAGAAAGAGTAAAAAAAATCCTTTATTCCCATTAGTTCAGTTGACTGAACTAATTTTTCTCACTTGTTGAGTTAATGAACTGAACAAGTGAGTGAATAGTTTTTCTTATGTCTTCAGTTGACTTCTGCTGAGAACTGTTTTCTCGCTAGTTCAATTTACTATTAAATACTTTCCTAGTAAATATATAACCTACATTTCACCAATGATTGTTTAATCCCAACGGGATATGGGCGAGTTAAACGAGTAGAAAAAACTCTTTACTTTTATCTTAGTTTCAAGTAATTATTACATGTAGAAAGCTGAGAACTAAAACACAAATCGATACCTAACAATTGCATCATTCGAAAAGTTCAAATGCAAATTGTACAAGGCGAGATTAATTGTTGCTATGTTCTTAGAAAAACTTATAATAAATAATAAAAGTGGTTTAAACAAAACTTTATTTTAGTCAACTGAAATGAGAAAAAAACATCACTACCTAGTTCAGTTGTCAAGTCCAGTGGACTGTACTAACATGTGGCACCAGGTGCAAAAGCTTGTTTTATTTTCAACTGAACAAGTGAGACAAACAATCTCATTAGTTCAGTCAACTGAACTAGTGGGAATCAAAAAAATATACCTACTCTGCAAGGTCGAAATGCATGGGCTACGCGAGAATACTCTGAGATGCTGTCATAATAATATTATACTCAGGTTAAGTGATATTTTATTATAATCATAAAATGTAAAATTATGTAAAATATGTATATAATAAACTATTTTATTTATTTGTGGCTTGTTCATATTTCCTGGTTCATAAAAAGATTGCGGCTCGAGTTTCCTCCAAATAACAGCTGGGTACCATAACTATGTCAATATAACATGTTTAATTTGGTCGAGGTTCGCGGCCTCCACTGTGCGTTTCTGAGGCTGGTTTTAGTGTCATGCGGACCTTCGGTACCTAGGTACCGATCGCTCCGCGCGTAGGTACGTATCCGCACCAGGGGCCTTACTCCGAAAAACGAAAATATTCGTATCCGTTGACGTTTTGACCATTTAGCTACCCCGAAAGTGTTTCGTTTCGGATTTCGGATCCGTCTTCGATCGTTTGACATTGAGGTTGTCGATCGTTATCAGTACACCTACTCCCAAAATACATTTGACGTTTTCGCTGTCGTTGTTTGACAAATTGTCCGTTTTCGTTCGATCCGAAACGTTCATGTTCGATTTTCAGAGTAAGGCCCCAGGGGCCTCGGCGTTTCTTGGTGGTCATATTGGCATGTCATACTGATATGACCAGTGAGAATCGCTTGTATTGGTGGTCATACTTGTCATTGTCCCTGTCATACTAATATGACCAGTGAAAATCGCTTGTACTGGTAGTCATATTATTTTTTAAAACATCCTATATACTTTATTTAACCCTTACAAAGGCAGATGCTATATAGGTAAAGACTACATAATTAAAATTAATTTACTGAAAAGCCCTTCTAATTTTTAAGCTGAAATAAATATTATTTTATTAATAGAATGTTTATTTTTTATTTCGTATCTTTATTTTATTTTTCTGTTTATGATTTTGTGGTAAATAATGTCTCAACATATTATGTGGTAAATATTGCACTCTGCCCGTCAAAGAGTAGCAAGCGACAGTAACAGTAACAAGCTACATATCTACAGGGGAAGAGAAAACTATTATATTTAGAGGGACAATGACAAGTATGACCACCAGTACAAGCAATTCTCACTGATCATATTAGTATGACAAGGACAATGACCATCAATACAAGCGATTCTCACTGGTCATATCAGTGTGACATGCCAGTATGACCACCAAGAAACGCCGAGGGGCCTTACTCCGAAAAACGAAAATATTCGTATCCGTTGACGTTTTGACTATTTAGCTACCCCGAAAGTGTTTCATTTCGGATCTGTCTTCGATCGTTTGACATTGAGGTTGTCGATCGTTATCAGTACACCTCCTACTCCCAAAATACATTTGACGTTTTCGCTGTCGTTGTGGTCCGTTTTCGTTCAATCCGAAACGTTCATGTTCGATTTTCAGAGTAAGGCCCCAGGATCGTCCGCGTAAACCGTTTTAGTATCGTCCAGGACCGTGGCGGTCAGGACGATTCGTAGTCCTGACCGCCACGGTATACAGACGCGCGCAATGCATCCAAAGTGGCGGGTGTTATTAGTTATTGCCCTATAGTACTCAAGAAAAATAAAATTGAAGCGAAGAGAAAGACTACATGTTCACATGTTACTTACCATTTTGTTTTCTTTCGTTTTCCTCTGTAATATTTTCAAAGACGTTAGCGATGTCCTCCCACGCTTTATTTCTCGCGTCTTTGTTTTTACCCGACTGCCGAAAAAAGGAGGGTAATGTTTTTCGAGACTAGGTATGTATAGTATGTATGTCCATTACTTTGTCACGGCCTACAGCCTAAACGGCTTGACGGATTTTGGCATGTGAGGTATCATTTGATTCGTCGTGATTGTGTGTGACAACAGGTAGAGTTTGTCTAATGAAAGCTGGACCAACAAAACCGCGGCAAATTTAAAAAATTTAGGGCAGGTATCACCAGTTATAGTTGGATAAAAACATTTTGATCGTGCAATAAAACTATGTACCTATTTATAGTTTAACTGATATTTTTAAAGAATTTTATTGCCCTTTATTTGGTGTTATTCTTATTTATATTGATTTCTTTATTAAATACTATCCTTTGCCCACGACTTCACCTGCGTGGGAGTTTGGTACTGTGGGAATATCGGAGGAAAAGTTAGCAGGTTTATTCATGTTGAAATCCCCACGAATACCACCCCCGTTGGCCATTAGGGATGGTTATGTCGGAATCGAACCGACTAAAAACCGCAGATTTAGTGAAGATATAGACTAAGACGGACAAAATATGGCCTATGAACGTATGCAAGATTATATTGCTTGTGTTATTCCAGACTAAAAACTATCTTCAAGCGGGCTTATAGGAATCAGACGAAATTCATTTATTAGAAAAAAATATTATTAATTATAATCAAAATTAGATTCCAAATATTCTTCACCATCATCCGAGCTGCTTGATCCATCATCAGCCACACTTATAATTAATTATAATAATTAAATAAATATTGTCGAAAAGTACAAATATCTAATACAAAAGCGAATATTTTTGTATATCGCATCCGATCTGATTTCCTTTAATATTTGATGTGAATACATACAAGTATCAAAATTATAATCTATACGCGTAATCACAGAGAAATGACAGGAGGTGACATTTATAGTCTACTGGTGTTGCAAATCAATAAATGTCGTGGTTCAGCTTTCATTAGACAAACTCTATATTAAAATTCCTAGAAAATCAAAATGGCGGACTTTTGGCGCCAAAATGAAAATCTTGAAAATTTGTCTTGCACGCTCTACAGCGGTTTCATTATTACCCGGGCAGCTATGTAAATACTAAAAAGTTTGAAATAAAAAAAATCAAAAACCCGACTGCCTAAAAACTAAAAAGATAAAAACAAGCACTTAGATTAATATCCGGTGGTCTAGAAATATAACAACTGAACAGTCGGGATCCATTGTTCGAAAGCCAATCTAATTTCAATGGATCCCGACTATTTAGTTGTTATATTTCTAGACCACCGGATATTAATCTAAGTGCTTGTTTTTATCTTTTTAGTTTTTAGGCAATCAGAGGCATCCCACAAACATTTCCTCAAACGAACTTCATCGATCATTCGACTCGTGTCAACATTTCGATATTCACGACTCGCCATGATTTAATTATGGCGAGCGAGAGATTTAAAACCACCGGTTACCTAATAGTTCGTACAGATAACGCACTGCCTTGAAAATCGACGATACCTATTGAGATTGATACCTAAACATCCATGTGACCGACGGCTGCGTGCAAACATGTAGGTACCTTAAGATCGGATACACTAGGCGCTTTCAAACGCGCGCTTTGATAACGTGCGTTTTTATTTTTTATATAGGACACGTCAAAATGATTCCACGTCGCCTGATGGTAAGCGAAAGGCAAAGTCTCAGGACTGGGGTCACCACCACATACACCGGTGGTGCTACAGTGGCGGCCCTCAGCTTGACGGCCTCATCAAATGCTTTTTCACGCCCCGCTTAAAGGCCCCGGGACTATAGGAGGAAGGAAACATGCGCTGGTAAAGAATTTCAAGTTTTTATGGTGCGGCAAATAAAAGAGGCACCGAACCGCTTGGTTCTTGATGGAATTGATGCCACCGTGTGAGGGTGATACCTCAGTCTGGCACGTGTAGTTCTGTGTAGGAAAGGAGAGGGTGGGATTAATTGGAAGAGCTCATCGGAACACTCGCCATGGTAGAGAAAAAGTAAAAGTAAAAAACTGCCAAACACGCTATATCTCTACGTAGCTGTAGAGGCTCGAGGGTGTTCGTGATTTCTGGACTCCCAATAATGCGGACTGCACATCGCTGCAATCTGTCGAGAGCATCTAATAAGTACTGTGCAGAGCCATCCCAGAGATGAGAACAGTATTCCACCCCGGAACGGTTTTGTGTCTTGTACAAAAGACACCGCGGTTCCGGCGCGAAAAACCGCCTCGCCCTGTTCAGGACTTCGAGTTTACGCGAGACCGTTTTAATGATGCTCTCGATGTAGTTTTTGTTGTTCAGCTTGCAGCGAACATCCATGCCGAGTATATCGAGATTGTCCTGCAGTGGTAATGGTGTGTCCCGAAGAGTAGGAAGCGGAAGGAAAGGAGATACCTTTGCTGTAAACGCACAGGCCTGCGTCTTCTTGGCATTGAACTCGACCAGGTTCTCAGAGCCCCATTGAGAAATGTGATTCAGGACCCGGTCAAGCTCAGTGACAAGAAGCTGTCTTTTTTCCTCGATGTCAGCCTGTTTGGCCGCAGGGTGACCGAGATAACGCCCATGCACGGTACTATCATCTGCATAACCATGAATGCTGCCTACTGACAGCATGTCATTGATATGTAGAAGAAAGAGAGTGGGCGATAAGACGGACCCCTGTGGTACACCAGCATTAACCTGCAAGAACTCCGATGCTTGTCCGTCGCAAAGCACTCGAATTCGACGCTCCTGCAGGAAGCTACCAATCCAGCTGCACAATCGAGGAGGTAAACCAAAGGCAGGCAGCTTGGAAAGAAGCGACTTGTGCCAGACTCTATAGAAAGCTTTGGCGATGTCAAGGCTGATAGCCAGTGACTCGCCATGCTTGTCCATAGCCTCACCCCATAGATGGGTAACGTACGCTAGAAGATCACCCGTTGACCGTTTCGGCCTGAAGCCATATTGCCGATCATTAATTAAGGAGTGATCCTCTAGGTGCCGCATGAGCTGTGCGTTAATGATATGCTCAAAAACCTTGCACAGCACTGAGGTGACGGCTATGGGTCGATAATTGCCTGGCCCGGACCGGTCCCCTTTCTTGGGGATAGGCTGTACATTCGCCCCCTTCCAAGCGGGCGGCACAGTACCCGCGATGTAAGATATGCGGTACAGACGCGTCAGCATTGGAGACAACTCCGCTGCGCAATTACGTAGAACAACCGCTGGAATACCATATCGGGACCACTGGCTTTCCGGACATCGAGTGATTGCAGCAGAGTACGAACATCGCGTTGCCTGATATGAATATCAGGCATTGCGTGGTCACAAGTGGGCAGTGTCGGTGGCTGCATGCCGCAATCATCGATTCGGGAATTAGCCGCAAAGAGATTAGCAAGCAGATCTGCTTTCTCCTGCGGCTTATGGGCCAGGGATCCGTCGGAATTACGCAGCGGGGGCAGCGAAGGCTGGCAGAAGTTTGCTTGCACGGCCTTGGCCAGTCGCCGGTAGCCACGGCTGCCCGCGAAATGGCTCACAAGCTCATGACCAAGCCGTGCTATGCGCTGGGCATCCGCTCTAATGTAAGCCTTCTTCCAGACCTTTGTGGCTCTGTTGTACGCCGCACTGAACCGGCCCACATTTGGATCGTGCATAGTGCGTGCCCTAGTCCAAGCACGGTACGCCAACTGTTTTAGATGTACAGCCTCTGCGCACTCGCGCCCAAACCAAGCACGCACCCTGCGGACGCCCGTGACATCAGTGTAGGGGATGTAATATTCCATACCCAAACTGATCTCACCGGCGACAGCAATAGCACTTTCCGATGGGGCCCTATCCCCAAAGCAGCGTTCAACCCACGGGATGGACGCAAAGTAATCACGGAGTCCATCCCAGTCTGCTGACGAGTAGTGCCAAAGCCGTCGCTTCCCCTGCACGGGTCGAGGGGGAGCCACAATGGGCACCTTGGAACAGACCAGTTTTAAGAACTAAGAGCGGGTCACATTGGGCACTCGGCGTTGCGTTCGGCGAGCGTTGCATGTGTACACATCAAATTGAAACTCTTAGTTCTTAAAACGCGTGAAAGCAAAGCGCGCGCTTTGCTATCACACATGCAACGCTCGCCGAACGCAACGCCGAGCGCCTAATGTGTACCCGCTCTAAGAGTTTCAATTGATGTGTACACATGCAACGCTCGCCGAATGCAACGCCGAGCGCCTAATGTGTACCCGTTCTAACACTCGACCGTAGGGTTACTTTTACTTTGCAGCCGCTTGGCCGTGCTATAGTCATTCCACTCTTTATGTTTGCGTTTGACAGCAGTTTTAGAATGTAAATATTGCATTAATCGTACAAGTAAACTTGGAAATGCGTGACCAATAAATTACATAAACTGGCGTATCATAACGTATCTAGGTACCCTATTTATAACTCATTACCAAAATTAAAATTTTTTGCTCACTCAATGAAAACAGGTACACTCTACCATATCTAGTGTTGGGATTATGGATTCTTGTACGTGGTTTCAATGGCTAATCATCTCATCAAAATATTGAAGTTATATTATGCTACGCACCAACAAGGCGCCGCCTTAATTTGACAGGTGTTCACTAACATAAATCATCTGTCCTTTTCTATCTGATAGTGAAAGAAACAGATGCAGTTAGAAAATTTTAGAGAATTTTAAGTTTAGAGATGCATAGCTGGGGCGGCAGTCTGTACATATATCGCTACGAGTTTGCTACCGAATTCGCAAGATAACATACCGATAAAATTCGGTTGCAGTAACGACGCTTGCGACAGACGGTAGTCTGCTCAATTGAGATACCGACGAAAATTGTTAAAATGTGTGCTTTACGATGACAGTTAGCTTAACGAAATTCGTATTCATAGTCTGGTAAATTTGAGCAAAAAATGTTGACGTGTAATAACATTTTCAGTCAGTGGGGAATATTTGTTACATACTTATTCATGATATTAATAGTTTTAACGGAAAAGATTTACAGAAACTATGTATTTTAACTTTGTGACATTGCCTTCTAATCAAATTGTTTAAGTTACTCAAACCATTTCAAAGGAATTAATTATTTTGTAAAATATGAAAGGAAATTAAGGTTTACCTCCTTGCAACATTTTTGCATGTCAAACAGAATAATAATAAAAAAAAATAGCACTCCGTGAGTGCCGGCAGAAGTGAAAACTTCAATATTAACGTTGTGTTTAATTATAAGTATAAAAGTACTATCATTTATGAGGTAGAATACAATGTTTATTTATTGCGCTATCGTACACAAATATGACAATTTATATGTTGTTATTTATTCATATTTACGAATACACAACAGTGAATTTACTACACAACAGTCAAGCAATCAGCTGTCACCATCCTTGGATACGCGTGGGACGCTGTACATAAACACACACGGTCATTCGCGCCAGCGCCCTGTGCCGCCTAAACAGAGCAGCACACTCAGGCACGGTAGAAAGAGTGGGAGATACTAGTTCCTCTCCCTTCCCCTCGATCTTACGCTTTTTCGATCAGCATCACGTGACCCTGACGCGAGTTTGAAAGTTTTTACCCATACAAAAAAAGTGCTCAGCGCCGCTAAAGAAGTTTTCACTTCAAAAACATGTCAGCTGTCAGCTTAAATAAACTTAATAATTTGTGAAATTGTTGGATACTTTACGAATTTAAAAATGTAAACTGTGAACTGCAATAAATTATAATAATGTCAACCACAAATCAATCCGGATCCAACAATCCGGATTTTTATATCAAAGCACGTTGGCTCCCGTCCGACGTGAATCAAGTAAGTAGGTATAGATTACAATCTTATTTTCAAATCCAATTTGTTAAACGTACTTGAAAGTATTAATATTAATATTTTAAATTTAAATTTATAGATTCACTGCAGACGTTCCACTGCATAGCAGCACCTAGCACATTTTGGAATTGGCTGATGAAAGGTTGCTACTGATTGGAAAGAAAAATGGAGAAAACTTCTCACCTAAAAGTAACACTGGCATCAATATTGAAGAGGTAATGGATATCAAGGCAAGGTATCGTTTCTTTTAATTCACTCTTAATCAGAAGAGTACTATATACTTGTAACTAAATATTATGACCTATTGCAATACAGTACCTAGCATCAAGACTGTATCAAAAAAATGTTTTAACTAATGCTAGTTAAAACATACCCAGATTGAAATAGTTCAATCTCATTGACACAATAGACCCAAAGCAATCTATTCCTTGGGGACTAGTACTAGGTGGGAACGGTTGAAGTGCTCCGTTAATTTATATAGCTTAGACTTGCCTTGTTTCTTTCTGTTGTGCTTTCTTCCTCTTCAAATTTGTTATGCAAGTAATATTTATTTATACATATTTATGTACACACACACAACTAGATAAAAATACATAATAAGAAAAAGATGTACAGCAACAGACCTGCGGGAGAAGACTTTGAAAAGTGAAAAATAAGTGAATAGTGTGTATAGAAGATAAGAGACAGTATATAGTATATATAGATAATAATAGATATGTTATGTATTATATAATAAAATTTGTCTTATCTTTATGTTAAATCTTGTAACTGATCTTTTTCTTATAATTGTAATAATTATTGTACCTTCCTTATTAGCTGTAAGTTTTATATAGTAAAATAAAAATACTCTTTCATTACAGATGCCAGCAGCTGCTCCCCAAGCCCATGTAGTTATACCTTGTCTAATCTAGGATGATAATTTTGACAGCTCCAAGTAGGGTACCCCATATAGTATAATCGAAAATGGTTCTTTCGATTTTCGATTATCGTTCCCATAGAATATGGAATCGATAGTTACAAAAATACAAAAACATTTACTTTTTATTATTTTAGGTAACTTACTTCAGGATGACAAAAGAGAAGTTTTATGGTATAGTATTTATGTTTCGTATCATATTTAGCTAATTATATCACAAAAATTTTAGTAGTATAAGTACTTAATAATTTCAATAAATTATTTTAAATTCGATTCATTCGATTCATTTGTGTAAAGTCAATTGTGCTATATTCTTGCAAGACGCTTCACTATGACAAGTGGGCGGGGCTTGTCTATGAATTACAATAATTTTATGGGTTTAATTTTGTAAAAAAAATACGATACTTCATAGACATGAACTGTCATTATTATCATCCTAAATTAGACAAGGTATAGTGGGTACCAAGATGTAGGCTGAGGTATCTAGCCCAAGTGAAGAGTGAGAAATTCTTATTGTCTGCGAAGGCTCTATATAAAGAAAATGACAGATACCTTTAATTTTGAAATAAAATAAGCATAATTATGATGTGTATACTAGTTTTATTTAATTCATGGAATAGCTATATAAGACTAGGTACTACCTATATTTTTTTACAATCAGCAGTCACTGATTTTATGCTAGTAACTAGCCCTATAACAAAAACATGACAATTTAACATTTGTCTGATATTTTTATTAATGAAACTAACGGTGTGATCTAAGCAGACCCTGGCACCTAGATGTAGGCTACAGATGCAATCGGGATACAACGCTAAGCTGATGAAACATTGTGATATAGCATAACACTTATTACCTAATGGAAAATAATCTTCTAAAGACAGACTGTCAGAAATACTTGAATTTGTATGGATGGATGTATTTTTACTGAATGAACCTGTGGTACTAGATAGATTATAGTTTGAAATAGCACACAGATTACTTTAATCCCTAAAATAGGTGCCTGTGTATTGCGTAACCCACAGAAACCTATTTGGAGTTCAGTAGGTATACGTTATACCGGGCTCTAAAGTGCCAGCAAGTAGTAGTTAAATAATGTGATGATGATAATAACGCGCCTGTGTTGAAGCACAATGAAATCCTGTACCAAATACATTTCCATTATGATTATATTGTTCAATTTCCATATTTAATAACCTAAAAATATCAAAAAATTACATAGTTAACGATCGTAAAGCACTTTGCGGGCTGTCAAAAATGCTCGCAAAGAGTTAACGATAAATTGTTAAGTTTGCGATGATATTTGTAAACTTAACGACAAAAATTGATAAGTTTGACAGTCGCGACTTGCAAATATTGATAAGTTTACGTCGCTACGAATTTAACGACCGAATTTCATCGCAAAGTCCATAACGACATGTAGAGACTTCCGCCCCTGAGCTGGTATTATTACCATTATTTTTGTAAGGCGGGAGCATAGGATAAGCACCTGATTGGTTATTTAAATGACGTTTCTACGTGGTCGGCCATTGTTTCCTGAAAAGCGCGCTTCTCTGTATTTTGATTTAAGTTATTCATAATAGATATTTCTAAAGGATGATGGGCACCAATGTATGGAAGTTGGCCCCCCCCTCCAATCGGAATGAATGATACACCGTTGGAAAGGTATTTTTATGTGGATTATGAATAACTATGGCGCTAGTCCCGCTTTGCTGTCCGAGAGCTGTAATTTTTTTTTTTGTTACATCTTACGTACACTTTTATTGACATTGTTCTCGATTATGCCAGGTTATTATTACAATAACAATAATTACAATATGTTATCTTTTCTTGTCTTACCACATTCTACACGTCACTTTCTTGACCTATACTAAGGATAGCCTGTGTTATGGGTTCTAGAATGCGGATAAATATACTTATATACTTTTTTTTGTAAATTCATTCATATTATACATAGAAACACCCAGACAAAATGCAAATACTCATCTTCATGCACACAACTATTTGCACTGTGCGGGAATCGAACCCGTGACCTGCGAATCAGCAGTCCACCAACAATACCGATATTTGTGCTTCATTTTATGTAATTGATACATTTGTTTTTGCATGAATGTAAAAGAGGTACCGAAAGGTACAAAAGGTCACATTTCATCCCTGGAACAGGTACTCTATTATGGAGCAGGTGATGCCACGGTTCTTTAGCTAGTTATTACTGTTTATCAAAATAAAACACGTGTGAAATACGTTTTGTACAGGTTTATTATATAAGCATTAATTATACAATAATACTATTCAGTATCTACAAGGATGCTATTTAAAAACAATGCTGGCTCATTAAAGCCCTCGTGTTTAGCATATCCTAAATACCAGACTATAGACACTATATGCGCACAGGAACCTACCGTGCGACGTCCTGTCAAACATGTACAATAGTGATGTAGTATTATATTTTCATGTCTTTTAATCAATATGTAACAAAAGTATTGTTTTGCTCTCACATGTCGGGACTGTATACGTGCACGCAAAAGCCACACATCTTCTTCTATCCCATATTCATTCACATCCTCCATAGCGCTTTCTCTATATGTTTCTATGAGATATAAGCCATTGTTCAGGTGTTCGCTGCAGTATGACTTTGCGAGTTTTAACTGGTATGTCCCCAATGACAGCAATATCACATCCTGTTCACTCAATCGTGGAAAATCGAGCACATCATGTGCTTCTATTCTCTGAAAATTGGCTCTTCTATTATTTAATCTTTTTGCTTCTACATAATTGTACAACACATTTGGTGTTTGTATTTTTGTAGATATTCTTTGTAGAAAAGCTTCTGCATGCTGGCTATCTGCAATGGGCGCGTGAAAGTGATTAGTTATTGCTGCTGCAATTTTAAAATCTATAAACATATTAGGCATTGTATTATTAAAATATTTTTGCCGCAATAACTTAAAATCTCTTTTAATGCGCCCGTTAACCACTTCCACTACCCATCGGCATATCGTAACCAGTCGCGAATCGTTCGCTTGAGAAGTAGTGAGCTGTGAGTCGTTCGGGTTTTTAGTCGGAGGAACATGATATTCGTAGCCACACGCTTCAATATCGGCCAAACTGTCTCGAAACCCACGATCTAAAATAAACACATCATTGGGATGAAGCAATATGTGCAACGGGTTTTCCTCGTCATTCATTATATCTTTCATAATGTGGGCATCAGTTTTAGTTGCAGCGTAAGGTCCTTTTACGTCTATAATATATCCGTCAGTGGTCACAATTAAAAATGGTTTCAATAAGTTTTGGAACTTGTGTAAGCTATACGATTGCCTCTGAAATAAAAAGTTCGAGCTTTTATGAATATAAATGTACGTGCCATCACAAATAACAATGGCTTTAGAGTTGATGGCATTCCCATACAATGCTTTTGGTATCCTCAAGTTTCTCTCCAGTACATTGTCTCTACTTATGTGATCCACTCCCAAGTGAAGACCAACATAATCAGAACTGAGGCACCCTCGTGCAATTGCCAACTGGCGTTCGAATGTTCTTCTAGAGATATTAAACAACGTCGCAAGTCTTTCGTTGGATTCTCCTGTGCGTAGTTTCGTCAGTAAAATACCTAAAGCGGTCCTGGCATCTGTAGTTTCACTTCTTAAGGAAGGAGTTTGCTCTAGGATATCATTAAATTGTTCCATAGTACGTCCAGTCCAAAAGTGCATTTCTTCTTCAGTCATTCTTCCTTCTAGCTCGCTAAAACGCAATCTGGGTGCGTTTAAGGCATCTCTCAGTAAATCACACAGGTTACTGAAATAAGCGGCTGTAAAGTCATGAGAAATATTGCATGCTTGAGGTAATTCATTCCAATCGTTCCCATTTAGGTGGTCTAGGCACACTCTAGCAGCGTCAGGAATGTAGATTTTATGTTGGGTAAACACAAAGATTTTGACAACATTTGGGATTCGACAGCGGTTTGCGTTAGTACAGCCACGAAAAATACAACGCCTTGAACTATTTGGTGCTCTCATATATTCGGGCACGTGTATAATATGTCCAACCTGCGGTTCTACTTGTTCGTCTGGCTCTGCTTGTTCGTGCGGTGGGTCTGCTTGCTCGTGCGGCGGCATTACTTGTTCTTGCGGCTGTGGGTCGGGTTGAAGCAGTTGTTGAGGTAGAGCTCCAATCGCGTTTTCAGCTCTTTGCCAGCATCGATAGCATACTCTCCGAGTATTATCGAATACCACCTGAAAATCGGTAATAATAGTGTAAGTAAATGATGATTTAAGTGATTAATAGCCTAGGTATATTGTTACATTATTTATATACATTATTGCACGCTAATTACATTATTCATGCTAGAGTTTAAAAAGAAAAGGTCAATACGATAGGTAGGCTATAGCTTAACACATTATATATATAAGAATGGAATAAATACCATGTACTTAACGTTAAAATAAAATATTTTACGTCATTCTGTTTAGACACTGTTTAGACTTTTTTTAGAACTGTTTAGACATACTTAACATAAAAGTTAAAAAGTTCCATGATTAGGTACTAACCTCCAATACTGCATTTTCTCGAATAAATTCTGACAGGTCTGCGCGCATTCTTGGTAAGCTCTCCGATAAAATGCGCACCTGATATCTGCCTCGGTGCAGCCCTCTTCTGCACATGACACAGTTACGGAAACGTTCCATGGTAAACAAATAATCCAATCGCTAAGCACTCAAGTCCAGTAGAAAGTAAAGGTTTAAAAACAATAACGAGGTATAAACACAACGCAACGGTAACGGAGTCCAAAATAATGCCAGGGTCTATAGTCGACGTGAGAATGAGGAACGAGATAACGTGGTCACACAACAAATATCAGCGAACGACTGGCACGGGAACGTGCGCAAGCGCCCCTCGCTTCCCCTACACCCCCGGCACCCCCGGCCACTACATTTCTCGCCCGCAAACCACCGTTTTTTGTTAACCTTTTTTTTTTTGCTCAACCGCTGCGCTGCGCCCTCCAGGGGACGACAGAGATAACAAAACCGTTCCAAGTTAATACTTATTGCTTACGTACACGTATAGTTAATAATAAATGGTATCGTCATCAAAATCGGTCAAGCTAAATCTGATAAATATATTTTTTAAATTCTATTTCGAAGTAACTTCCGAAGCTTATATTACAAAACGGACAATAGATAAAGGTTAGCTGCCGTAGTCGTTTTTTATGCTCTTGACAAGAGCTATCCAATGATGGTAAATTCATTTTGATTGGACAATATTGGAAAGGGAGACCAAATTGCCCATCCTCCTTTGGTACAGAGATAAATTATAGTCTGGAGTTTTATATAGGCTACTTTTTATACAAGCGGCTCTGCCTGTGGGAGTCGATTGGTTGGTAATCGTTTTTTGGTCATATCCCCGGTTCTACTTAACCAAATGCAATCAAACATACGGCAGATTTTATGTAAAACCAAGACCTTTCTAATGAAAAGGCGGCATCAAAATTTTTTCAGCAGTTTTTGCGTCTATCACGAACAAACAGACAAGGATTGCAAAAAAATAGATATTTGTGGTCAACATAACCAAGTCTTTTTTTCAAATATCGATTATTACAACTAATAGTACTGTTAACTGTGAACCCTGTAAAGATGGTGTAAGGTGAAAGTGAAACCAATAAATAAGGAAAAAAAAACTTTTGGTCATATCTCCAAATTTTAGGTCTGACCAAGAAAACCGCACTGAAATCCGTTTAGTACTTTTTATCCGAAAGGTTTTGGCTAGACGAGTGGAGACCAGTGAAGTGGAGAGTGGAGCGGAGTGGGGAGTGGTGTTGAGAGTGGAGTGGGGAGTGGTATGGAGAGTGGAGTGGAAAGTGGAGTGGAGAGTGGAGTGAACAGTGGAGTGGAGTGTGGAGTACAGAGTGGAGTGAACAGCGGAGTGGAAAGTCGAGTGGAGAGTCGTTTCATTCAAATAGACTTGGTGGCAATACCGAATTCCACGCGGGCGAAGCCGCGGGCGGAAGCTAGTATGGGTATAAATATATACTATTTAGACCTGTCATTATTATCATCCTACATTAGACCATGAAGCTATAGATAAACATGGAGGCCTCACTTCCAATACCTACTTGATGCTCAGTCTGTATTTACTATCTTGCTCTCTGTGGGCCGACTTCTCTTTCTAAGTATGATAACCTTCTAAGCAAGAAATCACCATTTAAACAAGTTTAAACACTTACGCGTGGAATTTTATATCACATCCTTGACGCCACGTAATACCGCAACCACGCACTATACAATTTTGCACCATTTTTTGAGTTTATACTTATAATTAACTTTAAATATGTTAAAAACCAAAACAATAATAAACAACCGCCATATTGTTTATTGATAGTTGACATGTAGTACCAATGTTGCCACATTACGTACTGAATCCATAGACAATGGGAATTTAATTCACTGATTTCCTGATTCAACAACCCAATCATGCATAATAAATGGCATATAATTTTTCAATTTCCACATTAATAATCGTAGTCGAACTATAGAGTTATTTATAAATCATTTTACTTGCATTTTTGGTTAGTATGGTCTATTTCCAAAATTTACTAGGAGATACTAATAAGAAGATAGCAACATTGTACAAATACACGAAAGAGAAGTCGGCCCACAGAGAGTGAGATACAGACATGTAGGTATTTGGATCAAGCTGTTCTTCCCGGTTTGGCCTCCATGTTTATCTATAGCTTCATGCATTAGACAAAGTATAGGTCCCTCTTTATGTTATGAAATGATATTAAATGCAGGTTTTTTTTGTAAACAATAATGACACAGAATAATGGCCGTCGAACACAAAGGACCTAGCTATGCTGGCGCCATCTGGGATTAGCTTTCACCGGCCAACCCGTAGAGGGAGAATATACCTAGAGAAGTCATTGGCGTATACCCTATGAGATAGCGCTAATATGACATCGGTGTTACCAACTCACACCAAATGATTTTACCTGAGATTCGGTAAATTTATATTAAGATACAATACCAGATAAAAATTTGGTATAGATGTAGCTAACACCCACCTAAGGCATCTTATGCTACTTTTGCAGTAGGAAGCTAATAATATTATAAATGCGAATGTCCGTATGTGTGTGTGTGTGTGTCTGTGTGAATTTTTGTATTGTAGCACATAATAATATTATAGATATATTATATCTCTATAATTAAGTATCTGAATTTTATGATATACCTAAATTTACGGAATATGGCTATCTTTTTTTTACTACCTACTTAATAAAGGGTTAGAAGGTTAGGTTAAGGCTAAAGCAGGACTAAGCAGGAGTGGAGCGGAGCTAAGCTCCCGCATGAGCCTTCGTGGTTATTTCTTTAAAACCATTCAGAAATAGAATTTCCGCAAAGTTATGCTCAAACATAGACTAAGATCTATTTATTTCACACTTACCGGTAGAACTGCAGGTATTATATTTATATAGCTCTAGGCCTAGGTCAAAATCAAAGTCAAAGTTAAAATTAAAAATCATTTATTCTGTATAGACCATTAGATGACACTTACAAAACGTCACGGTTTTTTCTGAATGTTGCTCTGTTGTCTCAAAGTTAGTTCCTGTGGAAACCTGAAATTAAATAAAACCATAGCTATAATTAACAGCTAGAATATATTTGGGTACAATTTACCAAACACTGGTAACACTGCCCTGAATATACTGACATTGAGGATGGTCCCCTAAACAACATGGCCGTCATAATGTAAACAGTGCTACATAAATCAGTCGGATAATACAAAAATTAAATTCGAGAATTATACTTTAAATTTACACCAAAGTATGTAAATCAGCGCGCAAAGATAGTGAATACTAATCTACGAAATAAATTATATAAGTAAATACATATAAAACAACATTAAATCGGCTTACTTACCGATGAAAGGTTATGTTCGGTTTTTTCCGTTCTGGACGATTTTTACACGATATTACAGAACAACGCCCCATTATTAGGGTATGGTTTACGCACAGGAGATATCTAAACAACTTCTAATTACACAAATAAGTCACAATCACCAGTTTTTCGACAAAACACTATCACAAGATGTTTGTTTGTACCCAAGTGAAAGAGGTTCCAAACAAACCAAACCGCATACGGCAGATGAGACAAAAAAGATGGCGTCTGTCTCGCTCACTCTTGTTTGAATATTATATGTGTGTCGCTTTCACTCATTACTAAGATTATTTAGTGCTCTCTAGGTATTCTCCCTCTACGGGCCAACCCCATTCAGCAGCGCCCTCATTTAATTTCACGACTTTATAGAAAACTGTAATTTCAGAAAATCTACCGTATTTTTAGAAGAATTCTACCACCCATCAGGTTTCAAAGTTGGCTACACTGTGTGACGTTAAAAATTGTTAAACAGAAATTGAAGTAGGTGCACCCACTATAATGATCGAATTATTTCAAGCAATTTAGAGTTTTTTGGATGTTTTAGGCAATATTGCTGTATTCTATTAAAGTAGTAAAACACTATGATTGTTATTTAAGTGTTCGTCAAAGCATTCTTTACTGTACCTTTGATTGTCTTTAATAAAGATTTCACATTGAGCTGAAAATGGAGGTCTCAAACAATACTGACGCCGTCAACCTTGGCGTTGGTGAAGTCGAAGCAGAAATTGGCGAAGAATTGAAACAATTGGAGGAAGGAAAAGATTTTGATACCCGTAGTGAAGTATCTAGTTCTTCTTCAAGTGATACGAGCACTCCAAGTATCAGTTCAGTTAGCACTAAATCTAAAGAAAGACGCGCTAATCGCAAAAGAACCAAGTCAGCAAGCCATTCACCTGTACAAAACAAACGACGATGTGTTACATCCAATATCAAAATAAAAACTTATGACTATATGACAAAGTTGAATTATTTGTTCAGAGACACACGATTTTTCTTAATAAAATCTAACAATGCGGAAAATATAACTTTGTCTAAAGCAAAAGGAGTGTGGTCCACCCTCCCTCAGAATGAAGCAAATTTGAATCAGGCTTACAGGGAATCTAGAAATGTGTTGCTCATATTTTCGGTTAAGGAAAGTGGAAAATTTGCAGGCTTTGCTAGGTTGGGTAGCGAGTCAAGGCGAGATGTTGCCCCTATATCATGGGTTTTACCACCCGGTCTTTCTGCCAAAGTATTAGATGGTGTCTTCAAGGTTGATTGGATATGTCGTAAAGAATTAACTTTTAGTAGCACTCTTCATCTCTACAATCCATGGAATGAAGGAAAACCAGTTAAAATTGGGAGAGATGGTCAAGAAATTGAGCCAAAGGTTGCAGAGGAACTCTGTAGGCTCTTTCCTGAAGACGAAGGCATTGAAATGACGCCAATATTACGAAAATCTAAGGAAGCCTCCAAAAAGGGCTATTTGAAGAGTGGTGGCAATTACAGGACATATAGAGCACCATTATCTTCTAGAGGATCCAACTACAGAAGTCGCTTGAATACTTCTTCTAGGAATAGGAGAAAATCTTTTTTGTCGCCTAGGAGTAGAATATCATCAGGGTCTTACAAGCGACGATCTCCATCACCTTACTTGAGAGAACGTTTGCCAGCATGGTTTGGACGTAACCGTGAAGGTTATAGCAGTAGTAGCTCAGCGGCAGCTGAAGCTTATGTGGCAGAGTACATGCGATCAATGCATCATCAACTGCCGCCCTTGCCATATGTACCTCCACCTGGATTTAGTGGTGCCCTATCATCATACGAAGGTATACCTCCACCCCCACCGCCGCCACCACCACGTTACTATGACTTAGCAGATTATCCTCGTTCAGTGTTAGTTTATGATAAGAGGTCTTATGAACGTTCTGTTGATGAATTTCTATGGCGTACATCAGATCGTTCGCGTGGTCGCAGTCGTGAACGTGAATCACACAGATCATACCGTGATCGACGATAAAACTGTATCAACCCCTAATGTATTGATTTATCTGATAAAAAGTTTCTAATAAAAAATTGTGCTTGAACTTTGAACTTTATTGAATCAAATAATTTTTGTGATGTGGTGAACTATATAGTTACTATAATATGATATGAACATTTATATATGAAAATGGACAATTTTAAAAAAAATAGGTAAATCGAAAGGGACTATTGACGTTAGGTACTTTCAGTGAAAGTAATTGTGGAACACATTCAACATAAAAGTATTTTTCAGGGTAAATGCTGAAAATAATTATGCAAGTGTGTTTTGTCATTATTTCTATAGCTTTTGATATTATGGACTTGGTAACATTATCCAGACAAGGACTTATCTGTACAGATTGTTGGCTAATGTTGCAAATTCAAAAGTTCAAACTACTGTGTACTTACAACGAACTATGGTTGTGTAAATCTGTGATATATTTCCACTTATTTTAAATGTTAATTATAAACATGCCTGATGTGGCTAATACATATAATAATTATCCACCAAAGAACAGTATCCAAAAATGCATTTTTAATAATATGAAAGTATTTTGTATTCATTTTAGTCTTAATGCTCAAACTGTCTTGCAATTTATCATCAATAATTTGAACATTAGTGCTGCCTGATTTTAAAAATGCTATTAAATATTTGCCACTCCGACTAAAGGAATAACTGAGATTTGCCACCTCTGTTTTTAACATCTTCATTTTTTTGGACTGGCGTGTTTACATATTCTTTAGCCCAGCTATTTTATTACAGTGTTAAGACTAATGAAGCTTTTGGGGATATAAATGGTGCATACGAGCCTGGTATCTACATGGTGTGTGTGTTGTGCTAAAATAAGGCTATGTGGCCAGTAGGTATGCACAATTTGTCTGCCCAAAATTTTTACACCGGCTATAAAAGCACCAGTAAACACGTAATGTATTGCAATGAATGATATTAAACTAACTCTGTTGAAATATCATAATAATATGGCTATTAATTCCCGTTAACATGATTTTATATTATGGAAAGCGAAATTTAAAAGTAGCATTGGTTTTCTGCCACTAATGTTTTGGCAGTTTTTTAATGTTCTGTGAACATAAAAGCCCCATTTCCCAACCATCTCTTGTTCAGGTTGGATGTAACACATAGATACCTAAATTAGAGATTATAAAAGATCACCTGTGAAACAGGGTCTTTAGCATTCCAAATAGAACATGCTAATTTCACCAACACCAGCTTGTACCTACGAACATTAGCGCTATTTCATCATAACGCGCTATCAGCGCCCTTTATCTTAATCACGAATGTCATTAGTGTGAACGAGACTCTACCAAGATTTCGAGTCAACCCCACCAGCTTGATGATACACCTGCTAACTGAAACAAGATTAGGCTCTGACATAGGTCCTTCTCGGAATTGGGAGGTTGGACTGCAGTCGCCCTCGCAATGTAAGCATGTGGATGGTGAACCCCGGACTCCGAGGTGAAAACCTTGGATGCAACCGGGATCAGTGAAGATGATGACCAATGACATAGACGTAGGAAGGCAGTCCGTTACGTTAGTGATTGGGTAAAAGTGCAACAGCGAACTTATCGAATCTACTCATAAGTTTAAGTCATATTCGTCACTTGCCACTAATGTCGAGTGCGGAGTTGGTTTTTGTTGTGACCTCGATGCTCGACCGGCTGCTCCTAAAGTTGAAAAGGTAAATTTCTCATAGGTATTTATGCTCGTTAAATACTAGATAGTAGGCGGTTTTTTTATTGAAATATTGGAGTTGAGTCAGTGTTATAAGCGTAATTAGGCGTTAATGGCGTTGACGAGACTCTACTTTCATTTCTCAATTCAGAAATAATAATTGGGCCCTATGGTAAGTGCTTATATTTACTCGGTTCCTGTAATTATCAATGTGTTTTTGTGTTTCCTTATCTTTGAAACTAACCACCAGATTTTTGTAATATCCGCGAATGTCCGCGCGCCGACGCACGGTTGGGTGACAGGCCGGCAGCCTGTCACCGTACCTACACCCCACCGTCGTCGGCGAAGTGGCGCGATGCTCGCCCCCTTTCGGGGGTTCGAGGGTCATCTTAAAACCGTAGATGACCCGGGGTCAGCTGGGGTGCGAGGGATATGCCTATTGGGTAACCTGACTATTAGACCCAGTAATTAGGACCCAAGACGACGCGACGTGCGGTTTAATTTAGTCGCTTCGATCCCGACATAACCACCTCCGATGGCTGACGGGGGTGTTATCCATGGGGATTTCGCACGATAAAAAACAAAACAAAAGGGGTGGGTACGCATGAGGATTTCCGCACGGAAAAAAGGTAGGTACTTTTCCGTAGGATAAAGGCCTGGCAAAGACCTGCCGCCCGGAGCCTCGCAATGGCTGAGGCCGCCGCACTATGTTTTATGAGAGCCATTTTTCGGACATCCCACTTTTATTCAATAATATGATAGATATAATCATTTTAATGTTATATTTTGAATCCCTGTTTAGATACCATGTCTGGTTTTTTTTTTTAAATATCCAAAGTTCTCAGTATTTTTAACTCAAAATTTATAAAAAAATTAATTGAAGTCAAAGTATATACAATTCGTGAAAATGATGTTAGAAGTATTAATAGGGAATCTAGCACCGCATATTTTAAAGTTATTTTGAACAACGTATCGCTGCCAGATCCGGATTTATACGTGATTTTAGGTTTTTCGTTATTCCTATTTTTCTCGATAGTTACGTCTCGTAAGTGCCCATTATCTTTACCAATATAAAGCTTTGTACTTCTACTACACACCATATGAATTTCAGAATCCAATGTCATGGAACTTTGAAGCTAAAGTGTTTTAAAAATTTACCCGGATTTTCACCATTAGGGTCGACACACACTTGAATAATATTTTTTCACCTGATTTGATTTCGATTAAAAATAATACTTATAGTATAAGATCCCGTTAAGAACGACCTTCACCGAGATGCTTATTTAATGAAACATATTTTATATTTAATTTAATATGTCAATAAATATAATCCATATGGGTTGCCTAGCAAATTTCAGTCCAGAGTATGTTTAATTAATAATTAAAAAAAAATATTTTTTTAAACATTTCACCGGTATGATTATTAGATAAATTCTATACCAATCGAAAGTATGAAGGCCATAGAATACACAAACGTTAGGTTGCCTATTCTTTTCCGGTCACAACTATCGGGTTGCCAGGTATAAACAGGTAAATCTGTACTAGCATTTTGCAACGTTCTGTTTATTGGATGAAATTTAAATGAAATTAAAGATTATTTTATTCTGAACACGGTGGTGTAGGGTTGCCTGCGAAAAATAAGTCCAGAATTGCGGTTGTCGAATTTTAAAAAGTTAAATATTGCTCCGAGAGGTCCCAACCAACCATCCCATGCGATAGAAGAGGACACAGCATAGCGGCTGTTTAAAGTCCGGCCATTTATTATTATATATATATATATATATATATATATATATATATATATATATATATATATATATATATATATATATATATATATATATATATATATTTATATATATATATATATATAATATTATATATATATATTTTATATATATATATATATATATAATATTATATATATATATATATATATATTAATATACAGGGTGAATTTTTCAAAAGGGCTTGGATGGCCAAATCCGAAACTATAAGGAATAGCGAAAAATGCTCAAAGGAGTCACGAGTCCGATTTTGATGATACTTAAAACCTCATCATTAGATTTTTGAAAAACCAATAATCCAAGCCAGGAATCGAACCTGTTGATTTTGAAAAAAAAAACACACCCTATATTATTACACCATGCGATAGTGTTGCTAGTAAGGATCTTATTCTGGGAAGTAATGACATACCGCAAACTAAAGGAAAGAGCTCATCTTTAACAAAATACATTTTATTTTTCTTACATTAACTGATTAATTGTTCAAAATGAATAGCCACTTAGCCATTGTTTTCAATACATAATCGTACTGCATTCAATATTAAAATGTAATTGATTCCGTTTAGAATATTCTCCAAAGAACGTTAAGTTTCAAGTCATCAACTGTATCTCTGTATCATTATGTGTCTTTGTAAATTTCGTTTTTGACATACCTACCCCCAGAGAAAGTAATCTAAGGGATTAAGATCCAGAGATCTCGCTGGCCAAGGCACAGGACCATGCCTTACAATAAAATTGTCGTCAAACTGCTGAATCAAAATCTCTTTTAGGGCTATTATGGGCTGGAGCTCCATCTTGTTTAAAAAAAACATCAATCATTAATCATAATCATTCTGAGTATAATTTAAAACACGGAATAGTTACGATCGTTTCTGGGATTTTGAACGAAACAAATAGGTACATGAAACATGAATTTTATTAAATTCCAAATTTTCCTTAAATTTGCCGTATATCATTACTTCGCAGAATTTGTTCCTTAACAGCGACACTATCGCATGGTGTAATAATAAAGGGTGTTTTTTTTTTCAAAATCAACAGGTTCGATTCCTGGCTAGGATTATTGGTTTTTCAAAAATCTAATGATGAGGTAGGGTACCGACACTAGTAGTCAGCCCCGCACCAGTACTCAGCCTTTTTTGGTTCAAAACCAATAGAAATAGCATTCTAATAGAAACTAACCTGTAGAATTACTTTAAATTGGTTCTGTGACTCTTCATTAGTCGATTCAATTCCAAAATTATTAGCTAAGCGGCTGCGAAGTATTTTAAATATTAGTCTTTTTCGACGTCGTCTGCTGACGAGGCGATACGCGGCGCGCGCGCCATTTTTTTGTTAGTGGAAGCGTTCACAAAGAAGTTATTATTTCTCATTTTTTTGTCAGTTTTAAGTCACTTTGTATTAACATTCCCATTAATTAAAAGTTTTGGCATCATAATCAATGAAAAAGTATCGTGTTCTTCTTAAGAATTAGTAATAATGAGGCGGCCGAATACTGGGTACCATTTGTATATGCATTATCTAGTACCCAGCCACCCCTGGCTGAGTACTGGTTTTAACGCTGTTTTTTTATTTACAGTTATATTAGTATCATTTTAAAGTTCAGAGTCCATCCTTTAATCTGGTATACCCATACCATATACGGTTTTGTCAAAAACCCAATAGTCGGCCACTTAAACAGTTGAAGTTGGTTGCATGGCTGAGTACTGGAGAAAGTTTACCCAGTGCTCAGTCGTCTATATTTAAATTGTTTCTTTATACAGTTTCTTTCTTTTAGGCTATTTTAAACATACATACATACATACATACAAATCACGCCTTTTTCCCAGTGGATAATCTGGTCTGGGAAACCATTGGACCAGATAAAATCTGTCCACTTGCTACGATCTTGGCATAGGTACTCCTTTCGCTTCTTCAACTTTCATAATTGTTTTCATACACGCACGCCAGTTGCTGGTACTCTTGACCTGATCTTTTTCCAAAACGTCCTAGATCTGATTAGAATATGTACGCCTAGGTCGGCCTTTACCTGGTTGCCCATTCACCCTCGCCTCATATATCTGTATCGTCAATCTTCTTTCAATCCTTCCTTTCTCTGTCTTGGTCACTACATCTTGAACCACATCGCAACGTTCCCTTATCACACTGTTACACATTCGGTCCATCAGCTTTACTCCAACTATGCTTCTCAGACTTCTAATTTCCACAGCATTCAATCTACTTTCATGCTTCTTCTGCCACACCAAACATTCACTACCTTATATACCTAAGTGTGGAACGAGAACTCTTGTACAGTGAGACGTGCCTTTTTAGACACGATCTGACTGCTCATAAATTTATGCAGTGCCCCATTCACTTGATTAACTGCTATTCAGGAAAGAAAGTTACAGAGGCAAAAATTAAAGAAGATAAATAAAAAAGAAAATAAAACAGCTCTAAATTCTAAACTAGTAAAGTGAAGGAGACTACACAGAAGGAAAATGATGATTCTAATCAGAAATTGAGTGTAAAATGTACAAGGAAAAGGAAATTGGAAGATTTAAATGACATAACTGAAGAAGCAGATAGAACTGGCCGTGATTTTATGGAAATATAATAAAATAAAATTAAAATTCTCAGTAACATACTTAATCATCTGAATCTCCTGAAGCAGAAACCTGTAAGTAATTATTTTCCTTACAGGTGTCTGTTTCAGGAGCTCCTGCATACATACATACTCAAGCTTCTGCAAAAAATTGTTAATCGCCGAAAACTTTTAGAAGTGAAAAAAAAACTTGAAAACTATTTAAATACTGAAACTTTTTAATTACTGAATAATTTTCAGATTGATTTAAGTAGGTATAAGTTATATATTTGATTGATTTCAAGAGAGGCTGACCACTGGTGGCAGTATGGCTGATTACTGGATTTTGGCGGCTGAGCACTGGTGAAAATTGCCTTATTTTGTTAAAACGTATTTTTCATATTATTAAAGGATAATTTTGTAATTTTTGTTAATTTTGTAACAAAGTTTAATAAATGTGTAACGCAATTTATATAAAAGATTTTCAATTTAATCTTTCTAATATTTTTTTATACGAGTTTGAAGTCAGACTTTCCACTAAAAGGCTGACTACTGGTGCCAGTACCCTATTAAGTTTCATCAAAATCGGGCTCGTGACTCCTTTGACCATTTTTCGCTATTCCTTATTCGGATTTGGCCATCCAATCCCTTTTGAAAAATTCACCCTGTATATACCTATAATAGTATTATATATGTATCACTATAACCTTCTTTTTTACTAAAGATGTATATATACTTTAGTGTCACATAAAAAATATACACATAAATAATTAATTGATAAAAAAAAAAAATAACTTTTTCTCTATTTTAATAATAAACTACTCCAAAATGATGCATAGTCTATCGCTATCCTTTTCTTTTCCAAGCCCAAATAGCATGCACACTCTCTTTCTTTAAATGGCCGGACTTTAAACAGCCGCTATGCTGTGTCCTCTTCTATCGCATGGGATGGTTGGTTGGGACCTCTCAGTCGCACACATTCACTCGGAGCAATATTTAACTTTTTAAAATTCGACAACCGCAATTCTGGACTTATTTTTCGCAGGCAACCCTACACCACCGTGTTCAGAATAAAATAATCTATAATTACATTTAAATTTCATCCAATAAACAGAACGTTGCAAAATGCTAGTACAGATTTACCTGTTTATACCTGGCAACCCGATAGTTGTGACCGGAAAAGAATAGGCAACCTAACGTTTGTGTATTCTATGGGCTTCATACTTTCGATTGGTATAGAATTTATCTAATAATCATACCGGTGAAATGTTTAAAAAAATATTTTTTTTTAATTATTAATTAAACATACTCTGGACTGAAATTTGCTAGGCAACCCATATGGATTATATTTATTGACATATTAAATTAAATATAAAATATGTTTCATTAAATAAGCATCTCGGTGAAGGTCGTTCTTAACGGGATCTTAGACTATTAGTGGTTTTATGGAAAATATACTTGAAACTAGCTGGTTTTGTATTATATCACATAAAAAAAAATTCTCGACCGAAACCCATTAAATATAATTTTTGCGTCAACGGGGAATAGTGAACAAAAAAAACTAAAAAGAAAAAAAAACAAGCACTCAGATGTTCGGTGGTCTAGAAACATAACAACTTAACAGTCGGGATCCACTATTCAACAGCCAATCTTATTTTTCAATGGATCCCGACTGTTAAGTTGTTATGTTTCTAGACCACCGAACATCTGAATGCTTGTTTTTTTTTCTTTTTAGTTTTTTACGCAGTCGGGTTTTTTAATTTTTAAATTATATTTTTTTATTTTATAATTTTTAGTTATAAGTGTCCTAGCCAGCTATTTACCCGATTGGACTTTCTACTGTATATAATAAAAACCTATGAATTGTTGTTACGCAACTTTAAATCGCTATAGATCCTAAATGGTCAATGGAATCGGAAAATGTTGAAAGGAAACTAAAAATGATTTTTAAATACCTATTCAACGATACCCCACTTGACATAGTTTGCTGACTTTAATATTTTTAATTTTCACAATATGGCAGCCAGTAGTCGCCATATTGAATTTTCACTGACGTCATGTCTTTAGTGACACTCGCCGGACTAAGAGGAATCGATTGACGTGTGAATCATGAAAATCGGCCCAGGCGTTTGGTCTGTATAGTGCTTCAAAGGAACATACAAACATACATACATACATACATAGGCTGTTAAACACATTACCACTCCTTTGCGTTGCGCAGTCGGGTAAAAAGTTCCCCATCAGCGGGGATTGTCAACGGGGAAAAGTGGAATAAGCTAGCGAGATGGAGTAATGTTCGCCCCAACTCCCCTTCGGGTGGTCGAGGGGGCCATCTTAAAACCGTAGATGGCCCAGGGTAAACTGGGGTGCGAGGGATATGCCTACTTGGTATCTAACCTTACACCCCGGTAATTGAGACCCGAGACGGCATCCGGTTTTAGTTCGTCCGATTCCGACATAACTACCCCCGATGGCCGACGGGGGTGGTATCCGTGGGGATTTCCGTACGATAAAAAAGGCTAACATTTGGGAAAAACGACAGCTTCTTGACACTGACTCATGGAGGTAGGACACGTCGGTATCGCCCGTCCGAATGAGCAGTCCGACTTGGGTCGTACCTCCGCCCTAGAAGACCGCGGCCATAATAACCATCGTGTTGTGTTCTCGACGGTGAGTAGGGTAGCCAGAGCTAGAGTTTGTCTAATGAAAGCTGAACCACGACATTTATTGATTTCATTTCTCTGTGATTGCGCGTTAACATTATGATTTTGATACTTTGTATCTATAGATAATACAGATCAGTGCTTTGTATGTAAGTATTCACATCAAATATTAACGAGATTCAGATCAGATGCGATATCCAGAAATATTCGCTTTTGTGTAAGATATTTGTACTTTTCAACAATATTTATTTAATTAATATTATTTATAAAATTATAAGTGTGACTGGTGATGGATCAAGCAGCTCGGATGATGGTTTAGAATATTTGGAATCTAATTTTGATTATAATTAATAATATTTTTTTATAATAAATGAATTTCGTGTGATTCCTATAAGCCCGCTTGAAGATAGTTTTTAGTCTGGAATAACACAGGCAATATGTCTTGCACACGCTCATAGGCCACATTTTGTCCGTGAAATATACCTATTCCCAAGGGTAGCGGGAACGGGATCATAATTTCACGCAGGCAACATCTAGTCTTAGTCTATATCTTCACTACATCTGCGGTTTTAGTCGGTTCGATTCCGACATAACCATCCCCAATGGCCAACGGGGGTGGTATTCGTGGGGATTTCAACATGAATAAACCTGCCTTTTCCCCTTTTCCCCCGATATTCCCATAGTACCAAACTCCCACGCAGGTGAAGTCGTCGGCAAAGGATAGTATTTAATAAAGAAATCAAAATATAAATAAGAATAACACCAAATAAAGCGCAATAAAATTCTTTAAAAATATCAGTTAAACTATAATAGGTACATACCTACTTTTAATTCACGATCAAAATGTTTAAATTCAACTATAACTGGTGATACCTGCCCTAAATTTTTAAAATTTGCCGCGGTTTTGTTGGTCCAGCTTTCATTAGACAAACTATAACTGGAAGAAATCTGTACTGTCAGTAGTCGACCAAAACTTCCTAGGTTCTTAGCACATTAACTCGCACAGCACCCCCCCTTCCATATTCTCCCTCCCAACCCCCACCCCCTCCAGGGTCGGCAACGCGAGTGTGGCACCCCTGCCTGGTGTCGCACACGTCCATAGACCACTGTAACCGTTTCCCATCAGGTGGGCCGTGTGCTTGTTTATCACTTAAGTGGTATAAAAAAACAGCTTGATCATTGATCAGGGCCTGAATCAGATTTCGCAATGGGGCTCTGAGAATCTGGTCGAGTTCAATGCCAAGAAGACGCCGCCGACTTGTGCGTTTACAGCAAAGGTATCTTCCTTCCTTCCCCTCCCTGCTGTTCGGGACACTCCACTGCTATGCTATGCTAATGCCACCCTAATAATATCTACTCGGTATGTATGTTCACTGCAAACTGAATAACAGCGTTGCAGCGACGCGTGGTCCGTATTATTGGGACTCCTGAGGTCACCAAGCGGTTTGGTGCCTCTTTCCGCACGATAAATACCCGGAAAAAAATTATCAGGGGACTTTATGAATGTAATAGATGCCAAAACTATGATTTTTAGAATTTTTGTCTGTTTGTCTGTTTGTCTGTGCCTGTGTGTTCGCGCTAAAATCAGAAACTACTGGAGGGATTTTGATCAAACTTGGTACGATTATAGTTCATAGTTCTGGGTAACATATATGCTACTTTTTATACAAGCTAATACCCGTGGCTTCGCCCGCACTTAGTTTTTAGGTCGTTTTTGGCCATATCTCCGGTTCTACTTAACCAATTACAACCAAACATACGGTAAATTTTTAGTCTAAGCAAGACCTTTCTAATAAAAGAAACCGCATCAAAATCCGTTTAGTATTTTGACGTCCATCGCAACAGCGACTCATAATCTTATGCATATTTGATCGCAAGCGGCTATTAGAACCGGCGATAGGTATAGTAAAAAAAACGCGAAAATCGACGTCCACGCAGGCGGAGCTGCGGGCAACAGCTAGTGTTTAATAAGTATGTGATTACAAATAAAAAGTAAATAAGTATGTTTATCAGCATTCTAGAACCCATAACACAAGCTAGTTAAACTAAGCTTACTTTGGGTCTAGGGTGTGATGTGTAGAATGTCGTTGAATATTAATTATTATTTATAACATTGTGAATACTTGGTATATTTTTGATAAATAGGTAGGTACCTACCTACTTAGGTAATCCGCTAAAGTTAGAGGTCGTACCAAGTGGATCAATTTATGCTCACGATAACAGGAATCTCTGAATATTTAGTGGTAGGTAAGTATTATGTAACAGGACAGGGACAGGACACGAGATCCGGGAGGCGTGGATATTGTAATTTGAAAGCGCAAGCGTGAGTAAAGCAGCGCGCGCGGGGTGAGGGCGCGTCAGTCGGCGCTCGGCGTTTGGAGGTGCTTAGCGCTTCGCGCCGCGCCCCCACACAGCCGGAGCGTGGCTCGGGGCGTGGCGCTTACGTAAACACGCGTGGCACACAGTTCGTATTGCAGGCGGCGCGGTGCCGCGCCACTGTCCGTCCCAGAACGACCCCATGTTGGCCCGCGCCGCCTCTTAAGTATATGTGGATAGTTGCACGCACCCTGCCGTGCGGCCGCCGCTGCCATTGCCACCACTGCCGTATAACACGCTTATAGGTATCAAACATGAACACTAATTACTCTATTTATTTACCTTTACCACTTGCATAAGGCCTATTTTTCAGATTTATAAGATCGTACAATTCATCCTTTAAAGGAGCATGCTCAATACATAGATAAATCTAAGTACCTACCTACCTACCTATTAATTATGTTGAGTTGAGACCTAGGTGCAGGTAATGTAAGATAAGCTATAGGTTGAGGTCCGACCTGTTTGTATCTATAGGTGTTGGCACCTTACCTATTCGAAAGTTTTAGTTGGTTAATAATTGCACTGCAGATTTGTTTGTATCTGTACCTAAAACTCAGACTAGAGCTGTATACCTACTGCTGTTAGGTATTACCTACGTGTAGGTATTTTGTTCAGTACTTATAATGTTAGTACCTACCTAGGTAAGTTAGGTTAGGTATTCTTTAATACAAAACATGCAGAGTAAATAAATTTAACGAAGGTCATACCTAATCATGATAAAACCAAACTAATGCCTAGCCCTAGGTCATTTGTAGCGACGACGACGCGCGACGGCGGTCACCGAACACTCGCCTCAGTAGTCTGTCTATAACGTTAACGTTAAGTGTCATCCTATCATAGTATAGCATTATTAAAGGTATTAAATATATAACATACATCCATCGCTATCGCGATAGACGTAAAAAATACCAAACGGAGCGTTTTTTTTTATTAGAAAGGTCTTGTTTAGACTCAAAATCTTACGCATATTTGATCACAATCGGCTGATTAGAGTCGGCGATATAGTAAAAAAACGCGAAAATCGACGTCCACGCGGGCCAAGCCGCGGGCAACAGCTAGTAGGTATTATATTCTGTGGTAGCATGTCAATGTCACCATTTGTGTTAGGACTAATTGCGGACTATTGTTAGTTCAAGTTTAATCTTACCAACAAACAGTAGGTAATATATAATAAATGTATAACAGATCGGTGTCTGTAGGTAGGTACATGGAACATAATAACTATGAGATTTTTTTTTAATTAATACAATAATAAATTATTAAAGGAAAAATTATAAAGGGAAAAAAATAATTATATGAATGTAATAGATGGCAAAACAATGATTTTTAGAATTTTTGTATGTTTGTCTGTTTATCTGTTTGTCTGTGTCTCTGTGTCTCTGTTTGTCCGCACTAAATTTTTATTCACGCTGGGATCAAAAACTACTGGAGGGCTTTTGATCAAACTTGGCACGATTATAGTTCATAGTTCTGGGCAACATTTATAATTATAGGCTACTTTTCATACAAACTGATACCCGTGGCTTCACCCACGCTTCGTTTTTAGGTCGTTTTTGGTCATATTTCCGGTTCTACTTAACCAATTACAACCAAACATACGGTAAATTTATAGTCTAAGCAAGACCTTTCTAATAAAACCGACCAAGTGCGAGTCGGACTCGCCCATGAAGGGTTCCGTAGCAGCAAGTAACTATATACGAGCCCATACTCGTATAGGCTTGTGATAGCTAAACAAGCTAAAATATAATACCAGTTTCACAAGAAAAATTGAAACCAAAAATATTGTCATTTAATTTTTTCGGTGGTAGTTTGTATGGCAATGTACATTATATATTTTTCATTCCCTTATTTTAGAAGTTAGAGGGGGGGGGGGGGGTGACACATTTTTCCAATTTGGAAGTGTCTCTCGCGCAAGTTTTTACATCCATCGCTATGGCAATGGACGTAAAAAATACCGAGCGGATTTTGATGCGGTTTTTTTTTTAGAAAGATCTTGCTAAAAATTTACCGTATGTTTGGTTGTAGGTAATTGGTTGAGTAGAACCGGAGATATGTCTAAAAACGACCTAAAAACGAACCGCGGGCGAAGCCGCGGGTGTCAGCTTGTATAAAAAGTAGCCTACATGAGGCTATATGTTGACCAGCACTATGAACTATAATCGTACCAAGTTTGATCAAAATCCCTCCAGTAGTTTTTGATTTTTACGCGCACAAAAAATTGCGGAAAAACAGACAAATAGACAAACAGACAAACCGACAAACAGACAAACAGACAAACATACAAAAATTCTAAAAATCATTGTTTTGGAATCTATTACATTCATAAAGTCCCCTAATAAAAAAAAAATCTCATATAGGTATCTTCCATGTACAGACACCGATCAGTTACAGATTTATTATATGTAGGTATAGATGGCAGAGATAAGACAAGGTATGTACATAAATGGGTGCGGGCCGGAACCAGGGTGCGGGCCGGAACCTCCACGTGGTGCACCGGTCTGGGCAACGGAGGCGAGCAGCGCCTCCCACTCGCCACGGGAGACGCTGCTGCCTGCGGCCAATCCGGCCGGGGTGGGAGTGGCCCTCTAGAGGGCTGCTCCGAGGCTCTCCACGTGTCCCTCTGACTAGCAGATGGCACAGTGGGGAGCGAGCGGGGGGCGAGCTGATTGTCTGCGCGCCGACGGTTGGGTGACAGGACGGCCTCCTGTCACCCTACACCCCACCGTCAGCGAAGTGGCGCGATGCTCGCCCCACCCCCCCTTTCGGGGGGTCGAGGGGGCCATCTTAAAACCGTAGATGGCCCGGGGTCAGCTGGGGTGCGAGGGATATGCCCATTGGGTAACCTTACACCCCGGTTACTAAGGCCCGAGACGGCGTGCGGTTTTAGTCGGTTCGATCCCGACATAACCACCCCCGATGGCCGACGGGGGTGGTATCCATGGGGATTTCCGCACGATAAAAAAAAAAAAAAAAAGGTATGTACATAAATAGATTGACTTAATTTGTAATGTACCTATTTATCCATATTCGTAATAATTGGAAACGCTATTTAGTATATGAATTGAAAATTCTATTGGACTTTTAGAAAAATGTGAGCACATAAATGTGTTGTGTGACTAACTACATTATGTACTTACTCAAGATTCTCCAGATAGGTACAGAATCCATAGAGACATCCTGCCCCATTCTGCCACCTCAGTGATTTATTTCAGTTAAGTATTGATTTATTTCAAGTACAGTCATTTTGGGTAACTTTGAACATTTTTAACGGATTATCAATGTATACTCGCTGATTATATTTATTACATCTTTATTTTATAGAATAAATAGTGTTCTTTTGAGTTGGTTTATGTTTCTAAACCCACAAATTTATGGAAAAAACACAAAGACTGCCCAAAATTTGCCCCAAAACTCACATTCAAAGTTAGCACGAATTTTGGGTAACTTTGAATATATATTTTTTTGGATTTTAAAACCATTATTATCCAAACATTTTAAGATTTGGATAAAATTGAATGATGTATTCTTGTAAAAACAGTCCAATCTATGAAAATCATTACTAACTTGACGTACCTACCTGTGAAAAATAGCGAGGTATTGCCATATGAAACAAGGCGGACCAATTTGGTGGAAAAAAAAACATTGTTATTTTTATATTTTCTAATAAAGTAAGATAAGTAGGAACGTAGTGCACAACATAATAAATCATATGTTTATTTGGTTATCAGATGAGATCAAAATCGTAATGACTGCTAATAATTTTTTTGGACATTTTATTTTTTAAAGAAAACCAATCACCCCTTTCCATGAACAAAATGTCATCGTCAATACGAATTTTTCCACCTTTTTAGGGCCAAATGGCAAAAAAACAGAACCCTTATATATTCGTCATGTCTATCTGTATGTCTGTCCGTCCGTCCGTCCATCCGTCCGTCCGTCTGTCCGTCCGTATGTTACACACCCACTATTCTCCGAAACTATAAGGCCTATGCGGTTGAAACTTGGTAGGTAGACGTATTCTGTGAACCACATTAAGAATTTCACACAAAAATAGAAAAAAAACAATCAATTTTAGGGGTCCTCATACTTGGAACTGAAACTTTTTATAAGACACGAATAACTTTGAACCATTCAATGTTACCCAAATCACTTCGATTTTAATCGTCGTTACAACTTTATCAGTTTTAGACAATTTATGTAACACCATGTACGGACAGCGATTTAAAAATAATATTTTTTTTAGTAGATTTTAAAGATAAACACCAAACATACCTGTTTACAGCAAGTTTTGTACAAATAATTCCGATATTAAATTCAACTAACAAACACTGCTAAAAACTTCACTCGAAAAAGGCGGTTAAATTACAAAAAGATGACTTTGAAAGCTTAATGTTTTACGTTACGTTTGTTAAAAAACATTATGGCGATCCGTTTAGGCAGTTATAATATTGAAACAATAAAACATTTGCATCAATTAATTTTTAAATCTTTTTCACAACTTTATTCAAAGTTACACTGCGATTCAATGTTACCCAAAATGACCGTACTAGGTACTGCCTCCGAAAAAATAATGGACTAAGTAGGTATTTGAGTTTTGACTGAGTAGTATTGATAAAAATAAAAATACTGCAGTGATGAACTATTACTTGAAAGGATGCTTGATGGTACAAGACTATAATGATAATATTTTAAGCAGTTTAAACCATCAGGGCCTCGATTCTGCTAAAGGCAAACCACTGTAATACCACTGACACTCTAAAAATGCTATTTAATTGTAGAGTTTACCCTTATACAGTTAAAGTCTAAAATCAAATGAAAAGAATTCATCTAACTTTTTCATTCGCTCTACAAAATATCATTTGACTTTAGATAAAGTCTACAATTAAATGGCATTTTTTGGAGTGTCAGTGGTAAATCAGTGGTTTGTCGTTAGCAGAATCGAGGCCCAGGTACCAATGTTAAGTCTAAATTTTCATCACAAATGATGGAATTTTTGACTTACAACGCGAGCTACCTAAAATTGGTAAAAAACCTTGCACTCGAGTGCAACACGTAACTTTTCATCCCACCTTAGCGAGGAAATGACTAAATATAAAAAAAAATTTTTTCGTCACTCAATCACTCATTTTAGGTTTCTCACTTGTTTTCAAGTTTATTGTTTAGTGACCTAAGGTTCATAGAATAAATTTCATAGAATTTAGTTCTCAGTTTTATAGTATAGTTTAGGTACATGTTTGAGAGTGTTTTTATCGGTAATGCTTACCTACCGCTTAAATGCTAATAAAGTGAAATAATGGTATGCCTGACAATAAATTTAAAACATTTGTTAAGGCCACCTTATGTAAAAAAGCATACTATAGGACAATCGATTACCTTGAAGACAAAAATGTCTGGCTTGAGCATGGTGCAGGCCCCTCCTAGATTGCTAAAGTGCTACATAACTACAGAATGCTGTAGTTGTGGCATTTGCCTACTACAATATATTGATATTGTGGTAGGCACCCGACCTTTTTTTTACTATATTTTGACATTTTCAATTATTTTATTGTTTAACTTCGGTTAAAATTTATTATATCTTTTTTTTATATACCTTTATTTATATTGACACGAAGCAAAAATGTACATCCGTCCATATTAAGTCTTAAGATATCTATGTATAACCTGACGTCTCAAAATGCAGCAGTGGAGTTTGTTGTGCCGTTTCTTCTCAACTAGCGCCTAGGAAGCGGTGGTAAACTTAGTATTAAGTAGTTTTTGACATCAAAAAGATGTAATTACGTTGCACTATTTTGAGAAATAAAGAAATTGAAGTTGAAATGAGTATTGAAGTAAACATTGTATACTGTGGGTACAATTGAAACAAATTGTCTGTGGGTGGTTGAAACGTTTCAATTGTCCTGGTGTTTCAAATGACCCCAGCATTTTTACTCTACTTATTACAAAAAGGAGGGTGATGTTTTTACTATGCAAATAAATAATATAGGTAGGTACTACTCCGCGAACAAAAACGTCCACCTTTCATTTTGGTGTTAAAAAAACTTTTTGTACTGATTTTAATACCATACCATAATCAACAATATCCGTTAAAAGCCTTTTTGTAAAAAGGCTTTTAACTGATAATAGCTTTAAAAAAACCAGGTACCTACGCTAGAAATTGAAACTTTTAACTCTAAAAGAGGGCTCTCTATAGCGAGGTTTTCTAGTATGAACTTTTGATCTGTAGAACAAATTTAACATGGTACCTACCTACATAAAAAAGTGTGTTCGTTGTCAGCATTTACAACAACTGTTTGGTTGGCTTTTAAGGAAGCGACTGTCACCTGATTCCACAAACCCCGGAAGTCGCTTCCGTAAAAGCCATCAAGAGAAGGAGGGAGTGGACTGGACAGCGGTATTGCCGAAGTCTGATCCCTGTGGCTCATCTAATTGAACATGAACAATTCATGAATTATATCAAATTATCAATTGGCACTGTTGTATTTTAAAATTTTATAATTAAAATTAAGTAAAATTAAGTGGTCCGAGTATCCCGTGGTACACCCATCGACCCGCTCATCCCCACTAAACGTGTATATCTGTAACATCAACCTTTTGAATTCTATTGTTCAAGTAATATGAAGTCGAAAGATGGTTGAGAGCCTTTTTCTTATTCCGTAATAATTTAATTTCCCGATTAATGTATCATGTCATGATGGACGTATTCAAAGGCCTCAGATAGATCGGCGAAAACCCCTTTTTACTTTCTGCTTATCAATTCAAACTGTTGACCATTAAGTAGGTAGGCACTTAATTTGAATTTATTATTAAAATATCATCACTCGAATCCGACGGGCTTGCATGGAAGGTTTAAAACAGTTAGAAGAAGCGCGTGAAGTAGGGACCTAGGTATGTACCTAAAGACAAGGAGATTGCGGGCTGTTGTCACTGCTCTGCCTACCCCGAAGGGAAAAATGCGTGAGCATTGTATGTAGTATGAAAATATCTTAAATCACTAATATTATGCAATTAATTTCTTAAAGACTTTATTCAAGGTGCACAGGTAATTGAGTAGTTGTCTAGGTAGGTACCTACCGTTCACACCAATCCCAAATATTAAATTACTAATACAAATTCCAATTTGTATCATACAGCATCAAGAGTGGAGATGCAGACGCGTACAGCGCTGATGGCGCTAGCGGCGTTAGGTGCCCTGGTGGCGGCGGCAGCAGCAACGGCGGCAGAGCGCGGTAGCGGTATCAAGGTGGGCGGCATCGCGGCTGGGAGCGGTGCTCGGGACGCGGGCCGTGGCAGCGGTGTGCGCATCGGTGGCGAAGGGCTGCGGCGCACGCGCACCTCACCTGCGCCTCCACCGCCGCGGCAGCCCTCCACCATTACAGCAGCACTTGTTGTGCCACATAAAGCCTTTGGCACGCGAGATTACATCAAGGCCGAGAAGGCAGCGCTATCGAAATTGCCGCGCAAACTCAAACTCTTCTCGCACGTGCGCCTAAACATTACGCTTTCTACACAGGGGTTAACGCCTAGTCCTATGTGTAAGTGATATTTGAGATACGGTCTACTTGTGCCTTTCTCTCAACTAAACCATTACTTACCTACGACTACTTAGTATTAGTACCTGTCAGTTGTATCTAGTTGACTAATTTCTGTACGCTTTCAGCTATCCTGGATTCGCTATGTAAAGAATTTCTAGCAGTCAATGTATCTGCTATCCTTTATCTTATGAATCATGAACAATACGGGCGTTCTACGGCCTCAGCACAGTATTTTCTACAACTCGCTGGCTATCTCGGCATACCGGTAAAACATTTTTAACTTAGCTTTGACTTACTTTAAAATAATATCTATCAAAGAGAAACCAACCTTCTATTCTATATGCTACTGTCGTTGTGGGACGTTTTTATATTAAGGTGAATTATATATTAATCTATAGGTTATTGCGTGGAACGCTGACAACAGTGGCCTCGAAAAACGTGCATCTCATGCATCATTGCGGTTACAATTGGCTCCGTCTATTGAACACCAAACAGCTGCCATGTTGTCAATACTAGAAAGATACAAGTGGCATCAATTTAGTGTCGTTACTTCGGCTATTGCGGGTCACGATGATTTTATACAGGCTGTTCGTGAAAGAGTTATTGCCCTCCAAGTATGTATCAATGCAACTTGTTAAAATTCTTTTTCATATTATAATTATACATATATATAAGTAGGTACTTGTTTAATTTTAAAATTGTCTTAGAATATTTTTTTAGACATAAGTTATTCAAATAATTCATAAATAAATACATGTATACAATGTTACACAACACAAACAAAATATATTATCCCCAGCCCCGTGATTAGGTCACGTCAAATAACCCACCCGCATCGTTCCCTCGTTCCCGGTGCAAAGGTGCCCATAAATTCTGCCATCCTTTGAACCAGAAACGAACCGAAGCGGGAGTCGCCACCTTTGCATTTAAACAAATTTTCTTAGTAATCATAACTAACCATTGAAGAGCACTCTGTACCTACTGTGTTTTACAGGTAAATTAAAATAAATTGAAGCCAATTACACTTATTTCATTGTTTTACTTGATTGCAATTAATCGTACCTAACTATCGTGGCTAGATAAGAAAATGAAAAATTGGCTAAATTGGCAATGTAATTTTCAACGTTATTATTATTACTCATAGTAAATTAATGTGTTACTCGGAAAGTACCTTAAAACATATTTTGTAACTGCTTGCACTACGCATGCCATATATTTACCCTTGTAATTTTCTAGCTCTATCGCAATTCTTCTTAGCTCCTGCACTTCTTAGGACCCTAATATCTACGGTCTGTACACTTTTACTTAATTATTGCATCATAAAAATGTGTTTGGAGACCTAATCATCTGTTGCATTGTAACATATTATTATATATGCAATTTTACAGGATTTTATGTATTATGTAATATGTATTATTTTTATGTATTAAAATGATGCAATTTTACAGGATCGATTTAAATTTACAATTTTAAATGCCATCGTGGTAAAACGCTCTTCGGATCTGAACGAGCTGGTTACGAGTGAAGCACGCGTTATGTTATTATATGCGACACGTGAGGAAGCAGCAGAAATTCTATCCGCAGCTGGTGACTTACACCTTACTGGTGAGAATTTCGTCTGGATAGTAACACAAAGTGTTCTGGGATCATTGCAGCAACCAAATAAATTTCCAGTTGGAATGCTTGGTACGTATCCTCAAGAATATTATTGTGCAACAAAGACACGAAAATAAAATCAATATACGAGTATGTAGTTAATCAATATTGAAATAATAAAATCAAATCAATATTAAGTAACTTTAAGAATCAAACAACGAAATAATGGTTAAAGGTACCTTAGAATTCTGATGATTTTTTCAAGAATTCAATGAAATGTTCAAGATTTTGTCATAGAGACTAGCCTTAGCTGTTGATAAAAATTAAAGTAGATAATATACAGGGTTATTTGTAATTAACTAGCATCCTCGCAGGGGTAGATAGCTGACATCATAACTAACAATGTTTGTTCTACGACTTTTTATAATTCGTTAAATGTTACTTTCATACAAAAATAAATCAACTATTAGTTCAATTGATGTAATTCAATTAATAATTAAATTGTTGTGATAAAATCAAATGATAAAATTAATTCAATTGTTGTGATTCCACTTTTCAAATACTCTACATTAAAAAATCAAAAATGAATCATATACCTATACCAATGTTTGTTTTATGAATGAAACATAGACTTAATAGTATCGCGTTCTTACAATAAAAACTTGAAAACTTATTATGTGTTCAGTTTTATTGATAATCGTAGAGAAAACGTTGCTACTTATGATGTCTGCTACCTACCCCTGGGAGGATGCCAGTTAATTAAAAATAACCCTGTATAGATAATTAGTAAGTGAAATAGATTAGTAATTGCTTTATGTTTTGTTTTCAGGCGTACATTTCGATACATCACATACATCGCTGCTCGCTGAAATAGGCACAGCAGTAAAAGTTTTTGCATATGGTGTCGAATCGTATGTGTCAGAGCCAGATAATATTCGGTACCCGCTGGGAACTCGGCTGTCTTGCAGTGGTGCCGTGGCTGGAGAGGCCCGTTGGTCTACTGGTGAAAGATTTTACAGACATCTTCGCAACGTTAGCGTTGATGGAGAAACAGGTCGACCAAGCATAGAATTTACACCAGACGGTGAACTGAAGGCTGCAGAATTAAAAATAATGAACCTACGTCCAGCTATTGGCGAACAGGTGCGTGAAATCTATAGGTCCATGTGTGTGCATAATGTTCTTACATTATTTTATTCTCACCTTCAACGTCATCGTAATCATCTTCGCGGTCACAGTCACTTACGAGGTTCTCTCACCACTGCACTTCTCACCACTGCATCCGGAGTCCGTTTGCCGGTTTATACTCCTTCACTTTGCATGGTTTTGGCATCATGGTAGTGAGACGATTGCCAAGCATTTCAATTTCTATGACGTCAAGCCAGCGCTTCTTGGGTCTCCCCGTCCCACGGGGGCCCGACGGAAGTGGCTCATATTTATTATCACTTGCTTATCTATTAGGTACTTCTACTTATAATTGCCAGCGCTTCTTTCATCTTCAAAATATTTTTAAAGATGAAAGCTGTAGGTTTACATCGCTTTTATCTATTTTATTTACCCTTGCGTTAAAACTAACATACTTTTACTATCAGTTTCATAAAATTGTATCTTATCTTGGCAGTTGGTGTGGGAAGAAATAGGCACGTGGAATTCTTATCCGAGAGAGCGACTCATAATTAAGGATATAGTATGGCCGGGTGGGTTGCACACGCCGCCCCAAGGAGTACCTGAGAAATTTCATATGCGCATAACCTTTCTGGAAGAACCACCTTACATAAATTTAGCACCACCAGATCCTGTGAGCGGACGCTGTTCACTAGACCGGGGAGTAATATGTCGTGTGGCAACGGAAGTTGAAGTCGCCGGGTAAGATTTTTTTGTCCACCGAATCGGTACGAAACATACAGATAGGTAGATACACTCTAATAAATTATATTCCTGTAATATGTGTAGTTTGGAGGCGGGAGCGGCACATGGGAACAGTTCATTGTATCAATGCTGTAGTGGATTCTGCATAGATCTGCTCCAACAGTTAGCAGAGCAGCTTGGGTTCACGTATGAGTTGGTACGTGTCGAAGACGGGCGCTGGGGGACATTGCACCACGGAAAGTGGAATGGCCTAATAGCCGACTTAGTCAACAAGAAAACCGATATGGTAAGCGCCATTATGCAACTTGTCTGATCAACTTTTCTTTATTTTTTCACTCCATTTGTGAGTTTAGTCTTCTATCAAATATAATAAGTTCCTTGTAGCCAACAAAAAGTATACAAAATTGAGTAGGTATTAGACTTAGCAAATCCTTTCTTTCATGTGATAACCTATACCTATACCTATACCTAACCTAACAGGTAGGTATGCACTATACCTTGCATTCGCTTTTGCTTTAATATTATGATTCTTTCTGATACTCGTAACGTAATGTTAGCCTCATTAGTAAGTAGTTATTAGAAATATAAAATATTTCATTTTCAGGTATTAACATCACTAATTATAAATTCAGACCGAGAAGCTGTTGTAGATTTTAGTGTACCTTTTATGGAAACGGGTGTTGCCATTGTGGTAGCAAAACGAACGGGTATCATTTCCCCTACAGCTTTCTTAGAGCCATTCGACACTGCATCGTGGATGCTTGTGGGGGCTGTCGCCATTCAAGCAGCAACGTTCTCTATATTCTTCTTCGAGTGGTTATCACCCAGTGGATTCGACTGTTCCACCGGGAATAATTCAAAACGTGTGCCACAGAATAGGTTCTCTCTATGTCGAACTTATTGGATTGTCTGGGCAGTTCTTTTTCAGGTTAGTACATGATAATGACTAGCTTTACAAATTATAATTGTAGCGATCAACCGGCAATATGGACATTAAATATTTTAAATTTTAGGCGTCAGTGCACGTCGATTCGCCTCGGGGGTTTACAGCTCGGTTTATGACAAATATGTGGGCGATGTTTGCGGTGGTGTTTCTTGCCATATACACTGCAAACTTAGCTGCGTTCATGATAACGCGAGAAGAATTTCACGAACTAAGCGGTTTAGATGACCCTCGGATATCACGGCCCCTGACGCAGCGACCGCCGCTGAAGTTTGGTACAGTGCCGTGGTCTCATACAGACGCCACTCTCTCTAAATATTTCACTGAACCGCATGCTTATATGTCACGGTAAGTCTATCTACATTTTTATTTATCTCTGGTCTGGCCTAAATTATAACGAAGTACCTACTATTAAAGTCCTAGGAGTGATTAAAATTGATTTTGGGGGTGTGATTTTGCAAGTAATCGGTCCCCTACCTATAAACTTCCCGTAACAAATTTAGGCAATTACTCCCTCCCTTATATTAAGGGACAATTTCCCAAGTCAAATCTTGTCAGACGAGCTTTTTTCTATTTTCTTATATAATATACGCGCCCCCCTTACTATTGATCAAGGTAGAGCGTGAGTGGCCCTCAGCGCCCTTTTGTCGACACTTTCATGCCTCAACAGACGTAATTTTAAATTTATTTACGTGTCTGTACTTACGTGTCTATAATTTTTGCCTTCCCTTGCGATCTGGCGCCTCTAGCGACCGTTACTCTCACTCTTTTTAGTCACTGTATAGGACTCACTTATACCTACAGTACAGGTGACTAAAAGTTACCTGAGTAGGTACGGTTTAACAAATAAATATGTTACCTAAACCTGTTATTTCTTTGGCTGTATGTGCCTTCCTATACTTGCCACAGGAAGTTGAGTAAAATGGTTCAACATATTTTCAGATATAATCGAAGTACAGTAAGTGCGGGTGTGACAGGCGTACTTACGGCTGAATTAGATGCCTTCATTTACGACGGCACAGTACTAGATTATCTAGTATCGCAAGTAAGTAGTGAGGTTTAATTGGTTATTAGTCCATAAAAAAGCAACATGAAACTGAAGGTGCAAAAGTGCAAAAGTTGACGTGTTTAGCATAGGTACACCTAAATTTAGCACGAAACTAAGGTAAAGCATGATGCAAGGCTCCTGGGCATCTATTAGATGAAATTAGCTCTGAAAGTGAATAGCACCAATGACAGGAACTTGGATCAAGTCAAAGAATTCAGCCTAAATGCTTAACCATAATTCGAGGTCCATGACGTATTAAAGAGTTCATGTTACGGACAAAAAAGAAGGATGGAGCTATAGGTACCTACTCCTTATATAACTGCATCCCTCTTACTCACCCTAAAGAAGCAACCTCGCAGTTCAGCTAAGCCCATAACATTTGATTACTACTCGTAATTATAACTGTTTAATTGTCTAACATATCTTTGAATATGGAGAGTTGGCACCAAAAAAAGAATATTATAATGATTTTACATTGTTGTGTTTGTTACAGGATGAGGACTGCAGACTTTTGACAGTAGGGTCTTGGTACGCTATGTCTGGATACGGATTGGCGTTTACACGTAATTCTAAGTATGTCAGTATGTTTAATAAAAGATTACTTGATTTAAGAAGCAATGGTGATCTCGAAAGATTACGAAGGTATGTGCACTCATAGTTTATATACCTACGTTTTTTATATATACATATATATAGGACACGTCAATTTGACTTCACCTCACCTGATGGTAAGCTGAGAAAAAGTCTCAGGAAAGAGGGGTCACTATTACATACACGTACCATGTTAACAATGGTGGCACTCAGCTTGACAGCCTCATCAAAAGAGGATTGTCGTCGCAACAGCGCGTGACACCTGCCGGTCCCATTAGTGTTGTGACCACAATCCCCTCCTGCCCGGGTATGCACTTGCTGACCCCTGAACGCAATTCAACCGAGATTGGATTTATATAGAGGGTTTTTCATAATCGTACACGGTGGTACCCACCTGGCCGAAATTTGTGACAAATTTGTGCCATCAAATTTCTATCACCAGTGTTAAGTGTACAAACAGTGTTAAGTGTTTATGTTTATATCTATTTAACTTTTATACTTCACCTATAAAATAAATCAAAAAGCCAATACATGGAATAAAAAAATCAATATTTACTAAAAATAAAATAAAATGAAATTTGTGATATCAATGTAACCAAACATAATACTTAACGATTTTTTTTTTCACCTACTTCACCTAGCATGTGTTAATCTTTTCTACATCGTCTGACAGAGATGTTCTACTATTCTAGTATAATTTTATCCGTTTGCGATTAAACTTAAGAACCTACGTGAATGGTCACGCGAAAGTAAAACCAAGACAACGCGTTCTCGATATTACCTGCCATCGAGCCCCACGTTGGGCGCCATATTTCAGGCCATGGCGCCCAACGTGGGGCTCAAACCTGAATTCTGAGTGACTGTTAAACAAAAACATTCACTTATCGCCTCCAGAAAAGGGTGAAGGATCCTAAGATTAAAGTCCAGCTAGGGTCTTGAAGAACAGGAAAGCAACAACTTTCCTGAAATATAATGCAGGCAATACAATACAAGGAGGACATTCTAATAAAGTATTTTACGTTAATATATTGTAGATATTGGATGACGGGTACATGTAAGCCTAATAAACAAGAACACAAGTCATCCGACCCCCTGGCTTTGGAACAATTCTTGTCAGCATTCCTATTATTGATGGCTGGCATCTTGCTCGCGGCACTCCTGCTGCTGCTCGAGCACGTGTACTTCCGCTACCTGCGCTCACACCTCGCTGTCTCTAGTGCGGGCTCATGCTGTGCCCTGGTATCTCTATCTATGGGTAAGGGTATGAAACTCTAATTTGATGTAACTTTGTAAAAAGTAGACTGCACAGACTGGTTTGACTTCAAGAAAGGCGTCCCCGGGGCTGTTTAAACTGTTTGAAACAAATTGTCTAAAAGATCTGCAGAAAGTTTGCATAGATTAAGAATGAATCACACGAATCACCTGACCGTCAAATGTCTTATGTACCTACGCTGATGATCAAGCAATTGTCAATATTTTTCATGGTGACCTAAAATTCAAAGAAATGTTATGTGTGGAACACTAGGGCATATAAACACTGTGTTCTTGCACAATTTATTTATTAATTAACTCTTTCTTCTTTTTTAATTCTTTCTGGTCCACTACATATTAAATGTCGAGACTAATCATGCGAGAAGTAGGTACTGTTCTTGGAAACACGTTTACCTACTTGTTTGGTCTACTTGTTCATAACCACCATATTCAAAATGTCAACAGGCCAATCATTAACGTTCCATGGGGCCGTAGTGGAGGCAGCTGCGCGTGGGTATGGAGGTCGGAGTCACTGTCGATCTGCTGTGTGCGCTGCACAGGTAAATCTTAGTTATATCTATAATTTTTCTTAAGAAGGTACCTACGTAGTTCGAGAATAATGATTGTGATGGGCATACGGAACTTTAGGCCTTAAGGCTAAATAGTAAACTGATGAAATTAGTTGTTACGATATCCAGAATAAGCTGAAAAAAGCCAGGGGAAGAGGGGTGCGGGTTAACCCTCGAAATATTATTCACAAATCACACTTGAATAATTATGGAAAATAATTATATTTACATATTTAAAAAATAAATTCAGATTCATTGATAGGTTCGTTCTATTTAGTTTGTTGAGCCAGGTGTTAGTTTGGGCAGGGGAGCCCTTTGCCAACAGTAACACTGGCTCCTTACGCGGCGCAGGTGTGGCGCGCGCGGCACGAGCGCGACATGGCGGTGGCGCGCGCGCGGCAGCTGGCGGCGGCGCTGGCCGTGCACGGGCTGTCGGCGCCGCCGCGTCGCCTGGCGTCGGCCGGGGAGCTGCTGGCGGGCGGCAAGGCGCACGATGCGACGCACGTGCGGACGCTACGGCCGCCTGCCGATTTACTACCAGAGCTCGACCGTCCGCTCTCTTGTGGTGATTTACGCGCAAGGTTCGCATCTATTTAGTACCTACTAGCGGACTGGGAACCGGCTTCGCCCGGGCATACCTAAATTCTTCAAAAATTCCTTTAACCTGATTGCACCAACACCCACGGGGCCTTTAATATTGAATTAATATATGTTTCCTACTTCAAAACTTAAGCACGAAAATAATGTGGTTGTCTGCCACCTGTATAAAAAATCATAACAGCTTCTTTGATTTTGTAAATTTTTGTACACGCGGTGCAGATTTCAGTAGGTACCTAGATAGGTATCATAATATTGGCGGATTTTAAAATATCACCCCAATGTGGTGATGAATAGTTTTATGGAAATCCGTTATTTTCAAAGTACTTACCTACTGGCTTCTGGTATTGGTACATTCAAAGGTCAAATGTTGGATATGAAAGGTAGAGAGGGTGGATTAATGGTAGAGACTTTAAATACATACCTAGGTATATAATAAAATGGTAGGCAAGTCAAAACTGTACATTGAATATTTTTTTAAAAGAATACCTACTTACCTGAGCTACCTACTTACTTGGGGTGTGATCTACAATCGATACCAAAGCCAAAAATATAGTTTTTAGAAAAAATATAGTTTGTCCGTATGTATGTCCGGGATAAATTCAAAAAGTACTGCATGGATTTACTTCAACTTTGGCACGAATATTATTAAGAAGTCGGGTCAAAACATAGGCTATATATTATCACGCTATCTCCTACGGGGAACGAGCAGTGAACCTTTGTTTCTTCAACGCATTCTGTAACAACGTGTGATCTAACGACGCATATATGAATTTTGTTACCTATTAATGTTAAAAAACCATGCTATAAGCTAGCTTCACACTATAAATAAACCCTGGTGGCGATACCGACCTCCTCGCGGGTGAAACCGCGGGCGGAAGCTAGTTATTAAATAAGAAACATGCATGTTAGATTAGGTTAATCGTCTTAATTGGACACTGGAGTAGGTAACATAATTACATAGTAGGTAGGTACTTGATATGCGTTTTTCTGCTTCTTTCAGAGAACGGACACGAGTAGAAATGGAAACAGTGCTGTGAGGCGTGTATTACGCCACCCTATTTCAATTCCTGAAGGCTGTTCTTACACCAAGTTATACAAGACGAAGTTAGTTATACCTAATATTAAAATTTGGACAGATAAAAGAACGTTGTAATTATTAAATAAACTATTCCAATTATTAAAACAGAGAGCTGGACGTAGATAGCGAAGCGTTGTTGTGGGACGCGCGCGCGGTGCGGGCTGGGTGCCGGGCGCGCGCCCTCGTGTTGTCTACTACAATAAAATATATTTTTTGGACAATATTATGAATTTCATTGCACTCCTTTTCTCCTCCTATGATGAAAAAGATGGCTAAAAGCAAGGTGCCTACCATTTTGTTAATCGTTTTAAGGACATGTCTACAAAAGCCTATTGTAGGTACGCGGTTACCTATATGATCTGTTCTGACCGGCTCTGCCCACTAAGAGCTTAGAGAGCTGTATTTACGTGTAAGTTAATTTTATAGTCATATTTTTGGCGGAGAGCGGAAAGGGGCGGCTCTTTATTATAGATTAGTAGATATAACTTGAATAAAAATCAGTTGAGCACATAGGTTAGTAGGTCATCGTATCAGCCGAAAGACGTCCACTGCTGGACAAAGGCCTCCCCCAATAAAATAAATGATTAAAAATATAAAAAACCTGACTGCTGTCTAAAAGCCTGAAACAAGTTTGATAGCAGGCGGTACCTATTGAGTGCGGGCCGGAACCTCCAGGGTGCGGGCCCGCACCTCCACGCGGTGAGGCGAGCAGCGCCTCTCACACGCCACGGGAGACGCTGCTGCTTGCGGCCAGTCCGGCCAGGGTGGGAGTGGCCCTCTAGCTAGAAGGCACAGTGGGGAGCGAACGGGGGGCGAGCTGTATTGTCCGCGCGCCGACGGTGGGGGTCGAGGGGGCCATCTTAAAAACGTAAATGGCCCGGGGTCAGCTGGGGTGCGATAGATATGCCTATTATTGGGTAACCTTACACCCCGGTAATTAAGACCCGAGACGGCGCGGCGTGCAGTTTTAGTCGGTTCGATCCCAGTAAACCACCCGCGATGGCCGACGGCAGTGGTATTCATGGGATTTTTTTAAAATGCAAAACAACGTTTGCCGGGTCAGCTAGTATAAGAATAAATAATACACACGATTATACTTCTTTTAAACAGATATTATAATATATTTTTTAAATATATTTCAGTAAATAGGTACATATTGGTCATTATAGAATAAAGTGATACGTTACTATCAAACCGAACCCTCAAGGTCGGGTCGCGGCGGTGCCACTAGGTACAGTTCGAAATCGTGCGGGGGCGGCGCGTCGCGCGAGCGCGGCGCGCGCGATGCGAGCGTGACCGAGGCGGCGGGCGCGCGGCGGCCGCACGCGCCGCAGCTCGTCTCCGCCTCGCACTGCACGTGCGTGGCACGCGCGCAGTGGCCCGTGCGCGCCGCGCGCTCGGCCAGGCGCCGCCCGCAGCGCACGCAGCGCCCGCGCACCGCCACGCCGCGCCGCGCCGCCGCCAGCGCGCGCGCCAGTCGCTCGTGCGCCTCTCGCGCCGCCGCGCGCGCCGCGCTGCTCCACGCCGTCCGCCTGCTAGCCGCACAGCTCAACAACGCCAACGCCGCCCGAGGCGACTCGCAAGCTCCCTCCAGTGTCTGAGCGATAGGCAGATACGCGGCCGCTTCCAGCAATAGCGCAGGCGGGGGCGCACGCGATCGCTTCAACAGCCGCGTCCATAGATCGGCCGCGTCGCTCGGTGGTAGGGACGGTGCGACCCGCGCGCACAAAACGGCACCCTCGCCTAATAATCTAGAGGCCTCATTGTCTTCGGCCGACGCGGCGAGTCGTAAAATAGCGTCGAGCGCCGCGCCGGGATCGCCAACGGCCTCGAGGCACAGAGGTTCGGCGTCGGGCGGTCCTTCGCTGCGGATGATCGCAAGGGCGTCTTCGGGCCGCACTAGCCCGTTGTTTTCAGTTAGAAACGCTCGTACGTTATCAGGTCGTCGCCGGCATAGATTTCGTAGGTGCGCAGTGGCAGCATCGCCAGTGAGTCGCCCTGCCTCCAGTAGACTTTGGCCGAGCTCTACCACCTCGTCGCTGGACGTCCCGCTGAGGACCGAAACACAGGATTCAGTCAAGTGATCTGCCGCGAGTTCAGCGGCGGCTCGAGGACGAAGTTTGACAAGAGCAGGAAGGTGTTTGCCCAGATGCCTCCTCACTTCATCGTCGGATTCAACCAGAGGTCGAAGGTATTCGAATAGCTCGTCTATGTCAGCATTCGACGGTGTGACTATTTTAAAAAACTGGTCGAGTGCTCGCTCGTGCCGATGTAGTATGGCGTCTATGTGCCACAGCACCCGTGGTCTTTGGTCTGCCAAACTGTACTGGTCCTCGAGTTGATCCTGTTGGATGCGACCTCTTGTTAACAATGAAAGCCAAGCGCGATCTGCGCGTTCACAATTGGTTATTGCTGCAAGTTCTCGTAGACGATTAATCACTCCTTGGTCCGCTGGTAGAGTTCCTGAACTTAGTTGCATAGATATAAAGTCAATTATTTCCGTACGGTCGTATGATTCCTGCAATTATAAAAAAAATAATGTTGCAAGTCGGTTGGAGTCGAGCTTAAAGAACACGTTCCGATAAAATTAACGATGATGTAAATAATTTAGAAATTAAAATTTTTAAAAAACTAAAAAGAAAAAAAACAAGAACTCAGATGTCCGGTGGTCTAGAGACATAACAACTTAACAGTCGGGATCCACTATTCAACAGCCAATCTTATTTTTTAATGGATCCCGACTGTTAAGTTGTTATGTTTCTAGACCACCGGACATCTGAGTTCTTGTTTTTTTTCTTTTTAGTTTTTTACGCAGTCGGGTTTTTTAATTTCTAAATTATATTTTTTTATTTTATACTTTTTAGTTATAAGTGTCCTAGCCAGCTATTTAACCGATTGGACTTTCTACTGTCTAATAAAAACCTATGAATTGTTGTTACGCAACTTTAAATCGCTATAGATCCTAAATAGTCAATGGAATCGAAAAATGTTGAAAGGAAACTAAAAATGATTTTTAAATACCTATTCAACGATACCCCACTTGACATAGTTTGCTGACTTTCATTTTTTTAATTTTCACAATATGGCGGCTAGTAGTCGCCATATTGAATTTTCACTGACGTCATGTCTTTAGTGACACTCGCCGGACTAAGAGGAATCGATTGACGTATGAATCATGAAAATCGGCCTAGGCGTTTGGTCTGTATAGTACTTCAAAGGAACATACAAACATACATACATAGGCTGTTAAACACATTACCACTCCTTTGCGTTGCGCAGTCGGGTAAAAAGAGAAGCATCCCAAATAGTCGGGTTTATATGGATAGATAGGGTAGCCCACAGGGTTGCAACATGGAAGGGAAGTAGGATTTCAAGTAATGTGGATAGACGATTTCACACATTGCTATAAGAGCTCATAGTAAGGCCCCTGTACTGATATGGCATCAGTGTTCAAGTAATTCTTTAAATTAATTTCTTTAATTTATATATTTTCTTTTAATTAAGTCTTCTTTCAGTAAAATTGTCTACTGGGGTAGAGACAGGCCAGAGCCCGGGTAAAATGTGTAAGAAATGCTAGTCCTAGGCAGTTATTAATCTCAATATATACATAAAGCTCTTTACCGGTAGTTCATGAGCGAAGGTTAACAAGGAACGTGCTACTCTAAGTCTATTTTGTTTCCCTAGCGGCCCTACGAAGGGTGGGTCGCGTGCACTCTGCTCAAGCAGTCGGATCGCTGCTGCTGCGTCATGCTCCACCATCACTCTTAATGGAGATCGGCCGCCGCCTTCAACCTGAAAAAAAAATACAGTGGCACTCCGGGAGTGCTGACATAAGTAAATTCCAAATTACTCAATAACTCGTATTTTTTTATTATTAAACGCTTTGAATTAACTTGACGTGTTTGTTTAGGCCAAATCTAGTACCTACTTAATTGAAAATTGACCCCCTTCCTGTAGACAGATTGTTCTGATATTAGGCACATAGGTCTCTTTAGTTCTGTTGACAATACAAGTAAAGTTAATCTGTTCTGTTCTGTATCATTGTAAATCCAAGATGGCCGCCGCTACAAAATGGCGGCTTACATATTTTTCCACAACTACCGCAATATGGATATTAAATGAAAGGTCTTGACTAGTAGAATACCTACAGTTCACTGTGAAAAAAAAGTACAATATGGCCACCACCAACAAAACAGTAATTTTATTGCATAACGTTGCGTTTGCGTTTAACTTAAATTGTTTTAATTAATTTATATATACTCTGTATATTCAATAAAGATTATTATTACAAAGTCAAATAATATAATCCTTACCTTTTTTTTTATCGTGCGGAAATCCCACGGATACCACCCCCGTCAGCCATCGGGTGTTGGAATCGGACAGACTAAAACCGCACGCCGTCTCGGGTCTTAATTACCGGGGTGTAGGGTTACCAAGTAGGCATATCCCTCGCACCCCAACGGACCCCGGACCATCTCTTTAAGATGGCCGCCTCGACCCCCCAGAGAGGGGAGTTTGAGACGGTGCGGGCCAGGACCTCCACGTGGTACACTCGGGCAATGGAGGCGAGCAGCGCCTCCCACTCGCCACAGGAGACGCTGCTGTCTGCGGCAAATCCGACCGGGCTGGGAGTGGCCCTCTAGAGGGCTACTCCGAAGCTCTCCACGTGTCCCTCAGGCGGAGGGCGGGCTGATTCTCCGCGCGCAGACAATTGGGTGATAGGACAGCCGCATGTCACCCTACACCCCACTGTCAGCCAGGTGGAGCGATGCTCAGGACCTTCAGACCTTCTCAGGTCTGTGCCGCGTATCGAACCGGTGGTCCATTTGCTTTTCTAGTATTAAATATTTTTAATTTTGACGTTTTGTTAAGTGCCGTATAATGGTCTAAATAAATGATTTTTGAGTTTGACTTTGCTGGCCCCACCCCCCATTTTTTCAGTCCAACTCCGGCCAGATTTGCCGCAGGCAGCAGCGTCTCCTGTGGAGTGGGAGGCGCTACGCGGAGAACGTCGTTAGATTCAGTCAGTTTAAGCAGCGAAAAATAATCAAAATACAGCATGTCTTGTGTAGTGAAATTGTGTAAACACCGTAGCAAGTGACAGTACCTAGGTAAGTAGTAATAAAAATATTAAGAAATCACATTTCAATTGTGTGACACAAATGGCAATCCACAATTCACTCACACACAACATTGTGACACAGCCTTGTTGTCAATACTTTCAGTCCGTAGGTTTTTTGGGTTCAAGATTACAGTAGGATTTTATCCAATCCGTTCCTCACCTCGTCGTTGAGCAACGCTAGCAGGGCGTCGTGGCGCGCGGAGGGCTGCGCGTGGGGCGGCAGCGCGCGGCCCGCGGCGCCGCGGCCGGCCAGCGCGTCTGCCGCCGCCACCACCAGCGCCCAGCCCGCGCACCGGCAGCGGGCGCCCGCCGCGCGCCGCCCGCACTCCGCCGACACGTGCGCCGTCAGCTCGCGCAGGGCGCCGCCGCCCCCGCCTGCTCCCCACCACGATAATACGTACAGAACTTAGTGTACTAATCAATTATATAACTATCTATTTCAATACTTTTTTTAAATTAGCCTATGCCCGCAGCCTGCAGCTGTCGGTAGAGAATGTCGGCTTTCGCGTTTATTGACCATAATTATCTGCGGTTTTACTCAACTGATTTTGATCAAACATGCGTAAGATTTTGACCTATGACTATGACCAAAATCTTTCAAACAAAGTGGAGTTTGTTGCGCCGTTTCTTCTCCACTAGCGCCTAGGAAGCGGTGGTAAACTTAGTATTAAGTAGTTTTTGACGTCAAAAAGATGTAATTACGTTGCACTATTTTGAAAAATAAAGAAATTGAAATTAAATTGAAAAAAAATCGCATCAAAATTCGTTTAGTACTTTTTGCGTCCATCACGAACACTAAAAAACTACTTTAAATAGTAAATTGGTTAAATTACAAGCTATTTAAGTGTACCGACCTACTTTTTAGGGTTCCGTAGCCAAGTGGCAAAAAACGAAACCCTTATAGATTCGTCATGTCTGTGTCCGTCTGTCCGTCCGTATGTCACAGCCACTTTTCTCCGAAACTATAAGGCCTATGCTGTTGAAACTTGGTAAGTAGATGTATTTAATTTTTGGGGTCCCCATACTAAGAACTGAAACTTTTTTTTTTCATCAAACCCATACGTGTTGGGTATCTATAGATACCCCACACGTATGGGTTCAAAAATGCTATTGAGTTTTCTAACATCATTTTTTTCTAAACAGAACAGTTTGCGCGAGAAACACTTCCAAAGTGGAAAAATGTCCACCCCCCCCCCTAACTTCTAAAATAAGAGAATGATAAATCTAAAAAAAAAATATTCTAATGTACATTGCCATGCAAACTACCACCGAAAATTGGTTTGAACCAGATCTACTAAGTAGTTTTTTTTTATACGTCATAAACCGCAACTATAGTCATTCCACTCCTTATTTTTGCGTTTGACAGCAGTTTTAGAATGTAACTATTGCATTAACCGTACAAGTAAACTTGGAAATGCGTGACTAAGAAATTATATAAACTGGCGTATCATATGTATCTACCCTATTTATAACTCATGACCAAAATTAAAATGCTTTATTTGTCTCGGTTGATTTAATTTTTACGATTATAATGCTCACTCAATGAAAACGGCTGCACTCTACCATATCTAGTGTTGGGATCGAATGAAATCGCTGCAAATTACGAATCCAAAATAATCGTTCACACTTAGGTACTTACATTTACGTCAACATAAAAGTTGTTGTAACATATAACCTTATTATATTATGTATTATGGATTTATGGATTCTTGTACGTGTTTTCAATGGCTAATCAACTCATCGAAATATTGAAGTTGTGTTGTGTAGGGATTAAAAGTTTTAATTATTTTATAGGTACGTACGAAAAGCACTGAGCCCACTCGTCTTCGACAGCCTTTTGAACGCAGCCACAGCTTCCTCGGCATCCATAAAACGTTTATCTCGGTGTTATCTTTCTTTTTCGGAAATAAATAAAAAAAATTGCGACCTGATACGGCGGGTGACACAGTTGTTACACATCTGACGTCACCAAATGGTCGATCATTTGCTTGGTGGTGTGCGAAGATGCGTTGCCGTGGTGAAGGAGGATCCTAATACGAGATTGTCCCGCACAACCGGGGTGGTGCATTTGCTTCTAGTTTTAAATAATTTTGATTTTGACGTTTTGTAAGTGCCGCAAATAATGGTCTATACAGAATATAAATGATTTTTGACTCTGACTTTGACTTTGACATTGTACACGAAAGAATGTTTATTACAAAACATATAATTTTGTAGGAAGATCAAATAATTTTAATATTATCATTATTATAAAAATAAAAATATTTTTACCAGATTTTATTGCGAGTTATTTTATTCAATTATACATCTCGCACGCAAAAAAAAAGTATATAAAAAAAATTTGAATATCGAGCAGAAATAAAATATCGAAGTTTGAAATCGATTGCAACTTCTTCAGAGACTAAGTCGATTATTGTTTGAAATCGGTCAGGTTACGCATTTGGACATAACTATTTGAGAGAAAATTGAAATGTCAAACGCAAACTGAAGGAGTGGATCGACTATAATTTTCAATATTTTTGGTTTAAATATTTCTTGTGAAACTGGTATTATATTATTAGCTTGTTTAGCTATCACATCACAGTTACTTGCTGCTACGGAACCCTTCATGGGCGAGTCCGACTCGCACTTGGCCGGTTTTTATGTTATTACGAATCATTGAGTCCAAGCATCTGAACTCAATGATTCGTAATATAACATAAATACATAGGTCGGTACACTTTTATGCTTATTGACCGGTACTTCGTTTTGAATTTAAATAAAGAGGAGCTTTAATTAAGGGTAATTGTTAGTTGAATTATTTCATTCATCCTTTTAGTAATGTACCTAACTTGCGCTTAGGAAGTAAAAATATTAAATACCAAGAGCTGCAGCGATAGCACCGACTGCACGCCATAATCCTTTATCTCTCGTGAAAATGCTTGCACGGTGTGGGTCAAGTGACGTCAATGGAAGGGAAGCTATCACTCTGTCTACGAGAGCTGGTTCAAATTCTGCTAGTTTTTCGATGAGTACCTGAGAATATAATACCGCCATATGATCACATTATCCTCTATACCTAGAAACAAAACTATCTATCTCTCAAGTTCATTCTATCTATACTTTCTATAATATTTTGTAGCAGGTATTAAACACAATTTGAAAACAGAATTTTTCTTTTATTGATTTCCATTCATGTCTACTCACAGATTTGACAAAGATAGAATAGAACTTGATAAATAATAATAAAATGTACCTGACAACGTTTATTTCTCAGACTAGAAGAATACTGAGGTTTATTTTTAGACGTCGCCGTCGGTAGGTAATACCTACTAGTTATATTGCATCACCTGTGTACAGTCTGGAGACGGTCCAGCCATAGACAACTCGCCACGAACTGCAGCGTCCCCTAAAGCTTCCACAAATGCTTTCTCATTGGAACATTGGTCCCATAAACGATTCCATAATTCCTCTCTAAAATAATAATTATGTGACATTATTTATAAAATGAATTTCATGATGGCTATTATTTTATCAATTGGCGATGAGACTTACGTTAAATCATATTTCAAACACAATTTCACAGTTTGGTCTGCAACTTGTTTATTACTCAATACCTGCGATCTTTCAGATATATTGATAATAAACTGACTTGCAAGAGCCTTCGCCTCGGGCCCTTCAGTCGAGCAAAGCAAACGTAAAGCATGTAGATATCGCCCTGAAGATAAAAACGCTTGGGCTCTGGCAAGGAGATGGCGTGGTCGTACACGAACAATTCCTCGACGCCCAAGTATTGAAAGGGCTCCTTCGGAGACTGATGCCCCGCCCAGAGCGCTTACACCGGCTGTACACATTGCTCGAGATACACGACCGTCTGTCCAATGACCCTAGGGCAAGTGAGGTTATTAAGTACATGATTTTTTTACTAATACCGTCGTGGATATTAAGCCAAATAAAATAAATAATAAACGCTAAATACCTTAAAGAACGCTGATGCGTAAACTGGTTCAAAATGTGAAAGATCCAAAGGTTTCTCATAGTCATCACCCCATAACCGCAAATTCTCATCTGCGTCAAATATTGCCAAATAGCCGCCTAGCCAACCGAGCCACAGGGGACTCGTTGTCAGTTCTACTCGATGGATTGGTCTAAGAGCTATATTAGTTCCAGTAATCGTAAGTGATAGCCACTGTAATGTCTTCGCGCGACCGCATACTAGTACTTGTTCATCTGTTTCGCTCCACTCTAAGACTGGAAGAGTATCTGCAGGGCCTGTAAGCCGTAGCCCGGCAGCTCGACCCCCAGCCACTATAATGACCCGTGAAAGTGTGGCTAAAGCTAAAATGCGAGCATTTCGAGCTGCCATGGCGACGACTTCCCCACGAGCGCCTGAAAAGAGGCATGACGTGCGGGCAGAACGAACTCCTAATGGTCGCGAAAACTTGATTAACCACACAGAACCGCCGGTATCGAGTGCAAGACCTGAAGTGCCAGCCCATGTTACACGCAAGGAGCCCCAGGTCTCACCCCCTAAAGTGATGCGCCTCAAAATTGTCCCACGAATGCTTTCAAATTGGCATATTAGTCCTCTTGCATAGCCCGCCAGCAGGCGAGTGCATTCTTGATTGTATGACAAACACGATACCGCTCCTCTATCAGTGTTAGAATCACACACCCACCGCAACGTTTGGTCGTGAAAAGACAGCAGGTGGCCATGTGCTGTTCCAACCGTTAGTTTTGCATCTGTTCCAACACTCAACGCTGTTGCAGCGCCAGCAGACGATCTTTCCTAAAAAACGATTTGTTACCAGTATATGAACTATAATATGTGAATGCAGTAAACTGCATTTCTAAATAATAAATAAATTGCTGTAAAAAAGGTAAGTTCAATTTTTTAAGAATAATAATAAAAAGATTGAAATAATAAGTAATTTTTTTACTGAAATATATACGAAATAATACGTGGCAACCGAGATCGCGGCCGCCCGCGGGTGCCCGCCATGCTGTTTCATGCAAATATACAGCAATACAGTGCAATGTAGTGTATAGGCATAATGTGCGCGTGACCCACGCCCATCCCGAAAATATGATTAAGAAACTAAAGGTTTTGATTTTAAGGAGGTTGCAGATCTATTGTAGAAAATACATGTTTTCAATTTTTAAAAATTTGCATGACTTTTTAAACAAATAGCAAGACTGGACTTTCCTCTCGGGATTGAGAACACAACCAAGAACTACACTGAGGCCTGTATTAAGATGATGACAATAAACAACATACTTGTGCCTGTAGCAGTTGTTGAGATACTCCCTGGAGAAAGTCTACTTGGAGAGCAGAACAAGTAGCTGGCTCTTCAACATATTTGTTTTCCTTATTTTTAGAGTCTTCATCTTCTGTTGATAAAACTTCGGCTAAAGTTGGTGCCTCACTTGCAGGCAGTGCATATTCAACTTCATCTAACTGAGGATATGAAAGATAACTGATTATCTATTGTAATATCTTTGTGAAGGAGTGTGGCGTTCATAAGTTCATGTTCTCTACCTCTGTCTATCTTAATATCATGGTGAAAAAAAGCTTTAATTAGAGTTGCAACTACACCTAGGTACAAAACATGAGGTATTGCATGAAAATAAAGTTAACTGAATGAAGAAGGAAATGAGTTAAGCTCGCCTTTATATAAGTATTATATTTATATTTATTCATTTATTTATTAAACGTACTCTTATATAAACATGTGTACAATAAAGAATTAAATAAACAAAAAATCAAATTCTTGTAATTTAATATCATGAATAGAAAGTTAGTGACAAGACAATGCAAATATGAAGCAATTTAAACAACTCAGTAGATATACCTACTTATAGCTTTCTACAACTGTAATAAAAAATATAAGCCAAGATTAAATGGGTACAATAATGCTAGGTTTCTGGGGTCCATTGCATGGCATCTGATTATTAATTGAAGATGTAACAAAGCAACTGTTAGTCTAGGCTGAATCCTCTTCGGATTGCAGCTACTCTACACCCACCGATTTGCATCATGAAAAGTACCAGTTTTTTTAACAGTATTTATACACCCGTATTCTCAGTTCAGTGATATCTGTGATAGTGACTCATATTATAAGTCTTACTATATAGTAATAGTTTATATCTTGGTTCTCCAGTGGCTTTATGACAGCCGTCTAATACTTAACATACAACCAATTTTATTGACATGATATTGAAGTGCCTCTTGAAGAACAATTCAACATGTTGCAATAGTAGTATGGCAAAATCTAAGACTACATCAATATAATTAATTTTAGTTACCTCCTCAATATCCAAATACTGAAGACTTTCAACCGACTCTAAATCAGAGTCCAACAAAGATTGGACAGAGGGCGTTTTCAACAAATCCATAGTATCAAGATATGGCTATTGTTTTATAAGTTATACTTCAATAAATTCATATGTATCACATTCAAGAAATAAATCCAAATCTTCGGAATAAATTATTGATAAAATATGTCGGCACAACACAAAACTTTATTGGGCAGTTTCGATTGTCTGGATATGGTCTGCTAAAGCTTTAAACGTACTTCTTTCGGACAGAGAGAAATCAAATTTTATAGAAACTTATAGTTATTAACCTCATGAATAAACACTAATACGTTGTTTATAAGTTAATCATAATAAAGATGTAACTAATTATTGAAAATCAAATGCCCGATTTAATTTAGACTGGACAGCTGAGCTGAGTTCAGCTGAGTGCAGTGCAGTGACTGACTGCTGTCAGTGTCATTAAGTATGAAGCTATAGATAAATTAGAGCTTCATTGCTTCATGCTATAGCTTGTCTATAAAGTCGTGAAATTAAATGAGGGCGCTGCTGAACTTCATGTAGCAACCCTATATAGTGCGACTAAAATGATCTTGATACTAGAAGTTCGTTCCTAGTAAAATGAGTTACTAAAATAAAACACATTATGCAGTCATAATATTGTTTCTGTTTTATTTATTAAACCAGGTGCAGTATAAAGTTTTGACCCAGATCTAGAATAAAGTTATTGAACCAGATCCAGAATAAAGTTAGTTCAAACTCAAACTTAATCATTTATTAAATTCAATCAGTTACAAAGAATAATCACTCCGGATTCCAAAAATATTAAATAGTCACCACTGTCACCACAAAGTTTAAAGTTATCCATTTCTTTCTTCGGCCGACGTTTCATGTGTTTCCCAGGAGTTTCAAACTTTCCATCATTCTTAAAACCTTCGTTAACTATCCGCCAACTGTACTCTCTGATTTTCCTGTAAAGAGTAAAAATAATCATTTAATAAAATTAATTACTGAATGGCAACAAGTTATTGACTTGAAGCAATTGTTCAAATAAAAAAATTGGTACAATAACAGATTGAACGACTTGTACCATCATAATATCAAAAATTTAGATCGTACTATAAAAATGACCTACTATAAAATATTTTTCTAACCTAAAAATATTGAATGTAAACAATGCCTTTTTTGCCTTCAAATCGTAAATTCAGTAGATTTGTAAGTTCCGATAGATTCAAAACAAATAATGACATGATTACATACCCATCAAAGATGCTGTTCGCCCATAAACGTCCTCCAAATCCCATAAAATTGTCCAGCTTAGTAGTCCGTGATTCATCGCTGGAAAACTTTAAAAATCACTTCCCATGCACCACTCTGATTTACTTTACTCATTTCTCAACCTTTCATGCGTAGTTTGGTATCAATGTATTGCAGTTTAATGAAAACAATAAAAAATACGAGAAGAAAACTGGCCCACTACACGATATTCGACGATAACAGTGACAACTGACGTACTTATGTTTGGTGTTGCCACTCACATGTTTAATGTTAGTTCCTCAAACATTCTTTTCACGACTAAATAGACAAGCTATACTTGTTACGGTGTTACTTTACTTTACTATTTTACTATATAATTACTAGGTAAGTACGTATAATAGTATATAGTTTGTCTAATGAAAGCTGAACCACGACATTTATTGATTTGCAACACCAGTAGACTATAAATGTCACCTCCTGTCATTTCTCTGTGGATTGCACGTATACATTATGATTTTGATGCTTTGTATGTATTCACATCGAATATTAACAAGATTCTATCAGATGCGATATCCAAAAATATTCGCTTTTGTATTAGATATTTGTACTTTTCGACAATATTTATTTAATTAATATCATTAATTATAAGTGTGACTGATGATGGATCAAGCAGCTCGGATGAATATTTGGAATCTAATTTTGATTATAATTAATAATATTTTTTTCTATTAAATGAATTTCGTCTGAAGATAGTTTTTAGTCTGGAATAATACAGGCACAATATGTCTTGCACACGTTCATAGGCCACATTTTGTCCGTGAAATATATTCCTAAGGGTAGCGGGAACGGGATCATAATTTCACGCAGGCATTAGCTAGTCTTAGTCTATATCTCCACTACATCTGCGGTTTTAGTCGGTTCGATTCCGACATAACCATCCCCAATGGCCAACGGGGGTGATATTCGTGGGGATTTCAACATGAATAAACCTGCTTCCTTTTCCCCCGATATTCCCACAGTACCAAACTCCCACGCAGGCGAAGTCGTGGGCAAAGGATAGTATTTAATTAAGAAATCTTATATATCTTATAAATCCTATAATAAAAAAAATCTTTAAAAATATCAGTTAAACTATAATAGGTACACACTTTTAGTTCACGATCAAAATGTTTTTATCCAACTATAACTGGTGATACCTGCCCTAAATTTTTTAAATTTGCCGCGGCTTTGTTGGTCCAGCTTTCATTAGACAGAGTAGTTTGTCTAATGAAAGCTGGACCAACAAAACCGCGGCAAATTTAAAAAATTTAGGGCAGGTATCACCAGTTATAGTTGGATTTAAACATTTTGATCGTGAAATAAAAGTATGTACTATAGTTTAAATGATATTTTTAAAGAATTTTATTGCGCTTTATTTGGTGTTATTCTTATTTATATTTTGATTTCTTTATTAAATACTATCCTTTGCCGCCGACTTCACCTGCGTGGGAGTTTGGTACTGTGGGAATATCGGGGGAAAAGGTAGCAGGTTTATTCATGTTGAAATCCCCACGAATACCACCCCCATTGGCCATTGGGGATGGTTATGTCGGAATCGAACCGACTAAAACCGCAGATGTAGTGAAGATAATACTAAGACTAGCTGTTGCCTGCGTGAAATTATGATCCCGTTCCCGCTACCCTTGGGAATATAATTTCACGGACAAAATGTGGCCTATGAGCGTGTGCAAGACATATTGCCTGTTTTATTCCAGACTAAAAACTATCTTCAACCGGGCTTATAGGAATCAGACGAAATTCATTTATTATAAAAAAATATTATTAATTATAATCAAAATTAGATTCCAAATATTCTTCATCATCATCCGAGCTACTTGATCCATCACCAGTCACACTTATAATTAATTATATTAATTAAATAAATACTGTTGAAAAGTACAAATATCTAATACAAAAGCGAATATTTCTGGATATCGCATATCTGAATCTCGATAATATTTGATGTGAATACATACAAAGCACTGACCTGTATTATCTATAGATACAAAGTATCAAAATCATAATGTAAACGCGCAATCACAGAGAAATGACAGGAGGTGACATTTATTTTATTGTCTACTGGTGTTGCAAATCAATAAATGTCGTGGTTCAGCTTTCATTAGTCAAACTCTAAACTATATAGAATATAATAAATTATAATAATTATATTAAATAATAAATAATAAATAAAAAAATAAATTATAATAATTATATTAAAGTCCCGCGAACATTTATTTTTATTTTTCATAAGATTATAATTATTGGTGTAGGTACTTATTTACCACACAAATCGGTATTTGTTTTTCGAAATGTGAAAATAGATAATATTTTAGAAAAGGAACCCATAATTTATTATTGTAGGTGATGATATCAGTGTAGTAGGTGGTCTTATACAGGTCAGTGTAGGTGGTAGTTTGCTTACACACTTTTTGGTAGTCTGGTCTGTCTGATAGCTGGTAGCACATTTCGTTCCTTTTATCAAACACGGTCCAACAAGTGTCCAACAGTCCAACACCATTTAATCCGAGGATTTAATCTAAGCATTTGCATTTAATTTGACTATGGTTTGACATAATGTTTATAATGAGTGCGCCGAATGACATATTGCTATGGCAACACTGATTTAAAAAAGTTCTTTGAGTTCTTTTGTGGAGTGTGATTGCAAATTCCGAAATTAACTGATCAACGTCATTTTAATCATTAAATGTTTCGTGATTTTATGTCATTCTTTTAATTTGTGAATATTTAAACAATCTAAATCTGAAGAATTCCAAGTGAAGATAATCAATCCAAATCCAAAAAGATTGCAACTTGAAAGTATCCGGATACAACATGTCGCCATTTTGATAAGGTCATTGTAAGTTCTCGCATCAATCAAATACAATTGTTGTGTCTTTTGGAACAAAGTGCTATTATAAGTTTCTATCACAATGTCGGATAATGGTTCAAAAGAACCACCTTTACAAACAATGAATGGGATGCCACCTAACCATAACCCCTGGATGTATGGTATCTATCCGCCGCCGTATAATGGTTATCATGGTGGCATGTATCCTCCTTATTATAACCAATACTTTAATCAAATGGGCAACAACCCAGGATTTCCGAACAACTCTCATCAGTTTCATCAAAATAAAGATCAAAAATCTGAATTAATGCATCCTCAATTTTCTAAACCGCCACCATCTGCACCTTTACTTGGAATGTCCCCTTTAGATACTAGTCGTCCATTTTTTAATCAAGCACCCATTAGGTTTAATCTTAATAATGTTAGGAAACCAGCACCTATACCTTTGAATGTAAATCCTCTTCTTTCTAATAATGGCAATAATAAAAAGAAACGCAAGAAGCAAAACAATAACATTAAAGGATTTGGAGGAGATATGGACTCCTTTAATGATGTATTGCCACCATTGCCTGATCATCCTCCTCCACTACCACCTTTGCCTCCTCCAGATATTCCTAAACCTCCACCCCCACCCCTCGATGTTCCATTGCCACCACCACTGGCCACAGAAGATATTCCACAGCCACCAGAACCAATAAGGAATAACTTTTTGAATCAAACTGATGAAACTATTAAAGATGAGGAAATTGCTACTACAAACAATAATCCTTCCAACTTCTTTACATCTGGATCCATTCCAACTACTGCAGGCAGTTGGCCTGAGAGTTTGGAGAGATACATTAAAAGATGCTATGAAAAATGTAAGTCTGGCTTTGACCGTGACCAAATTGATATATGTTTGAAAGGAAGAATAACAGCTGCAGCAAATAAAGACGAAATATGGACTAGAAATTGGGATGAGGAACCCATACCTAGTGTCCATAGTGAAAGGAATAATTTGTCAGTGAAACCTGTGCGCGGTACACTAAACTTATATCAGAAACCTGACAATGTTGATCCTCCTAAAAGTAGAGGACATTTACCTGCTAGAGGTTTTGTTGGACGTAAAAGTTCTCCACAGAGAAGAAGACGCCCACATTCTAGGAGTAGGTCTCAATCCAGAAGTCCTAGGAAGAGGCTCAGGTATTTCTTTTACTTTTCATACTTTTTTGATAATGTTGTAAGTTGTTTGAATATTTGAAAACTTAATACTATTTATTGCAGTGCTTCTTCTGCTTCTGGAGATGAAGTGGAGGAAAAAAAGGTATCAAAAAGCAAGGTAAGACAAAAAGTTAAAGATAGGCTATCACTTGATCAGAAGAAACCAGAAAAATATCAAAAGCATGCCAATAAAAAGAAACCAGCATTTGAATTTGCAATTGAAGATTTTCAGGGTAATGCAGAAAAACTACAGAAAAGAGCAGAAAGATTTGGTCATTCTCCTAATGTGCCTTCCATAGCAAGCTCTGTTCAAGGAGGAGGAAGGAGAGAAGAACTGTCTTCCAAACGTCCTATTATTCAGGATATGGATGGAGATTATGAAGATAATAATGAGCATATAATAGGCACATGCCTAGATATTGAAAAGTCCTTCTTAAGATTAACTAGAGCTCCGGAAGCATGTGAAGTCCGCCCTTTGACTGTTTTAGTAAATTCATTGAAAAATGTGAAGCAAAGATGGATAGATATGCAAGATTACAGATATGCTTGTGATCAATTAAAATCAATAAGACAAGATTTAACAGTGAGTTTTTGGTTATATTGTCAGGCTTCCTACTATTTACTGCAATAATTAGGACTTACAACCTCTCTGTTTTTGCTTGTAACTTTGTTTACTCCATGCTTGTTCTATTAGTTTTTATATTATTTTCATATTGCAGGTGCAAGGAATACGAGACAGTTTCACTGTTGAAGTATATGAAACACATGCTCGAATTGCTCTCGAGAAAGGTGACCATGAGGAGTTTAATCAATGTCAAACACAGCTTAAAATGCTTTACTGTGAACTACCTGATTGTGCGACAAATATTTCTGAGTTTACAGCATATAGAATATTATACTATATATTCACCAATAATACTTTAGGTTGGTATTACTAATTAAAATAACTTTTACAGTTTATTAGATAGTATGGCATATAATAACATATATTTATTTTTTCTTTTCAGATATAGGCACTATGTGTAAAATCCTTCCTAAAGAAAGTGATTTGACTGATGAATGCATGATACATGCCCTGAAAACTAGACATGCATGGGCTCTAGGAAATATGCGTAGTTTATTCCGCCTGTACAAAAATGCCCCAAAAATGGGAGGATATCTTATGGACTGGTTTGTGGACAGGGAAAGAAAGAAGTACCTGAAGTACATCATTAAGTCGTACGTCTTTTATTTAGCTTTTCTATTCAAATTTATTTTGGTGCTAAGTTTTATAATATTTCTCCACTCCACTCTTCACTCTACTGGTCTCCACTCGTCTAACCAAAACCTTTCTTGCTTAGGCTCAAAATTTACCGGATGTTTGGTTGTAATTGGTTAAGTCGAACCGGAGGTATGACCAAAAATGACCTAAAAACGAAGTGGGGGCGAAGCCACGGGTATTAGCTTGTATAAAAAGTAGTCTATATGTTGCCCAGAAGTATAAACTATAATCGTACCAAGTTTGAGCCAAAGACCTCCAGTAGTTTTTGTTCCATGCATGCACATACAGACATGAGACAAACAGACAAAGATAACAAATTACTGTTTGCATTTTTTGTATTAGTATAAATCACCAATCATCGCCCAATAGTAATTTTGTAAATACATTCAATGTACAGAATTGACCTCTCTACAGTTTTAATAAAGTAGTAAGATATGTAAATAATTCAATGTCAGAAATTGACATCTACAGTTTTATTATAAGTAAGTATAGTATAGATATAGATTAGGTTACATAAATTATGATTGGCGCCAAATTTGTTTTGTCAGCAAACAAAGTGAATTGTGAGCTGCTTTTAGTGATTGACAATAACCAAATCACGTTCACGTTCGAAAATGACGGACTTTCCATACAACTTCATCGCCTAGTTTACACTCTTAGTAGTAAAATTTTAAAAACTGCTGATACACATTAACCTTTATTCCTAAACAGAAGCAGCTTTATGAAATTTGAAAATTACAGACTTCCATTCAAATTTTCATCCTTTGTTTTATCCCCTTAGTAGTGAATTACCAAAAATCTATTTTTGATGGATGCTTGCTACGTGAAAGGCATCTACCTACTATTAAGATTACCTATTAGTTTATAGATGCTGTTGTTTAGGCTCTGGGTTGATTATCAGTCAGTTGGGACAAGTAATTATAGGTACTTATAGAGCTATAAAATAGCAGTATAAAAAGCTATAAAATTGATCAGCCATCCATCATCAATGTGTGACAAAAAAAATTATCTTACCATCAATGTAAGCTTTTGTAGACATGAACCAGCATTGTTGCTAATTTCTAGCATGCTGGACAATTTTATGCTAAGTGCTAAAGGGGCTCTTTATTTCAACGTGCAGTATTAATTTAAGAAGTAACATAATACGAAGGATAAGGATTTCAGGTCACGAAGTCGATTGTATTGTCACCTTACCTTACCGTATGTACCTATCTTTGCCGTGGCACTCGGAATTCCGATAACTATGTTTGATTCTGCTGAACAGTAATAATTAAAAAATTGTTTTGAAATCATAATCATTATCAAGCTAACCAATACTTATTTTCTGAAAATCCTTGATACTGATAGTTATTGACAAGGTACTGCTTTTTTTCCATACAAAATCATAATTATTATGCACTCACAATTAATTTTAGTTGATTTTCTTGCTCACTGAATATTTAAAAAATTACCCATTCGCAAATATACCCATCTAAGAGTACTATCCCATACTAATCCCAATTGTAGGCAAGTACCTAACCTACATATTGGGATTTGATCTTTTCCTTTAAGTGTAGCTAGTTTTTTACTTACTGGACAATGTTGCTTCAACTGATACGACGTCTGTGTCTGTGCTACTAAATTTATGAATATTGAATCACATATTCATGTACATTGTACCTAATTTTGCGACAATAACAAGTTAATATATTATTTCTTAATTTGGTAAGCTGTAAACTAGACACATCTGACTGAATATAAAGATACAATTAAATGTTTACACTATGCTATCCAGTTAATTATCGCGTTTAAAACTGTTATTATGAACTTGTTACAATAGGCACCTTAAACCGTAATCCGAAAATAAACTTAAAAAATTCTTAACAAATATTTGAGCGCTTTTTTCTGGGGAAGCTGTTTTTGATTGACATATTAGAATCCTGAGTCACGGATTTTGAATATAATTTTACATTGAAGCACATGCATAGGTGGTATCTGTGCATCTACCTATATTTAATAATTTTATATTTCTTTGATCTTCGAATAGAATCGAAGATAACAGGATCTGCTCAGAACAGATTCTGTTATTTCCGATTTTCGATTAAATATAGAATCCGATTGAAGATCAATGAAGTAGAAAGACAAGGGCAGTTGAGAAATAATGATTATTCAAGTTACATGAAGCTTAGTATAATATAAAAGCACCATTTCTTTTAGATTTAAAACACTAAAATACCTACCAGGAAAAATGCCAGCTTAGCTGGTTGTGTTTTATTAACATTTTCTTTTATGTGCAGCTACAGGCAGACTGTTCCCGTGGACTTCATCGTTCGAGAGTTGGCGTTTGAGTCCAGTACTAAAGCATTAGAATTTTTAAAACAGTTCCCACTTTCGTACACTAGCGATCGATCTCACATTGATTGTAAAGCTAGTCAACCCTTCGTTGCGAGTCTCTAACATTTTGTACTCGGGCGTCATATTAGATGCCCAGTTGTTGTAACTTGGTGCGTGGTAATGTAACGGCTACGACGCTATAACGGTTACCAGTGTAATTACACATTCACTGCACTCACTCGTCAGCAGCCGTCTCATCACTCAGCATAGTTCACATATTAAATTTTAATCCTTTACTAGGATAAGGCAATGCAATTATATATTGAGTTGTACAGCAGAAGAGGAACTCCATTGAAGAAGATGTCCATATTTGAAGCTGGATGGAAATTCAACTACCTCGTAGAACAACCATATTGGAACAAAACAGAAACATTTAATGTGAAAGTTGTGAAAGTGAAAGACTTACAAGAAGACTATAAGGGAACTAAGTGTTAATTTTTTAATCTTTTGTGTAGATACTTAATAATGTTAATCAATTATTATTGTAAAAACCACGCAAGTAAAATATTTTAGAACTAGTAATTAAATGATTATTGTTTTAATTTTCTTTTTTTTACTGTTTGGGGTGCAAATAATAATTTAATGGATTCCCAATTTCATAAAATGTAGGTGGGCTTACTGAAAATTGCGAAGTTTCGCCTGAACCAAGCTAGGCGACTAAGGTGTCAGAGTTCATTCATGCCACTTCGCATTTATAACCGTAAACACCCTTTTTTATCGTGCGGAAATACCCATGAATACCACCCCCGTTGGCTAGCGGGGTTGGTTATGTCGGAATCGAACCGACTAAAACCACACGTCGCCCTGGGGGGCTAAAAAGGCCACATTGGATGTTTCATAATTTCTCTGTCTACGCCGCACTATGTTTTATGAGAGCCATTTTTCGGACATCCCACTTTTATTCAATAATATGATAGATATAATCATTTTAATGTTATATTTTGAATCCCTGTTTAGATACCATGTCTGGTTTTTTTTTTAAAAATATCCAAAGTTCTCAATATTTTTAACTCAAAATTTATAAAAACATTAATTGAAGTCAAAGTATATACAATTCGTGAAAATGATGTTAGAAGCATTAATAGGGAATCTAGCACCGCATATTTTAAAGTTATTTTGAACAACGTATCGCTACCAGATCCGGATTTATACGTGATTTTAGGTTTTAAGTTATTCCTATTTTTCTCGATAGTTACGTCTCGTAAGTGCCCATTATCTTTACCAATATAAAGCTTTGTACTTCTACTACACACCATATGAATTTCAGAATCCAATGTCATGGAACTTTGAAGCTAAATATTTTAAAAATTTACCCGGATTTTCACCATTAGGGTCGACACACACTCGAATACACTAAATGGATTTTGATAGCCACATAGATAAAAATCGAAATCAAATCAGGTGAAAAAATATTATTCGAGTGTGTGTCGACCCTAATGGTGAAAATCCGGGTAAATTTTTAAAAAACTTTAGCTTCAAAGTTCCATGACATTGGATTCTGAAATTCATATGGTGTGTAGTAGAAGTACAAAGCTTTATATTGGTAAAGATAATGGGCACTTACGAGACGTAACTATCGAGAAAAATAGGAATAACGAAAAACCTAAAATCACGTATAAATCCGGATCTGGTAGCGATACGTTGTTCAAAATAACTTTAAAATATGCGGTGCTAGATTCCCTATTAATGCTTCTAACATCATTTTCACGAATTGTATATACTTTGACTTCAATTAATGTTTTTATAAATTTTGAGTTAAAAATATTGAGAACTTTGGATATTTTTAAAAAAAAAACCAGACATGGTATCTAAACAGGGATTCAAAATATAACATTAAAATGATTATATCTATCATATTATTGAATAAAAGTGGGATGTCCGAAAAATGGCTCTCATAAAACATAGTGCGCCGTACGCATAATATCATATCATATATGCTTTCAAAGTGCACGGCATTCATTGAAGAGACGTTCACAAATTAAGCCTCAGAAATATGCAAATCTATCGCTTACCTCCTCTTTTCTTGTTACCTGTCACTTTCACACGCAAGGCCGCGCGGCTGTTCTTGAGAACTGGAGCGCGCTTGTCTAATACGCGGTTTACATTCAGCCATTCCCGTTGCCGCTTGCCTTGCCGTACATATTTCCCCGTACATTTGCTGTGGCAACGTCAGCGGAAATGAGTGTTTACATTGCCGCTTCATAATTCATATGTACTTTTAATTCGACTCTGGGCGATGGATAACGTGGAAATTGTCGCAGCGTCGGCGCTCTGCCTTATAAGTTTAATTAATTATTTAAATGTTTAAAAAAAAATATAATTCAAAAGAAACGTCGACGTCAGAGAAGATGGTGGATGATAGCAATTCATCGTAATAGAACAATGTAAGTATTTTTAAAGATATTAAAAGCTTTTGAACGCGCTTGCTTCCGACTAAACGAGAGAGCAACATGTTAACACACGTTGCCGCTCGCATTGCCGCGCTTTGATGTCCGCTAGAAAAACCACCAAATGAGGGATAGCCGGGCAATGCGAACGGCAACGTCAAAGGCGATGGAAATGTCTGTTTACATTCTCGCGTTTCCCAGTTTATTCCCCATGTCCCTGCTCGTTGCCGCGGCAATGGGCTGAATGTAAACGCGGCGGTATATGACAACTCATAGCGTTCATAATTTTGCCGCGGAAAGCATGCAAAATTTTCTACTCAAGTTTTAATTAATTATACCAATAATATAAATATAAGTACTAAATATATTAATTATACTAATTCACTCACTACTCAAGTTTTAAAATAGTGAAATTCTCATTTTTAGTGCAACTTGAAGTGTTAATACTAGCGTATGTTGTTGTGAGTAACAAGTTGAAAACAACCAAAATCCAAGAGCACTGCTAGTGGTCAATCTGTTACTTTGGACGAGGAAAAATAGGTTTCCCGGCATTAACCTATTCTACTCGCAGTAAAGTAGCAGTAGCAGTAGCTCTTCATCGGAAGATGAGCAGGGGTTTGCCTCGCCGGCGTCGAATAAGTGTCGTAGGTACAGTTTTATACGACTGACTCAGGATTCGAAACCCAAAACAGGTCAGATCAGTTACATTATTACTTACAAAATTAAAGTATTGAGGGTTTAATCCTTCCAAAACGTAATAGAAAGGTAGAAGAGGGTTGTGTTATAGATCTACATTGCAATAACTGACCTTGTATCAGTAAAAGTGAACAAGGAGTTCCATTCGCTTCAATAAAACAAATACTTGTTTTTTAGCATCTGCAGATATAGTAGTCTAAACCCTCTCCGCTCTCTCATTAGAGAGGAGATCAGGAGACCCATGCCCAGCAGTGGGACATAAATGGGTTGCTATTATTTATTATTTAGATATATTAGCTAGATGTTGTACTGGCCAGGAGTTAGTGGCACTGTTAATTGAAGAACATAACTGTTGTGAGACATCAATGGTGTTTCTGACATGGGCAAAGGAAAATAATTCCTCTATCTATTCTTACCATACAATTAATTTCTTGTAAGGGCTGCGAGAGATTGATTGGAAGCGCTCCCCCCAAATAAATCAGTTAAATACCCTAAGGTTAAATAAGGGGCACACTCCCAAAAGACACTTTGGAAGGGAGACCGGAGTTCAACACTTGGCACTTCTGAGATCTCCTCGCTTTTAATTTTTTATATCACATCATTTCATTCCTTACTCTATAGGTACATGATGAGTGTAAGTAATTGTATTTTTGTTATTCAAAGACAAATTTATCAAAGATTTTATGATTCATGTGTGGAATCTTTTTTATAAACTTTATGATAAATTTGAGCTTTTGCCTTGAGGGTAGATGACCTTTGGCAATTATAGTTGGGATATACCTACTGGTTTGTTCATGGTGATTTGGGTGCTCCCCCCATAATGTTACTCCCAGAATACTTGTTTTTCCTTATTTTGGTTTATCAGATCTTGTAAAGAGATCTTGGTAATGTCTTTTGTTTTTATGTGGATTTTTGTGAAGGGGGGGGGGGGGGGTCCTGAACTCCCTTAAATATATTCAGGCTTATTTAGCTACATTTGTGCAAGAGCTTGGCCGAATAAATATTGACCTCTTCTCCAAATAATTTGTATTATCTTCAGAAGATAAATCAGAGGCAGTTCTCAAGGGTAGTAAAGACTGTATTAAGATGAAAGTTTGGGTCTAGATCATTTAAATCTATAGCAGCCCAATTCAGTTAATCCTACAAGTCCTAGGTAATTCCTACTGTACCCATTCTGCATTGTTCAACTGGAATGTTGTATAGGGACAGTAATATATTAATCAATTTGGACGGAAGCTAGACTATAAAGATAGGTCTCGGTGACCTTAAAGTTTCTAGATAGTCTTTGCTGGTATGTCAATTACTAACAGTCAGTCTTAACACCTTCACTAGAACTGGAATATATCTAATAGCTCCAATAAAAAGACCAGGGTCTTACCTCTAACAAAGGTGGCAGGAGCTAAAGCCATTCTATTAAACCTTCTATAGAAGGGTCGTTCTAATCTTCGGAGAGTCCGTGTGAATTTTGTAAACTTACCTTTCCCAAGGCGAAGCTTACTATTGACTATCACAGAGGTTCCTAAAGATCCTAAGATTTGGCTAAGTAGGGTCTTACCCCTTATTGTGTGCAGCTTGGATTATACTGTGAAGAATCTGTAGGCCACAGTTCAGTGGTTCTACACAAGACAGGTAATACACTTGTTGACCACAGATGCTGCAGACGCAGGCTGAGTGCTCGCCTAAATGAAAGTATGTATTACTTCAGTATGTGTTTAAACTTGTACAGTCGGATAGCTGGCAATGGGTTACTCACATCAGGAACGAAGGTGCGTTTCGGTACCTACTTCTTCTGAAATTCTGGAAGTGTGCGATAGTATAGATGTCACAATCTCGGTGGGTTCCTCCCGGGGAGGGACAACCGTATAGCGGACCACCTACCTAGCAATTGACCAGTGCCGGAATGGCGCTAGGTGCCCCCGGCCTCGGAGGCCGTATTCAGAATTTGGGGCGTACCAGACATCGGTTTGTTCGGCTCAGGACGAAGCGCGGTCATAGGCTCGTACAGATCATAGCCATTTTCTTTTACGGCGCCTTCAGTCCACCTAACCAAGAATTGACCAGTGCCGGAATGGCACTTGTTGCCCCCGACCTCGGAGGTCGTTAAACAGAATCTGGGGCGTACCAGTCACCGACTTGTTCGGTGCAAAACAAGCCGCGGTCGTAGGCTCGTACGGATCATGGGACGCCAGGTATGGGTCAGCCATTTTCCTTTTACGACGCCTTCAGTCGACCTATCCAAGAATTGATCAGTGCCGGAATGGCACTTGTTGCCCCCGGCCTCGAAGGCCGTACTCAAAGTTGGGGCTTACCATTCATCGACTTGTTCGGTTCAGTACAAAGCGCAATCATAGGGTCGTATGTTACATAGGACTCCAGATGGGTCAGCTATTTTACGATGCCTTCAGTCGACCATTGAATTTCAGATTGGCTTGGGTACTCCCACCACTGAATCTTATTTCACAGGTGCTAGGCCACCTCAATACTGCGACAGAATCATAATTATTATGTCGTGATGGAAACACATTGGATTCAATGTTTGCTGGCAGTATAAGCTCAAGCTCCTACCTTACGAGAGCTACACGCCGTGTCGGACTGGCCATATAGTCAGGGTGGTATTTGCCGGCCGGGTCCCAGCCTGTCAGGGCCCACAGGCCTAGTTTGCGGCACCCTTAAAGAAAACAGAACCCGAACATACCCCGGCCTTATGGTTAGCCATCCGGGACCTCCCGGCCAAGTCCGACCCTGGGGAGCTAGCTACACCACAACCTGAGACTTTACAACAGGTTAGAAACCTCCTCAGGTGCAGAAGTTGGAACTTCTAGCATAGAAATTTAGTGCTAGTGGGCCATTTAGATAGCTCACTGGACCTCAGATCTCTTAATATAGAATTTAAGAGTTCAACCTGAGCAAATTACAAAAACCCAATAAGATGATGGATTTCAGGGTGTGTATAGCAAAACATCAGCCCTAAGCCGCAGAGCCATGAAGTAGCTAGGTTTTTTAGCTAAGTTATGTCTTCAAGACAGATTGTGTCTAAAGTAACTATACCTTTGCATATAAGGTAGATCTACAGTAGCAACATATACAGCAATAGGAGAGTGCAGATCCAGGCACCTTTTTTGTGGTTTGCACCTTAATGGTGCAGGTCCTAAAACATATTTAGGACTGGTTTGACCTCCAGAGAGGTGGACACCGATTTTAGAGACTGGGTTATCCTTTAACTGAGGCTGAAGATTATACAAATGTCAGATCAGCATTATTAGTGTTTTTAATGGTAATTCCCCAGTCCTGGGACTTTGCTTTTGGCTTGCCATCGGGCGGGGCGAGGTCGTATTGACGTGTCCAACATAAAGAATTCACTTGTCTAATGTATCTCTAAGAACTGCAGTATCTTTATTACTGGCTTCTTACCATAGATCTCATGACTTAACAGTTTTAAAATTGTCTAAGAACAACAATAATATAATAGTAGACAAGCTAAGTGGTTACTGAGACAATAACCTGACGAAAGCCTTTGTCCAGTTGGGCATGTTATTAAACTAGGCAGGCACCTAGAAATGTGACTAGCCTTTTTAATAGAATAGGATGCACTTTATTGTACACCAGTAGTACAATAAAATAAATTGGATAAATTAATAGTCTTATCAAAAGCTGTGGTATACAGACAACACTTTGATAGACTGATTATAGGGTACTAACAATTTTTGGAATATACATATATATTATGTAGATACATAATATATAGAGAATAGAAACATAGAATAAGAATATGTACATAAATAGGTATGTGCATAGTAGATGCTTATCTTATTCAGTCTTTACATACAAATGGAAGAACATTAAATATTGTCATATTTTCATAGACTGTTCATTTTATATTATTACATATAACTGCATCTATGTAAACTGAGATTGTTTTTGATCTCTTAATATTATTATTACTATTATTTTAATGAAGGCTTAAGAAGTTGCTTTTAGCTTGCATTTTGAAATGTGTCTTGCCATTTATTTATTTTCATAATTGGTACCTTTGGTACACATTGTAAATGGTACTGAAGTGGGACTGTTAACTAAGATTTTTTCAAACTAGGTTTGCTTAAATGTCTAGTGGAATAATTATTTTTCTTTTCACATAGCGTTCTGAGTACCTGTACCTATCACAGGTTCTTTCACCAGCAGATAACAAACACGTCTTCAATGAATGCCGTGCACTTTGAAAGCATATATAATATGACTGTTTTGCATTATAATCCGCGCGCGATCAAAATGTGATGCTACCTTTTGGAACTGAGACGTAAGTGGGCCGCCGGCTAGCCGTAGCGTCGGCAAACTCATGTCGAAGCTCACAAAACGAAGCTGTATTTTTAGTGCGACTAGATTTCTAAATGAGTTTAATTTTGAATGCGAGGTTTATAATAATTATAATATTGTATGATTGTCTATTTGTCCGCAAATTTTTGTGCGCGCAAAAATCAGAAACTACTGGAGGGATTTTGATCAAACTTGGTACGATTATAGTTCATAGTTTTGGGTGACATATAGGCTACTTTTTATTCAAGCTGAAACCCGTGGCTTCGCCCGCGCTTCGTTTTTAGGTCGTTTTTGGTCATATCTCCGGTTCTACTTAACCAATTACAACCAAACATACGGTAAATTTTTAGTCTAAGCAAGACCTTTTTAAAAAAAACCGCATCAAAATCCGTTTGGTATTTTTTATCGCTATCGATGGACGTAAAAAGAACTGAACGGATTTTGATGCGTTTTTTTTATTAGAAAGGTCTTTTTTAGACTCAAAATCTTACGCATATTTGATCACAATCGGCTGATTAGAACCGGCAATAAAACGCGAAAATCGACGTCCACGCGGGCGGAGCCGCGGGCAACAGCTATCTTTAATATACCGCCTTTTCTTATCTGATCTACATGGATCTACATGTAATCGTGCCAAAAATACCGAAACGACGATGACGAGAGTGATAGGAGATAGGACGAACATCAAATGTCTGACAGGTAAGAACAGTTCAACCGTTCTCGAGTTTTTGCAATACTGACAGAATTGCAATTAATTTTTATTTATTAGATTAAAGATTAATAATGAGTGGAAAAAGGGGTAAAATCTTGAGTAGTGAATCTCGCGAAATAGTTCTGGCATTTGATAGATATTTCAATCAAGAACAAAGTCGGTCTTAACACGCTAACGCTACTTGAGAACTGTCATTTTCGATTTACTTTGACAAGGTTCCTTCACATTTTCATCGCGCGCGGATTATAAAACAAAACAGATATTATGCATGTGGAAAAGTGCACGGCATTCGAGCAAGGTGCTTGCTGGTTATTGATAGAAGACTATGAGTTGTCATAGACAAGCGCGCTCCAGTTCTCAAGAACAGCCGCGCGGCCTTGCGTGTGAAAGTGACAGGTAACAAGAAAAGAGGAGGTAAGCGATAGATTTGCATATTTCTGAGGCTTAATTTGTGAACGTCTCTTCAATGAATGCCGTGCACTTTTCCACATACATAATATCTGTTTTGTTTTAATGCAAAACAGTCATATTATGATCATCTTATCTGTCAGTTGACATGATTTACATAATAAAATACACGTAAAATACAGATACCGGCACGTAAATTGGCCCGACGCGTCATATGCGCAAAGGTCGATTTTTAGGTCGCGGGAAACGTGGTTGTGCTGTCGCGGACATATGATTGGTCCGTCACTTGACGGACCAATCAAATGTCTCCGAGAGTCGTCTTGTAGCGAATCAACGTTCCGTTCGTTCGTACTTTGAATCATTTGATTGGCTCAAAGTGCTCGATGCGCGAACTTACCCCAAACCTGGCCAAGTAACGTGCCTGTATCTCTGTATCTGTACCTATTATGACAAATGACGGATATGGTGATCATAAAAAATATGAAACATTAAATGTGGCCTTTTTAGCCTATCTGACGTAGGTACCTACCCTTTCAGTACCTAAATGCTGAAGTGGCGGGAACAATCAGATGATTTAAGACAATTTTATTTTGTTATTTAATTCTTCTGTAAAGGTACTAAAATCTAAGTAAATAGCTCTATTTCTGGCCTACCTACTCATTTCCATGTTTTTTTATCTTTAGTTTATTTTTCAAATATCATTTTGAAATGAATAAAATTAACTCCAAATACTAATATTCAATGTGTATAATTTTAGAACCTCAATGATTATTTTCTCAAAATGATGTGAACACAGACTTAAGAGACAAGCAGATAGATAAAAAGACAGTGTTAATCGGACCAAAATTGAAGAAGTAGGTAGGTACCTAGGTACATAGGCGTGGTTCGTCTACTTCTTTGTTACTTGCGTGATTCGCCAACTTATTCACCTACCAATGCATTTACCCAATGTTAGATATTGAACAGCGCAATACCATTTCTCTAAATACAAATTGGCCTTATTAATAAGGAGTAGGTATGAACTTTTTATATAAGGTAGCGCGGCACTGACCGGAGTCTAATTAAATAAAACTTTTAGGCGCTAAGGCATATTGTTGCTTTAAACGGTAGGTACTATTTTGGATACTATTCTTTTGCTCAACAGTAAAAAGTATGGGTTTCGTACTCATTATCGAAAGACATATTTGCGAAGCCCAATTCGCCAAATCATCGGTCAGCCATTTATCCGATGGGTCATTTTGATCTATGGGCCATTTCATCGAAAAACCACTTGCTCGAACTCCCATATCACCAGCACATCTCTTCGAGTGCTACATGTTCGATGATCAATGTGCTGTGTTGGTGATATGGGAGTTCGAGCAAGTGGTTTTTCGATGAAATGGCCCATAGATCAAAATGACCCGAAGAGATGTGCTGGTGATATGGGAGTTCGAGCAAGTGGTTTTTCGATGAAATTTATAATATTGTATGATTGTCTTAGTTATTAATTAATAATGAGTGTAAAAAGGGATAAAATCTTGAGTAGGTAGTCAATCACGCGAAATAGTTCTGGCAGTTGATACCTACCTATATATTTCAATCAAGAACAAAGCCGGTGTTCAACGCATTGAAAATGGTCAAGAATTCTGGTGATTCAGGAATTTTATTGTCAAGAGACCTTTTTGACGAAGTTATGGGTTTACTTAAAGATGATGATTCTTATGATGATTCCTATGAAGCAAATATCTGCTGTGTCTATGAGTGAGGTGTTGTAAGTATAGGTTTTATTTTCTCCTTCAAACTTGCCAACTGCGGTAAGTGGACGCGAATAGGCGAAATGACCCTATATTAGTTTCACCTCGGAATGAAAGATAAGAAACCGTAAATTGGTAGGTATAAACCTGTTTTGTCGTTTTAAATGTTGTCAAAAGTCACAATCACAATAAAATTGCTATCGTCTCCGCGTCTTAAAATATTCTAGGGTCAAAGGTCATCCAAATCGGTTTTGACGAATATCTCGCTTTTTATTGCTTGAAGCTTAAATGAGACTTGCACCAATATGAAAGTTGTAGAGTATACAAATTCTCTATAACCTTTTACCCGACTGCCGAAGAAAGGAGGGTAGTGTTTTTCGAGACTATGTATGTATGTAGGTAATATGCCCATTTCTTTGGCACGGCCTACAGCCTAAACGGCTTGACGGATTTTGACATGCGAGGTATCATTTTATTCGTCATGATTGTGTGAGTGCATTGATTGTGAGTGACACTGGGTAGGTATATTAAAATTTCTAGAAAATCAAAATGGCGGATTTTAGGCGGCAAAATGAGAATCTTGAAAATTTGTCTTGCGCGCTCTACAGCCTGAACCACATGAATAGCTATGGTACTGGCCTGAACCGCTTGACGGATTTTGACAAACAAGGTGTTGTTTGATTTTTCATGATTGTGTGAGTGACACCAGGTATATTAAAATTTCTAGAAAATTAAAATAGCGGATTTTTGGCAACACAGACATTTGACTGCGATGGACGCAAAAACTGCAGAACGAATTTCGATGCGGTTTTATTTGTTTAAAAGGTCTTGGTCAGACTTAAAATCTTACGTTTGTTTGATTACAATCGGTTTAGTAGAACCGGAGATATGAGCAAAAATATAATACCTAATCAAGGTTGAATTTCGGTGATGTCCCTTCACTACCTACACGAAAATTATTAACTCCATAAAAGATAGATTTTATACTTACTTCATTATTATCCGGGCAGCTATGGAAATAACTAAAAAGTATAAAATAAAAAAATAAATTTAAAATTCAAAAACCCGACTACTGAACAGTCAGGATCCATTATTCGACAGCCAATCTAATTTTTCAATGGATCCCGACTTCAGTTGTTATGTTTCTAGACCACTGGACAACAATGTGCTTGTTTTTTTTCTTTTCAGTTTTTAGGTAGTCGGGTTTTTGAATTTTTAAATTTATTTTTTTTGTCTAAACTTCTTTTTCATACAATCTACTTCTGCAATACTTTGGTTGATCGTACTTGTGAATTCACTCAGGGTCCAAAAGAATACCGACGGTTGGGACAGCCGCCTGTCACCCTACACCCCAACGTTGGCGAAGTGGCGCGATACTCGCCCCAACCCCCTTCGGGGTGGGGGAGGAGGGGGGTCCGCTGGGTTGCAAGGGATACGCCTATTGGGTAACCTTACACCCCAGACGGCGTGTGGTTGTAGTCGGTTCGATCCCGACATAACCATCGCCAATGGCCAACGGGGGTGGTATCCATGGGGATTTCCGCACGAAAAAAAAGGGTACAAAAGAATAGGTCTGTCTCCCTGTCAATTTGATTGAGCGTGTGGAGTGCGCGCGTCATAGGCTTCATACTCCCAAGGTTCGTCCGGGCCCTCGGCACTACCAGCAGCCACGGTTATAAACAGACTCCATCCTTTGGACTGGTACTGGAAAATCGCGTTAAGGATGATGCTAGTAAACACGTCAACGCGTAGGTTACATAATATAATATTTATTAGGAACACTTAAAATTACTTATTAAAATCATTTACTTATAAACCACATTAGTCTAATCAACTACGTGTACAGATCTTTATTTCAGAGGTACCATAATTATTAAAAATTTTATTTTAGAAATGAGGCAGGCAAACTTTGCCAGCAAATAGCTCTGATATCACAGTGATCCACAGAGATAGGACGAATAGTATGTATGATATGCCAACTTGATGACTGTTAGGTAGTTGGTAGGGCTGTCCCCCAATGTCATCCACGTGGAAACCCATTGGAAATATTACTGCAGCTAAACAAAACACAACCACTGAAATAAAAATATTTAAATTACTTTCCAGGCAATAAGTAAGTAGGTACATACTGTGTTCGCTATTATGGAATGCACTGAATTGGCAGGCCACCTGGCCACAGGGATGGTCACCATCTACAGCGATAGCCAAGCGGTGTTGGACGTAGGTACTTGACAAAGTGGAGACAACATTTTTTTTATACCACTTAGGTGGCCGACAAGCACACGGCCCACCTGATGGAAAGCGGTTACCGTGGTCTATGGACGTGCGCAATACCAGGGGCGTCACACTCGGGCTGCCAAATCCTGTAAAAACCTTCCAATGCCCTTTTTATGTCGGTCACGTCAATATGACTTCACCTCGCCTGATGGTAAGCTAAAGGCAAAGTCTCAGGAAGGGGGTCCCCATTACATACACCGACAGTGCCATAATGGTGGCCCTCAACTTGACGGCCTTATAAAATGCTTAAAAAAAGGTGACAGCAGTACTCCATGTGGGGCCGGACTTACGACTTATATAGAATTAGCTGACCTACCCCGGCTTCGCCCGTGGCGTATTTCGAACCCCGATGCACCCTTTTTAGGGTTCCGTAGCCAAATGGCAAAATCGGAACCCTTATAGATTCGTCATGCCTGTCTGTCTGTCCGTCTGTCCGTCCGTATGTCACAGCCACTTTTCTCCGAAACTATAAGGCCTATGCTGTTGAAACTTGGTAAGTAGATGTATTCTGTGAACTGCATTAAGAATTTCACACAAAAATAGAAAAAAAACATAAAATTTTGGGGGTCCCCATACTAAGAACTTAAACTTTTTTTTATTTTTTCATCAAACCCATACGTGTGGGAGGGTATCTATAGATAGGTCTTCAAAAATACTATTGAGGTTTCTAACATCATTTTTTTCTAAACAGAACAGTTTGCGCGAGAGACACTTCCAAAGTGGAAAAATGTTGCCCCCCCCCCTCCCCCTAACTTCTAACATAAGAGAATGATACATCTAAAAAAATATATATAATGCAAACTACCAGCGAAAATTGGTTTGAACCAGATCTACTGAGTAGTTTTTTTTTAATATGTCATAAACCGCAATGAGGATCAGTCACTTTTTTAGCTGAGTATGCAGTTTTATAGACCTAAAAAAAACAATAAATTCTGTAAAAAAATTATTTGAATCGGATCAAAAATGACGAAGTTATAGCCATTTTAGTGCGGTAATCTCAAAAACGCTCGCCACCGCGTAGAAATACCCTGTGACGTCATCGCTCACATCGTCGCGCGTCGCCACGCGCCGCTATGGAGAATATACTATTCGGATAAAACATCATTCTCTGAACCTTTTCCCAACTCAGTTGGGGTCGGCTTTCCAGTCTAACTGTGATGCGGCTGAACTACGATATTTTCCGTGGAGCGACTGCCATCTGACCTCCACAACCAAATGGCGATTTCGAAGTTCCGAGTTGGCCTGGTTGGACTTTTGAGGGCTCCAACTACCCGTAACGACTGCCATAGATGTTTGTATGGCAACCGGGACCGACGGCTTAACGTGCTCTCCGAGGCACTAATAAACCTGCGATAAATACACACGTAACTTCGAAAAGCATCGAAGAGTCATTGGTGTGTGCCATAGTGAACCTGGGATCGAACCCGAGACCTCGTCTCAGCAGTCCATTACCCAAACCACTAGGCTACCGCGGCGTGAACTATTCGGATAAAACATTTCATGAATTTTTTTTTAAATTATAGAATTAAGTATTTTTTCTTTTTTTATACTACGTAGGTGGCAGACAAGCACACGGCCCACCTGCTGGGAAGCTGTCATGGTGGTCTATGGACGTGTGCAACACCAGGGGTGTCACACAGGGTGTCACCAGGGGTTCTGCCTACCCTGAAGGGAAGGGGGGGCGGCTAGGAAGGGGGGGAGAGGGGTACATTGAGCTCTGGCTACCCTACTTACCTTGGGGAACACAACACTATGGTTATTACTACAGCCGCGGTGTTCTGTAGGGCGGAGGTACTACCTCAGTCGGACTGCCCAGTTCGGACGGGAGATACCGTCGGGTCCCACCTATTATTAGAGTATTAAGTATTAAGAATATGAAATATTTATTCTTTCATTTGTAGTGGTTCGATAGCATTTTAAGGCATGTTGGAAATCAAGTAGGTACTTATATAACCCGTGCGGAAATCCCCACGGATATCACCCCTGTCGGCCATCGGAGATAAAGATAAAGATAAAGATAAAGATAATTTATTTGCGGAGGTGGATTGACTGCACCCCGCTGATGGGAAGCTGAGGTGCAGTCCTAAAAGTAATGGACATCAGTCCATCAAAACTGGAACACTTTCCGAAATAATGGATTTCTATACAACCACTCTACCCTTATTTGCCCCCTTAACCGCGATTCACGGGGTAGGTACGTTTATTTTTAACCAAAAGCAGCTGTATCAAATTTCGTGCTCCTTACTTTCAAAATAACGGACTTTCCATGCAACCAGCCGTCGCCTATTTTACGCCTTTAGTAATGAAATTTTGAAAAACGCTGATATACGTGTATAGGTATTTATTTCTAATCAGAAGTAGGTATATGAAATTTAATGCGTCTAACATTGAAAATGAAGAACTTTCATATAAATGTTCATGCCTTATTTTGCCACCTTAGGAGTAAAAATTCTAAAAATCCGTCCTTAGTGGATTCCTACAACATAAAAAGCATCTACTGTCAAAATTTCAAGTTTGTAGGTCCAGCGGTTTAGGCTCTTCGTTGATGTATCGGTCTGTTTATCAAAGGGCATCGTACACGATGTGAGCCATGACGTCATCGACAAAAATTCAGCGAGAGTGTGCGTTTTAAAATAGCCGTTTTTAAATCTTCGATAACTTCGTCATTTCTTGTCGGATTTCAATCATTTAAAAAACAAAATGCTTAGAAAGTTGTAGCGCATACGTTTCATTAATTAAAAATTAAAAGTTCTGTTATGTGACTGATCCTCATTATAATTGACAATATTTTTGGTTTAAATATTTCTTGTGGAACTGGTATTATATATTAGTTTGTTTAGCTATCACAAGCCTATATGGGCTCGTATATAGTTACTTGCTGCTACGGAACCCTTCATTTGGCATTTGGCCGCTTTTTTTTAACTCACATAATATGTTCATAATTTATCAGTTTTCCTAAAATGTGTGGAAATCTACCGGAATTGTTCACATTTATGATTATTGCTCCGCTCCCTTGGGCAGTAGCGTGATGATATTCAGCCTATGACATTCACGGATAATGTGGCTTTCTATTGTGGTGAAAGAATTTTTGAAATCGGTTCAGTAGATCCCAAGATTACCCCTTAAAATTTAACAAATATGCAAACACACAAACTTTACTTCTTTATAATACTAGTATAGATAAGTTTTTGCCGGCATTGAAGTACTGCTTCGCCCTGTTAAGCACTCCGAGTTTCTTTGAAGCCAACTTGCCAAGTTTGATGCCAACATCTGCAATTATTAACTTTAAAATTTTCGAGTTCCATGATTCCCATTAATTAACAATTTAGTATAATATCTGCGACTGTCAAAGAGTGCAAAAAGTAATTGGAAAGGCTGTCCAAAACAGCTGACGTGACGATTGCCTCTAGGCCTCTATACCTGCAACGAAATGGCGGATGAACTGGCCAGGAAAGGAGCTAATGAAAATCAGGTAGGGTCAGAGTCCAGGCCATCAATAGCCTACAAGATTACCAAGGGAGAATCAGCCGAAGGACTACAGTTGAAACCTGCTAATATTAAAAAGAAAATTGTCTTAAGACTCTCAGAAGACTTGCTCTGCCATTTTGGTAGAGATATGGCAGGTATCATCAATAGGACGATCAGGCTGCTTTAAAGTACCAGTGAAAGCTTACTATGCCCTACACATCTCGCCACAAAGGCAATTAGCAAATCAGTGTTAGGGCAGTAACTTAACTTCTTTCAAGTAATGGCAACAGTGTGGTACTAACCATTACTTACTTAGCATGATGTGAAATAATTATATTAATACTCACTGGCTGCAAATCCCACCCATCGTGCATAAGGAATGACATTTCTGTCAAAATGGCTGGATGCTAAGAGGATCACTGTGGTAGTTATGCAGATACATCCAATAAATATGCAAATTAAAGCCAACAACCATTCAGGCTGCAAGTCAGGAGTGAAACATACTTGAGGCCTGTTATATAAAGTTATGCAAGACCACATTAAACCAAGTCGAGTGTCACCTGAAAATAAATTTCTATATACTAGTGTGAATATTTCTCTTTGTTGGAACAAAGCCACGCATAGACATAATTTATATACTATATTAAAACTGTCTAATTATAGTAAACGTGAATTGAACATAGCAGAAAGGACTTCATCTACACTATAGTCAAAATTGAGTTATAGGTATATGCCAAAGAGGTCCTAAATGTTGGTTCTTTTACTCAGCAAAAAAGATCCGTGATACCATAGAGATAAGTATATTCTTTAACCCACATAAAGACGTGTCTTTTTCTAAAAACCACTGTATTAACCCAAACTGTTTAAGACATTTTTAATAAATCCTACTTGTAAGAAGTAGGTTCATATTTAATATAACAGTTGTTTCATAACACTTCTAAACTAACACTTCATAAAACATCATCAAGCAAAACACATGTCATCTAAACTTAGAACCTTGATAACTCAAAAATTAGATTTTGTGGATAAGTCCTTCCTGCTAAACTACGTCTAATTGTGAGAGGCTGATCTTTAGGAAACAGACCTCTTTACGTTTTGTCTTGCAGTACCGTAAAAACTCTAAGTATAAGGCCAGAACAAATCTTCAAGGCCACTGCATTACTTCATCATATTAAACAAATTTCAAATCTTAAGTTCCAACAGGTTCAGGTAAAATAGGTAATAACAAACTGAATTACCTCCAACTTCGGTGATTATCCAATCTGGCATTGCAAGACTCACAATAGCAAAAACATCAGCTGTCATGAATAGAGTGCCTGATATTAATGTTAGCTTATCCATGTTGAGATTAGTGTGAAGTTCAGGTTAGAATTAATCACTTGGCATATTTTCGCAACACTTAAGTTATACCACAGATGTGTTTTATTCTAATTAAAATTTGAATAATATTATGATAATATTGTGAATCCTGGATAAACAAACAAACCAAACCAAACAACAAAATGTAAGCTGTCAATTTCAATTTAATGACTAAGATGACGGATGACCTTGAGAACTTGACAGTTGACAGTAAGTACCATATTATTGCCAGCGATGCTCGATGCATGTTGCTACAGATACAGGCACGTTACTTGGCCAGGGTTTGGGGTAAGTTCGCGCATCGAGCACTTTGAGCCAATCAAATGAATCAAAGTACGAACGAACCGAACGTTGATTCGCTACAAGACGACTCTCGGAGACATTTGATTGGTCCGTCACTTGACGTCACTTGACGGACCAATCATATGTCCGCGACGGCGCGACAGCGTCTCCCGCGACCTAAAAATCGACCTTTGCGCATATGACGCGTCGGGCCAATTTATGTGCCGGTATCTGTAATTTTCCAAATTCACCAAAATAAATAAAAAAACCAGCCAAGTGCGAGTCGGACTCGCCCATGAAGGGTTCCGTAGCAACAAGTTACTATATACGAGCCCATATAGGCTTGTGATAGCTAAACAAGCTAATATTATAATACCAGTTTCACAAGAAATATTTAAACCAAAAATATTGTCAATTAATTGCGGTTTATGTCGTATTCAAAAAAACCCACTTAATAGATCTGGTTCAAACTAATTTTCGGCGGTAGTTTGCATGGCAATGTATAGCTTGTCTATAAAGTCGTGAAATTAAATGAGGGCGCTGCTGAACTTCATGTAGCAACCCTATATAGTGCGACTAAAATGATCTTGATACTAGAAGCTCGTTCCTAGTAAAATAGTATTTATTTTATTTATACAGAATTACTATTAAACTATCTTAGAAAATATTAAGTATGTAGAGTTTGTCTAATGAAAGCTGGACCAACAAAACCGCGGTAAATTTAAAAAAATTAGGGCAGGTATCACCAGTTATAGTTGGATTTAAACATTTTGATCGTGAAATAAAAGTATGTACCTATTATAGTTTAACTGATATTTTTAAAGAATTTTATTGCGCTTTATTTGGTGTTATTCTTATTTATATTTTGATTTCTTTATTAAATACTATCCTTTGCCGACGACTTCACCTGCGTGGGAGTTTGGTACTGTGGGAATATCGGGGGAAAAGGTAGCAGGTTTATTCATGTTGAAATCCCCACGAATACCACCCCCGTTGGCCATTGGGGATAGTTATGTCGGAATCGAACCGACTAAAATCGCAGATGTAGTGAAGATATAGACTAAGACTAGCTGTTGCCTGCGTGAAATTATGATCCCGTTCCCGCTACCCTTGGGAATATATTTCACGGACAAAATGTGGCCTATGAGCGTGTGCAAGACATAATATTGCCTGTGTTATTCCAGACTAAAAACTATCTTCAAGCGGGCTTATAGGAATCACACGAAATTCATTTATTATAAAAAAATATTATTAATTATAATCAAAATTAGATTCCAAATATTCTTCACCATCATCCGAGCTGCTTGATCCATCACCAGTCACACTTATAATTAATTATATTAATTAAATAAATATTGTTGAAAAGTACAAATATCTAATACAAAAGCGAATATTTCTGGATATCGCATCTGATCTGAATCTCGTTAATATTTGATGTGAATACATACAAAGCACTGATCTGTATTATCTATAGATACAAAGTATCAAAATCATAATGTAAACGCGCAATCACAGAGTAATGACAGAAGGTGACATTTATTGTCTACTGGTGTTGCAAATCAATAAATGTCGTGGTTCAGCTTTCATTAGTCAAACTCTACAAATTTTTAAAAAAAAAAAGTTTAGGTGTCGAAGAATTCCTCCCCATCGATGTCGACTGGTAACGTACCCAAAAGGCTGGCGGCATTGCCACGTTGGATGGCAATGCCAATTCTCTGAGCAAGAAAGAAGCCAGCCCTTTGATCACGTGAAGCGTCGACCAGTCGCTTTGCGATTTCTTTATAAAGCGACCGTGCGCTCAGACCCCACGAACCTAATGTTTCGACCCCAAACGGCTCAAAGATATAATTGTAAATTGCTATATTTGCGCCGTTTGAGGGTCTCCGCTGATGCTGCAGCAGCGCAGGCGCAGCCCGCCGTACTTGGAAGATGAGAAGGCGCGAGGGTGTCGACGCAAGTTGCATCCCACACCAAAGGTCTACCCATCTTCCAAGGCACCAAAGACATACCGTCAGGCCTCTTGCCATCGTCGCGCACCAAACCAGCAGGTTCAAGCGCAGCTGGAACGCCGGCGGTAACAAGAGCCCGACGGATAATATCATTTAGGTGTGCATGACGTGACATGCGTCCTGCGCTCCTGCCGCATGATAGGCCGTGATGTCCAAGGCAGTCAACTGCTTCTCCACAGTGACACCGATGAGGAGAAACACAAGGAGCACCCAAACGAAGACAAGCTGCAATTCTGAATGTCGTGTCGTCCAACATAGTGCCTATGTTGGGCGACGGAAGAGCCTGCAGCCAGACACCAGACTCCCATTCCCCCACAGCCATAAGGCGAGCGCGCTCAGCAACACTACCAGATGTATTAAACAAGTACTGTCTGACAGTGCTACAAAGCGGCTCATCCCATTGTCTCTGGGAGAATAGATTGGTGGGCAAATCAGTATTTGGGCAAGTCATTTTCCAAGCATTTATAGCTTCGATCTTGCCTGGCACTTCAGAATTAACCAGTGTAGGTAATAAGATTTTCCTGGTTAATTCTTCTGTGCCATGGATCGAAGATAAAAAGGCTGGTAGACTGACATGAATGATTTTGCGAACGCCGAGCCCACCAAAGCGAACTGGTAGAGAAGCTTGGAGCCAGGCTCGGTCGTTCAAATCTGCATTCAAAATTTTACAAAGAGTATTTTGAATAATTTTGTCCATCTTGTCTAAAAGAGCCGAATGTTTAAAAAATTGTGATGATCGTAATGCATGTGTGAATTTTGGGACGAGCCTGTGCCGAACAATTGTGAAGGCTGAATGTATATTAATTTGGAGGAGTCGGTCCGAAACTTCATTGAAATTTTGTATTTTTTCCTCAACAAAAGAATCAAAAGCTTCTTCTAAAATCGGGGACCCTAGGCAGGCGAAGAGAACTTTTATGTAAAATGAGTTACTAAAATAAAACACATTATGCAGTCATAATATTGTTTCTGTTTTATTTATTAAACCAGGTGCAGTATAAAGTTTTGACCCAGATCTAGAATAAAGTTATTGAACCAGATCCAGAATAAAGTTAGTTCAAACTCAAACTTAATCATTTATTAAATTCAATCAGTTACAAAGAATAATAACTCCGGATTCCAAATATTAAATATTGAAATGCGTTTCGTTGCCACTTTCAGCAGTACATTCACCACTGTCACCACAAATGTTAAAGTTATCTATTTCTTTCTTCGGCCGACCTTTCATGTGTTTCCCAGGAGTTTCAAACTTTCCATCATTCTTAAAACCTTCGTTAACTATCCGCCAACTGTACTCTCTGATTTTCCTGTAAAGAGTAAAAATAATCATTTAATAAAATTAATTACTGAATGGCAACAAGTTATTGACTTGAAGCAATTGTTCAAATAAAAAAATTGGTACAATAACAGATTGAACGACTTGTATAACGCGTGCGCTATAAGTTGAGACCTGGGCTCTCCGCCTACTTCCTCCTGCACTGCCCCTCAGTCGCCCGTGATGTACTGTTCGCATAAAAATAGGTAGACAGGTAGGAAGGGACTCGGGCAGAAGCTTGTTTACGATATTTTTTTGTGCGCTGTACAAACACGCGCCGGTGACTGATGGCGTAGATTATTACCAAACACATATGTAATTTATCATAATAGCTTTATTGCATTATCTTTTACAGAGAAAAAACAATGACACAATTGACACATCATTTTTATATAAAGAACTTAGTTAATAAGTGACCATTGACAGTGCGGTGGCCAGTACTCACACTCCTCTTCACGGCACTATCGTGGTCATCAGTAGAGACCTAGGTTATTTCTTAACTTAACCAATCGAGGACTAGCTAGGGCCTTGGTTAGTATATCCGCATCCATCTCCTCTGTCCGCAGATATTTCACATCTATAGTCCCGTCTCTGATGCAGTTTCTTATAAAATGCATCTTTAGGTCAATATGCTTTGATTTCGAAGTCACCATAGAATTTTTACTGAGTTTTAGGGCTGCTTGATTATCATTCAAAATTACTACATGTTCGTAGTTAGCCCCTAAATCTTCAAAAAGATTCTTCAGATGAATTGCTTCCTTCGCGGCTTCAGTCAATGCAACATATTCCGCTTCTGCTGTCGATAGAGCAATGCATTTTTGTTTCTTCGACATCCAACTTATGGCTGTTCCTGCGTATTTAAAACAATAGCCCGAAAAAGATTTTCGGTCGAGCTTACATGCGCCCCAGTCTGCATCTGCCATGCCATACATATCTTGTCCGGACTTACTGAATGTTAAGCCGACGCTCTCAGTCCCTTTCAGATAACGAAGTACTCTTTTAGCACACTTAAAATGCTCTTCGTTGTAACAGTCATTGAACTGTGAGAGGTAGCTTATCGCAAACATGATGTCCAGTCGCGTTGCTACTGCCAGATACATTAACGTACCTATTAAATTTTTATAAGGAAGGTCATGTGTCTCCTCCTTTCCACATTTTTCTAATTTGAGACCTGGCTCCATGGGAGTAGACACAGGCTTGCAGTCCTCCATCCGGAACTTTTTCAGAGTATCTTCAATGAGTCTCTGTTGGTTAATTTTTATTTCACCTTCTTTGTATTGTATGTCTATACCCACTAGCCGTTTTGGCTGTCCTAGGTCTTTCAGTTCAAACTTCAAACTTAGTAAGTCTTTGACTTCTTTTAATTTACTTGGACACGAGTAGGCAATTAAGAAATCATCGACGTAAATTACGATTATGACTTTTACTCCTCTTTTTTCTAGTAAGTACACGCAAGGGTCGGCTTCAGATGCTTTAAACCCAATTTTTTTTAATTCCATGTCGAGTTTCTTGTACCACTGCCTCCCGGCCTGCTTGAGTCCATAGAGTGCTTTTATAAGACAACAAACCTTTTCTTTTGGTATGTTTTTTATATCTTTCAGCATATCTGCTGCCTTGTTGTATATAGTTAAATCCTCTTTTGTGCTTTCTTCGACCAAAATTTCTGTTAAGTATTCTTCCAAATAGTCAGGGTATTTCATTATTATCTTTTCTTCTAGTTCACCATTCAGGTAAGCGGTTGTTACATCCATTTGGTTCAATTTTAATCCTTCTTCCATGGCGATACCTAAAACAGATCTGACCGAGCTTAGTTTTGCGACGGGAGCGTAAGTTTCATTGTAGTCAATACCAGGTCTCTGTGTGAAACCCCGTGCTACGAGCCTGGCTTTTCTGATGATGGCATCACCTGGTCCAATTTTATTTCTTAACACCATTTTATGGTCTACAACTTTCATATTTTTGGTTTTCCTTTCAATTTTCCAGGTACCATTTTTGATATGAGCTTTTATTTCGGCTTTTATAGCATCGTGCCAATACTCATCGTCCACATTCTCATCAGACATATAGGATATTTCCGAAATTAAGTGACTTTCTGCATTCTCGTTAAACACAAAATCCTTGGTCCACGCTGGCGGACGCCTTTCTCTTTGGGGCCTCCCGTTCTCAGGTGTTTCTACAATTTCAGATGCGTCATCAAAAGATTCTATTTCGTCGTCCGAAACAACATCGTCACAACGTGTTGTAGTTGCTAAGTCGTCTTCAAGATTGTCGGTTTTATTTATAGTATTTTTATTTCTTGTCTCTGTGATATCTATCTCTATTTGCTGTCTGTTTTGCTTCTTTTCCTTTCCTTTTTCAGATTTATTCGTTTGATGTTCCTCATTAGTCATCAGATCCTCATAGTTCGTATCAGGTCTATTTTCAAAATACATTTTTTCTATGACCTTGATATCCCTGCTTATCACTATGTCATCGTCTTCTGGTATGTAAATTCTGTAACCCTTTGAAGTCATTGAGTATCCTATGAATACACCTTCTTTCGTTTTTTGTGTCAGTTTTCCTCGTCTATTTTTCTTTAAGACAAAGGTTTTTCTGCCAAAAACATGAAGATGATTTCCAGATGGTGTTCGGCCCAACCATTTCGTGAATGGTATATTACCATTAAATGCTTTCGCAGGACTACGATTTATGAGGTAATTAGCGGTAGATATTGCTTCTGCCCATA